>OX422219.1:401157746-401757746 GCA_949130495.1 Sambucus nigra | reverse complement strand
ATGGGTGGAAGCTATAGTTACCAAGACTAATGACAATAAAGTGGTGATAAGATTCCTGAAAGAACACATACTTTCTCGCTTTACTGCACCAAAAGAGATAATAAGTGATAATGGCACGCATTTTTGCAACAAGCCATTCGAGAATCTCATGATAAAGTATGGTGTCGTTCATAAAGTTGGAACGAAGTATCACCCACAAACAAATGGGCATACCGAGTTGGCAAATCGTGAAATCAAAAACATACTCGAGAAGACCGTCAATCCTAATCGAAAAGATTGGTCCCTTCGATTGAACGATTTGCTATGGGCCTACCGTACTTCATATAAGAACCCACTCGGCATGTCCCCATTTCGCTTTGTGTATGGAAAACCTTGCCATATTCCCGTTGAATTGGAACACAAAACATATTGGGCCATTAAGAGGGTAAATTACGATATGGACAAAGATGGTGAAGCTCGCAAGCTTCAACTGAATGAGTTAGAGGAGGTACGCAATGATGCGTATAAGAATGCCAAGATTTCAAAAGCATGGATGAAACTCGCACATGATAAGATTATTCGACGGAAAGAGTTTCAACCTGGACAAAAGGTACTCCTCTATAACTCTCAGCTTCATCTATTTCTGGGTAAATTACTGTATCGGTGGACTGGTCCATTCATTGTGAAAAGCGTATTCCCCCACGTAGCAGTGGAATTGTAAGATCCAAAAGGGGGGAACACGTTCAAAGTCAATGGACAATGCCTAAATCTATATGTAGAGGGGTGCGTAGAAGAGATCGACACCATTTGGTTGTCGAACCTCATTTACGGGGTAGAGTGAGCTAAAATTGAGATATCGCCGCACCCCCGATGTGTATGGGGTGAATTCTTATGTATAGTAGTTGCACATAGGTTAGGGTAGTAGAGTCTGTGGGTTCACATCACAAAAGGAGAGGAATTAGAGCACCAACACGCATTACGAGGTGAACGTTTAAGGCCACAGTGTCTAGGTGAGAGGTTTTCAAAGTCAAACGTGTACCGGACCATTAGTAAGAGCATCCTAAAGTCATGGTAGAAGAGTATACCATCAAAAAGGTGCACTTGAGCTAATCTGGGAACCAGGTCGATCTGATCCTGGGAACCCGTATCGGTCCGTTTAGTGGGAAAAATAGAAAAAAAAAGGGTTCGGATCGATCCGATCCGGGAACCCAGATCGGTCCGGTTTCTATAACCCTTTACAGTCCCAAGGTTCACCACCCCTTTTCCCCCAATCCATTTCTTTCCCTCCAATTTCGTCCACCACCCTTCCCAACCACATTTTCCCCTCCCAAATACTCCCCCATTTTCCCTCCAAAACCTACCCTACACTTTTCCCTCACCACCTATAAAACCACATCCTCTCCACCACATTTTCACTACCACTACTCACTATATTTATCTCTTTATCTCTTTCTGTCTAGGAATTATACTACCTCCAGGTACCATGGCCAGCCAACCAATTCCCAAAAAATACGAGTCCACCCAAATTCTCGACGACGGAGCCACCAACTACCGTTCCCTTCAAGAACAAGTTTGGTGTCTGCGTTTCTTTGGGAAAACTCGTAAGCTCCAAGTGGAGCATCAAGTCATTTGTAATAACATGCCAAACTCCGTCACTGTACTTTTTATGGAACGGGGTTGGTGTCGTTTCTTAAATGAGCCTCATGACGCGGTGTGTCCCAACGAAGTGCGAGCATTCTATGGCTCACTTATCCGCACCGGGAATAACGAGGCTGAAGCATATGTAGGCGACATCCGCGTCCCGTTTTATCTGTGGCTCTTCTGCTCCAGAAGTTGACTACCAAAGATGTCCCAAGCCCCCATCCATACACATACCCCAACCCTCTTACCCCACTTGACAAAGACATGTACATGTCCCGCATTGACCCCAACACTAACTGGATCACTGAGAAATTCATGATGGGCCAGTTAAACGATAAATCACGCCTCACTTTCAAAATCATATGCGCGAATATTCTCCCAACGGGAAATAACTCAGCAATGCGCCTGCATCAAACCACCCTCATATATCACCTCTTCGACCATAATACCCCCATCAACCTGGCTCCCTGCATTTATAAGGATGTATTCTGCGCAGTCACGGATAAAAATGGAAAAAACCCTCTCCCCTATGCCCGGCTCATCACATCCATGCTAGAGGACGCCAAATTACCCCCCCCCCCCCAGAGGATTTCCCTTGCCTCCAAGCTCCTTTTAGGGCAACCACCCGGACTAGAAGTCAAATCCAATGGGAAAACATCCAATCCAGACTAGGACAGGAGGATAGTGATGAAGAAGAGGATGTGAGTGATAATTAGGAAAGCAGCGAGGAAGAAGAGGATGATATAGAGATGAGTGAAGGTGACGAGGAGCATGATTTTTTTCCAGCAGATGCAGAAATTAATCGACGTATTTCGGCAGTGGAAACACGAATCGATGGGTTCATAAACCAATACAATAATGACAGGGTGGCCGACGAAAGGGCTTATCAGTGCGACACCAGTATGATTCACCATCTCCAAGCGGAGATGTATCAAATAAGTATGGGTACACCCCCCCCCCCCCCCCCCCATATTTCTATGACCCATGTAACCCTTATGCGCCCGATGGATCCCATGCCCTGCCCCATTGATGCCATTTCTGCAGTTTGGTTGTGAAGTGGTTGGTTGTTATAATAGTTGGTTGTTTGTCTCGGTTTCCCTTGTAACTCATGTTGGCCATTTTATATAAAATTCTGCATTTTCAGTATTTGTTCGTTTTATTTCTTCGCACTTTTAATTCTCTTTAAGTTAGATTTTATTCCTTTTTGCTTGAGGACAATGCAAAAGTCTAAGTTAGGGGGGGGGGGGTCACAAGTGCGTCTTTCTAAAACTTCATAAATTTTCAAAAATACCCAGAAATTTCAAAAAAATTGAAAAATTTTGAAAAATCCAAAAATATTTTTCTTCAAAATAAATAGAAATTGGAATGTAAAAGCTTCAAAAACGTCACAAATATTTTGTCCCCAGTTGTAAAAATCAAATGCACAAAGCCAAAATTGACCAAAGATGGAAATTGAAATAAAATTGACAACTTTATGAATAAGTGCGGAGATTGACAAACCCGGTGAGATTTCAAGCCTATCATTTTTTGAGTTTATAAATCAATCTGAGTTAATGGTTAACTCAAAGTTATTTTTAGCATGTTAAAAAGTCGTTGATGGTCTCTATTTTATTATTTTGACCGGTTACGGGAAACGTGTGAGGTTCTGCCTCGAAAAGCGCGCTAACTTATCTCTAAACTTAATTAATCTCGAGACGCATATGGTAAAACAACTCGCATTTGGATAATGAAGTAGGCCATCGTTTGTTACCCAAAAAGATTAGCCATAAAAAGTTGTGCAAAATTCATCCCTTTGCAACCCAATTTGAGCCTAATAAATTTTTCCTTTTCGTTTAATAACCCCAAAAAACCAATTAGCCCAGAATTGTGAAAATCGAGTATTCATCAAATAAAGTCCATAAAGTGCATAAAAAGGGGCAAGAAAAAAAATAGAAAAATGCTCAATAAAAATAGCAAGAAAAGAAAAGTGCGATAAATATAAAAATAGAAATAGAAAAAAAATGAGCAAAAACCCGAGAAAGCACTAACAGACATCATAAGAAAATTTTCCAATTCTATATTTCCCAATCATTTCCATGTTACCCAATTACACCTTAAACCCAAGAAAGTCCTAACCGAGTTCGAATTGTGAAATTGTCTACCGTGTAGAGAGTTAAGGCAGAAAAGATAATAAAAGAGATTAAATGTGTGAGTACGAGGCAATGTCTCTATTTTCCAATAATCGTATTCCGATGAAGATATCTTTTCACCATAAAAATTTCATCTTTCAAAATGGTGTGCATGAATTTATGTCCATTATATTTACTCCTTGTATCACGCACACCGAGAGAATAGCCACACTTCCGAGTGATTCGTTTATGAGTGTATTCAGTGAGATTTTAAAATCAAAGAGAATTTTAGGAAAGTATCTTAATGATCAATCGGTGGAAATTAGTTGTTCGATTTTTGGCTTCGCACACACACACACACACTATGGATTGAGACTCGTGAATATGATTTTATAGTGACCAGTTTTAGGGAGTTTAAATTGTACAATTTTTAAGTATTTTGATTTTTCTTTGAGTCAATAACGAATTTTGTTTGTATATTCATTGAAAACCCTCACGAGACACAACTCGTCCTACTAGGGTCACCTAGAGGTTTAAAGGCTTGTTGCATACGCTAAATGCAATCGCTCGCCCGCGTAAGAGGTATGCTATCTCATGTTAGAGTTGGACCATGTTTTGATTCTTTTACATTGCTTGTGACGATCAAAGTTCTAAGTTTGGGGGGTTTGATTTGGCATAAATTCTTCCAAATTTCCCCCTTAATTTAGAGGATTTTATTACCTCGAATAATGTAAAACGAGTTGATTTATCTCATATCATTGCTAATGGCTCCGTCTAATAAGTATCCCGAGTTTCTTGTATCTCTTATTGATTTTGCAGGCATTTAATATATGAAAAAATAAAGAAATCGAAAGAAGCAAGAGAGAAGAAAGAAGACGAATAAAAAGGGCAAAAGTGTAATTTCCACCAGTAATCCGATCAAGGACCCAAAATAAAAGTCAAAGATCTCAAGTTTACGAGTGCGTAGGAAGAAACAGAGTTTCATTCCGATTTTTTGAGTTGAAGTTATGAAGATCTAAAGATACGAGATAATCATCAAAAATTGAAGAAAAACATGAAGAGAAATTGAGAAGGAAATCCGGACCGATCAGGATCGCCTAAAAAAGGATCGATCCGGACACTAGAAGCCACTGTCTAAGGATACATTTAACGGACGATCCGATTTTATAAAAAAATGATCGATCCTGACCCCAAAGTTCATTACATCAAGGCCATTTAATAGACCTATCCATTTTCCAAAATAAAGGGATCGATCCGGTCTCAGCGGACCGATCCGAAATATTACCACCGGATTAATCCGAGGTTCGATATTTTAGTTTATCATGTTCCAGCTTGAGTGTTGCATGACTCCAACTCTTGCAAATTTCGCTGTGTATATATTTCAATGTACTCCCAGACATTAAAGGGGGGATTCTAATCAGTTTTCAGAGGAGCTTTTTACTTCGTTTTGAAGGGAGAATTTGTGGAAAATCGTATAAGTACAATTTGTTGATTCTGCAGTAAAGTTTGTTAATTTCTCTTATCTACTCATTGGTATTGATACTTTATGCATGCTTAGTTTATTGCAGTATTTAACAAATCCTTTACATCATCTAGTTCTAGTTTTACCATGATTTCAGTCACCTGCATCGTAAAGGCCCTAGTTTTTCATAATTGCACCATGCTAGGCTAGACTTTTAGTGGTTGGGGTGCATCAACTCCACTCGATGTGATTCATAATAATGGAAATGGATTTTTGAATTGAATTTTAAAGGAATTGTGTCGCGTATCTATCGCAAACATTGTAAGACTTTTGATCTCGTTTATCCTAGGTAACCGGGATGCTTAAGAGTTCGATTCACACGTTATTAATGTGACACTCCTTTGTTCTTACCTTTGATTTCGTATAATGCGGGCTACGATCCTTCATATATGAAATGCTTAGGATTAATAAAGATAAGGGTCCTTGTAAATTCTAATTCCGAAATCTAGTATCCTACCGGGTGAATTACTAGGGTGTGGGGGATTGTAACCCAATCTCTCATTCTCATTTGAAGTTAATTTTGTTAATATCTCGCTATCCATTTTAGGTTAATTAGCTCTTCTGCATCTCATTTAGATATAGTTTAGTCAGTCCGTAATTTAATTATGCATTTAATTGTAGTAAATCTCCCTTTCAAATTAGCTCTTCGTTTCTTTTAGATTCTAAGTTAGGATTCATTCACATTTCCAGTGTCGTCATGAATTCTTTCGTCCTTTTTCCCTGAGGATCGATACCCGACATATCGGGATATTACTTAAGCGATAGGCTTGCACTTGAGCCTACATAGCACGCACTTTAGAACACTTTTTAAGTCGCGTCACATGCGAAACAATAAGTTTTGCATTTTCCACCTCCAAAGTCTTTACCTTCTTTAGTGCAGAATAAAGTTCTAGAGTTGCTTTAGATAGTTGGGTATTTTTTTTCGAAACCTCCATTTTCAATGCAGCATTTTCTTCATTCAAATTGACCTTCTCAGCATTATCACAATCTCTTGATTTAAAATTTTGAGTATCTGATGGTTCATAATTCCCAACATTCTCATACTTTTCATTATCCATTGACTCAAAATTCTCAGTATCTTTTGGTTGATCATTTCCCATCTTTTTTAAAGGAATCACAAAGTCTTTAAAGGAAATATCCAACCTGAAGAAAGTCCATTGTCATCACATTCTTCGGCAGCTTCTTTGGACGATGAATCAGTATGTATAAAACTTTCTCCAGAAATGTTCAAAGAGAAACTGGGCCCTTTACATTGAGTTTTATTCTTTTTTATGCCCTTGTTTCGATCAACTTCACTTTCCATTGCATTGTCCTTCCTGGTTGCTTTATTTGTAGTCTCCTTCTTCAAATTTGCTGAAGCGATATCATTCTCTGATAACCAATCTTTCAAAGATGACAAGTTCCATCAACAAAATTTTGATGTCTTCTCTTACTTTCCTTAAACAGGTGGAATGACATCAAACTTCTCACATACCCAATACTCTGATCATGTAAAAACACATGTGATATTAATAATCGTATTATCTAGTTTTCATAATTGGAATAACGCGTGTAATTTATAAATAGCATGTGTACTTTTAAAATACACGTGATATTTATAAAGTACACGCATGTACTTTCAAAATACTCGTGATATCTATTTCAATGATCATGATCACAGAAATAACGCGTGTATTTTGAAAGTAAAAGTGATATTTATAAATTACACGAGTGTACTTTATGAATATAATGTGTATTTTGAAAGTACATGTGATATTATAATGACCATGGTCACGTAAATTATGCGTGTACTTTATAAATATCACGTGTATTTTGAAAGTACACGTGATATTTATAGATACATGTGAACTCAGGTTTTCAAACAAATTTTCTAATTTTTTTGTTAGACTAATTGCATTAGTAAGTTTTGCTTACCAATAGTGAAAAGACACATCCATTTATTATGCTAGGCTTTGAACTTGTTGTTTTGTTCAGTGAATTGATGAGAAACTCATGCAAAGTAGATCCCCAGTCATATTTAATCATGTCATTAATATCATTGATGTATTGTGTCAAAAATTCTCTGATTGTAAAGTTTGAGTTGGAGAAAAGCAACATCGTCATGAAATGAAGACAAACAAGTTTAACAAAATCAGTTATTCCCTCATATGTGTCCAACTCTTCTAATTTCTTCAAACCCTTATTTGTGGCTGACTTTCTAATTTTTTTATTAGCTTTGAGGTATCGGGCAAGGAATCCAAGTTTTGGAGCATACGCATCCAATCTCTTTTTCAAATTTATTGATTATTGTCCATCTACCATTGGAATCCCAAATATTTCACTTATATCTTTTGGGATTATTTGGGCACTGCTCTTCATGTCAAAACTCCTACTTTCCTTTTTGCACAACTTGATAATGGATTGAATATTTTTATCCATTTTTTTGTGATACATTTCTACTACTTCCTCGTTGTAGTAGGCATTAAAAAGCTCGTAGAATGGAGTCTTCTTAAGCAATTCAATTTGGCTATCATTTATTTTTTTAATAGAAGACAAATCATGATAAAATCTAACAACATTAGACCTATATTGGTTGAATTTATTCACACCAAGTGTAGATTTCACTCCATTGCCTGAAGAACTTTCTTTAGAACTGCTCTTCTTGTTGTTCTTTCATTTTATTGCCCTCGTCGTCATCCCCATTCTAATAATCTAAACACATAAAATTTAAATTACAAACCTATAATGATAAATTACATGTAAAAAAAATAAAATACATGCAAATTAGAATAAAATACAGGCTCAAACAATAAAGTACATGTGCATTTAACAAAAGTACGTGCAATATTCTCTTAACACTTCACACAAATCTCAAAAAAATATAAGAAATTCGTAAAAATAATGTCAATAAAAAAATTCCCTATCATCTGTTACATGGTAATACCTAACACCTGATATTTGACAAGTTATAAATGAAGATTCTCAATTCAGAACATAATCACAAAAGAATTGATACAATAGATCCATGTGAAATGCGTCAGCACTTTCGAAACCTCTTAAGCAATACTGCGCAATTCATTTTTCTAAATCCTTCGCTTTCAATTCAGTTACTTGGGGATTTTGTACATCAAAAGTGCACTTAATTTATTCTAAGTAGTAGTAAAAACCAAGTAACTTTTTCTCTCTATCATTGATGCGAAGCATAAAATGAATTATGTCATCATAAGTTGATTTGACTGTTAATGTGAAAGATTTTGTATTAGTAAGATATTCAAAGGTGCACCCAACAATCTAGTAGTTAAACATACTTGATGGTATGATTCCTACAAAATAACACAACCATAATACTTCTTACAAATGGTGGAATATCATTAAAATGCCTCTAGCGTGGACCATAATAACATAGGATCTATTAAATATGGAGAGGACATATACATTATATAGAGTACACGCATAATACATAAAGTACACGCACGTTGGATTGAACCAAATCAATTTCAATGTACATGTACTTTATGAATTTGCGTTTACTTTTTGAAAGTACCCTCAAATTCACAAAGCACACGCACATAATAAAGAGAGCATTTGAATATTTGGAGTCCAAAACAAATGTCGTTGGCGTGGACCACAATTAATATAGGACCTATACAAATTATGGGTGGCCATAGGCCCAAGTCCTGCCAAGCCCACCCAGCCCACCTGTGGACATCCCCGATCCTTGCAGAGGGCGGGAAGAGTGAGGATCCTAGGTCCTGCGCATCCCTCTCGGGAGCACTTCGACCGGCGTCATTGATGAGGTGAAAAATGTAGAGAGATGGAGTCGCCAGTCAATTTTACTCAAAACAGACAAAAGAAAGGGAGCCATCCCGAAGGACATCATCCAAAGAAATACTGACGCATATGAAACCAAAATAATTCGAAAAGGGTTCGGAATCTAAGTTATGAAATGAGAAGGTGTTAGGCACCCATTACGCCCTTACGGTTTCTCTTTGTTTTTTACTATTTTCCTTTATTTTACCCGTGATGCTGTGTGCATGTGTATATATAATGGAGATAAGAGTCATCGAATTGTACCATGGAAGAGGTAAAGCGAGTCATCCGTAGGAATGTAAAAATAATATTAGAAAATAGGATTTACGCAATTATCCTTACGTTGATCGTTACGATGGAACGATAACGCATATGGGATAATACGCTACTAAGAACAAACATATAGAATATAAGAGAATTGAGTTTAGAGAAAAATAGAAAATGAGAGAAAGAGTGAGAATAGGACTCGAGTCTCGGGTTTTACCCAGAGATGCCTACGTAGCCTATAGAGGCATCAAAGTCCACGTAGTTTGCATGCAAAACGAGGGGTTTATCCCATAAATCCAATCGGGGGATTCTCTTATTTGTGTGTGTGTGTGTGTGTTTAAAAAAAGTGTTTTAGTTGTGAGATAAGTGTAAGGAAAGTGTGAAAATTCTCGTTTGGAATTTATGAGAAAACCCACTTTTTCTTATTTTTTGGGTTTTTATTTGTATAAAAATAAGGGATGTGCAATAATACTACATAAAAAGTATATTAGGATATGTGAGATGAGAGAATAAAAGTGCTAATTAATAAAATAAGTTAATGTGAATTTATGAGAATTTAAGGAGAGAATTGAGAAAATTTGACCTTCTTGAAGATCTTGAGCTTGATCTTGAGTGTTGGAGAGTAGCCCGTGCACTTGGATGATGATGGAGGGTAGTGAATTCACCAAGTTTGATGAAAATGATGATGAAAAGTGAAGATTGGAAAGGGATTTGGATGTGGAAATCACGCTGACTTCGAGAGAGGTTTTCTGGTATTTTTTTAGTGATGTCTATCAGATCTGGACTCCCTTTGCAATGAGGTCAAGTCCTCTTTTTTATAATCCCGGGGCATTGCCAATTGGCATAGACCTGTTCCTACCAATCGGCAGGTACGTTTAGGCACATTGCCGTAGGCAGGGTTTGGGACATGCCGTTTGGCAGTGTCTTTCTGGCCTTTTTGGAAAATCGGTCGTAGAGCGTAAACCTTTGATCCAAATCTCTTACGGGGTCGATCGTTGGAAAGTTAATTGAGATACCTTCGAAAGTCCTTGGACTGCTCTAGGGTTCGAGAGTTGACTTTCGGTCAAATGTGGCTCGGAAGCGCTCGTCGGACCTTTGGATGGGAAAACTTCGGACGCAAACGGATCGTTCGTCCGCATGGTAAGTCAGAATCACACATGGGGAGGACCGTTGGATAGGTTAGGACATGTAATTCAACATTCCCAAGAGTTTGATCCGGTTTAGGGAGTTGACTTTGGTCAACCGGGCCCAGGAAGGGTTTGGTGACCTCTAGAAGTAAAATGAATCGTTCGTCCATACTGCAAGTCGAAATCGCGCACGGGGTGGATCGTTGGAAAGGGGGTTTAGTCACCTTCGAAGATTCATTCAGTCTTAGTCAAGATAAAGAGTTGACTTTTGGTCAAACGGAGCCTGGGAGTGCCCGATAGCTTCTAGGTCAGGTTTCGAGGGACAACGGGTTGTTCGTCCGTGTGGTAAGTCAGAATCATGCACGGGATGGACCGTTGGAAATGGAATTCAGGGCCCTTCAAAGATTCATTCAATATTGGTCGATATAAAGACTTTAAGTTTTGGTCAAACGAAGCCTAGGAGTGCCCGATAGCTTCTAGGTCAGTACTCGAGTTATGACCTGGGTTTGTAGTGATGAAGGGAGGTGCTAAGGACCTAAGGAGAGTTTAAGCGGTAACAAAATGGGGTGTCTACAGAGCCCCTCGACGGGTGAGTTTGGAATAAACGATAGCCGTCAAATAGGCACCGCATGATGCTTTAAAATAG
The DNA here is from genome assembly GCA_949130495.1 of Sambucus nigra. Taxonomy (NCBI): domain Eukaryota; kingdom Viridiplantae; phylum Streptophyta; class Magnoliopsida; order Dipsacales; family Adoxaceae; genus Sambucus; species Sambucus nigra. Next base: position 401,746,667 of record OX422219.1, on the reverse strand, counting down.
GATGACCAAATCAGGGGTCTAGGCCGATTCTGAGGACCTAGGGGTTAAGGATGATCAATTCAGAGGGTCAAGGCCGATTTTGATGACCTACGGAGTGTATTGGGGATAACCAAATCTGCGGGTAGAAGCCAATTCTGAGGTCTTGAAGATGAGGATGACCGATTCTGTGGGTTGAAGCTAATTTTGCGGGCTTGAGAATGAGGTTGACCGATTTTGTGGGTCGAAGCTAATTTTGAGGGCTTGAGGATGATCGATTCTATCGGCCAAAGCCAATTCTACGGGCTTAAAGATGAGATGACCAATTCTGTGGGTCGAAGCCAATTCTGCGGGATTAAGTAGGGATGACCAATTCTGCGAGCTTGCAAATGAGATGACCAATTCTACGGGTCGAAGCCAATTCTACGGGCTTTAGGGTGAGGATGACTGATTCTGTGGATTGAAGCCAATTCTGAGGGCTTGAGGATGAGGATGATCGATTCTACGGGTCGAAGCCAATCCTGCGGGCTTCAAGATAAGATGACCAATTTTACGGGTCAAAGCCAATTATGCGGGCTTAAGTAGGGATGACCAATTTTGTGGGTCAATGCTAATTCTGCGAGCTTGAAGATGATATGACCAATTCTACAGGTCAAAGCCAATTCTGAGGGCTTAAGTAAGGATGACCACTTCTGTGGGTCGAAGCCAATTCTGCGGGCTTAAGGTGGAGGTGAGCAATTCTGCAGATCGAAGCCGATTCTGCGGGTCAAAGCCAATTCTGCGGGTCGTAGCCAAATCTGCTGGCTTAAGGTGGAGGTGGCCAATTATGCGGGTCGAAGCCAATTCTGTGGGCTTAAGTTAAGGTGACCAATTCTGCGGACTTAAGCTGAGATGACTAATTCTATGGATCGATGCCAATTCTGCGCGCTTTAGTTGAGATGACCAATTATGCGGGTCAAAGCCAAATCTGGGGGCTTAAGTTGAGATGACCAATTCTGCGAGTATAAACCAATTCAGCGGGCTTAAGTTGAGATGACCAATTCTACGGATCGAAGCTAATTCTGCTGGCTTAAGGTGAGATGACCAATTCTGCGGGTCGAAGCCAATTATACGGGCTTAAGATGATGATCCAAATCGAGGACAATTCTGACCTAAGAGAGGTGACGACCGAGGACCGAGGTCAATTCTGACCTAAGAGAGGTGTAAATTTCCTTCGGGAAAATCAGGGATTTTGCTGGGGATAAAGATTGGATTTTGGGTTCCTCTGGGGAATAGCGAATGAGCTGGGGCAAATTTAGAGCGTCCTTTGGAGACATTGATGAGGAGAATGATTCTTCGGGATTTCGCTGGGGAAATTACTTCGTGATGTTGTTTTGAGCCGGGGAGCCGATTGCTGGGGAAATCCTTATGATCTTGGAGATTATGTGAAGGAAAGGTAAATTTGATGTTGTAAACTCCACTGGGGAAGTGATTAGGTGGTCCGGGTATTGGATGTATTGCTCGGGGAGGTCCGAGACCTTTGGGGCATAGGGGGTGATCCTTAGAGATCCCCCAGGGGTTTTATCGGGAGGAGATTCACTTGGTTCTTGAGAGTTCCGCTGGGGAGATAGAGGTTCCTCTTGCAGGAATGCAAAATTTTCTTGGTGAAAATGTTCTAAATCCTTTTCGAGATTTTTAGGAATTTTCTGAGGATTTTTTGGGATTTTCTGGTATTTTCTGGGAATTTTTGTACAAAATTTTAAGGGGGCGCCGGTCGGCATCGTGTAGAGGGTGTCATTCGATAGTGGTATGGACTTTTGGACTGGCTCGAGAAGGTAAAGGGGCAGTGTCGATCGGTGGTTGGGGGGTCAATGCCGATCGGCATGACCCTTGGCATCCTATATAAAGGGGGTTGATTCCCTTCATTTTTCATAGCTTCTTACTTTTTCTCTTTCTGTGATTTTCCTCTGCAAATCATTCTAGCATTCCGATCTCTAAGAAATGGCCGCCTTTGTGAGCACTGCAGCGCATAGGGAATGGTTGACTGTTGATGACTGGGAGAACGTGGAGTGGGGGGCCAGGGCTCCTCTTGCTTTGGGAGTGAGAATTCCTTTGACGTATTCGAGCCAGTTGCGAATGAGCCGACCTTGCTACAGGATCCACCGCGTCATCGCTCTTCGAGGGTGGTGAGCCCCGACGGCTATGTAAGTAACCTGACTTTTGGCATTCTTCTCTTTTTTTCTTGGTGATTTTTCCTTCCTTCTTGAATTTTTGACAAGGTTTTCTCTTTTGAGAGTCTGATATCTCTTTGAAGAACATGCGTGCCCGTGGGACAACGGGGCTTAAGGATGTCTGGGAGCATCTTCCACCTGTGGTGTGTTGGGTGGTATCATCTGTGGTTTTGGGAGGTTGGCATCTGCGCTGGATGAGACGCCTCGTTCGACAGCGGTCTTATGCTTTTTGGGGGAGAGGTGGTAGGATACAACCCACACCTTCCATTACTATTTTGGGGAGATGATCGTGACTCCTCTAGACGTGCAACAACTAATGAAACTGGATTATGATGGGGAGCAGATAGAGGTGGATCTCTCCCTACGGGTCAGGCCAGAGGCGGTGCGTGCGGCGCTTGGTGACATAGGGAGGATAGTTTCTAGGTCCTTGTTGAAGGATGTTTTGCTGAGTAGGGTGGTTGATGTGGAGGACATAATGCAGGTGCGGCAGATGGACCAATTGTTCATATTGTTGGTGCTGGGAGATTTCATGGTGGCGTCGAGTGGAGACGTCGTCCATTTGTGGTTCTTGCCGTATTTGAGGATATTTTCGAACATCCATCTCTATGATTGGGGGATCCTGACTTTGGCGACCCTCTATTTTTCTTTAGATGAATTCATTTGGTGCTTTCGGCAAACTTTTACTGGATCCACGTATCTTCTTGAGGTATTCTTCAGTTTGCACATTTTCATGCATTCACATTTATCTTATGCATCTCTTTTTTATTATGAATTCTTATCTTTGGCAGACGTGGTTCTATGAGGTGATTGGGTGAAATACCCAGCTGATCGCTTTGAAGGATTATATTATTGGGGACTTCTATCGATTGCATCGATGGCATAAGGCCAATCGGCAGTCGAAGGGGTCTCTTTCTTTGGAGGCGGTGCGTCAGGTCTTGAATGGCCTGACCAGTGGTAGGGTAAGACTCTTTCCTTTCAGTCCTTATTTTTGCATATTTTGATTCTGTATTAACTTATGCCTGCTGGGGAATTTCAGGTGACTTTTTACCCTTGTGGGACAGCCATTTAAGATACGGGGGCGATTGAAGTGAACGCGCAAATGAGGCATTTGTTGGCGTATGAGTTTGGCCATTCTTGGTATCTTAGGGATAGGGTGGTTCAGCAGATTACTGAGGACGAGGTGGTGGTGCCACCTGCACAACCTCCTACGTCTATGAGGCGGGAGCGGCTACTGCTGGAGGATGCGAGGATCGCGGTGATGATCGATGAGTCATATCTATTTTACACTAATACGGCTACGCCATATGACTATATGGACTTTGTGACGATCTGGTTTATGGCTCCCAACATATATGATGCCTTACCTTTCCCTCTTGTGGATTCGAGTCGGGCGATGGGGTCTTACCACAATGGCGGTGGTCCATCAGTGTCTGCGACGGCGGTAACATTAGAGGTTCCCTTTGTTCGATTGCATACCCCTTCGTACAACATCCGACGAGCTGATGGAGGGATGGTCCCCATGTTGCACCGTCCTTATGTGATGGATCCGGAGGAGCTGGGTTTGACAGATGAGGTTCTTCATCCTGCGGTATACCTTCTTCCTCTTTTTGGTTCCTATTCTATTTTGATCCCTCTTTGATACTAATTTTTCCTTTTACTTGCAGCAAGTCCGGGTGTCGACCACTTGGCTGAGGGACATCAGAGACTGGATATCTTTGTCGACTGCCTATATTCGAGATGCGGTCCCGGTTCCTTCTTGCTTGGTGCCATATTCTTTGTTCGGGGAGGACTCTAGCTCCGGTAGCGATGGTGCATCATCTCGACGTAGGGGAAAGAGAGCGCGTCACAGGGGTGGAAACTCTTAGAGAGATGGGGAGAGAGAGAACTTGGGTTCGGGCTGAGTCCCGTTATTTTTTATTTTCTTTTATTTACTGTAAAATTTGATGTAACACAGAAGAATATATATGTGCAATGTAATGGGGTTTTTTATTATCTTTTATTAATGGTGAATGCATGCACATGCGCTTTTACTTTGCTCCTGAGACCGTAAAAAGAGATATTTTTAGAATTTTGGAGGAAAGTTTTAAAAATTAGAAATTATATAGGGGTGGAAGAGGATTTTAGAAATTCTGTTGAGAATATCAATTTATTTTTTATTGAGCTTTTGATTTTGACAAAAGAGGAAAAAAGGGAAAATTTCCAAAAATAGGGGGTTGTTGATCGGCAAGCCCCTTGTCTTGCCAATCGGCAGTTAAGTTCAGTCCCATCAATTCAAAGATTTGATTAGTGCCCTCTTCAGCCTCTTGTACTTTGTGGGGTAGGATTTCTCCCCATTTTTGCCTACTATTTCTTAGTCTTGCAAGATGGCTCTCCCTGGTAGCATTGAGTTTGCTAACTACCTCGAAGCCTTGGAAGTAATGTGCTCTTATAATGTCGACTACAATGCTTTCAGTATGCGTCGGGTTTCTTTGTGGGGCAACCGAACCATTGAGTGGAACATATTGATGGCGGCAGTATAATTTTGGTACCTCGAAGACCATGTATTCCGCTTTGGGTTGGATGAAGTTTGTCCTACCTACGAGGAATTTTCTGCCATGCTGGGGATAAATCCCAATGTTGTTGCAGCTCTTACTGAGTTTTCACATTCTCCCGTGGAGTTGTTGGCTAGGCTTCTTTGCATTTCACCTTCGGCGGTCAGACCATTGGTTGTTGGGGGAATGATCTCCCTTTCGGCGGTATTACAGTCCGTGCATTTATAGGAGATTGGCGATGCTGGATACGCCGGAGCTGTTGTTCTAGGATTAGTATCAAAATTTCTACTAGTGCCTGGGGAACTTCTGGTGGGCCCACAACTTGCAGCTAATATTTCCTGAATGTCATACCGTCGCAATCCTATGGTGATGATACTGGCGGAGACTTTGAATGGGATGGATACCTGGCGAGAGGTCGTTTTGACTTCCTAAGGGGTAGCCCTGTGATGCTGTTCATGTGGTTGTCTGAGAGACTCCGCCTGGTGACTCCTCCGTAATACCCTTTGTCAGTTGTACCCAACTTCTTTTCGCGCTATTTCAATATGCTAATAACATGTTTGAAATCTTTTTCGTTGTTGTTGAGTTTGTCGCATGTTGGGTTGGGCATCTTTTGAGGAAACTATATGATGTTTGTGGGTTTCATCCCTGAAAACGCTCACGAGACAATACTCGTCCACTAGGGTAGCCTAGGGGTTTAACGGCTTATTGCATATGCTAAATGCAATCGTTCGCCCGCGAAAGTGGCCTTATCTTTTTATTACTTTTTCATCCCATTTTGTACTTGTATCCTTCTTTTGATTTGCTTGTAGTTCTTGTTGTTTCCTATTTCATTGCTAGGGACTAGCAATGTGTAAGTTAGGGGGTGTCATACGACGCAAATATTGCGTATTTAACCCGTTAACGTACGCGTTATTAGCCCCCTCGAGTACCTTAATTCCTATATTTATGCTCGATAATCATAAAACCTCCATTTTATATGATAACATGCTATATGAGGTATATTTGGGCTTTTTTAGGGATTACAGGTGCTAAGTATGAAGTTGGATGCATTCCGGTGAAGTTTCGTACAAATCCGTACGCGTAAGGGCATTTTAGTCAATTCACAATTTAGGAAATTGTCCCAATATCTTCATGGAAGTTGTAGCCCTCTGAACAAGCTTCACGTGGCCGCAAACGGTGCGCGATTCCGAGTCCGAACGAAGAAGTTATGAGACTTTTAGTGGAAGAGGATTCCAAAGAGACCAAAACCAGGAGGCCAAATCGATTCGGCTCCAACCCAAATCGATTCGGCCCCCTAGCGAAATCGATTCGGAAATTTCCAAATCGATTCGGCTTGGACCAGTAGCCAAATATCGGGGGGCCAAATCGATTCGGCTCCAGGCCAAATCGATTCGGCCCTGCTAATATTTGGCAAATTTCCTTTTTATTTACAATTTTGCCATGGGATATTTTGTATTTAACCCTTATTTCTTCATTTTGAAGAGGGGATCTTAGATACTTTCATTTTTTCTAGATTTAGGGCTTTTATAATTGGGAGCTAAACCCTATCCCTCTTGCTTTGGATGGTTGTACTCTTTGTTTTGTAAGTTGTACCTTAACCTTTTCTTCCTTAATATAGTTGTTTTAGTTGTTTTCCTTCCTTTCTTTCCATTTTCCATGCCTAGATAAGTTTATTTATTGTTATTTATTTCTTTTATAGTGTAATATTAGTGTAAATTAGTTTATTTCCATGATTTGTCCGTAGATAAATAGGTTCGGGATTGTGTTCCGCCATTTACGGGTTTAGAACCTCGGAAGTTAGGTTTTCGTGTGAAATTGCATTTAATTGAAACCGCGTGTATTAAAGTTGGATTGTTATGCGTTTAACTTTATTTGTCACGCAACTTTAGTGTTTATAGCGATAATCCAAATTTAATCCGCGTGTGACCATTTTCCGTTAAATGTTTAATCTCGCAACTTTGGGTTAAATTCCTTATTGTGTGATGTTTATGCTTAATTGTAAATGCTCAATTAAATTGCTTTCGAGCCGGAATCTTGATTAGTAGTTGTTTCGATCCGTTCGGTAGGATGCGATCCCGATCCTCGCTTTCCTTTAATTTAGCGTTAACTTATTCTTTTCTTTTGTCACCATTTCCAACCTATCATCTTTTACACTTTTATTCCTGAAGTAATTAAACAATTAACATTTAAAATTTAATCACTCCCTGTGGATTTCTTTCGATACCCGACTTACCGCTATGCTTGCTTGTCAAGTGTAGTAGTAGCTTAGGTTTTCTTTGTATCGCGGCGGCGAAACACACAACGATTGTGTCCTCACACGAACACACTTTTTCCTCCTGGTCACAAAATGGCGCCGTTGCCGGGGAGTGTGTTTTAGATAGTAATTGTTTTATTATTTCGTAGTATTTCTTTCATTCATATTTGTATTCTTTATTTTCCCCTTTCTTTTTGACTTGTGCTAGATTGTTTCGAGAAATCGAAATCTCGGTGCTTGTCGCTTTTGTTGAATAGCTTATTTTGAAATGTCTCGCTATTATGCTTTAGATAACCTTAATTGTTATGAGAATTGTTTTCCAAGTTATACTCCCAAAACAATGAGAGAATGCCTAAAAATTCTTGAAGATGAGCGCATTGAGCGTGAAATTCAAGCGTATGTAAGTAATCCCTCATTGCCTTGTGAGAGTAATTTGGAATGCGGGGAATCCGTTAGCTATGAGCAACCCACACAAGAAGATGAAATGTCTTCTTGTTCGTTTGATTATGAGTTAATGATGAAGGAAATTAATGACCGATCCAAAAGTTCTCAAGCTTAGTTTCTAGAAACTGATGCCTTGCTCGATGAGATTATTTCTTTACAAAGTAGGATCGAGGTTGAAACTTGCATTTCATCTCCACCCCTTTTTGTTGAAGAAATAATTGAGAGTGAGCCAAGCTTCAGCACTTTCGATTTTCAACCTCTTATTAATTCTTCCGATTGTATTGAGGTTGTTGGTCCTTCCTTTCCTTTACTCCCTACTATTCCCGAACAATTAAATTTATCGCAAGAATCGGTTGAAAATCTTGAGGACTTTGACCCGATTCTTGAACGAGAATGTTATTTTGAGATGCTTCATCTCATGGGCTTTTCACTTGCACTTGCCCCACCTCCCCTTCCAATTGAAGAATCTTGGGGATGTGATTCTGATTTTTCTGAGACTAATTTAGTCTTGTCCCCCGTAGTATCCAAATCCCCCATCATCCGCCCAAAATTTCAAATTGGCGATGGTTCACTTTTTTCACCACCCACATGCCTTCCGTTGTTCAAATGGAATTCTTATTTTTCGGGAGGCATGTTCGCTTTGGAGGGTCCACCATTGATCTTTCAAATTCAAATACCTTTTTGGGTGGACCCTCAACTATTTAGACTTTTAGTGTATAGTTAGTGTGAAGCCTAAATAGTAGGTTGTAAATAGTTAGCTTTTTAATTTTCTTTCTTTCCTATTTTTCTTTCCTTTTAATTTAGTCTAGTGTAATTAGTTAACTTTTTGTTATTTGTTTTTGCTATGCTCGGTACTAACTTGTTTTTTAGATTCCTTTGGACTCGCGCTTATGGAGATCGCTCCAATTTTGGGTAATATCGTTCTTTTCCTCTCTTTGTGTTGTGTTCTTAATGTGCATTGAGGACAATGCAACATTTAAGTTAGGTGGTGTAGGATATTCTATCCATTTCATGTGTAGTCCATGGATTTGCTCACATTTAGTTACTAAGTATGCCTTTTTGTGAAAAATTTGAAAATTTTCAAAAATATTTTCTTTCTTTTTTCTCCTTTGTTGGGTATTTTGCCTTGTTTCCGATGAAATTTTTTAATAATTGCCCGATCCAATAAACAACTCAATGATGCATGTTCTCGATTTTAGAAGTTATTAGACTTTAGTCCTCAAATCATTGATATTGTGAATAACTTCATGAATTAAACTTTATCCCATGAGCATATGCACTTTCCTTGTTCTATTGATTTGGTTTAAGATTTTTATAACTCGGGAATATTTTGTTGCATTGTATATACTTACACCGAGTAAGCTTTGTACCTTTCGTCGTTTGTGAGTGTTATACACTATTCTTTTCTCTTTGAAAACGTTTAATTCGTCGGTAATCTCTCTATTCTCTCATTTGACCGTTCATTAATTGAGTTCATACTCGAAATGTTTTACTTGAGCATGATTTTCATATATTGTTTTGATTCGAGAATTGCGTAAACTTTTGGAAATGATCATAGGCCTTCTTTGTTATATCACCCATATTAGCCTTGACCTCGCCCTTATATGTTTACCCTCGTTAACCCCTTTTAGCCTAAAAATTAGCCTTTCGTTTCATAACCCCATTCCCATAACCAACTCTAAATTGGAGTTTTAGCCCATACATACACTTTCCATACCTTTGTTTGGTTTGTTACTTGGGATTGAATGATGTTGTTATGATGCCGGTTGCAATTTAGGCATATGAGTGTTTGATAAGCAAAGAAAAGAAAGTAGTGAAAAAAAAAGTGAAGAAAAAGAGAAAGCAAAAAGCAAAAAAAAACAAAAGAAAACAAGAGAAAAAGAAGAGAAGAAAAGAAAAGAAAAGATAAAGTTGTAAATGTTGTGTATAGTGTTCAATAAGCTTTGATTACTCTCCCCGATGATATATCTAATGCCGTTTTGGAACTTGTTTTCCAATTTTGCTATTGCCCGCATTTTCCCATTATTCCGAGTTTTCATTCCAAACACTTTGAATCCGTATATACATCCCTTTCATTTCGTGCCTTAACCTAGCCATACATTACAACCCTATTCAAGTCCTATGTGATCTTAGGGTGCATTTAATTTAAAAGTCATAATTGTTTTGATAATCTGTGAAAATACATTTCGCCTCTTTTAGTATGCGGTATCTTTCATTGAGATTACAGTTTTTCATTTTATATATAGCGTTCTTCATTTGTGACATGTGCGCGGCCTAGTTTCCATATACATTTACTCTTTATGCCCTCATGTCCCGTGTATTACCTCCCTTTTCATAGTGAATTCATTTGTTGAGCGTAATGCCCGTGAGGATTGAATGTATGCTTGCTTTGATTAGTATCCGGTTTATATAAGTTTTTCACCAAATCATACTATGCATGTGCTCTCCCCCCTCCCACTTTTAAAGTTTCAATTCTATGAGGTGCATTCAACCTGTTAATAACAACGGACTTTAGCTTGAATTCGTTCAATATGCTAATAACATGTTTGAAATCTTTTTCGTTGTTGTTGAGTTTGTCGCATGTTGGGTTGGTAATCTTTTGAGGAAACTATATGATGTTTGTGGGTTTCATCCCTGAAAACCCTCACGAGACAACACTCGTCCACTGGGGTAACCTAGGGGTTTAACGGCTTATTGCATATGCTAAATGCAATCGTTCGCCCGCGAAAGTGGCCTTATATTTTTATTACTTTTTCATCCCATTTTGTACTTGTATCCTTATTTTGGTTTTCTAGTAGTTCTTGTTGTTTCCTATTTCATTGCTAGGGACTAGCAATGTGTAAGTTAGGGGGTGTCATACGACGCAAATATTGCGTATTTAACCCGTTAACGTACGCGTTATTAGCCCCCTCGGGTACCTTAATTCCTATATTTATGCTCGATAATCATAAAAACTCCATTTTATATGATAACATGCTATATGAGGTATATTTGGGCTTTTGTAGGGATTACAGGAGCTAAGTATGAAGTTGGATGCATTCCGGTGAAGTTTCGTACAAATCCGCACGCGTAAGGGAATTTTAGTCAATTCACAATTTGGGAAATTATCCCAATGTCTTCATGGAAGTTGTATCCCTCTGAACAAGCTTCACGTGGCCGCAAACGGTGCGCGATTCCGAGTCCGAACGAAGAAGTTATGAGACTTTTAGCGGAAGAGGATTCCAAAGAGACCAAAACCAGGAGGCCAAATCGATTCGGCTCCAACCCAAATCGATTCGGCCCCCTAGCCAAATCGATTCAGAAATTTCCAAATCGATTCTTCTTGGACCAGTAGCCAAATATCGGGGGGCCAAATCGATTCAGCTCCAGGCCAAATCGATTCGGCCCTGCTGATATTTGGCAAATTTCCTTTTTATTTACAATTTTGCCATTGGATATTTTGTATTTAACCCTTATCTCTTCATTTTGAAAAGGGGATCTTAGATACTTTCATTTTTGCTAGATTTAGGGATTTTATAATTGGGAGCTAAACCATATCCCTCTTGATTTGTATGGTTGTACTCTTTGTTTTGTAAGTTGTACCTTAACCTTTTCTTACTTAATATAGTTGTTTTAGTTGTTTTCCTTGCTTTCTTTCCATTTTCCATGCCTAGATAAGTTTATTTATTGTTATTTATTTCTTTTATAGTGTAATATTAGTGTAAATTAGTTTATTTCCATGATTTGTCCGTAGATAAATAGGTTCGGGATTGTGTTCCGCCATTTACGGATTTAGAACCTCGAAAGTTAGGTTTTCGTGTGAAATTGCATTTAATTGAAACCGCGTGTATTAAAGTTGGATTGTTATGCGTTTAACTTTATTTGTCACGCAACTTTAGTGTTTATAGCGATAATCCGAATTTAATCCGTGTGTGACCATTTTCCGTTAAATGTTTAATCTCGCAACTTTGGGTTAAATTCCTTATTGTGTGATGTTTATGCTTAATTGTAAATGCTCGATTAAATTGCTTTCGAGACGGAATCTTGATTAGTAGTTGTTTCGATCCGTTTGGTAGGATGCGATCCCGATCCTCACTTTCCTTTAATTTAGCGTTAACTTATTCTTTTCTTTTGTCACCATTTCCAACCTATCATCTTTTACACTTTTATTCCTGAAGTAATTAAACAATTATCATCTAAAATTTAATCACTCCCTGTGGATTTCTTCCGATACCCGACTTACCTCTGTGCTTTCTTGTCAAGTGTAGTAGTAGCTTAGGTTTTCTTTGTATCGTGGCGGCGAAACACACAACGATTGTGTCCTCACACGAACACACTTTTTTCGCCCGATCAAGTATCCCCATAGGGTGTACGGATTCCGGTCGGCCCAATCTCGATATCTTTTGATCATCTTGCTAATGATGGCCCTGAGGTATCTCCGGACATAGGTGGTGTAATCATGGGTCATGGTGATCCAGTAGTAGCCTTGTAGGATTATCTTCTTGGCAAGCATGTGATAATTCATGTGGGGTCCGTATTCCCCACTGTGGATCTTCTGCATTATCTTTTCAATGCCAGTCCCTGCGATACAGTGCAGATGAGTTCCATCGAAGTTCCTTTTGAGCAGTGCTTTGTGACAGATGATGTACTTGGAAGCCAGTCTTCGAAGGGTTTCTCGATATTTCTTATTGGAACCCTCGGGATACTTACCATGCTTGAGGAGGTGCCAAATATCATAGTACCAGAAATTGGCTAGCTCGGGATCTTCTGTGGTGACGAGCTCAATGTGGTAACAGTGGGTTGGTTTGTCTTTCTTTTGAATCTGGAAGAGGGTCATTGTTATTTCTTTGGGCATGTCGACCATGGAGGCGAAGGTAGAAAGGGCATCTTCTAGGTTATTCTTTACTCGAGGTAGGTAATGGAAGGTTGTGTCTTGGAATTGGGAGGCTAGTTCTTCCAAGTGGGCATGAAAGGGTTGGAGGTTTTCATCCTTAACTCTCTATTTTTTGAGCACTTGACCGATGATGAGGGAGGAATCCCCTAGACATCTAGGCATTGAATAACTTTCTTAAGAGCAACCTTGAGGCCTACCGTGCATGCCTCCTATTCAGTCATGTTGTTGGTGCAAGGGAAATCCATCTTGATGGTAGTGGGAGTGTGGGAGCCATCTGGGGCTATCAGAAGTATCCCAATGTCATATCCTTTTTTATTGGCAGCGTCGTCAAAGAACATTTACCACCGGATATTATCCTGGGCAGTGGAGAGGATGTTTTCATCTAGAAATTCAGAGATCTAGACATCGACCTCATCCATGGGGTAATCAGGGAGGTAGTCAGAGATGGCTCTTCCTTTTATGATTTTCTGTGTGACGTACAAGATGTCAAACTCGGCTAGGAGTATCAACCATCGAGCCATTCAGCTGGATAAGGTGGGTTTTTCAAGTAGGTATTTGATGGGGTCCATTCGGGATACAAGTTTGATGGGGAAGGCGAGCATGTAGTGTCGTAACTTTTGGGTTACCCAGATAAGCGCGACACATGCCTTTTCCAAAGCAGTGTAGTCAACTTTATATCTGGATAATTCGTGACTGGCGTAATAGATGTCTCTTTCTTTACGGGAATTTTCAAGTTATTAGCTAGCAAATCCCCAGCTATAGTGTCAGTTATGGTTAGGTATAAGAGTAAGGGGAGATCAGGCTGTGGCGGTATGAGTACCGGAGGTTGGGTCAGATATTATTTGATTTGATAAAAAGCTTATTAGCAGGCCTTGTTCCAAACCTTGGTTGAATCCTTTCGGAGGAGTTTGAAGATAGGTTCGCATATGGAGGTTAGCTGGCTGATGAACCAGATGATGTATTGTAATTTCTCGAAGAAACCACGAACTTCTTTCTCTATTCGGGGAGGTGGCATCTCAAATATGGCTTTCATCTTGGCAGGATCTGCTTCTATCCCCTTCTTACTGACCATGAACCCCAAGATTTTTCCCTTTGTAACGCCAAAGACACATTTCTGTGAATTAAGTCTCATCTGATATTGTCGCAATCGTTCGAAGAACTTTCGAAGAGCGGGAACATGACCTTCTCTAGTCTTGGATTTTATAATCATATCATCCACATAGACCTCAACTTATTTGTGAATCAGATCGTTCAGGATGGTTGTGGCAGCCCTCTGGTAGGTAGTTCCAGCGTTATTGAGACCAAATGGCATAACAGTGTAACAAAAGGTTCCCCATGGGGTGATGAATGCGATCTTTTCATGGTGGTCTGGGTGCATTTTGATTTGGTTGTATCCGACAAACTCGTCGATGAATGACTTGAGAGCAAGATTGGTTGTGTTGTCCACGATCATGTCGATATTAAGTAACGGATAATCATCCTTTGGAGAGGCTTTGTTCAAGTCCCGGTAGTCTACACACATTCGAACCTTCCCTCCTGATTTTAGCACAGGCACTATGTTGGCTAGCCATGTGGGATATTCGATCACATGAATGAAGCCTACGTTCAACTATTTGACCACCTCTTCTTTCACTTTGAGCGACCATTCGGTGCGGAGCTTTCTCAACTTTTGTTTAACCGTCTTGCAATCTGGGAGAGTGGGAATATTATCCTGAGCTATTTTAGGATCAATGTTGCGCATATCGTCATAAGACCATGCGAAGACATCCACAAATTCCTTTAGCAATTCTTTGAGTTGTGCACGCTCATCCTCGCCAAGGGTAGCCCCTATCCTAATCTCGTGTTTTTGGCTACTAGAATCGAGGCTAATAACAACAGTATCTTATTCGTTAACTTGAACGCGATTATGTTTTTTATTACTAACCTTGTTTAAATCAGTTAAGAATTGTTCATTTGTAAAATCATCATCATCAAAAGTTTGATTAGAATCTTAACAGTTAACGTAAGGCACAACAAGATACTCAAAATTTTCATTTATTTCATTGATAGGAAAAACATCATTGAGAACCTCATCAAAGGAGATCTCGATTACATTTGAGCAAGGATAGACAGCAGAAGAAGAAATGGGGTAAACATTAGGGTTAGGTGGGATTTCAACAAGTAGAACTGGTGCAATATGCTCGTTTAGGAGAGGTGTATTAGTAGCTTTAATCAGTTGGGATGGGCCCAGTGATGTAGTGCCTGAGTGAATCATGCAGAGTGTTAGCCCCAGTGTCTGTAAGTTGAAAGAATATTCGGAGTCGCTTTGCTTAGTCTCTTAGGTATCTTTAATGAGTGGTTGTACATGGCGTTGGGAACTCTCGGTCCATGGGTAGCTGTCTTGGAAAATGATTTCCATTTCGAGTTTCATCTTCTCATCTATATAGTCATACCATGGTTCCATAAAGCCACAAAAGGGTAAGTCTTCACCCTCTTTAATGAATCGTCCATTCAAAGAGTCACCTGGGATAGTCTAGATGCAGTCTAGTCCTCTCTTTGGTCGAGACTGACGGATCATTCTGAGCTCTTGTTTTGATGGTTGATACCCCAAACCCCAAGGAGGAAAGCTTTCTTCAGTTCCATAGGCTCAAGTATCCCTTGATGTCTTTGTCCTAGCCCCAGTCCGGGCATGAAGTGCATGTTTCTGAACATCTGAATCACATTGACGTTGCCATGAGGGTCGTATTCTGGACAAACCCTTTCTTTGAAGTCGTCCCCTACTGGGATTAGAAGTGGTTCAACTTGAAATCTTGATAGGAGCATATCGTTTGACCCGTGCTGTATCTCAAGAATTGGATTGCTAGTACTTGCACCCTCGGCATTATCATTGTCGGCCAAAATGTTGATGACTCGTCCGTCGGCGAAGAATTTCAATTTCTGATGGAGTGAGGAATACACACCCTTGATACTGTGGAGCCAAGGTCATCCTAGCAACAGATTCAAACAAGCTGGGATATCAATAACTTAGAATTCGATGACATGGTTTATAGGGCCAGCCCCTATTACAAGCTTTATGGATCCCATCACCTCCCGACTGGTATTATCATAGGCATGCACAATAGCGCTAGTTGGAGCGAGGTCGCTTTCTTTTAGTCCTAAACATTTGAAGGTTCTCAGAGGGAATATATTCAATGCGGATCCATTATCGATAAGAGAGAGTGTTGTAACATTCCCCATATCTTCGACGGAGATGTTGAGTGCATAATTGTGGTTTGGCCCAATCTTGGGGATTTCTTCTTCGGAAAAGGATAGCATTCGGGTAGAGGTCAAGGATCTGACCAAATTTATCGCTTCTTCTGGTGTGGTAAAAGGAGGAACTGTGGGTCCGATGAGCAGCTTGATCAAAGCATTTTTGTGTAGTTGAGAATACATGAAAAGCCCCCATAGAGTGATGTTAGCTTGAGTTTTCTTCAGTTGATCAAGGATCTTGCTCTCCTTGAGGGTCATCTCTGGCATAAGAAGTTTTTCCACGCCTTTCCCCTTGTCATTAGCTGGTAGTGAGCTTGGAATCTGGTAATGCCTCCCTGATCTGGTCATATGATTTACTTAAGAAGGGAAGAACATGAATATCGTTTCCTTGTCAACCTCGGGTTGTTCCACCACCTTGTTTATTTCTTCGAGAAGTTCTTCAAATGGTATCATCCCATACATGTCGACTACCGAGCCAGTTTTATCGGGAGGTTTCTCTTCATTTGAATCTTCGAACTCTTCCCCCCCCCCCCCCCCCCCTCCATCCGGTGGCAACAATTCTGTCTTTCCATGTAAAGTCGATGCATTCCACAACTTCAACGGCTTATTTATACAGGTCTTCCCATTCTATGGGGATATGTAAGGGTGAGGGGACCAGGCACCCTTGTATCTTCGAGCATCATGTAACTCGGTAATACTGCAAATATTATTGGTTTGCCTAAATAATTCTTCTATGATCTGGACAACATCATCTAGGTTGACTTCATCGGTTGGTACTACCCAATTGTCTGACTCTCAAACCATTTTCTTTCTTCCAAGAACAGTGTGCTGAACCTCTAGCAATCAATGATCATTTGTGGGGTCAATTTCAGCCCGAGCTCTAGGAGTTAGTTTAAGAATTCTGATAATTCCATACTTCCATTTTTAGATAGGGTACGGACAGCGATGAATGCTCTGGTAAGGAGTGACAGTGCCTGATCAGCGAGGCTAGCAGGTGTAGGAGGAAATATGGTCAAATTAAGAGTGGTTTAGGAGAGTATATGGGTGCGATTTGGGTTGAGGGTTTTAATTATGGGTGCTCTTCTAAGAAGATGGCATTGGCATGATTTGGGAGTGGGTTGTGAGTAGTGTTTGGCTTAGGATTGGCTGGTGGGGCGATGGTACCCCGATCAATTAGACCTTGGATTACATTTCGGAGGTGAAAGAATTGGTCAATGGTATGGCCAGCGGTTTGGTGAAAGGCGCAATGGGCATCTGCCTTGATGTTTCTTAGGAGCAGATTTGGCAAAGGATGGGGGTCCAAGGGTTTGATAAGGCTTCGGCTCAATAAGGCTTGATAAACTTTGGAGAGGGGATTATGGAGCTCGGTGTATTCCTTTCAGACTGGGACAGGGTGGATTTCTGGTGCCCATGATATGGTTGGTTGTGAGATGTTGTTGATGTTTGAGACTGCAGCACTGGCAGGTTTATCATATTTCTTGGGGGTGAACTGTTCGGACAACTTCTTTGGTTCAACATCTATTTTAACAAGACCTTCCTCTATTTCTACTCCTTCTCTGAGAGCTCGGAAGTGGGGATAGTATTATCCTCCCATCGTTGCTCGGACATGGGTTAAGAAGTTCTTCTTCACTATGCTGACTTGTTCTTCCTCAGATGGCCGATTGGTCATGGTTGCTGCTTTTTCCCTCCATCGGGCTATGAAGTTAATGACTGATTCCCCAGAGTTCTGTTTGAGAATATATAAATCAGGACGAGTGAACTCAAGCACTTCGTTGTATTTGTACTGTGACATGAATTCTCGAGCCACGTCCTCCCAACTACGTATTCTGGACTCTTCAAGAGATAAAAACTATCGAAGGGCGATATCCTTCAGAGTTTACTGAAACAATTGGGCCATCACTTCTTCAGAAGTACGTAATAGAGCCATGGAACGGTGATAGCTATGGAGATGAACAATCGGGGGTCCACTTCCTCTGAATTTATCGATATTTGGCATATTGAACTTCTCGGGTAACGTCGCTTTAGGATAAGGAGACATGTGGGTGTAGTCCATGTAATTCCCCGAGATTCTGACTTGGTTAAACTTCTTGGTTAGCATCTTGAGGTCCTCTTTGACTTTGTTAATCTCTTCTTCCTTCAGATCAATGATCATAGGCAAGTTAGCCCCAGGCTGGGCAAGGTTCGGCATCGGAAGCTGGGCAGGCAGCGGCCCATTAACAAGTGGGACACGTGGAGTGTGCTGATACTCTTCGGGAACCCAGATGGGCTCGGGTGGATACATAGCATGAAGGAATAGGTCATCGGTCTCTTGAGGAATGGGAACCTGGTTTTGTTGCATTTCTCGAACCTCAGTTTAGAGGTTATCAATCTTGGACACGAGCTGAGCTAGGACTGCCGTCAGATCTGGCTGCACAATGGGTACTTGATCTGTGTTCTCCATGGAAAGCGGAAGGATTCCGGACTTAAAAGAAGTAACAAGGGAACGGATGGAACTCCGGGGTTATCTCACTGAAGACCGAAGACAATAAGGAGCCAGTCCAAGGGTTTGTAATCGACCTGAGAAGGCGCAAAAATGGGATTTATTTTTTAGAAAAAGGGATGAAATTTTTTTTCCCTTTTGAGATGAAAAGAAAAAATATTTTTGGGTTTTTTATAAAGAGAAGATAAATGTTTTTGTCTTTTTAATAAAGAGGGGAAAAATGTTTTTGTATTTTTGATAAATAGGGGGAAATGTTTTTGGCTTTTTCATAAATAAGGGAGAAATTTTTTTGGATTTTTTTTTCCGGGAGACGGTCCTCAGCATGATTATTATGATTATTATGTTTTCACTTGTATTAAATTCTCCTAAATGAAAAATAAAATGTCGTACAGGACCCGAGCCTAGAAAAGTTGGGTTTGTAATATATGCAAAGCTATGGCTCAACTTGTGATCACGCTCACAGACATGGTCCCGTTTTAAAAATGCGCAAAAATTCAGGCGGTAGGCTAACCCAGAATTTCGGTAGCGTTTCGGGTAAAAACTGGCAATCTAACATGTGTGTCTTAGACTTGACACCTATATGCGGGTTTGCAATTTGGTTGGGTGAATCGGAAAGGGTTCCCCCCTTTGGCGTGACTTCCATGATATACGTCTTGCTCTTGCGGGTAATCGGTATGTGTAGAGAAGCCATTTGATATACCTGAGTGTACACGAATTGCCTCACCATATACCACATGGGGACGGTACGTGTGAGAGCTAATTCGATATACTCGGCGTACATGAATGAGTTCCCTGCGATATACCTCCCGTCATGACTTGGGTCAAGTGGTATGATGCGGGGGAACCGTTCGATATACGTTGAAGGTACTTGGCCAATGGAAGGTGAGAATCATATCGCTTATGCTAACTACGCCCTGCCGGACCAGCGCCCATCACGAAGTGAACCTCCAGTTACTGGATAAAATTTGGTCAATAACAATGCTCTTTGGTGATGTTGTGTGAATCATGCATGATTCTCTTATTAGTATCTTATGAGGATGTCTTTTTTATCATGCCAAACAGGGAGCAAAGTATGAGTACCAATGGTACACCAAGTATGGATGGGTGATGCGTGCAATGTGTGGATATATGTGATCCTAGGTGCGTGTGGTGTGAAGTGCACATAGAGAATTTTCTACAAGTGTGTGAATAGAAGCATAAGTATGGGATATACATGAGTAGTAAAGTGGAACATCCAAAAATGGGGGAAAATATAAACAAACATAACACCCATGTAAATAGAGTCTAACCCTCAACATAAAATGTCCCCAGCGGAGTCGCCACTATGGCCATTCCCGATCCTCACGGCGGGCGGGCAGAATGAGGATCCTAGGTCCCGCGCATCCCTCTCGGGAGCGCTTCGGCCAGCGTCATTGATGAGGTGAAAAATGTGGAGAGATGGAGTTTCCAGTCTATTTTACTCAAAACAGACCAAAAAAGGGAGCCATACCAAAGGACAAAATCCAAAGACATACTGATGCATACGAAACCAAAATGATTCGAAAATATGTTAGGCACCCATTCCGTCCTTACGGTCTCTCATGGGTTTTTGCTATTTTCCTTTATTTTCCCCGTGATGCTGTGTGCATGTGTATATATAATGGAGATAGGAGTCATCGACTTGTACCATGGAAGAGGTAAAGCGAGTCATCCGTCGAAATGTAAAAATGATATTAGGATTTACGCAATTATCCTTACATTGATCGTTATGATGGAACGATAATTCATATAGGATAATACGTTACTAAAAACAAATATAAGAGAATATAAGAGAATTGAGTTTAGAGAAAAAAAGAAAAGGAGAGAAAGAGTGAGAATAGGACTCGAGTCTCGGGTTTTACCCCGACATGCCTATGTATCCTATATAGGCATCAAAGTCCACATAGTTTGCATGCAAAACGAGGGGTGGGGTTTATCCCAAAAATCCAATCAGTGGATTCTATTATTTGTATGTGTGTGTGTGTAGAACAAGTGTTTTAGTTGTGAAAGAAGTGTAAGGAAAGTGTGAGAATTCCCGTTTGGAATTTATGAGCAAACCCTCTTTTCTTGTTTTTTGGGTTTTTATTTGTATGAAAATAAGGGATGTGCAATAATACTACATAAAAAGTATATTAGGATATGTGAGATGAGAGAATAAAAGTGCTAATTAATAAAACAAGTTAATGCGAATTTATGACAATTTAAGAAGAGAATTAAGAAAATTGGACCTTCTTGAAGATCTTGAGCTTGATCTTGAGTGTTGGAGAGCAGCCCTTGCAGTTGGATGATGATGGAGGGTAGTGAATTCACCAAGTTTGATGAAAATGATGATGAAAAGTGAATGTTGGAAAGGAATTTGGATGTGGAAGTCACGCTGACTTCGAGATAGGTTTTCTGGATTCTTTGAGAGTGATGTCTATCATATCTAGACTCCCTTTTAATGAGGTAAAGGCCTCCTTTTTATAAGCCCAGGGCATTGCCGATTGGCATAGCCGTGGTCCTGCCAATTGGCACGTGCGTTTAGGCACACTGCCGATAGCCAGGGCCTGGGACCTGTCATTTGGTAGTGTCTTTCTGGCCTTTTTGGAAAATTGACCGCAGAGTGAAAATTGTTGATTCGAATTGCGTACGGGGAGAACTGTTAGAAAGGTAATTCAGAGACCTTCGAATGTCCTTTGGACTGCTCCTGGGTTCGGGAGTTGGCTTTGGGTCAAATGTGGCTCGAAAGTGCTCGTCGGTCTTTTGGACGGGAAAACTTCGAATGCAAACGGATCGTTCGTCCCCATGGTAAGTCAGAATCGTGCATGGGGTAGACCGTTGGATAGGTTAGGAGATGTACTTCGACATTCCAAAGAGTTTGATTTGGTTAGGGGTGTTGACTTTGGTCAATCGGGTCGTGGAAGCATTTGGTGACCTCTCGGAGTAAAACGGATCGTTCGTCCGTACCGTAAGTCAGAATCGCGCACGAGACGGACCTTTGGAAAGGGCTTTCAGTGCCCTTTGAACATTCATTCAGTCTCAGTCAAGATGAAGAGTAGAATTTTGTTCAAACGGAGCCTGGGAGTGCCCTATGGCTTTTAGGTCAGGTTTCGAGGGGAAACAGGTTGTCCGTACGCATGGTAAGTTGGAATCGCGCACGGGTCAGACCTTTGGAAAGGGGATTCAGGGCACTAAGATAGATTCTTTCAACCTCGGTCGAGCTGAATACTTTGACTTTTGGTCAAATGGAGCCTGGGAGTGCCCGATGGCTTCTAGGTCAGTACTCGGTTTGTAGTGATGAAGGGAGGTGCTAAGGACCTAAGGAGAGTTTAAGGGGTAACAGAATGGGGTGTCTACACCGCCCAAGAAAAAAATAGGGCTTGGGTCTGGTGAATTGGCCCGCAAAGCGGGCTTGCAAAAATTTGATAGGCCCGATTTTTTTTGGGTGGGCTTGGGCATGAATTCTTAAACCGATGAGGCCTGGCCCGAGGCTAGAGAATTATATATATATATATATATATATATATATATATATATATATATATATATATATATATATATATGTGTGTGTGTGTGTGTGTGTGTGTGTGTGTGTGTGTGTGTGTGTGTGTGTGAGTATTAATTTATTAATAAAGTTTAAGACTACAAAGTTATAAATAAATATATAAAGTGGGTAACTTTTATAAATATAAAAACATGTACTAAGTATTTTTATGTAGATGGGCTTGGCCAACGGTCCTGGGTAAAGAGCTTTCAAATCGGTGCGGGCTCGGGATTACATAATAAGGCCCGATCCAGGCCCGAGCGGGCTTGGGATAACTCATAATTTTATAAGCCTGTCCCGAGCCGGATCGGCCCGGCCCATGGCCACCCCTAATACAAATAAAAAAAGTATGTACATATTCCAATCATGTATATATTCTCAGTCCTCAGTAAATAATACACATAGGATGAAATTTACAGTGATGAAATACATAAATGTGCAGTCCTCAGCATGCAAAAAGTCTATTTTGCATTTAAAATCACGGTAACAAATGTAATTTTTTCATATTATGAACAATCATAATGTGATTTCATTAGTCCATGTATAATGTCTACAAATTTAAACATATGAGAACACAAAATACATAACAAAATAAGGAAAAAGTCATATAAATCCTAAGCAAAGAAAAATAGTACATGAAATATACAACATAACACTCAAAATACAAGGATAAACAAGTGATATCAGAAATATAATG
The DNA here is from genome assembly GCA_949130495.1 of Sambucus nigra. Classification (NCBI taxonomy): domain Eukaryota; kingdom Viridiplantae; phylum Streptophyta; class Magnoliopsida; order Dipsacales; family Adoxaceae; genus Sambucus; species Sambucus nigra. Next base: position 401,724,434 of record OX422219.1, on the reverse strand, counting down.
CTAAGAACATATCATATACAAAGTGTATGGTATAATCTTAAGAACAAAATTTAAGAACACAATATTAAATTTAATTCACATTATATTACATCAAATACATATATATGAGCATGTATCCATACCTCTTAGTGTTGTTTGAAAGAATTTGATTGAGAATGTGAAATGCTTGTTAAAACTTCCACGATTAGGTTTTGATCGCTAGAATTTCTGTGAAGTGTGTTTGTTTTGGAATTCAATGGTATTTATATGTTGTTGTTGGACCAAAATTTGATTGAGAATGAAAATCATTTTGAGGTTTTGATCGAGAAACAATGTGATTAGGGTTTTGATTGAAGAGACAATACAATCGTTTCGGCGCTTAAAATTCAGTGAAGAGTTTTTTTTTCAATTCAGGTGTATTTATATGTTGGACCTAATCTTTTAAAAAAAATTTAGTCCTGAGTTTAGAGTTCAAAATTGTTAGTCCAAGGACTCGACAGTAAAAGCCCCTAAATTGCATTGGTATATAATTTTGCTATCTTTGATTTCTTTTTGATGTATTTGTTTTGGGGACTTTATTTTAGTAATAGTCACCCTATAATTTAAGTATATTTTTTTTACATCATATTTATAGTAAATAGTATACATAATATTAAAATATTTAGAAGAAAAGTTCATTTATGTGTCCAAAACGTGTTCCATACATTATTTTGTTATTGGGGGGGGGGGGGGGGGGGGTTTGCTACTTATTTGCGAGATTTAGAAGCGGATTATATAAGAAAGCTACTTACGATCATATGAAAATTTAAACAAATATTTATTTATATTCTATCTTAAGTTTTATAACATAAATTATTTGCTTAGTTTAACTAAATCCATGTTTAATACACTATTCAAACATCTGATTTATATTATTAAAAAGTATTGATTTATCATAAGTGTTCTTTGGTAAATTTTTTAATAATTTCAGGCATTATAATTGATTTTATCATGTGTAAAGTGACTCCGAAGTTGGGCATGTTGAAATTTTGTCAGATGATACTAGTATCTAAGTGGCATTCTTATGAACCACCCCCACCCCACCCCCTTTTTCTTTAATACTTATCGATAAATTAACTCGAATTAATAAACTAAAATTAATAATGGTATAGAAATCGAAAGATTTCAATGATATTTATCGAATATAGAGATCTTAAACTTGGCATGCATTGATGAAGCATAATGTCGTGGAATCTTTGGTAGATAATTTCCCTTTATTATTGAAGATCGATATTTTTTATATAAAAAATAAATGTTTAGATTCATTACCCTTTTAGTACTTCTATCCCAAAATGTCATGTTACTTTGTATGCATTTACTATTAATTATTATTTAAAAAAAATCAATATTTTCTACAAATTGAAAATGTATCTGTTAGGATATAGACATATTGAATACTTCAACAAAACCTCTATCATTTAATGCTAGTATTTCAGAAATTTTTCATTTGATGTAATTGTTGGTTTATTCGATACAAGTTTTTAGTTCATTATTGTTCATTCCTTAAATAATGTGTTATATGAATTGACGATAATATTAGCAGTCAATAGTTTTTTATAGGCCTTGTAATGGATACTTAAGAAATTTTATATGCCTAAGCACTTGATATAGATATAATTAATGGATGTATTTAATTAGTTATTTTGAAAATACACATCATGCGATTATTGCTTTATTCAATACTTCTTTTTACTAGGCATTATGGATGTATTGAAAATAGTTGTATAGTTATCAAATGTATGTAGTAATTTAACCCTTGTAATTATTTAAGGCAATGCATTCTATTATTAATAATAAACAATTGGGGTAGAAATGTTATATGTAATATGATTTAATGTTCTGATTAAGTTATATCTCAAACTCAGTAAATCGGGATGTGACCAAACACCTACTAAAATCATACACGATTCAGGCCTAAAATGAATTGTGCAACCCCATTGGTCATAAACTTATAAATCCCTAAAGGAATCTAACTATCTATTTGTTTCAATGTCACACAATAATCTGTGATATTAAAGAACATAAAATCTATTTTTAATTTTTATCTTTGCATTATCGCTTTGCTATATGATTTTTCCAATGGTATATTTCACATACTTATGGCCCCATATCTCAATCAAAAAATCACCCTGATATTCCTCTAAAAGATCCCACTAGTAGATCGGTCCATTATTATACCACTTAATAATTCAAATTAAACCTCACATGTAATGTTTTTTTATATGAAAAAGATTTCTCTAGTTACGAGACTAGCTTCATTTATAAGCAAGAACAATTCTACATGTACCGCCATTTCAAACCGCATTGAAACCGCAATGCCTACGTGACATGTGGTGATTGGTTAATGCCACTGGCGCAGACCCATATCCATAAGGAATTAACCAATCACAGCACACCACATGTATAATGCCGTTCTAATGTGGTTTCAATTTTGTACACTTAGAATTTCTCTATAGGCAAACACCTCACATGACCCAAGGCAACAATATTGAGTATACACCTCAATAATATAAGTTAAGTACGTGCAAAAGGTGTAAATCGGAGCGCGCGCGCGCGCAGACACACACACACATACATACATATATATATATATATATATATATAAAGAGAGAGAGAGAGAGAGAGAGAGAGAGAGAGAGAGAGAGAGAGAGGGACTCTCATACATATCATAAATGATGTCCATCAATGAGGACCATTTTTGTACAGTAGTAAAAAAAAAATTTGTGCTGATTTTTTTTTATATTTAAATATTTCGGTGAACCCATAATAAACATCATCTCAAAAGGATTTTTTTTTTGCTGACAATATGTGTTAACTTTATACACAAAAAATTCAATTCCCAAAGGGTTATCCCAATAGAGCCAGATCTTTTGTAGATATACAACATTTTTGTGTTTCAATCGATGTGGGACAAGGAAGTAAGCTTTTTTTTTAATCGTTAGTCAAAACTGACCTATATTAATGGACGAAAAAACTTAACAAACCCAAACCAAAAAACAAACCTTACAATCACAACTAAAAACCAAAACCATCCAACAACCAACATAAGCTATATACATTACAAACACCTCTGCCCATAGGAATAAACAAACCAAACCCCACCCTTAATAGGAGAGAGAAACAAAAACATACACAAACCTCCCAAAAATAAAACACAACGCAGATATCCATCGACAAAGACGAACCACGAGGAGAATCCTTCAACCTATACCTTATGGTGGAAAATCGAGCTTGAAGAAAGCCTTCACGGAAGGAGGGGGTTAGAGACCCAAAGAAAAGGGAGAACAAAAGCAGAGGAAGATTTGACAACCCAATCAATGGCCAAATTCTCTTCCCTTGAGACATGCATCAAAGAAAAATCCCTACAATGGTTGGTAAGTGCCAAAATTTGTTTGATACTTCTAGCAATATCCCATCTTTTTTTTATCTTGTTCTGCATGCTTTGGATGAGAACCTTTGAGTTTGATTCTAGAATTACTTTATCCAAACCATTTTCTTTGATGTGTTTTGCCACCAAAACAACCGCATGAGTCTCCATAATAAGGGCAGAAGAGGCCATGGGGCTAAACTGTGCATTCCCTGACTAGTGCTCTCCCCTGAAATTTCTAACCACAAAATCAAAAGCACCCGACTTTGAATCATCACTGGAAGGTCCATCATAGTTAATCTTATCCCACCCCAGGGGGGAGGACACCATTTGCTTACACTCCTAGGGGTAAGGGAGGGTTTAGACAAAGGAAATGCCTAGACAACTTAGAACTCTTACGATAGTTCACAGCTAAGGACAAAGCCTTAGAAACCACCTTAGAAATATTAATATCATATTTTTTACAAACTGCATCATTTCTAGTTTTCCACATCAACCAACAGGTACAAGCCATCAAAATCTTGAGGTGCCCAGCCCCAGACAGGGCTTCCCCCAAATTTTTTTTAAAATTAAAAAACTAGTCCTCCACTCTATCACATGGTAAAACCAAAAAAGGTTCTAGAAGAGGGGACCTCTACCATAACCTTTTAACCCACTTGCATGAAAAAAGAAGGTGTTCATTCATCCCCTTTTCATTCCCACAAATGGAACATAATGGGTTTACTCTAAGCTTCCTTCTCTAAAGCGAGTAATTAACAGCTATACCCTCGTTGCAACACCTCTATAAAAAGTTAATAACCTTAGGGGGGCCTTTAACAGACCATAACAATTTCCATAACTCGATGTGGGGGGAGGGAAATAGGAAGATTAGGGAGAAAAAAATTATTCCTCTTATAGGGAGTAGAAGTCAAATAGGCAGAAGAGACAGAGGGGGTACCATCAACAATATAAGGCCAAACTATAACATCCAAATCCCCAGGAGAGATAAGAGGAATGTCCAAAATAATGGAAACAAGATTAGGTGGGAAAATACTAGATAAAAGAGGCAAATTCCAAGTAAAAGTAGCAAAATCAATAAGGTCAGAACAAATACAACCTGCCCCGAAAACAAAGAGCGAGGTAACACATTACCATTAACCCACTTATCCTCCCAAACTTTAATACCCAACCCATTACATACCTGCCAAACGACCTACTCCTTAAGAAGCGCCCTTCCAAACATAATACTATTCCAAATCCAAGACCGCATCTTAGTTGAAGGAACCACCCAAAAAGAGCAATGGTTGAAATAAAGGATTTTAAAACCCCCACCCCAAACTGACTCAGGGTCAGACAAGAGCCTCCACGCTTGCTTAGCCAACAAAGCCTGATTCTGCCTATTAAAATCCCTGAACCCCAAACCCCCAACCATCTTCTCTTTAGATATAAACCCCCAGGCTTTCCAATAAATCCCCTTCCTATCCTGACTACTCTTCTACCAGAAATTAGCGATCCTAGAAGATAGATCATAGAAAAACCCAATAGGAAAATGAAAAATAGACATAGCATAGGATGGAGAGGCTTGGAGGACAGCCTTAATAAGTAAGCTTAAGAGGGCAAAAAACTTTTAAAACCAATTATCTCTCTTCTTTAAATGAATATTTCCTTTTTATTTTATTTTCAAAACTTTATATAGTATATATGTACATACATCTATCAACAAACTATTATAAACAACTGGAAGAACAATGTGAAATGATACTATGTTGACAACATAATTGGCTAATTCTTTTCTTATAAGAGAACCCTCTTTTACTATCATTGTAATATCGTTCAAAAAAAGTGGAGACTAAGAGGCATATGGAACATTTGTGGACAATTGTGCATGCTTTAACCTGCTTAAAGGTCACAATCAAGAGAACTTGTTCAGGCTTTATCCTTTTCAGGTTATTGTGAGACAAATGTTGATACATTATGGACAAAATACACATCAGGCGCCTAGTACAAACTACCTAGACCCGACTCTTTTTTGTGCGGTTTGAGAATGGGTTGTAAGTTCCATATTGAAAGGTCAAATGTGGGTCATAAGCAGATTAATTCATGAGTATAATTTTTCCCTAAAATCTGAACTGACTTGCACAAAATTTACACTATGTCTCATCAAAACAACTGTAAGCGGGTTCAGGTTTTTGGTTTTGTCAAAATTTATTTTAGTTTTTACTTTAACATATATATTCTCTCTTCCTCTTCTTTCTCTCCCTCCATAATCTGGGTAAATATTTTGGGTTCAAAGCAGAGAGATAAGGATAAAGGAAGGCGGTTTGACTCAAAATCGCCCGGTATAAATCTGATCTGAATTCGACCTGCGCAATCACCTAACCCATTTTTAACCCTCCCAAAATCAACCCAATCCATTTTTAATCCATCCACATCTCCCCATAACTGACCAATTGTCAGTTCTAATGTTCATCATCCACTCTATTATTAGAGTTCTTCCTCGGGCGATAACAAGATGATAATATCATCTTTCTTTGAGAATGAGGAAAATTCCCTCTTCTTCGAACATCGGTTTTTTTGGAGAAAGAATACAAATAAGCCATTTCAAACCTATTTTTCAGTTCTTGACACTCCCTTCGATGGGCTCTAATAAAGTGAAGGGATATGTACCCACCATATAGGCTTTGCATCTTCAGTTATAGTGGATATTTTGGCCATTAAAATTGGTTTGGATTTTGCTTCTTCTTAAGGTATTACTTGCATTGAAGTGGAAACCGAATGTCATATTGTATTTAATATGATCCATAGGAATCAACCCCAGACTCCAGACCACATGAATTTGATCTACGTGATGGCTTCCAGAGATTTCAACATGTTACATTATGTTTATGTTTCAGGGAAGCTAATTCTTGTGCTAATTTTCATGCTGCTCACTCAGTTTCACAGTTGTTTTGCTCTACAGTCTTTGTTCAAATTTTGTGTTTTTTACTTCCGTCTTTTTGCCGCGATTTGTTTAATATCACGGTAGTATATTTTGCAGCTTCTAACATTACTTGTAAGATTTCCATAATTTAATTTAATCTTCCTTTTTTTGTCAAAAAAAAAAGCTAAGGGATATGTCTTTATCTTAATAAAGATGACAGGGAGAACAAGTTTTTGGACTCAATTTTGGAACGCGATGATGTGTCATCATCACATTAGGTGATATTTCTAGTGAAATCTATGTAATCCACACACACCACCCAATGTGATGATGATACATCACCGTATCTCAATATTGAGTCCAAAAATTAGGTCTCCTCACATTACTCTTATCCTAAATAACCTTAAGAGGAAGATGGACATACTTTCCTTGCACAAAATAAATTATAAAGTTTGTTTGACATTTCAAATGCAACTGCCATGAGAATGAAAATATATCCTTGGTTTTTGTACGAACTTATTTTGGGATGGAATAATGGTTATTGATTAGACTTAATAGCCTCCACCCACCATCATATATCATTGTGGAGTGAGATATGGGAATTTTTAGTTTATCTTGTTTCAGGGTTAACCATTAAATTAGTTTTTCTTTATTTAAACCATATGGATCTTCATTTTAAATCATACATTCATATTTTCCAAAATCACATACAAGACAAGAGAGAGAGAGAGAGAGAGAGAGAGAGAGAGAGAGAGAGAGAGAGAGAGAGAGAGAGAGAGAGAGAGAATATTATGTCCTAAGCATGTTATTCATTTTCAAAAACTTAGAAAAAACATTGAATTGGTTTTAGGAAAAAGGGCCAAAGTTTATTGTCCATCTTTTTCTTTATTCTTTTCTTTGAATTTCATCATATTTTCTTTTAAGGTTGATCAATAACTAAGAGTATGAAGAAACTTTTGATCCTCCACATTTTTAATCACTTACTCTTCCGTACACATTAGGATTCATATTCTTAGGAGAGTTTTTATGCTTTTTATGGCTCATTTTGGACTTTGTAAGCTTTTGGATCAAAAGATACTCCAAGAATGAAAAAGACTTTTTGAAAAAGTTCAAGTGCAATATTAGTGATATTGGATCAAGAAACTGAAGATGTTGATATTACCACGAACATTGTATAGGTTTTCGACTTTCGAACAAGTGGTGGAAAATGTGAGGTGTGAGATGACCAAAGGAGTGTAAGAAGTTTCTCCCATTTATAAGTCTTTAGCATTTTTCATGACATAATTTCTTTAGCATGAGGTCTTTCTCATTCATGATTCTTTTATCCTCATACATTTGGCGTTATGTGATGGTTTTCTTTTTTGCATGATTAAATGTTCAGATGTGTATAAAATATTAATATTAGTATTGTACAATATATCACTGGTAATATATATGGAATAGAAATTTAAAGTGTGCTCTTTATTTTTGTAATAATTAAAACTTGAAAGTAATTTTAATTAGTGGTTCTCCATTTCGATGTACAAAATGCACTCTCAACTGGTATCGGAGTTAGTCTTCTTTTTTTTAGATTTAATCACTTAGAGGAAGATCATATTTTTGTATTAATATATAAACCAATGTCATGTTTAGGGATATGGAAATTTTTGAAGATTTGAATCCTCCTACATATTATTTTGGCCCTTTGGATGATGTTACATCAAATGAAAAAAGATTTATCAGTCTCTATCACTAAGAATTATTATATTTCACACCATAAAATATCGTAATTCGCAATGCAAACTATGATATTTCGCACGATATAGTAATTCGCGATTCAAAATTTAAATATGGACAGTTACCTAAAGTTAATAAATTGTTAATGACATTTTTTATTTCTCATTTATTTCACCCACATTTATTTCCTCCTTACATGTCCTACTATTATGAGATGAAAATCTTTTACATATACCATATTTAGTTAACCTACTAACCTTTCCTTTTGATGAATCCTTTTCTTTCTTGGATAACCAGGTTTTTTCTTTGTATTAGGCGGTATAATGAGCGCAAATTTTAACTTGAATTCAGGTTTGTTAATATTAGGGATTGCCTCAATGTAATCTCTATAAGAATTTATACAAGTATCGGCATATAAATAGTTGTCCATGTAAATGTAGTAGTTTTGCCACTCTTTTGCATCGTTGTAACTGCATGAGCACATAAAAACCCTATATCTGCACACAAGAAAGTACTATTGTTTATGTTGATTGAGATGGAATAAAAAGGGAAAATGACCTCATATATGCCATCTGTGGACTTAGCCACACACCAAGTATGACCCTCTGTTATACCGAGTTGTACTCTGTTATACATGTCAAAATAAAACACACCAGCCCATTCTCTTGATTGTGTGCACTTTTTAACATCATGCCCATCATCTTCCTTCTTATAAAATCAATCATTCTCGTAAGTGGTAAATGATGAACATTAATAATCCACAAATTGAAAGCTTCAGCCACATTTGAATACATCTCGTCATACCTTTTACTAATGAACTTTACATTTGTTCAGTGTTTTAAATCATAGTTCTCAGGGAAAAAAAATCTTGTCACTGCAATATTTTATTAGTTCATTCATACTCTTATTAGATACCTCTATTATATTTTCATAAGCTGCATCTTTGAACCTGTTAACAACTATTTTATACAGAATCTTAAAGTATTGATAACCACCACTAAACAAATTTCATAAATTTTCCTCTAAATGTTACACATAGTATGAGCGGTGACTCTGAGGGAAACCTTTCAGAAGATATTGTTTTAATCCATAATTATGATTATAAATGGAAGTCAACACTTTGTCATAATAAAACAATACAACGAAGTTGGTTTAAAACCCATATCTAGTTTTCCTCATCTTCTGCAATTACTACAGCAAATGTAAAGCAGAACATGCCAGTAAATTTTCCAAATTGTAATTCCTTTCACAATGAGAAATATTATATTTCACAATGCAAAATATATTTCTCATTGATAAATAACCCATTTCTCACTAAGAAATGATAAAATTCGCAGTGCGAAATTATTAAAACACGTTTTTGCACCCATGTGTAACTTTAACTTATTAATTATTTTTCCTTCAATACTGCATAATTTAATCGCATGTTAAAGTAATATAAAACACCTTAAGTAATGAAATGTGTAAACTACATAAATTATTAATGTTTAACTACAAAAATATTTAATTTCTTCTTTAACCCAATTATAAGGATCGAGCACTGTTAGTGTAATATCCATGCTCTCGATTTTATCTCTTTCCTTGTAAAATTGTAATTATATAGAAACCTTTGGGTTCAAATCATATTTAAATATGGAGGATTTTTAGTTATTGTATATTCTTGTGTCCCTTGTGTAATTTTTTAGAAATTAATTAAAAGAATTTAGAGTTTTGGAGAAATTCTGATATTGGAACGAGAATGAGATTCGTTCGAACGAGACCCCAATCTCGTTTGAACGAAGACCCTTTTGTTCGAACGGGAAGTTCATCTCGATTGAAATAGGTTTCTAACGGAGATTGAATAAACCTTCGCTACATTATATTTTTACCCTCGTTAGTATGTCGTTCGAATGAGATGTGATCTCATTCGAATGACCTAAACAGATATTACATATTTCAAGTTTCCCTTGTGTGATGTCACGTTTTAAGCCCTTAATTTGATGATGTGTCGACTTATGGTCAATCCAGATGGTCAAAAACGTGATTGGAGTAGTAGGCATGAGTTTTTAAATGATTTTGTGGGTTATTTTGGGGTTATAAAAAGAGATAGTGAGGGTGGGTATTTCCCACAATTTTTCATCAGCAGATTTCCTCTCTTTCTCTCTCTCTCTCTCTCTCTCTCTATATATATATATATATATATATATATATATATATATATATCCCTCTCTATATCTATCTCTCTATCACTCTCTCTATCTCAGTCCATCTTCTTCCCCAACCATTTTCTACCATAGTTCCATCTTGCCACCACATCAATATACCATTATACACCATTTTTAATCTTCTTCTCCATCCTTAAGCATTTTTCAAGGAAGAAGTGGGTGGATTTAAGCTAATAGGAGAAGTTTGGGAGCATTTTGAAGAGTTTTTTGAAGTTTTTAAAGCTAGGAACTTCCATCTCCATCTTCTTAGTTGTCTCCTCTTCAAACTTTGAAGCAGGATTTTCGTCTCACTGTGATATCAAGGTTCTAGCTATGAAAGAAATGTGTAGGATGCATGCCAGAGATGATATAAAGCCAAAAATATTGATATTTACTAAAATATTCACGTCTTACAAAAATGGAATTTTAAATAAGGCAAACCCTAAATGGGTCTTTTATGAATAAAATGATATTTTTACCGAGAAATGTGGAAGAAAGAAGGAAAAATGTAAACTCGTGATTTATATTGTGTTTAGCGCATTTTTTGAGGAATTTCTAGGCTTGAAATCCTCATTGACATATATAGAATCATGTAGTAAGATATATAATTGCATTTTAGACTTGATAAATTATGATTAAATGGGTTTTATGAACAAATGAATAAATATAGAAAAGCATTGCTAAATGTGTGTTATTAATATTATTTGAATGAAGAAAATGATATATGAAGTCACATGTGATAATAGGGAAAGTCATTAACATTAGGTTAAAAATGGTTTTGAATGAAAAAATATATTTTATGTGGTAAAACATAAAAACGTAAACATGGTTTTTGACATAAAAGGAAAATGTTGGGTTTTAGTACCATAATGAATTGAATGTGTTTCACAAAGTTATGATGGAAAAAAAGGCAAAACATTAATTTTGACAAAATTGAGGGTTCTAGTGGTTGGATTTTCTTGTTAGACCTTATCAGTCGGTTTTGGTGAAAATGGATATTGTGGATAAAAAGGCACGCTGATAAATTAAGATGATGGAATAAACTGTAGAAATGACGAAACCATAAAATGTTGGAATAATGTAGACATTGGCAAAAATGTTAAATCACATTAATATGGATTGGAATGACAACAAAATAAACAAGGAGTACCCGGATCCCTGGGTGAAAGACCCAAAATCACTGGCTAGAGCATATGGTAGCATAGCCGACGGTGTGAAGCTCGTTAAAATATGCGGTTTTCAGAAAATTTTGAGAAAAGATAATGGAAAACGAAAATGATAATGCTTCTGCTCGAAAATGAATAAGGAAGACAACCTAATGAAATGTGATAAAAGGAGATAAAAGGATAAAAGGTGATCAATTAGTCTCTAGACCCAGTAAAGGGTGGTGTGAAATGCTTAAGTGTGAGTATGAGCTCATCACTCGGGTGCATTACATAGTAGTTGCATTAATACTATCTAACTTGTCAAACGTTTTCAGAATTGATTCAAATACATGTTATATATATAGTATTTTGTAAAAAACATATAGCTTAGAATTACCCATCCTACTGAGCGTTTGCTCACACCTGAATTTTTCTATTAAAACCCCCACGCCACCCCAGGTACTTCGTGTAAGGACGTCGGGAAGGACACCGGTAAGACCCCAAAGGGTAATCAACATCTTTAGCGGACCTGTAATTTTATTTGAATTATAATTTAAAATATGGGTAATTCGGGACTTAAAACACTTTTATTCGGGCCTTTGGCCATGGTCTGTAATAATACCGGGATGAATGCGGTTTATCTCTTATTTAATTAGTAATGTGGATTAAATCATTTTTTTTATAAATAAATCATATAAATTGACCTAATTACTTAAAGTGGCCACCTTTTTTCCAACTTAAAAACGATAAATTAATCTTTAATAAATGGTGCAATTAAAAGGGTTTTTCTTAAATAATAAAACTGGACTTCCCCCCTCCCCCTTTAACTCCTTGACTCGGTCTCGGTTGACCCAATGGTGACCCAAAATCGGGTCGTGGCTTTACAAATCAGAGCAATAGGATCCTTGGGTGTGATGGAGTGTTTACGCTTTCTTAGTACGCTTTCCTTTTACGTTCCTTCTTAGTTAATGCTTTAGTTAATGTCTAGTAAGTCACTTCTGCTATTTCTTTCGATTCTTATCATTGTGTATTGAACTATATTTTTTTTGCTCTCTGAATCCCTCACACATCAGCAGCGGCCCAACTGCAGTGGGATAGTAGAGTGTACTACCTCCACCTCCATCCTTGAGGAGTTAAAATCCTTCACCCACCCACCTTTAATAGCGAAGTTGTCCCCGATACTGCAGAGTAGTGGCCCTATGATGTCACTAGGATAATGCAGATTCTTGATGTGACAATAGGGTACAAGGTCAAGATTAGTACATTCCAACTCATGGAGCAAGATATGTGCTGGTGGAGCACCTAATCCTCCAGTACTACAGTGGCCATAGACTAGGGTAGCTTCAAAACTTCCTTCCTTAACCAGTATTTTTCCCAGGCATTTAAGGATGCCAAGAAGGATGAGTTCTCCCAGTTGATATAGGGTAAGACATCTGTGATTGAGTATTTGGTCAAGTTTGAGAGCTTGTGTAAGTATGTCAATGTTGTGCAGAGATATGAGACTGAGAAGATGAGGTTGTTTGTTAAGGACCTCAACCTGGGTATTCGGCAGATTCTGATAGGTATGGATCTACCAAACTTCAGGTCTACAGTGAACAAGTCTATTTAGTTTAAGCTTGATGTTGAGGATAGCAATGCCATTCAGGAGAATAAGGGGTGAGTCCCAGAATGATGATAACAAGAACCCTCGAGGCGGAGCTCGAGGCTTCTTTACAAATCAAAGGTTGCTATGGGGGTTAGTTCTTCATCAGCCCAATGCACCAGTGATCAGAGTAATATAGCCCCCACCGAGAGGACTGATTTTACTTATGTGTCCTTTAATCATTCTCAGGGAGGTTATCCATTGTGAGCTTTGGGCAGTTAGCAGGGCAGTCAACTTAATTTTGTACCGGGTTGGAGTTCTAATTACACAGGCCCCACCCAACAGCAACAACATTTCTCCTCGAGCTATTACCATCATGTGAGGCATAGTGTGGACAGTTCAGGTCCAAGTTAGGGATAGATTTTTTGTGGACCAGGTCAGGTGCCTAGTGGTCAGAGTAGTAGGTTCAATCCCGAGCCAGCTTATGCCATATCTTAGTTTCCTACACCTTCCGGCGATCCATTGGTGATGAAGAGTATGATAATTTTGTATTGTACATGGGTTAAGGCACTAATTGATTCTAGTGCATCACATTTTTTCATTTTGAGTTCTTTGGAAATTAGTTTGGGACTAGAGGTAGATTGATTCCGTCCTTTCATCTTCATAAGGCTTTCAGTTGGCGACAATATAGTTCTCTATGGGGTATACCTTAGATGTGCGATCATGGTTGGATATTCAGTTCTGTAGTATCATTTAATCCTTATGGATATGGATGTATTCGAGTGATCCTTGGTATTGATTATTTGTTATGTTTCAAAGTTTTCATCTAATGCCATCGACATTATGTCTTAGTATCACTCTAGACGGGTCTCGCCATCATTTTAGCAGCGAACAGGACATTGAATATCCTTACAAGTTTTCTACCGTATATGTACGAAAATGGTATTTTGGTTGGCCTAGAAGTATGGCACATCAGGATGAGTCAGATGCTATGGTGTTCGACTATCCAGTGGTTTGGAGATTATCGACTTGTTCCCCAATGATCTTATTGGGTTGCCTCCACACTAAAAGGTGAATTTTTCAATGGAGGTGCATCAAGGCATCTCGTATGTATCTATTCCACTTCATATAATGGCTTCGATGGAATTGCAGGAGCTAAGAGTTCAGTGGGAAGAGTTAACTAATCAAAAATTCATTCATCCAAGCGTCTCTCCGTGGGGGCCACGGATACCCATTCCTTTTTCTAAAGAAAAAGGATAATTATCTTCGTCTTTGTATCGGCTACAGGAAGCTGAATAGGGTAATGATGAAGAACAAGTACCCTATGCATTGACGACTTGTTCGATCAGTTGTGCAGGGCGGGAAGATTTTTAAAGATTAACCTTCGGTCTGGGTGCGACCAGTTGCACGTCAAAAAAAGGATATCCCTAAGACGGCATTTCGAACTTAGTATGGACACTATGAGTTCCTAGTGATGCCCTTCAGTTTGACCAAAGCCCCAGTAACATTCATGGATCTGATGAACCCCATTTATTATCCTTACATAGACCTGTTTGTGGTGGTCTTTCTGGATAACATATTGGTCTATTTTGTCATCGGACATTGACCACAAGGAGCATCTCCGTGCAACGTTCCAAGTGCTCAGGGAGAATCAGTTATACACTAAATGCAGCAAGTGCGAGTTCGGTATGGAAGAGGTCAAGTTCCTTGCCCATGTAGTTTCTAGCGAGGGCACTTTTATCGATCCTTCCAAAGTGGATTTCATACTGGATGGGACAGGCCGAGGATAGTGATGGAAGTGTGTACCTTCTTGAGTTGTCGGTTACTACTGCAGGTTCATTCAAGATTTCTTGAGGGTCTCTTTGCCCTAATGATGTTGACTCAGAAGGATGTGCACTTTGAATGGTCAGAGGATTATGAGTTGGCCTTTTAGGAGCTAAAGGTTAGGTTAACTTTTGCACCCGTTCTTATCCTTCCTGAGAATGACATAGGTTACACCGTGTATTGTGATGTTTAGGGGTAAAGGTTTGGTGAAATTTTAATACAGAATGAGCAGGTAGTCGCTTATGCATCCCGTCAGCTGAAAGTGCATGAGAGGAACTACCCTACCCATGATTTAGAGCAAGTCTTTATGGTATTTTCACTCAAGATTTTGAGATACAATTTGTATAGGGAATGGTTTGAGGGTTTTTTTTATTAGAAGAACGTCCAGTATCTTTTCACGCAACGTGATCTTAATCTCCATTAGAGGTGATAGATGGAATTAATGGAGGACTATGACTTCTCATTGGCGTATTATCCCGGTAAGGCCAATGTAGTGTCTGATGCTCTTAATCGAAATTCTAGTCTCACCCTTGCAACAATGGGGTTCCATTGGGTTAAAATATTCGATGAGTTGCAGAAGTTTTATTTTTACGTCCAACAGGGCTATGATAGGACATACCTTTAGAGTGTGGTAACTAGGACACTAATTTGACAAAAAATTCTTAATGGACAGTCATGTGATCCCAAGTTTATTCAGTACCAAAACCATATTCAGAATGGGGAAGTGTTTGACACTCTTATTATGGATAAGAACAGTGGGGTGCGACACAAGGGTCGGTTCATTATCCCTATTATCAATGAGCTTCAGGGCGATGTAATGGCAGAGCCCATCACTTGCACTTAAACATACATCTCGATGCCACCAAGATGTATAAGAACCTGTGAAGGGATTTATGGTGGTTAGGCATGAAGATATATGTGGAGACATATATAGCCAAGTTATACACTTATCAATAGGTAAAGGATGATCATAAGAAGCTAGCAGGGCTATTACAAGCACTACCCATAGAAGAATGGAATTGGCAGTATATCATGATGGATTTTGTCATGGCTTTTCCAAGGGTCTGAGCTTAGTCATGATGCGGTATGGATTATAGTGGATTAACTCACAAAGTTCGCCCACTTCTTATCGATCAAGGTCATGGACAACATGGCTAAGTTGTCGATGGTGTATGTTCGAGAAATAGTCAAACTTCATGGTGTCCCACTCTCGATCGTCTCAAATAGGAATCCCCGATTAGTATTTCTACTTTGGAAGAAGTTCCAACAGGAGTTGGGTACCGAACTGAATATAATTACATCATATCATATATAGACCAACGGACAATTATAGCAAAACATCCATATTTTGGAGGATATGTTGAGATCTTGTGCGCTCAACGTTTAGGGTAGTTGTATGGAACATCTCCGTCTGGTAGAGTTCACCCACAAAAATATTTATCAGGCGATCATAGAGATGGATCCCTATGAGGCCCTTTATGGGAGACCATGTCGCTCTCCGATTTATTAGGCTGAGGTGGGTGAGAAGCATCCCACTAATTCAAAATTAATTTAAGAGATGAGGAGAAGGTTTGGGTAATTCGATAGAGAATCGGGATGGCACAGAGCCGGTAAAAGAATTACATCGATAATGGTAGGGTTCCCCTAGAGTTTTGGGTAGGTGCCCATTTGATGCTAAAGGTTAAAACAAGGATCGACAGTCAATGATTTTTGTATGATGGGAAATTGTGTCCACGACATATCGGTCACTTCGAGATTCTAGAGTGGATTAGGGGTGTATCGTACTCCTTAGTGCTACCTCTATAGTTATCCCAAGTGCATAATGTGTTCCATGTCTCTATGTTGAGAAAGTGTCTTCATGACCCCTGGCATGTCATCGATTGGAACCTTTTTGAGTTAGAGGAAGATTTTATGTTTCCAACATGACCAGTCTTTATTTTGGATCGGGAGAATCGGGTGGGTCCTGCGCAATAATATCATCCCCTTGGTGAAAGTTCTTTGGGAATTTCAAGGTATTGAAGGTGCTACCTAGGAACGCAATTCGGAGATGCAGGAGAAGAACACATAGCTCTTCCCCTAGTTGGTTATTCTTATTTCGAGGATGAAATCTCCTAAGGTGGGGAGAATGTAATACGCATACCCTCGCTTTATCTCTTTCCTTGTAAAATTGTAATTATGTAGAAACATTTGTACTCGAATCATATTTATATATAGAGGGTTGTTGGTTATTGTACATTTTTGCGGCCCTTGTGGAATTTGTTGGAAATTAATTGGGAGAATTTGGAATTTTGAAGAAATTCTGAGGTTCGAACGAGAACGAGAGTCATTCAAACGGGACCACAATCTCGTTCGAACAAGACCCTTTATGGTTCGAACGAGAAGTTCATATAATTTGAAATAGGCTTCTAACGAATATCGAATGAACTTTCGCTGCCTTAAATTTTTATCGTAGTTAGTATGTCGTTCGAAAGTCATTTAAACGAGATTCAAATCTCATTCGAAAGATATGTGATCCCATTAGAATGACCTAATCATATATTGTTAATTTCGAGTTGCCCTTGTGTGTTTTCATGTTTTGGGCTTTGATTTGATGATGTATCAACTTTTGGTGAACCCGGGTGATCAAAATCATAATTGAACTGGTAGGCTTGACTTTTTAAATGGTTTTGTGGGTTATTTTGGAGTTATAAGAAGAGAGGGTGAGGGTGGGTCTTCCCCACTACTTTTCTTTAGCATATTTCCTCACCCTCTCTCTCTCCCTCTCTCTCTCAATTTCAAGATTCCATCTTCTTTCCCAACCTTTTTCTACCATAGTTCCACATTTCCACCACATCAATACACCATTTTCAAGCTTGTTCTCATTCCTTAAGCATTTGTCAAGGAATAAGTGGGTGGAGCCAAGCTAGTAGGATAAGTTTAGGAGTATTTTGAAGAGCTTTTTGAAGCTTTCGGAGCTAGTAACTTCTATTTTCATCTTCTTAATTCCCTTATCTTCAAACATTGAGGTAAGGTTTTCCTCTTCCTATGATTGCAGGGTTCTAGCTATGAAAGAAATGTGTCGGATGCGTGCTAGGCATGATATAATGCCAAAAATATTAAAATTTGCTAAAATATTCAAGTCTAGCAAAAATGGGTTTTTAAAGAAGACAACCCCTAAATGGGTCTTTTATGAGTAAAATGACATTTTACCTTGAAATATGGAAAAAAGCATGAAAAATGTAAACCCGTGATTTATATCTTGTTTAGTGCATTTTTGAGGAATTTCAAGGCTTGAAATCCTCATTGACAATGTAGAATCATGTAGTAAAATAAAAAATGGCATCTTAGACTTGATAAACTATTATGAAATTAATTTTATGAAGAAATGATTAAATTTAGAAAAATTTCCCTAAATATGTGTTATAAATATTATTAGAATGAAGAAAATGATGTTTGAAGTCACATGTGATAATAGGGCAAGTTATGGACATTGGGTTAAAAAAGGCCTTGAATGGAAAAATATAATTTATGTGATAAAACATGAAATGATAAACATGATTTTTGACATAAAATCATAAAAGGAAAATGTTAGGTTTTAGTGCCATACTAAATCAAATGTGATTTTCACAAAGTTATGATGAAAGAAAGGGCAAAATGATGATTTTGATTAAAATGAGGGTCGTAATGATTGAATT
Source organism: Sambucus nigra (assembly GCA_949130495.1). NCBI lineage: Eukaryota > Viridiplantae > Streptophyta > Magnoliopsida > Dipsacales > Adoxaceae > Sambucus > Sambucus nigra. The sequence goes on along the minus strand of OX422219.1, from coordinate 401,706,026 downwards.
TTCTCGTTAGACCTTATCGGTCCTTTTTTTTAAACGGATAAAGTGAATAAAATGAATCGTTGATAAGTTGAGATGATGAAATAAACCATAGAAATGATGAAAAATGTAAATTGTTGGAATAATGTGGACGTTGGCAAAAATGTTAAAACACATTAATATGAACTCGGATGACACACAAATAATTAAGAAGGGAACGAAGCCCTAGGGTGAAAGACACAAAATTATTATCCAGAGCATATGGTAGCATAGTCGGCGGTGTAGAGCCCATTAAATTATGTGGTTACTGGAAGATTTCGAGAAAAGAGGATAACATTCACCTATTTATATCCAAGGTTGACTTACCCGTTCGCTTCCAAAGCCAATAAAAAACTGTCCTACTTTACCTTAATGAATGCTCACATGAAGGGTGGTTCCCAGGTCAGCCAAATAGTGTATTTTAATTTCCTTTTATTTTGGATATTGATGCATGCATTTTATGTTAAATCACAAAGGTCAATGTTAGAGTACTCTTTCTTAGAAGCCCAACTTATGGAGGCTAAGGAGGTCATTTTAGCTCCTTATGTTTTTGGATCTCTTTATAGAGTTTTTTATGAACTTGTTATGGACCCATTTAATAGAAATCAAGATAGACCATTACAGTTATTGAAAATGTGGCTTCATTCCTATTTTTATAAAATTAGCCATCATCCAATTGAGTCCAAATTTAGCCATTGCCACACCTATTATCGCTCCAAACCCTCACAAAAGAGATTTAAAGAGCTTATGACCATATTTAGGAGCTTTCCAATTGAATGGCCCAATACTTTTTTGCAACCCTTATTAAAATCCCTCAGTTTACCTCTTTAGTCAGTTCATGCTTTGGAAAAACCTCATGGTGTAGGGAAGGCTGATCTTTGTTGGGGGAGTTTCCTAATACCCATAGATTCGTACTATGGCACCTAACCTTCCCCATATATTAACTCTAAGTCTTATGGGGATATATACTTACCCGCCCAATTTTCTAATCAATTAGGGTTTCCACCAGTCCATTCTTGTTCCAATGAGGAGTCAATCCAATCCTAATGTGTTTATTATGGCCTCCCAAGTTTCTTAGGCTCTCATCTTGCATGGGATAGGTGAGTACCATAGGATTTGAAGAACTTTTTGTATGCCTGGTACAGTTTTCGAGTAGCAATGCCTCGAGTTTTTTTACATTGTTGGTATGATTACATTATGGTTTATTTGGAACCATTGCCACTACATAAATAACCTTTAAATCTTTCATCTCCAAGTAAGGATTTGATCATTTTTTAGGATTTTTGTCGTCGATTGAGCTTGCTTTACTCAGCCATTTTATTTCTTGCAAATGCTTCTCTTGGTGAGGGTTATGAATCTTTCAAGAAAATAAAATTCTCCCATGAAATTGACTAAGCTTTGAGGGAAGTTGGATAGGAGTAAACAAAAGAGGATGTTCCTCTTATCAGGCCAAAGAGGGTAAAATCCTCCTCTGACAATCCTATGGGTACTTCTTAAGGTACAAATAAGGCTCCAATTGCTACTATGTATGTCATTCCAATAGGAAAACACATGAAAACAAGGGCAATGAGGTATATACCTTCATTATAGTTGGGAGATAAGTCGGTCTTTCACGCTTGTAATGCTCTCAATGTCCTTTAGTATCGATTGCCTCATTAGTTTTGACTTCGAATTGTCTTTTCCTTCGTTATAGAATATGTTAATGACTTGGCATAGGATGATGAACCAATCTCTCCACATGATTATAGGACACCACCACCAGTATCCCCAATTGATGAGACTATAGTTGAGCCAATTGATGTTCGTGCCTCTTCGCCCAGGCCTTTTTTAATCCAATTATTGATGAGGAAACAGATTCTGAGGTGGTGGATAACTTCATGACTTTGCTTTTAACTTAAGTAGAGTCCACTGGGATTTCAATCCCAAAAGAAACATAGCCCTTGGAAACTCTTCAATCAATTTCCAAAGATCCAACACCCCTGTTGAGTTTTTTCCTATTGATACTACTTATGTCATCCCAAACACTTTTGCTTTAAATGATGCCTCCTCTATAATAAAGGAGAATCCCATAAATTAAGGTCTCCTTACCTTAATGATCTCGGATAAAGTGTTAATCCCCATAGTGGGTTTCCACTTATGGCTTGCACTAGCCCCTTTACATTCAGTCTTACTCTTTGACTAAATCCTTAAACTCTTTTTGCTTCGCTCACCTGGGAGCATTTACATCAACCTTGTAAGAAGCACCATACCACCATCATACACATAAGTCGTCCAAGCAGAGTTTCCCAAAATTATGGGCGATAATAACTCATGAGTCAATTATCTCAAGGTCTCTTTTTCCCTTGTACCTGTCTCATCGGGTACAAGTTCACTTCAACAGATAAATTTCTTCCTCACAATTTTCCTCTTCCAGACTGTCACATAATGGGTTCAAAAATTTCCATTTACTTCCCTTCTGAACCATCGTTGGAGGAATTTGCAGTTAAACTATACTTAAGATCCCTCTATTTTTATACTAACCCTCGGTCCGGCTGTGGTGCCTGGTATCCCCACTATGCTGCCTCTATTTAAAAAATTACCCAAAATTTTCACTCATGAGTATTTCTACTTTATCCTTAATGCCAAAATGTCTCGACATTCTACTTCGATTGGTTAACATACACAATCGACGTTTTATCAAAAAAAAATCACGATTCGTTTTCTTCAAATATCCTTCAGACCTCCACCCATTACCACTATGTTGGGCGGGTCTAGATTAGTATCACTCTTTGCCGTCGCAGTACTTGGAAAAATGTCTGCGATGCCCCAACATTCCTTGCAGCATCTACTTCCATTACACACTAGGAGTGACCTTTATAACGGTCATCTCTTCCACGATTACCATCCTCGAACACTCCATGCTTTGTGCTGAGCACCTTCCTTCTGCAGTTTTTCCAACGCCTACGCTGGTCCTACCGCCATGTTCGACGTACCATACTCAATCTAACTCGAATATATATAACTTCATCTACTAAAAGTAGGATATTGTAACCCACATACGTAGAGGAGTACAATAATCCTAAGGTAGGGCCCTATATCAATCAAACGATACGCTGAAAATGTAGTAAGCCGTACAAATCCTATGGACACTAGAACCTGATGCTCTGATACCATCTGTGACACACCGCCTAATTAAACATCGGGTGATCAGGTCTTTATTAAATTAAAATAGGTTTCTCAAATGGTTAATTCTTAGCATCGCTGTCGAAATTTTTTTAATTACTAATCACCTAAGTGAAAATTAGACTTGTGCCAAATTTTATCTTTCTTAAAACAGATAAATCAACCATGCGGAACAAAGTATAACAATCACCATGTACTACAACCCAATCAGCAAAATATAAGAACAAAAGAACAAGAGTATTACAGAAAAAACCATCGGCTAAAAATCCTAAAATAACAATAGGACAACCACTAGTCTGAAAATAAACATCTGAGACTGATACCGGACCACAAGTCCATACATAGGATAGTATGAGATCTTGCACTAGATCTTAATGAAAGATATCGTCTAATCAAAATCCTGTAAGCATTCACTGTGCTACAGCTTCGAGTCCCTGGAATGAAATTGGCATACATAGCATCCCTGTGGCTAGACACCTAAAAGGTTTTTAAAATATTTTATAGTAAGAGTTAGTATTCAAAACATTTTTAAAATATTTAGCAAGCGTTTATCACAATATAAAATGCGGTTATTGTTTACACATGTTAGGTTCTCGTACACTCTCTTGAGTTTACTCACTTCTCATCTATTTGCACACCTAACGTTATACACTTAGCCTACGTAGACATATCTCCCAAGCTCCCTAGAACTAAAGTAATCATCTAAACTTGTTTATATCTAAGTTCTCGTACCGCCCATATAGTACATCCGTTTCATTAATAACTCGCGTAGGTTAATTAATTCTCAAGTAACATTTCACCTATGTTATGTTTCAAAACTTCTCATTTAGTTCCGCTACTAAAATTTCTACAATTTTCATAAATTATATCTTCCCACTTTTGTAATTAAATTTCACAACTTAAATTACTAATTAGATATTCTATATCTAACGTTACGTTTCATAATTAAGTTTCACTACTTAACTTACTAATTTGATATGTATCCTTAAATACATCATATATCAATATACTAATACACATAAGTAGAATATCATTAAGTATATATTTCACACATAATATATACTAAATATCAGTTATTACTATTTTGTCCTCTTTATACACATAAAGTATTCTTGGTTCGGAATGACTCATCGACGCCAAGTAAGAATTGGTTCGGAATGATACATCGACCCCAATTATTTATCTACACATATTCGGGTTCTTTCACGTTTGTAATGCTCTCAATGTCCTTTAGTATCGATTGCCTCATTAGTTTTGACTTCGAATTATCTTTTCCTTCGTTATAGAATATGTTAATGACTTGGCAGAGGATGATGAACCAATCTCTCCACATGATCATAGGACACCACCACTAGTACCCCCAATTGATGAGACTATAGTTGAGCCAATTGATGTTCGTGCCTCTTCGCCCAGGCCTTTTTTAATCCAATTATTGATGAGGAAACAGATTCTGAGGTGGTGGGTAACTTCACGACTTTGCTTTTAACTTAAGTAGAGTCCATTGGGATTTCAAGCCCAAAAGAAACATAGCCCTTGGAAACTCTTCAATCAATTGCCAAAGATCCAACACCCCTGTTGAGTCTTTTCCTATTGATACTACTTATGTCATCCCAAAAACTTTTGCTTTAAATGATGCCTCCTCTATAATAAAGGAGAATCCCATAATTGAAGGTCTCCCTACCTTAATGATCTCGGATAAAGTGTTAATCCCCATAGTGGGTTTCCACTTATGGCTTGCACTAGCTCCTTTACATTCAGTCTTACTCTTTGACTAAATCCTTAAACTCTTTTTGATTCGCTCACCTGGGAGCATTTACATCAACCTTGTAAGAAGCACCATACCACCATCATACACATAAGTCGTCCAAGCAGAGTTTCCCAAAATTATGGGCGATAACAACTCATGAGTCAATTATCTCAAGGTCTCTTTTTCCTTTGTACCTGTCTCATCGGGTACAAGTTCACTTCAACAGATAAATTTCTTCCTCACAATTTTCCTCTTCCAGACTGTCACATAATGGGTTCAAAAATTTCCATTTACTTCCCTTCTGAACCATCGTTGGAGGAATTTTCGGTTAAACTATACTTAAGATCTCCCTATTTTTATACTAACCCTCGGTCCGACTGTGGTGCCTGGTATCCCCACCATGCTGCCTCTATTAAAAAAATTACCCAAAATTTTCACTCCTGAGTATTTCTACTTTATCCTTAATGCCAAAATGTCTCGACATTCTACTTTGATTGGTTAACATACACAATCGACGTTTTATCAAAAAAAATCACGATTCGTTTTCTTCAAAGATCCTTCAAACCTCCACCCATTACCACTATGTTGGGCGGGTCTAGATTAGTGTCACTCTTTGCCGTCGCAGTACATGGAAAAATGTCTGCGATGCCCCAACAGTCCTTGCAGCATCTACTTCCATTACACACTAGGAGTGACCTTTATAACTGTCATCTCTTCCACGATTACCATCCTCGAACACTCCATGCTTCGTGCTGAGCCCCTTCCTTCTGTAGTTCTTCCAACGCCTACGCTGGTCCTACCGCCATGTTCGACGTACCATACTTAATCAACTCGAATATATATAACTTCATCTACTAAAAGCAGGATATCGTAACCCACATACGTAGAGGAGTACAATAATCCTAAGGTAGGTCCTTATATCAATCAAACGATACGCTGAAAATGTAGTAAGCTGTACAGATCCTATGGACACTAGAACCTGATGCTCTAATACCATCTGTGACACCCCGCCTAATTAAACATCGGGTGATCAGGCCTTTATTAAATTAAAACAGGTTTCTCAAATGGTTCATTCTTACCATGGATGTCGAAATTTTTTTAATTACTAATCACCTAAGTGAAAATTAGACTGGTGCCAAATTTTATCTTTCTTAAAACAGATAAATCAACCATGCGGAACAAATTATAACAATCACCATGTACTACAACCCAATCAGCAAAATATAAGTACAAAAGAACAAGAGTATTACCGAAAAAACCATCGGCTAAAAATCCTAAAATAACAATAGGTCAACCACTAGTCTGAAAATAAACATCTGAGACTGATACCGGACCACAAGTCCATACATAGGATAGTATAAGATCTTGCACTAGATCTGAATGAAAGATATCGTCTAATCAAAATCCTGTAAGCATTCACTGTGCTACAGCTTCGAGTCCCTGGAATGAAATTGGCATACATAGCATCCCCGTGGCTAGACACCTAAAAGGTTTTGAAAATATTTTATAGTAAGAGTCAGTATTCAAAACATTTTTAAAATATTTAGCAAGCGTTTATCACAATATAAAATGCGGTTATTGATTACACATGTTAGGTTCTCGTACACTCTCTTGAGTTTACTCACTTCTCATCTATTTGCACACCTAACGTTAGACACTTAGCCTACCTAGACATATCTCCCAAGCTCAATAGGACTAAAGTAATCATCTGAACTTGTCTATATCTAAGTTCTCGTACCGCCCATATAGTACATCCGTTTCATTAATATCTCGCGTAGGTTAATTAATTCTCAAGTAACATTTCACCTATGTTATGTTTTAAAACTTCTCATTTAGTTCCGCTACTAAAATTTCTACAATTTTCATAAATTATATCTTCCCACTTTTGTAATTAAGTTTCACTACTTAAATTACTAATTAGATATTCTCTATCTAACGTTACGTTTCATAATTAAGTTTCACTACTTAACTTACTAATTTGATATGTATCCTTAAATACATTATATATCAATCTACTAATACACATAAGTAGAATATCATTAAGTATATATTTCACACACAATATATACTAAATATCAGTTGTTACCATTTTGTCCTCTTTACACACATAACGTATTCTTGGTTCGGAATGACTCATCGACCCCAAGTAAGAATTGGTTCGGAATGATACATCGACCCCAATTATTTATATACACATATTCTGGTTCGTAATGCTTTCATCACAACACCAGTTCGAGGGTTTGGTTCGGCATTTTACATCGACCCTAAACATATGATAACCCAATGTTAGTTCAGAATACTTCATTGTCCCTAACATATAATAACCCTACGTTAGTTTGGAATACTTCATAGACCCTAACGTAGTTAATTTAGGTAGACATCTCTCAATCTAATAGTTCATACAATTTAGTAAGTACACACCCGACCTATCCATCATACTTGTATGTAATATAGTATTCTCTTATATTAATCGTATTCGTCAATTTACGATTTCTCACAATCGCATTTATTTGAGTATTCACTCAATTTTAAGGGCCCTAGTTACCCCCCACATAGAATTTCAGTACTTATTACTTACACTTCTGGTCTATCACTTGAGTGGACTTTACCTCACCTTGTAAATCAATTCCAAATTCACTGATGCTCTACTCAATCAGTTTATTCTCATAGGTCCATAATCCAAGTCCTACACCCAATGGCCTTACCGGACCTCAAATATATACCTACTGGTCTTATTCTCACTCCCATATAAGTATAATATAAATCCTAGGATTCCCATTCATTCCTGTAAATCAAAGAATCCAAAACCAAGGAAAAATTCGAGAAAAACACCTTAAGTCGATTGATCGACTCTTGGGTTCGATCGATCGACCTAGGCGATCGATCGACATTCAAGATCGATCAATCGATCCAGGGCAGCAGCAATTCATCTTCTACGTTAATTTCTTCTTCCATTAACAAACCTCCAATTTCATTATATTACACCAAACTTCGACCCAATTAACTTAACGTGTTCCCACATATACTAGGACAATTTTTAACGTTTCAAATACATCAAAACCTCAATTCATTTAAAGAAATAGTGGATTAAACTCAGAATTCTTTAAAACCCTAGTTATGGTGTTCTTCCCATATATTCATTAAAAACCCATATTTTATTCCGAAATAATTATCAAGTCAACTCTGAATATTATTCCTCTACATATGTTAAATCATTTTACATGCGATTCATATCCCAACATGCATAAATATCATTCTTTTCTTTCCAAGATTTTGATTTAACAAAACCATTCAAAAACCCTACACATGGGCATTATAACTTTATAATTTTTGCAATAAACAACTTGCCTTGATAGAGGGGTTCTGAATTTGTGTTGTTGATGATGGATTGATGCTTCTCTTCTTCAATCCTTCCTCCTTTGGCTCCTAGGATGCAAGATCCCAACCCAACCTCTTCAAAAGCATCTTCTAAGCCTTGAGAATGGTTTTCTCCTTCTCTCTAAGGGTCTTGGTGTTTACATGGGTTTTCTAACCCTAACCCCTCTTTCATACGGCTGATAAAAGACCCTTAAATTCATAGGTCTTCATACCCTCACATGTTAAAAGATGAAAACGCCCCCGAACGATCTCGATTTAGTATAAAATTACCCCGAGACTCAACTAGTACCCTCGGGTGTACTATTTTGACTAATTCGACCCTTCCGGACTCATCGGTGACCTCTAAATTATCATTTGAGTCATTTAAAATATATTACTCGTTCCCACCCCAAAATGGTCTGCACGTGCTAGGTAATTATTTACTACTCGCACTAAGTAAATAGAATGAGGCAATATTAATGAGTATCTATCTCTCGATTAATACTCCATAATTACAATTATTAACAAATCTCACTAAATTAATTTCATTGCATAATTTAAATTTAATAGTATTTTCTCATTTAATTATCCAATTTATTTAAATAGAAATACTCAAAAATACGAGGTATTACCGATGGTAGTGCACCTTTCATATTTTACACAAGAGAGATATAGCCTTACAGAAGAGAAAAAGGAGAAGAAAGAAGAGGAAACTTAGAGAGGAGAAAAAAGAGGACTCAACCAAACATCAAATTCATAGAAGACTTTAGATTTTAATCCAACGAGGTAAGTAGTTACTTGCTTTATGTAATAAATTTAGTGTACTTAATTAGTTTCTTGGTTAAATAAAAATCTGAGATTTAAAGCATTACAAATTTTAACTTGATGATTTGATGTAGAAACCTAAATGATAAGGAATTAAGGACCTTTAACTGATGATTAATTGAGATTAATCACACTTGTAATTAGAATTAAAATTCTGGGAATTAAAGGACGAATATGTAGAACTTGGATATAAAGAATGAATCTTTAAAAATCAATTAGATAATGGATTATGATCTTGAATTTATGTGGGTTTCCATGTGAGTATTACATATACAAGGATGTAATCATGTTCTTGATTGTTATTGGGTTCCATTTCTTGAAATTTTAGTAGGAAGAAACTTATAAATGAAATTGGATTTTGGGGAATGAATCTAGCACAAGAAAAACGCCTCAGATCTAGGTCTCTATCGTCTTATTATAACCTCGTTCGAATGAGATATGGTTTTCATTCTAATGATTTCTGAGTTCGTTTAAATGACCTGTAGGTTTGGGCCAAGATGAGATCGTGAAAGTGTTCAGAGGATTTTTATGAACCCGAGTGAATATGTGGGAGGTTATCAAAGTGAGTGGATATTTATTTAAAAATAGTTTTGTGTCACCATTCATTACTTAGGGAATTTATTAATTAATTAATCCATTAATTATTTCGATAAGGGTGAGAACCGAGGATAAAATTGAGTGATGAATTGATTAGTTAGTCGGGAATTTGGATTAAACTTTGGGATTGGGTGACCAGTGTGATGTGGGATATCTGCAGGAGTTCGGTACTTATTGTATATACATATTAGAGGGACATGTATATATATGTTTGTGTCTATGATACTTATATTATTTAAAAATATATACTTGGTAGTTCTATCGTAGGAGGTTAAGAGTAGCAGGCGGTCTATCCTGGTGTTGACCAACAAGTATTGGATTGATTGCCCTTGTCATAGGACTGCTACATGACCACTCTCTATGTATGAGGATAGGTGTTAGTTTCGAGTCTGGTTGGGCACAATGTGATATGGTTGCGACTTTGGATCTATGTCTATGACCGCCTCCGTTGTATGTATTTTCGTTTGGGATCGGTGGTGAGATTGCGACACAGTGGCTCGGTATGCTTGGAACCGGATAGAACATGAGGGATGATTCCATGAGGTCACATCTATGGGGATGCGATTATACTTATATATCGAGTGATATATATGTATGTTGATGTGATATAGTATCTGCATCTCTTTATAGCACGAGCATAACTACGTTATGTTCATTACGTGAATATGTACTTATAACAAGTGTGCCTAGTGAAGTAGTTATACCTAGCTAATAAAGGGTATTATCAAGATTGGGTTTGGATAATAATTACATGTCCTAGTTAGACGGGGTAGTTTAATTGGGACAATAAATGAACACGTTAGGTGCACACTATAGTTGAATGGTGAGGTTTATCTCATGTGAGTGTGACCAGTTAATCTTGAAAGTAATACACTACTATTTTAATCGATTTAATATAATTATCTACTTAAAAAATATTTTCTACTTTACGCCTTTGACCCGCAGGCTTTTTTTTCTTCTTCTTATTTTCCTTTTTTTATCCCAAGTGCATAGCAGCAGCATCCGAGACCACAGGGTCATAATATTTTTTGCCGTGCACATCTCGTGGATGCTGCATCTTTGTTTAGATACCTTAGTTCATTTTATCTATATACGATCGGTTAGTCCAGTTTCATCTTTGGGCGTGTTTCCCGTAGATGGATAGGTTTATATTACTGGCAGACGTTTACATTTTTGTTCTCAATTTATTTATTCAGTTCTACACTGTGGATGTTTTATTGGGCGACCGATGGTTAATTTGGTTTAAACTTATTATTTATTTATGCATGGTCATTATTTCAGTCATTGTGACATTATCTTTGTTCAAATTATTTATATTATATTGTTATTGCGATAGTGATACTAAGAATGAACCATACTGAGATTACTATTTTATTTTAATAGAGGATTAGTCACCCGATATTATAAAAAGGCGAGTTTTCGCATTGTGTTTCAAGTACACAATATAAAAAAATACGATTTTTTTTGTGTATGCCTCCATTTTTCTTCATGGTTTTGTGTTACCCCAAATTTAAAAAGATTGTAACCCAAGAGTTTTCATATCCCATAAAAGTTGAACAAATAACCCAAAGTAGTATAGAAGCATATTGTAAAACTACTCAAAAATAAAAATAAGGTAACGAAAAAAATACAGAAAAAAAAAGGAATAACATACAGTAGATTTGAATAAATAACTCAAACCTAAATGGAGTTAGAATAGTATAGTCGAAATTGTGAATGTAATTAGAAAAGTTACATACATGAGGACTAAAAGTAGAAAAAACTCAAACATTCAAAAGAAATAACTTCCTTTTATGTTATTAACCTTATAAGTAAGAATTAAATTTTAAATTAATAATTTGACTAAAAGGGAAATAAAAAGGTGTACAGTACATTTTTCGAAAGGATGCAAGTAACATGAAATAATGCGTAAAAATTGGAGGTAAAATTTTCAAACTTCATGGGGTATAAACCAAACACTACGAGTTTTTATCTTTTAGATTAACGCGTTTGATGATATAAAACAATAGCATTTTCAAATGTACAAAGTGATTGGTGATGTGTCCAAATGTGGACCCTATGTGTTAAATGGATGGCCAAAATTAATGTAATTGTGAACTTTACAATTATATTAAATTTAAGTACAATGGCATGACTTTTGCTTCAAAATTTCTTCAGCCCGACATTTTTTTGCATCGACCCATTACATCAATGAGTAAATGGCAATTTTGTAAACATTATGAGCGATTTTTTCAAGCTTTTTACATCACGTTTAGAAAAAATGAGCTTTTGGTTAATACCAATATTCATTATTTTCTTTTTACATATCAAAACCTACCCCTTGATATAAAATATACTACAACCTAAACAAACACCACCTTTTCCTGGAAAAAAAAAGGTAATCTTGGAATATCACATTATTGAAAATAAAACTAATAAAATTAGTGTTATTTCGTAAAGCTGAAATCACCAAACGGGAACCATATACAATGCAATCAACTAGAAAATAAGTAAATGCACATTGATTATCAACAACCACAGATAGATGTCAAAATTAAACTTCCACGTGTGGATAACCAATAACCACTGAGAACAAAGGAAAAGAACTCCAAAATGTAGTCAACATCGTATTTCTCACAACAACATACATGTCTACTACTTGTCACGGTACAAAGAGCATGGGAAACAATCTTTTAAGTACTTTCATTATTTTATTAAAACCTTCTTGAAGAAATTACCAAACAATGTTACACAAAAGGATTATATAAATATAGCCAAATAATTTAAAATTTTCATCCTGTCATTCTTTCCCATGAGTAGATGCATTCGGGTAAATGAATCTATTCTTTTATGAAGGGATTTCGGTCCATTAGTTATTCCTAAATTATGGTTGGGGTCTAAATCTTACATTTTTAGAATGGGGTCAATTTTTGGATGGAAACCAAGTACTTGATACATTGTAAGGGGTGGTGTTAAATTCTCCCATAAACACATTGCTCGACACCACATCCTTAAAATACCACATAAGTGACTTATTTTGTTGTCTTTTACTACCAAATTGGCACCCACGTGGTCAAAGGTATATAACCTCATATTGACCACAATTTTTATCTTTTCCCACCTCTTTCTCACTCTAACCATATGCTCTCAAGTAAATAAATAGCAAAAAAAATAAACCCTAATCAAGAAATTCAACAAAGTCAGCAACACTCAACAAAATCAAGAACATTTGTTGACAATCACATCAGTTAAAAAAATCAATAACATTCAATAAAAACAAAATGTTCTAAAACAAGAAACTACATTATTAAAAATGGCCCAGTTCATTTGGCACTGAACCGTCATGAACAACGATCAATATTATGAGTTTATTACCGACATGAATCGAATAATTTATCATTCTTTAACCATTATGAACAATTCAAAATTTTATGCTCATTCGAAATATTTTTGAAGAAATGGAAATAAACTTTGGTGGTTGGATACCGACTTGAAACTTTTCTATCAACATTGAACTGTTATCTCAACATCCTTCTTATCGAGTCGATATTTTTTTGCTAACTTGATGTTAATTCAATATTTTTTTAAAATTTAAAAATAATGGGTATTACTTGTTTAAACCTAAAAATTATGTCAAATATAAATATTGTTACTTGTTAGGTTAGGTGTTAGTTCATGGGTAAGTCACATATGTTTGAGAAGTTAAAGTCGACATCCCAAAGTAAAGTGAGGAAGACACCAACATCTTCGGATTTAAACAAACGGAAAAAACTTCTAATGTAGTAAAAAGAAAGCATTAGTATGAGGGAATAATTGGAAGTGATAGTGTCGAGGAGAAGAGTGTGGATAAATAACTTGAGGAGAAGAGCGAAGAGGATACTGAGGAGAAAAGCGAGGAGACTGGTGGGGGTGATGAGGAGAAGAGTGATAGGAATATTGAGGATGAGGAGTTGAAGAGTGGGGATGATGGAGGGTGGAATAGTGAGACTTTTGAGGAGGAACGTATAAGAAAGGGTAAGTAGAAGATTACTAAGATGATGGTGGTCCTAAGGATCCAAATTTTTTTAAAAATTTTGACCACTATATAGCATATACGACATGGTGTGGAATTGTGATTAATATCTGTTAAATTTAATCATCATATACAGGTTTATGTCAATTGATGCAATGCTCTCTAAATTCCAGGGACTCGAAGATGTAGCACAGTGAATGCTTACAGGATTTTGATTAGACGATATCTTTCATTCAGATCTAGTGCAAGATCTCACACTATCCTATGTATGTACTTGTGGTCCGGTATCAGTCTCAGATGTTTATTTTCAGACTAGTGGTTGTCCTATTGTTGTTTTAGGTTTTTTAGCCGATGGTTTATTCGGTAATACTCTTATTCTTTTGTACTTATATTTTGCTGATTGGGTTGTAGTATATAGTGATTGTTATACTTTGTTCCGCATGGTTGATTTATCTGTTTTAAGAACGATAAAATTTGGCCCCGGTCTAATTTTCACTTAGGTGATTAGTAATTAAAAAGTTTTTGACAGTGATGCTAAGAATGAACCATTTGAGAAACCTATTTTAATTTAATAAAGGCCTAATCACCCGATGTTTAATTAGGCAGGGTGTCACACCATCCACCTTCCCAACCCCTTAAATATTATCATAATTAATCTAATACCATTTTTATTCTTAGCCATAAGTGTAAAATGACCCTTATACGCTTATACGAGTCCTATAATGCCTAAAAATCCCCCAGCACCCAAACATAGCACCCAGGTATCTATACTGGTGTATTTCGACCGGATCACCAGTGCACTCAAAAAATTCATCCAAGTCACCTAACTCTAAATATTCTAACTTTTCATTAATCGGACCAGACACGTGATACCTTACGTGTCGTCCATAAATTATATCGATTCGCCGATGTAATACTCTATCAACGTATACTAATAAACCATCATTATCACTCATAGGAGACATATATATATATATATATATATATATATATATATATATATATATATATATATATATATATATATATATATATATATATATATATAAATCACATAACTATTTACTTATCACACATTAGTACGTAATAATAATAATAATAATAATAATAATAATAATAATAATAATAATAATAATAATAATAATAATAATAATAATAATAATAATAATAATAATAATAATAATAATAATAATAAATATTAACCCTTTATCTCGGTAATTAATATTTACAAAAATCCAATTCAACTTTCCTAATTAAATTAATAATACAAAGCACATGAAAATTAATTAATAATAAAAATATGGGGTTTTACATTCTCCCCCCTAACAACAAAATTTCGTCCTTGAAATTCGAATAGACCTTCCATGAAAAGCTTCGGATAATTTTTTCACATGTCATCCTCACGCTCCCGCATCGACTCGGCAATATTATGGTGTCCCCACTATACACGCACTACCGATACAAGCTTTGATCGAAGATTACGCTCAATACAATCCAAAATAGCAGCAGATTTCTCCTTTTATGAGATATTTGGCTGCAAGTCAATATCATCTAACGGTATGTGCTAGTAAGCTATGTCGCCTCTGCGATACCTCTTCAATGATAACACATGGAACACGTCGTGAATCCTTGACAAATACTATGGAAAGGCGAACATATACGCAACCAAATCAACCCTCTCGATAATAGGAAAATGCCCCATATATCTTAGTGCCAACTTCCTCTTTTTTCGAACGCCATCACTCCCTACATGGGAGATACCCACAACAGCCCTGAATCACCCACGTCAAACTCTAAAAATCTTCGATTGACATTGGCGTAACTCTTTTTCCGGACCAGAGACACCCGAATGCAACTCCTAATTAACTCGATCTTTGTTGACATCTACTGAATCAAATCTGGTCCGATTAGTTTGTTGTCCCCCGCCTCTTACCATCTAGAGGGAGAATGACAAGATTTGTTGTACCAAGTGTAATACCGTGCTCAATATGTATTATTTTTCTTCACATAAATTGTGAAAATATGAAACCTTTGGATTTGGATCATTATGACCGGATATATATCTATATTTTACTAATTTTGGAGTCTTGGGGGTAATTATTGGAAGAATGTGGATAAAACTTGGAAAGTTTGAAGAAATTTAGGAAGAGTCATTAGACAAGTTCAAGGTCGTTCGAACGATAAGCCTAAGTCGTTCGAAGTGGGTATCAAATGAAACCCAACTGCATACCTAAACAGACTCGTTAGAAGGTCGTTAGAAGGATAGTTCGAACGAGAGACCATTCTCATTCGTACGAGTGCAGCAAAAAAAATTTAAATCAGGTTGCCCTTATGTACTATCACATTTTGGGTTGTTGGACTGATGAGAAGTCGAGTTCTGGTGAACCTAGATTGGGGAAAATGTATTTTGAGGCTTGGGGGTGTTTTCATAAGGTTTTGTGGGTTTATTTGAGATTTTGAGAGTTAAAAGAAGAGACATAAAGTGCAGGTGGGTCTTGCCCCGCCATTTTCAGCACTGCTTCTCTCTCCCACTAGCAAAAACCACCTTGAACCACTATATATCCACCTTGTACAACCATATTTCATAAGTTTTCCACCATATTTGAACCATATATACCCATTTTCTCCATGGATAAAAAAGGCTACGAATTTTGGAGGTGTTGTTGGGATTTTTGGAGATGAAGGTAGAGGAGATTTATGGAGTTTTGAAGGGAAATTTAATGAAGATTTTCTAAAATTGAGATTTATGGAGCATGGAAACCTTTTTAAGGCCACCCTAGGAGGTAGGAGGTTGCCACCTTCTTAGACATTTCATCCTACCATTGTTGGAGCTTCATTTGAGGTGGAAAAACTTTACTGTTAGTATTAAGACTCTATTTTGCATATTAGTGGTCTTATTGTTAGAACTATAAGAGTGGGATGCATTTATGATATAAGAATGATATGTCTTATGATTTCATAAATATTGATTAAAAAGGGATTTCAAGAATGTTGAATAAATGATGTATTTTAAAAGTTGAGTAATAAATATTTTATGAAATAAAATATTTGAAAATAGTATTCATCTTGCTAAACATATGTTGGTGAAATGATGTTCAAAGGTTTCTTGAAAAAATGAAGATTTTATAATATTTGGACATTGGTTTGAGTTTTTAAGAATAAAAATATTCTTTTAGTCTTGAAAATTATATTTTTTTCAAGTGTTATGAAATTTCAAGAAATAAAATGTATGTTTGACCCATATAATAGGGTTTTTGGAAGCAAAATCCAACTTCTCCTGCATATAAACTTGTAGTATTTTGATGATGAACAGATAAACAAGTTTAATAAAAAAATTATTGGGTTTAAACATGAAATAAAGAACATAAAAATTTCATCCCTTCAAAGTGTGTGATAAAGATGTTGGAAGTGTGATATGTGTAAGATTGTAAGACTACATGTATTAATCATGGAAAAATGGTATTTTCTTATAAAGTAGTCTTCAAATGTAATTGGGTATCTTTGATAAAGAAAATGAAGAAATGTCTAACTTGAAAAACGATTAGAAAAGGTGTTGAATAAGTTTCTATGGATTAAAACATTGAGAAGTTGGTGTGTATGATGTAATAATGTTTTGAGAGATTAACACTTATAAAATTGGAAGAAAATGACCAGTTTGGAAACAAAAAGGGTAAAATGATAATTTTACGTAAAGTGGAACATTTTTATGAAATAAAACTATTTGAAAAGATGTTATACAAAATGGTCATAAATGAACATGCTTTTGGAATAACAATCAATGCTAAGTGTAAAGGACATGAAATGATGATTTTCAAAGGGTAACACAAGATGGGGTGAAACCCCGAGTTTTGGCTTCAGCCGGATAAAATGGAAATTGAAATAATGTGGATATTTAAAAAATGTTAAAACACATTAATAAGAACTCGGATGACACTGGGATAATTAAGGAGGGTCTGGAGCCTTGGGGTGAAAGATCCAAAATCACTAGCCAGAGTATATGGTAGCATAGTCGACGATGTGGAGTCCGCTAAAGTATGCGGATATTAGAAGATTTTGAAAAAAAGATAATGAAAACGGAACATGTTAATAAATGGGTTGTGTGGTAAATATATGAAAATACAACCTTACATGAATGAATTAATAAATTTTTTGGCAAAGGATAAAATGGACAACTAATGTGAAATTAGGTTAATATCCATAAAGGAAAAGAATGGTAAAGTGAAGTTAATTAATGGGCGGTTAAGCAACCTAAAGAGGTTTAACCCATAATTAATACTAAGGTGTGTTTATTAATGGTATTCAAAAAAGAATAAGTCTTTTCTAACACAGTGTCTACGTGTGTTGAAAGGGTGATTTTCATTAAAAATACCAATGTGAATTCATGTAAATGATGGAGTAATTTTGGTGAAAGATATGATTTTCCTTAAACAAGGTGTATTTGCTTTAAGTATTTAACCGGGTGTGTTAAATAAAGGAATAAATGTCAAGTTAAGTAAAAGGGAATTCTTTTACAATATTAAGGTGAATTAATCGAGACAAGTAACGTTTTTGGAATAAAAATGGATTCATGTGTGTGTGTGTGTGTGTATGTGTGTGTATATATATATATATATATATATATATATATATAGAGAGAGAGAGAGAGAGAGAGAGAAAGAGAGAGAGAGGGAGAAAGATACTTACATGTATGATAGTTACATGTGCACGTAGATATAACGTATTAGAATCTTATTTATGTCGTTCAATTCTATATGGCATTGTTGTAATTTTCCACTGGATATTCGATTTATTCCCTCGTCTTTGTTACGGTAGGTTGGGTATGGTTCCGTATCTTGAGAGCGTTGCACAGGTTAGTATTCTTTTATATTATGTTAGTAGCTCTATATGCTTAGATTCTTGGGACGCTTCCCAAGGGTCCCGCACATATCTTGATTTTATATGAGAATCGCATGCTAAACAAGTGAAATGTTAATTAAATAATGGACTAGCAATATTATTTAAGTTGTCTCATTGCACTTCACACCCAACGCTCGGGTCAAATCGGATTGACCACGGACAACCCATAAATTCAGGTCGGCGTGTTACAAATGGGATTAGACCTCTAGGTTCAAGGTTCTTTTCAAAAGTGACATGGTGAGGTCAGTAGTGTATCTTTCAACACTGGGGTGTAGGTTTGGTCCGATCACACTAGTTTTGGTGACGATTTTAGTTCGTGTTCTCGACGGTAAAGTCAAGGAGATGTGCATGGCGGATAATGTATTTCCATGTGGCATACGATCAAGTTAGTTTTTATTAATCCCCTTTTGCGCTTCTAATGAATATATTTAGTAATATGCGAGTGTCTATGTGAGTCAATAGTAGCGACACGGCGATTTTTAGTGTGAGGTGATTGTGTGTCAACCCTTTATGATATGAGAGGTCTATTAAGGTGTTGATAGAGCCTAAGGATGTCAATTGAATTATAAACATAAATTTTGTAGAGTCAGCTGTGGAGATTAGTGACTAGAGTGCCATGCCTAGGCAATATTGGTAGTGATAAGAATGCATTGAGTTTTGGGGGGCGATACTTTCGGATGGATAATAATGATGATGTAATTAGTTGAGTTTGATTCTTAGGGTAGTATCATGTTGTATGATAGTTGGTGGTTCAGTAGACATGAGGAACCATGCTGGTAAGCACTTAAGAATGTGTATTCAGTTTCAGTCGGTAAATATTATTTTTGAGGGTAAGTGTCTTGGTGGTTGTTCATTGAAAGTTGTACCTCACAAGGTATGATGATGAGAGTTATAGGAAAATTGCGTAAAGTATGTTACATATGAAACAATGATAGTTAGGGAGGCTAGGAGTGAACTTTATATAGCCTTCCATGTCAGGGTTTTAGGAGTTATGGCGCAATTTTGAGGGATAGAATCTTTAGTTATGTCGATGATGCAGATCTAGTGGTTTATATGTTGTAGGTGACATCATGTATCTTATCAGAATCCTTAGTGGTGTTACTTTGCGATTTTGTACGTGGCCAAGGGTCATAGCCATTTAGATGGATAATCAGATTATTATCCAAGTGTTAAGGTCATTCTAGTGACACAATTAATGACTAGATGTGAGGTAATCCTAGTGTGAATGTAGTTTAAGGGCATCTTGGAGTGTTCGTAAGATAAATTTTGTGTGTGGCATGATTGGAAATGGAAATCGACTTGTTGTGATGTCTTAAGGTATTCAATGGTCAAGGTGCACCATGTGTAACGTCTCATAGACTAGTGTCTTTGTGAACACCCAGTAATCGCAATATCGGTATTAAGGAGTTGGTAGAGCGTACCTACAATGAGAAATTCATGGACAATGAAATCTTGTTAAGTTAAGGAATACTATGTGGAGGATGTTTGGTGTCCTTAGGAAACTAATTAAGTCTAGTATGAATAAGTACTAGTGTCTTGGTGATGATCATAGTGATAGTTGCGCAATGACCTCAGGTCTTTGGTCAAGGTTTAAAAGAGTCGAATAGTGTGCATGCCTAGTACGGTCACCCAAATTGGTACAGATGGGTGGTATAACCTTCTAAATAAATTGGAAGCTTATGGTGAGTACGTGTGATACTCAGGAGTTATGAAATTACTATTGTAGGTGGCATGACACTTGATTTGAAAGAGTACTAGGAAATGTATTCAGGACTTAGATTAATGATGTCATTTGGATAATTGAAGGTGACACCCCTCTGATTCATAATATACCCTAAGAACATTCCCTCTTGTACCCTGATTATGTGTTTGGTCAGGTTGAGTTTCATATGGTTCTTTTCCAAGTGGTCAAATGTCTGAGCAAAGTCTTTAATATTTTTGCGTGCAACCTTGACCTTGGTGAGCATGTCCCCATATATACATCCATGTTCTTAGCAATCTTCTCTTCAAACACTTTGTTCACCAACCTCTGGTATGTTGCTCCAGCATTTTTTAGCCCAAACAGCATAGCATTCTAGCAGTATGTACCTTGGTTAGTGATAAAAGACTTGGTATCCTTATCTTCTAGATTTATCTTAACTTGGTTATAACCAGAATAGGCATCCACGAATCTCAGTAACTCATCACCTGCAGTTGTATCCACAAACTGATCAAAACTTGGTAAAGGAAAATGATCATTTACGCATGCTTTGCTGAGGTCAGGAAAGTCTACACACATACGCCATTTGTCATTCTTCTTTTTTACCATCACTACATTGGCCAACCAACTGGGATACTTGACATCTTTAATAAATTGAGCTCTTTACAATTTCTTGACTTCCTCTTGTACAACCATGTTCTTCTCTAAACTGAACACTCTGCATTTATGCTTGATAGACTTAGTGTTTTTATAGATGTTGAGCAATGACCTCGGGTCATTGGTCAAGGTTTAAAGGAGTCGAATAGTGTGTATGCCTAGTGTGGTCATCTGAATTGGTACAGATGGGTGGTATAACATTCTAAGAGAAATTGGAAGCTTATGGTGAGAAGGTGTGATGCTCAGGAGTCATGAAATGACTAGTGTATGTGGCGTGACACTTGATTTGAAAGAGTATCGAGAAATGTATTCAGGATTTAGATTCATGATTTCATTTGGATAATTTAAGGTGACACCCCAAAATGAGGGATATCGAAGCATGATTAGAATGGTGGCCTGTATCGACAGTGTAAGTTACCCTAGAAATATAGGGACCAATTTTTAGCACATCTTTCCAAGTCGGTATGAATTAGAACATGTAACCCTGTACAATACTCACTACCCTTGGTATGCTAATGGCAACCATAATGGCCGTCTCGTAAGTTCAATTTGGGTAGAACTCGAAGATGAGCTCAGTGACAACCTTGTATTATGAAGGTTAATTATAAGGTAAATGTTTCACTTAGTGGGGTTCTTCCTTAGGAGACGTTAGGATGCGATCACCGTATAACAATGACATAGGTGTGTTAGGTTGGCAACAATGTCAATAGAGATGTGGACAAAGTCGGCTTTGACAGAGGCGTAAAGGATTTGCCCGCCAGAGTGGTTCATTCGTGTCAAGTATGTGAGGGGGATAGCCTTGCTCCTAAGGAGGGAAGTGTGACATTTGACTTTCCAAGAATAACAAGTTCATGCATTGTTTTCATCTAGTGAGGATGAATGGTTGTGATTTTTTTTGTCACAGTTGGGGGCTCAAGACAGGGTGTGTTTCTAGATCGGTACCAATGAGAATGACTGGGAGGATTCATAAACTTAGACGAAGGTAGCATAGGTTATCTTTCCGAAAAACATAGTTTAACGCATATGAATTGGATTTTCTCAGAATGGTTGTTTTCTCCTTTGATTCTTCGGTGTATATCCCTCTTGGTTTCGATAATTGAGGATTGATATTCCCACTTCTATGGTAGCTCAAATTTTTACCATGTGATGCTACAACGCATTTAGCACTAGTAGAGTGCAGGTGTACCTGACATGGTTAATGAAACTCGATAACTGGGTGTGCCCCTATTTAAGGTATTTCTGCTATTACACAAGTTCAGTGTACGGGTGGTTGCGCTTTCAGCCGCATGGTTTGCTCATAGTATTTTCTTTCCATAGGATTTGCAACCTTATGACTGGACGACATGGGAGTTAGTGGATCTTATTACAAAGAGCGTGAAGATGACTTAGGGACATTGTATTGTGTTAAAACTCGAGGAAACTTAGCACACAGTGTTACTTTTCCACGGTGAGTGGATTGGTGCGATACGCAAGTGTGTACTACGAGCGAGACGCCTAAATTAATACTAGGGTCATCAGAGTGACACAACAAAAGGTATCGACCGAGTGCATGATGATGATCTGGTCAATGTGTTACTCCACGGAATGAATAGCTTACAATATATGGTTATGTTATCATGATGACTCAGGGATTTGTGGAAAGTTATAATGTGTAATTCTTAGATTCGAGGTGGTTATTGATGATGAATTGGATGTTTGGTTCTATAATGGTTCACCCTTTTGTGAGTATAAATCAATAGAGAGTGTTGCCTAGTAGAGACGCTTGTATACATTGGTTGTCAGGAAGATAGTCCTAAAACTTGATTGAATGTCATCATGAAGTGAGTGGGAACTCAGGGTCGGTTATGATACGTTGATGGTTCGCAAGATGGTAAGCGTTAGAGTATATCGCATGGTGAGCTTTTGGTTACAATTGCTGGGTAAGGGTGTGTAATGCGATCTTAGCTATTGAGGACTTTGATTGTTCAGTCATGGAGGATTCCTATGACTTATTATAAGCGTCGTAAATCCCATGAATTTGAGAAATCGATGAATCGATAATTTCGGGGACGTAATTTTCCTAAGGAGGAAAGAATTTAATATTCGTGCCCAATATTTTATTATTATTACTGCGTAAATTGTAAACATATGAAACCTTTGGATTTGGATCATTATTATTGAGTTTTTATCTGTATTATACTGATTTTGGACTCCTGGTGGTAATTATCGGGAGAATGTGGGTGAAAATTGGAAAGTTTGAGGAAATTCAAGCACAGTTATTCGAACAAGTTCTAGGTCGTTTGAACAAGAAGCCCAGGTCATTCAAAGTGGGGATCAAACGAGATCCATATGCATACCTGAACAGTCTCGTTAGAAAGTCTTTTGAAGGTTAGTTTGAACGAGAAGTCATTCTCATTCGAATGAGAGGCCATTCTCATTCGAACAAGCACAAAATTTTTTTTTACATCGGGTTGCCCTTGTGTCCTGTCACGTTTTGGTCATCTGAATTGATGAGGTGTTGAGTTCTGATGAACCCAAATTAAGGGGAAAAAATAGATTTTGAGGTTTGGGGGTGTTTTTATAAGGTTTGTGGGTTTAGTTGGGAGATTTAGAGATAGAAGAAGAGAGAGAGTGGGGGTGGATCTTCCTCCACCATTTTTCGCATTTCTTCTCTCTCCCACCACCATAAACCACCTTGAACCACCGTATATCCACCTTGTTCCACCATATTTCACAAGTATTCCACCGTATTTGAACCACATATACCAATTTCCTCCATAGATTAACAAAACTAAGAATTTTGGAGGTGTTGTTGGGTTTTTTTTTTAGATGAAAGTGGAGGAGCATTATGGAGTTTAGAAGGGGGTTTAAATGGAGATTTCGTGTAGGCAATCTTTGCGGAGAAAGGTAACCTCTTTAAGGCCACCTTAGGAGGTGATAGGTTTCCATCTTCTTAGAAGTTTCATCCTACCATTGTTGGA
This sequence comes from Sambucus nigra, assembly GCA_949130495.1. NCBI lineage: Eukaryota > Viridiplantae > Streptophyta > Magnoliopsida > Dipsacales > Adoxaceae > Sambucus > Sambucus nigra. The sequence continues at coordinate 401,682,120 of OX422219.1, read as the reverse complement.
GCTTCATTTGATGTGGAAAACTCTATTCTTAGTATTAAGACTCTATTTTGCATATTAGTGGTCTTATTGTTAGAACTATAAGAGTAGGATGCATATATGATATAAGAATGATATTTCTTGTGATTTCATAAAAGTGGATTAAAAAGATGATTTCAAGAATGGTGAATAAATTATGTATTTTAGAATTTGAGTAATAAACATTTTATGGAATAAAATATTTGAAAATGTTATTCATCTTGCTAAAAATATTTTTGGTGAAATGATGCTCAAAAGTTTCTTGCAAGAATGAAGATTTTATAAAAGTTGGACATTTTTTTAGTTTTGAGGAATAAAAATGTCATTTAGTCTTGGAAAGTATATTTTTGCAAGTGTTATGAAATTTCTAGAAATTAAATGTAAGTTTGACCCATTTAGTAGGATTTTTTAAATTAAAATCTATCTTCTCATGTATATAAACTTGTAGTATTTTGATGATGTACATAAACAAGTTTAATGAAGGTTTTATTGGGTTTAAATATGAAATAAAGAAAATAGAAATTACAGCTCTTCAAAGTGTTTTATTAAGAGGTTTAAAGTGTGATAAGTGTAAGGTTGTAAAACTACATGTATTCATCAAAAAATGAGATTTTCTGATTAAGTAGTCTTCATATGTAATTGGGTATCTTTGATCAAGAATATAAAGAAATGTCTAAACTGGAAAATGGTTAGAGAAGGTGTTGAATAAGTTTTAATGGAATAAAATATTGAGAAGTTGGTGTTTATGATTTAATAATATTTTGAGAGATTAACACCTATCAAATTAGAAAAGGTCAAGTTTGAAAATAAAAAGGATAAAATGATAATTTTACGCAAAATGGAACATTTTTATGAAATAAAAATGTTGGAAAATTTGTTGCACAAAATGATCCTAAATGAATATGATTTTGGAATAAAAATCAATGCTAAGTGTAAAGGACATGAAATAATTATTTTCAAAGTCTAACAGAAGTTGAGTTAAAACCCCGAGTTTTCGTTTCAGCCGGATAAAAAGGGAAAGTTGAATAATGTGGACATTTGCAAAATATTGAAACAAATATTAATAATAACTCGGATGACATCAAAATTAGGGAGGGATCGAAGCCTTGGGGTTAAGACCCAAAATTACTTGCCATAGCATATGGTAGAATAGCCGACAGGGTGGAGTTCGTTAAAGTATGCGAATATTGTAAGATTCTGAGAAAAAATAATGAAAATGGAACATCTTAATAAATGGTTTTTGTGGTGAATATATGAAAATACAACCTTTCTTGAATGAATTAATAACTGTTTCGATAAAGGATAAAAAGGACAAGTAATGTGAAATTGGTTAATGTCCATAAAGTAAAGGAATGGTAAAGTGAAGTGATTAAAAGGGTGGTTAAGCAACATAAAGATATTTAACCCATAATTAACACTAGGGTGTGTTTATGAATGGTTTTCAAAGGTGAATAAGTATTTTCTAACACGGTGTCTGCGTGTGTTAAAAAGGTAATTTTCAAATAAAATAGTAATGTTAATTGGTGCAAATGAAGGAGTAATTTCAGTGAAAGAAATGATTTTCCTTAAAAAAGGTATATTTGTTTTAAGTATTTAACTGGGTGTGTTAAATCAAGGAATAAATGTCAAGTTAAGTAAAAGGAAATTATTTTACAAGATTAATTAATCGGAACAAGTAATGGTTTTAGAATAAAAACGATTTCGTGTTGTTAATGTCTGAAAATGGAGTGGGTCCAAATCTATAATCGCAGATAAAATAAAGATAATCAAGCAAGACAAACACACAACAAAGGGGTTTTTTAAGTGGTTCGGTTATAAAAATCTTACTTCCACTGTTTTTAGTATTTCTGGTGGTTACAATAGTTCAGTGTTGAGAATATTTTTACCTGATTGAATCACACCCTTGAGCTAAGGAAGATCATGTATTTATATTAGTTCGAAACCCAAGTGTGGAATGCCTTTATATATTCATTCACTTAAATTTGTATACAATAAATAAGACTATTAATATTCACAGGTACATATACAAAGGTTGTTAGTTATTCCACCCGAGTGAATTTTTCTATTCTTGATGGTTCGTATTCTTAAGGTTGGTCGGCCTGTTGTACGAGAAGAATATTGCACGGAGTTTGTTGGTCGGCATCCAACCTCCTAGACTTGTAAAAAATTTCATCGGTAAATCTTATAATCGGATTTTTGTAAATAGTCTGAACTTTAGGGAACCGTCAAAGGGTACATTGGTCTTTCTGTGTTTGGAGAATTGTGCGGCCGCCAGATGTTCAATAGTTTGTTCAGTTTAATCATTAACTTTATAATTTCGAGGTATCCTATAAAAAGGACGGTTATTTTCCCTCCACTTCTCCTTACCTCAAAACTTCTGAACATAGGCTCTCTCTTTCGTTGCTTCTGTTATTTGCTCATTGTTATCTTTTCTCAAACTTTGTAAGCTTTCTTACCTTCTTCTTCCCCTCTTTGATTTTCTATATTTCACATATGGTGCATATTTTAGATAAAGGTTCCTTAGAGGAGTTTAGGTAAAGAAGAGAAATCCCTAATTAGGTCGGTTTAAAGATAGAAAGTGGCCCTATTGATGTGTTGTCACTGTCTGAGGGTCGCTGGATCTCAACTATGTTCATTGCTGAGTGTGGCATCACCTTTCCCCCAAATGCATTCTTTCTTCAATTTTTTTAGTATTTTGATGTAGTCCCAGGGAGAGTAGATCCCAATACCTGAAGGGTTGTAGATGGGGTAAATAGGTTATAGTAAATCAATGGGACTCGTATTAGCATCCATGAGTTGATGCTTTGTTATAAATTGGGAACCACGGGTGACAACACCTATTACTTGAAAAATAGGCAAGCCAATAGGGAACTGGTGATTATTCTGCCTGACTCGAATAAGTATTACTAGGATTATGGTGTAGTAGTGAAGAACTGGCAGCAATCCCCCCCCCCCCTTCTGAGGTGGTAAGATATACTAGACTCAAGTTCCCCTAGGAAGGGCATGGAATAGGTTGTACAATATTTTGATTTCCCATTTTCTTATTATTTACCAAGTGTCTGATGATTTGCCAAGTAACTGCCTAGCTTTATTCTTATGTAGAGGAAAATAAAAAGAAGTATCCTAAGTAAAGGGACATTAATATAGAAGATCTTAAGTATTTGTGGGCCATCCACCAAAGAGAAGGAGAAGGGCATCCCCGAGCATCTTATGTTTTGTAAGAATACGGTAGTTTTGTTACCTCATTTGTTGCCCGACCAATAATAATTTTGCATCAATCCCCCATAAACTTGGATGAGGAATCAGTTTTCACCTCTTTTGTTGTTGAGTCAACTGGAGTAGAAGGAGAGTTTTCATAAGGAGGGACATCATCTTCCTTTGAATATCTTAACCTTACAACCATTCGAACTTCACCCTATGTGGAAATGGTAAAGGGAAGAATGGAAAACTTACTTATTGGATCTGGATCTCCCCTTCCTGCGAAGAAAAAGAAAATCCACAAACAAGAGGCCTCAAGTCCTCAATGTGGAAAAAATAAGTATTATTTTAATCCCTAATTTAATAGGTTGGAGAGAGGTTTATCTAGTCAACAGGAGTTGGTCCAAAAATCTTCTGACTACTAAGTCAGAGATAAGTCTACCTCTGTGGATGTCAACCCTGGGTTAGCTAGGGGTCTGATTAAGGCTGGAACTCTTTCAGCATACATGTCAATAGAAACTTCGATGTCTAGAGCCCGATTGGTTGAAAGGTCTAACCACAATTTGGCATTTGTAAATATTTTATTTTTTCTTTTATCTTCAATAATGTTTGTTGAACTTTTTATGTACTAATGTTGTGTATTTCTTCTTTTGAAGTTATTGATTGATTACAACCAAATGATGGAGATGGATAACTAGATGAAATCTTCCTCGATAGATGTGGAGAAAGCTTTTGAAATCTAGCAAAAGTCCTTAAAAGAATCTTATGAGGCCTTGAGAGGAGAGAGAGAGAGAGAGAGAGAGAGAGAGAGAGAGAGAGAGAGAGAAACTTGGCAGGAGAAGTTGGAGGCAACCAAGAATAGGGAAACTATAGTAGAAAATAGAATAAAGGTTGTTGATCTTAAAGTGACTGATATCGAAAAGATGGTAAAGGAAGCTGAGAGCAGGGCAAATGCTGCTGAGGAGAAAACCACCAGCTTGAACAATAAACTTGTCGCTTTAACGGCCAAGAGTAAAAAAATAAGGAGGAGGCCACCAATAAAGGCTGGGATAAGGTATTTTCTACTACATTCATCCAAACTGAGTATGCCAAGAAACTCTCATGCAAGGATGGCTGGTCGGATGCCTTGAAGGAGGTCAACACACAGGCCGACTCTAAATATTCTAAAGGCATAACGTAGGAACCCCTCCCAATTTTGATGAGGATTATGACGGTGAAGTGGGATCTAAGGAATCCTCTATGGTGCATCTTATTGTGACTGACCTACCTCCTGCTTTTAAATCAGTTGTCAAGGAGAAGGAGAAGGTTTAAATCCTTTATCTAGTTTTTGCCTGCTTTTTATGTAATTTTCCTTTTCGCTTTTTTTCTTATTCATTTGTAATGGAACAACAATTGTAACACTTGGCTTATCAATTAAATAAATAAGTTTTGTTCAATCCCTCTGGTATTCTTTGATACTCTTCACTTGTTTGATTACTGTCATTTCCTTGGTCAAACTTATGTTCTTATACTTTTGAATTTCCAATTTGGTGCCAGGAATAATGTGATAATTTTTACTGAATTCGACTTATTAAAATGTTTCAATAGTCTTTTAAAGTTGGTCATGTGCCTTTGACTGACATGGTGTTGGTAAGGTTGCTCAGCGTTGATGCCTGAGACCAAGTGAAAGATGCCTATGTTCATTTACATAGCCTTTTTGATAGGTCAATTGTGAACAATGATGCCTATTATAAGATGATTGTAAAGCTACAAGATGAACTTAATCTTTCTCGGGCCCTACTACACTCTAATTATGAATCCAAGAATGAAGCATTAAGTGCAACTTAGGGCTTTGATAAGAAGCTTTAATAAATCGCATATGTCTTAAAAAAAGAAGGAAATTGTGTTAAACCGGGAGGTTAAAATTTCTCTGGTGGTTGCTGCTCTCTTGGAAAAAGACAATAATGCCTTAAAGAATGATCTAGATAGTCTGAAGAAGACAGTTGACACTGGGTCGAATGAAGGAGCCTCTTTCCTATAAATGGAGAATGATAGACTACTAAAGGAGCTAAAAAATCTAAATAAAAGATGGTTATGTGTGAATGGAAATAAAAGAAAATAATAAGTTAAATCTAAATAAAAGTAAAGCGAGGATCGGGATATCATCCAACCATACGGCTCAAAACAACCAATACTCAGAATTCCGGCTCTAGAACAATTTAATCGAGCATTATCAATGAAACATAAACATCCCACAATAAGGAATTTAAGCCAAAGTTGCGAGATTAAACATTTAACCGAAAATTGGTCATACGCAGATTACACTCGGATTATCGCTTTAAGCACTAACGTTGCATGACAAAGAAAGTTAAACACATAATAATCCAACTTTAATTCATGTGGGTTCAATTAAATGCAATTTTGCACAAAACCTAATTTTCGGAGCTCGGGGCTCGAAAATGGCGGAACAAAATCCCAACCCTATTTATCTAAGGACAATACATGAATTAAACTAAATTATATTAATGAAATTAGGAAAGCAAGTAATAAATCAAGTAAACTAATTAACAAAGCATGAAACTAATTTACAAAGCAAGGAAAATGAAGAACAAAGCTATATTAAAGGAGATGATAGTGAATAGTTCAATCTTACGAAACTACATGGATGTCATCCTAAGAAGAGAAGAAGATGAGCTCTCAAAACCAAACCCTAACCTAAAATGTCTTCTAAAACTAAGTATGAATATGTCTTGAAATATTACACAAAATTGGGTTATATAGTAAGTTGGAAATAAAAGAAAAGAAGGGAAAAATATCTGCTGAAACAGGGATCGATCGATCGACCCCTTTGGTCAATCGATCGACAGTTGAAATCGTGGTAAAATTCTGAAGGGTCGATCGATCGATCAAGCAGGGTAGACTGTAGTTTCCCCTATTTTGGCTTACAATTCATCTCCGTTTAAATCGTCGTAACTTCTTCGTTCTGAATTGGAATCACGTACCGTTTGTGGACACACGAAGCTTGAGAGGAGGGCTACAACTTCCGTGTAGATGTTGGGCCAGGTGCCCAAGCTGTGAAAAGAATAAAATACCCTTGAACGTGCGATTGTGTCGGAACTGGTGAGATCATAACGAACGCATTGTTAATAATCCGTTCTGAATCGGAACCTCGGTTTATATTGTTAACATGCTATATGAGGTATAATTGGGATTTTGTAGGTATTTAAGTACTAAATATGGAGTTCGGACGCATTCCGCTCAAGTTCTATACATAATTGCACGTTCAAGGGCATTTTAGTCTTTTCACAGCTTGGGTACCTGGCCTAACATCTGCACGGAAGTTGTAGCCCTCCTTGCAAGCTTCGTGTGGTGGTAAACTATGCGCGATTCCAATTCAGAATGAAGAAGTTACGGCGATTTAAGCAGAGACGAATTGCAAGCCAAAATAGGGGAAACTGCAGTCTGCCCTGCTTGATCGATCGATCAACCAAAAGGGTCAATCGATCGACCCTTTAGAATTTTGCCAAGATTTCAACTATCGATCAATCAACAAAATGGGTCGATCGATCGATCCCCTGTTTCAACAGATATTTTTTCCTTCTTTTCTTTTATTTCCAACTTACTATATAACCCAATTTTGTGTAATATTTTAGGACATATTCATACTTAGTTTTAGAAGACATTTTAGGTTAGGGTTTGGTTTTGATAGCTCATATTCTTGTCTTCTTGGGATGACATCCATGTAGTTTCGTAAGATTGAAGTATTCACTATCACCTCCTTTAATATAGCTTTGTTCTTCATTTTCCTTGCTTTGTAAATTAGTTCCATGCTTTGTTAATTAGTTTACTTGATTTATTACTTGCTCTGTTAATTAGCTTTATAAATTACCTGGCGCCTGTGATACATCACGAATATTTCATATTTGCACCCTTTATCTTTATGCATTCTAGCACTTTTACGTTCTTAATGTCTATATTTATGCTCGTTAACCAGACAACCTCGTATTTGGACATATATATTGTTGATGTAAAAAATTATATTATCTCTAATTATTCAATCACAGATAAAATAAATAATACAAAAGAATTTTTAAAGTGATTCAGCCTTAAAAGAATGGCCTACGTCCACTGTTTTGTTATTGCTGACTGTTTGTATGGAATTCTCGATAACAGGTTTTTCCAAGAAATGACTACTTCAAGGATAGCCATGCTGACTTGAATGAATTTGAAATCGTCGATATCCTCGGTCTAGATGCTTCAGAACGAGCAGTTGAAGCCTACCAGTATTTAAAGTGTCTGCTCGACCGGGCAGTGACTAACAATGTAGCATATTATGAGATGATTGAATACCTCCAGGGCACTCTCGAGGAGCTTCAATAACAATACAAGGAATCTTCAGCCCTTTTGCACCAGGGATATGAGAAGAAGTATCAGCAACTAAGTGCTGATAAAGGATATGATAGATTGATTACTGCCTATAACATAAAGGAGAGAACTCTGAAGACCGAAGTTGAAGAGCATAGGCAGATTGCAAAGTTACTGGAGTAGGAAAACAATAACCTTCGAGGAGAGATATCTCAGTTGAAATCTTCAGCGTCTTCCTCGAACGCTTTGGTTCCTGTCAACGACGATGGTTTTTCTTTCTTGGAGGTTGAAAATGCTAATTTGAGAGACGAATTGGAGACTTTGAAGAGAACTGGTGCCTCTACTTCTGCTCGCGGTCGAGCAAGAGGTTCTAGGGGATGAGCAAGGGCTGCTCGGCTTACTATTAAAGAGCAAAGAACTCAGTCAGCTTTAGAGAATCAGGCCTTCCAGTTAATGGCAAAGAATGAAGCATTAGCTGAGATGTCCAAGAAGATTATGAATCTGGATGAGCAGCTCTCTGCACAAAAGTCTGCCTTGGAGAATAAAGAACTTTTTGTAAAAAAATCTCCACGAGTAGCTGGAAAGGTTGACTTATCAATTCCACAAGAAGCCTAGAGAATTTTGGATGGCTGGCTATAATGAAGCCCTCTATCACCTCGATGACCGGATCCAGCAGTCAAACAACGAGGGGTACAAGCAAGGATGGATAAATGCCTTGGGGGTGCTACAATTGGAACAGGTTCACTATTTGTGGTATTACTATAATCCTGGGTTGCTCGACCTGCCAGTGCCACCATTTAAACTCGACATGAGCTGGATTCCTGCTCGGGCAATCCCTCGGTATTTGATCTCCAAATATCTCGGCGACTACAGTCTTCATTCCAACGTTGAGATATCTCGCCCGGAGCACCTACTTGATCGGCCATCTGTGATGAACATCAGGATGCTCAAAGACCTTAATTTCATAAATTCCCCCTATGCTTTAGACGATCCTCCTGCTGGCGAAGAACTTGTTTCAAAGGCAGAGGGGAAGAAACCAATAGAATATGAATCTTGATGTAATAATTTTTTAAATATGTATTTCATTCTTAATATATTTTGCTCTGGATTTAATGAAAAACTTCTAGTTTTATTAGCAATATCGATTGTCATTGTCTTGGAAATATTCAGTAACACATTTCTTTTATGAATATGCATGTATATCTGTTAAAAAGATAACAATATTGTGTTATTTTAAATTGCTGACCAACTAAAATTGGTGAAAACTTATTGTTGACTATCCTGAATTGTTGATAATCATCTGACAACCAACCAGAGTTGGTGATATTTCAATTGTTGACCAACCATGGTGGTAGTTTAAAAGGAATAAGTATCAAGAATTTTATCACTTTTTAATTTTAAGCCCTAAAATGACTTTCATTTGTTTAACCAACTGTTTCCGACCAACCGGAGTTGGTGCTTTTGGTTCTCGACCAACCTTAGTTGGTAAATTTTTTATTCCCGACCAACCTTAGTTGGTGGATTTTCTTCCCAACCATTCGTAGTTGGTATTTCTGGGAAATTTTTTATTCCCGACCAACCTTAGTTGGTGGATTTTCTTCCCAACCAACCGAAGTTGGTATTTCTGGGAAATTTTTTATTCCCGACCAACTGTAGTTGGTGGATTTTCTTCCCAACCAATCGGAGTTGGTATTTCTAGGAATTTTTTTATTCTCGGCCAACTATAGTTGGTGGATTTTCTTCCCAACCAACCGTAGTTGGTATTTCTGGGATTGATGCACTAGTACTCCGAACAATTTTCAACAAAAGGAGAGAATTGGGCAAAACATCCACAACTTTTATTTACATTGAAGAAAACTGCATTACATAGGAATCCCCAACTACTGATAATATTTGCGAAGATGCTCTGCTTTCCATGCATTCTTAAACTCCTCCCCTTCTAAAGTTTCAATCCTATATGTCCCTGGTCGAACAACCTTTGTTACTCTGTAGGGCCCATGCCAGTTAGCTTCCACTTTGTTGTGCTTTTGAATTACTTTCTTTAGCACATAGTCTCCTTTTTTCAGGTCACATTTCTTTACTCTCTTGTTGTAGAACAGAGTTGTCCGTTGCTGGTATGCAGCGTTTCTGATTGCTACTTCTTCTCTAACTTCCTCGAGTATATCCAAATCTAATCTTCTCATTAAGTCGCTGATGGGAGAATTAAAATTCAGCACTCTGTGTGTTGGGAGGCCCAGCTCGGCAGGTATAACAGCTTCACTTCCAAATGCCAGTATGTATGGAGATTCTCCTGTGGCTGCTCGTGGAGTAGTACGATATGCCCATAGTACAGAATGCAGCTCATTGATCCAATTTGCCTTTGCATCATTTAATCTTTTCTTCATGCCATTCAGCAGCGTTCTGTTCGTCACTTCAGTTTGCCCATTGCTCTGGGGATGGCATGGTGCAGAGTGAGTTTTTAATATGTTCGAATGATGACAATATGCAGCGAATTCCTTGTTGTCAAATTGTGTTCCATGGTCGGTGATGAATGCATGAGGAAGACCATATCTACAGATGATATTCTTCCAAATAAATTGGTACACCTTTTCATATGTCGTATCGATAAGGGGCTCAGCTTCCACCCACTTAGTAAAGTAATTCACTACGACAACGAGATATTTAAACCTTCCTCTGGTCGTTGGAAGTGGCCCGACCAAGTCAATTCCCCACATGGAAAATGGCCAAGGGGAAGTAATGGGTGCCAATAATGCTTGGGGAGTTCTTCGGATGGTGGAGAAGCGTTGATATTTGTCACATTTTTTGGCATAGGCTATGCAATCAGCCCTCATTGTCGGCTAATAGTATCCCTGCGTCATTATCCTTTGCAGAAGTGTCCGACCTGCTACATGGGCTCCACAAGACCCTTCATGGACTTCTTCGATCAAGTCTTTCACCTCGGCGGGATGTACACATCTCTGCAAGCCAGCTATAATTCCTCATCTATATAGAACACCATTGGTCAATACATAACGAGCAGCTTTAAATTTTAGTTTCTTGGATGCGGGTTTTTCAGTTAGCAAATACCCTTCTTCAATGTATGCCCTAATAGCATCCATCCAAGATGGTCCTAAATCAAAGGTAATAAATTTCATCATCAGATCTTCATCTATGCTCCGACTAGCCAAGACTTCAATTGGGATTGTTCTTCGTAGCTCGGTGCGTGTGGCTGATGTTAAATGAGCTAAGGCATCTGCTCTGGCATTCTCCAATCTTGGTACTCTAATTATCTGTACTACCATCAGACTTGATAAAATCTCCATCGCTTTTGCATGATACCTGATCATTAATTCTCCTTTGGCTGCATATACTCCCAGTATTTAATTTACGATCAACTACGAGTCACTGAATACAATAACTTGCTCTGCCCCCATAATTTTTGCCAAATTAAGACCTGCAATCATAGCTTCATATTCAGCCTCATTATTAGAAGCCTTGAATTGGAAGCGCAAAGAATACTCCACATCGACCTCGTCCGGGTTATTCAAAATAATCCCTGCTCCACAACCTGCAGTACACGAAGATCCATCCACATATAGATTCCATATAGGTACCTCGTCTTCAAATTTCTGATCGGACAGAGTTCCTCGGTGGAATATTTGTTGCTTACTTTTATCCTCCTCTGGCACTTCTTGCTGCTTGTCGATCATTTTCTCTTGCTCGCCAACCACCTTAAGTTGGTCGGGGTTTAAGTTTGATGATCCTGTAACATCCACAGGTTGGTCGGTGTGCAACTTTTGCTCCTCGGAGGTATCAGTATAGGTGAACTCTGCTATAAAATCTGCTACTTCTTGCCCTTTTAGCCACGACCTAGGCTCATAAATTATATCATATTCACTGGGTTCTATTTCCCAATACATCAATCTCCCTGATTTTTCTGTTTTATGAAGAGATTGCCTCAACGGCATATCGGTATTCACGACTATGGTATGAGCCTGGAAGTATGGCCTCATTCTTCTACTTGCTTCGATCAACGCCAATGCCAACTTTTCCAGTCTTTGATATCTGATCTCTGCTCCTCGGAAGGCCTTACTAGTGTAATAAATTGGTTTTTGTACTCCATCCTCCACTCTTATTAATGCCGAGCTAACTGCATTTTCTGAAACTGCCAGATATAAGTACAATCTTTCTCCCATTACCGGCCTAAACAATAGTGGTGGTGCTCCCAAGTATTTCTTTAACTCTTGAAAGGCCTTCTCGCATTCCTTATTCCATTCAAACGATTTTCGGAGTGTTTTGAAGAATGGGAGACATCTATCAGTTGCTCGTGATATAAATATATTAAGTGCTGCAACTCGCCCAGTGAGACTTTGGACTTCCTTCTTCGTCGTTGGAGATCGCATCCCCAATAGAGCCTTGATCTTTTCAGGATTTTCTTCAATACCTCGTTGGTTGAAAATATACCCAAGGAACATGCCTTCTCATACTCCGAATATGCACTTGGTGGGATTCAGCTTCATTTGATATTTATTTAGTTGATCAAAGGTCTGGCCTAAGTCAATTAGATGGTTAACAACTTTCTTGCTCTTCGTCAGCATATCATCAACATAAACTTCCATATTGCAACTGATTTGTTCTGCAAACACCTTGTTCATCAGCCGCTGGTATGTTGCACCTGCATTTTTCAAACCAAAAGGCATAACATTATAACAATAAGTCCCCCTAGGGGTAATGAAAGAGGTACTCTCCCTATCTTCAGGTTTCATTTTAATCTGGTTGTAACCAGAATAAGCATCCATGAAGCTCAACAACTCGTGTCTCGAGGTAGCATCCACTAATTGATCAATTTGAGGCAGAGGAAAATGATCCTTTGGGCATGCCTTGTTAAGGTCGGTGAAGTCTACACACATCCTCCACTTGTTGTTTTTCTTCTTCACCATTACTACATTTGCCAACCAGTCTGGATATTTGACATCGTCAATAAAGCAAGCTTTCTGAAGCTTCTTGACCTCTTCTTGTATAGCTTGGTTCTTCTCGGGGTTGAATACTCTTCTTCTCTGCTTCACCGGCTTGATCTCCTTATTCACATTGAGCTCGTGACATAAGAAATTTGGGTCTATTCGTGGCATATCCCCATGACTCCAAGCGAAAGTTTGTTTTTTGCTTTTTAGGAAAACTATCAATTCTTATTTTAGTGAGGCATCTAACGACGAACCTATTTGAGTTGTTCGTTCCGGATGCTCGTCGTCCAGAATGATATTCTCAGTAGCTTCCACTACCTGACCTTTCACGAGCTGTGACTCGTCTCTAGGATCTAATGTTTCAATCTCTGCACCTCCATCCACTTGGTAGGCCATAGTCTTTTTCCTAGATTCCTCCAGTTCCTCTTGCTCGGCAGATGAGTAATAACATTCCCGAGCAACTTTTTGGTCACCCTTCACGACCCCCACTCCAAAATTGGTTGAAAATTTCAGGCATTGATTTACGGTAGATGGTACTACTTCGAACTTCTTCAATCCTACACTTCCCATGATGATATTATAAGCTGACTGGATATTCTTATCCATCACAAAGAAACGTACTCTTTCTGTTCGACAAGTAGGCCATGTACCGAGGAACATATCTAACTTGATCGTCCCAAGTGGAAAGACTTTCTCGCCAGCAAAACCTAGGAGGGGCCTGTGATAAGGTTCCAACTGAGATAATTTTAGATTTAAACTATCGAAGCATGAGTAGAACATGATATCCACCGAGCTACCATTATCCACCAGTACTCTTGAGATTATTACTTCCTTCATCCTCATTTTGATCACCAGTGGATCATCATGAGGATATAGTACACCTGCGACGTCGTTCTTGGAGAAATCGATGACCAGTTTTTCTTTGTTCACCTTCCTCGGGCGATCATCTTCAGCTAGATTTATTCGCTGAATGTATGAACAAGCTTGAGCTTCATTGAGGTAAGCTTTCCTTTCCGCAGTAAGGTCCCCACCTCCTGTATCTCCACCTGTAATAATGTTATAATCAAATGATCCAAAATGAATTAAAAATACCTCACGTTTTGGATGTCTTGGTCTCTTGGGGAGATCAGGGTCGTCTTCTGGATCATCTTCATGATCTCTTTTCTTATTTTCTTCTGATCGACGAGGAGATCTAGACCTCGGTCTTGCTCGGTCGTTGCTTTTTCTTTCATTTCTTCGATCAACATACTTGGTCAGCTTTCCTCGTCTGATGAGTGCTTTGATTTCATTCTAGAGAGCTATGAAATTTTTGGTCGTGTGGCCATGGTCTTTATGGGACTCGCAATATTTGGATTTATTCCTCTTGTCAGGATCTGACTTCATTTTCTCGGGCCAGTTTAGTTCCTCACTGTTCTTAATTTCCTCCAGGACATGGTTTATGTCTACTTTCAAAGGAGTATAATTTTCAAATTTCTTCAATACTTCCCATGATGGCTTTATTTTTGACTGCTTGTCACCACCATTATTCTTATGTTCTTTCTTCTTAGCCTTATCAACCTCCACTTTGGTCTCGTTGGTGTCCATGTTCTTCTTTGCAGCCATAGCCTCCTCGGCATTCATGATCTTGGCTTTTTTCGCCATTAGTTCTGACATGGTTCTGGGTGGATCTTTGGCCAAAGTATAGTATAATTTATTGGGCAACAATCCACTCATCAAGGCAGTAATTGCTGTATTTTCCTTGTAATCAATAACTTCAAGATTCTCGTTATTGAAACGAGTTATGTAATACCTGGTGCTCTCACCTGTTTTTTGTCTAACACTTGACAAATGTGCTACTCGTGTAACTGGTTTTGCTCCAAAATAGAAATTTCCAATGAAGAGCTCGGTCAGTTGAAAGAAAGTTGAAATCTTCCCCCGAGGAAGATTATTGTACCATATTTGTGCAGATCCGATAAGAGTTCCCGAAAATGCCCTACATCTCATCTCGTCTGGCACGGCATAGATGTCGGCAGCAGCTTGGTATTGTTCTATATGAAGGATAGGGTCAATTTTTCCATCATATTTAGGGGTCACAACGGGTGCTTTGAACTTCAATGGTGTGGGAAAATCCACAATTGCCTGTATAAAAGGCGTCCCTTGGACAAAAGTTCTTTGTAGAGGATTCTTGGACTTAACCATTTCCCCTAGTCTATCCTCCAACCTTTGAATAGAGCCTTACATGCATCCTTTCCTTCCTCGGGCCTATTGGTTCGAGAAATTGATCGTGTTGAAGTCTCTTCCTGGGATCTATCTTATCGAGCAACTGGTTGTGATTGGGCAGAACCCTCTATTAGATCAGATGGTCATCGAAAGTTTCTCGACACAGCCTTAGGAGGACTTTTATTCTTCCTAGGGCCCAATCGATCAAAAGGAGAGATCCTACTTAATTTTCCAATGCACTAGTCCTTTCTAGAGATAGTGATGTGTTGTTCAGTATCTGTGGCTCGTACTGACGAAGTTCGACCTGGTTGATAAGAAAAATCATCAGATTTCTCAGTGCGATATGAGTCGCTTTGCCTAACACGCGAAGAAACTAAACGGGTATTTCTTTGAACACTCTGTTGTCCTGAATGGGTTGGCGCTCCACCCTGTATAGTTTGCATGAGTTGTCGCATAGTCTCTTGCATAGTCGTCTGGCCTTGAGACAAATTGGCCATAATTCCTGCCAGATCTTGGACATTTGGAGGAGCGGATGGATTTGGTGGGTTTTCAGCGTTTCGATTACTGGATTCAGGATTATCAGCCATTGGTGATAGATTGTTTTGGTGAAAAACGAGAATTTCAGTCGTTTCCCACAGACGGCGTCAATCTGTTGATGTAAAAAATTAGATTATCTCTAATTATTCAATCACATATAAAAAAAATAAAACAAAAGAATTTTTAAAGTGGTTCAGCCTTAAAAGAATGGCCTACGTCCACTGTTTTGTTATTGCTGACTGTTTGTATGGAATTCTCGATAACAGGTTTTTCCAAGAAATTCTGAGTCCCCTTACAATGAGGATGATACAATGTATTTATAGCCCTGAGGCTGTACATGTGAAAGGGTAATACATAGCTGTCCAATAGGCATATACATCTGCATGATAATAATGAGCATTTAATGCGCAATCGATCTGTTGATTATCCGGATATTAATGCTCTTGTACGAGATGAAGCTCGTACCGCCTACGCTACTCGGACCGCCTAAGTATCTCGGTATCCATGAGTTTCTCGATGCAGTAAAGTTCCTCGGAGAGCACCTACTGCTCGGAGTATCTGAGTTGGTTGGGGAGGTAGAGTTTTCCTCAAAATCAAGGTGTTGTTCAGAAATGTTTGTTAGTGTCATTAGATTGACATGTGTCTCCACTTAACTGGTCCATGTCAGTAGATTAAATTTAGTATCAACACATATGTTTTGCAGGGGTTAATTGTGCTTTTGTAGGTATTGGAACGCTAAAAGTGAGGTTCAGTTGCATTTCGAAGAAATTTCATCGTCGAATGCAACTTCAAGGGAAATTTGGTCTTTTCAAACTCACTATTTTTTATTTAATGAAGTTACCAACATGTAGATCATCAAATTATTTTTTCGTGACCACTGACCGTGCGTCATTCTGACTCTGTATGTGGAAGTTATGCCCATTTATGGAAGGTATCGGTATTTTCTTCTACTTCAAGGGCATTTTGGTAATTTTATACTGCATAATTTGGAGGGTTTCAAAATAGAATAATGTAGAGAATTGAATTAGCTTCGCTTCGTTTCCGACCATGCCTAATTTTGATTCCGTATGAGGGAGTTATACTCGTTTCCGTGCAAAGCATCAAAATTGGTTCAAAGAGGAAAAATGGGTTGCCTCCAGCCCAAGGCAAACCTCAAAACAGCGGTCGACCTATCCCAAACATGAGGTCGACCAGTCCCATCAATTATGGATGAAACTTGACTTATTTTGGGTTTGTTGGCTTGGTTTTGTTTGGGGTTTATTTTGGGGTATAAATAGAATGTTGGGGGCTTTTATTTGGGGGATATATTTCATTTTTAGGTTAGTTTTTGGGGATTCTTTGTGGAGCTTCCCTCTCCTCTCTTGTCTTTGGGTTTACACCCATTTGTGTATGTAATTATCACTATTCATGTTCTTCTCCATTAATGTAATTTCCATTTTTGTTCTCAAGTTTTGTAACCTAGATTTCCATGCTTTCCATTTATTTCTTGCTTAGATAAATTGTAGTGTAATTTAATTAGGTGCTTTAATTATTGCTGTTTATAATTCTTAGTGGCTAATTTAGTTTAGGCTGTCTTGGATTGAACTCACCTAGGGTTGATTTGGTTGCTTTGCTTTAGTGATGGTGTTTACGGGTCTATTTTGGGTGCGTTGTCCTAGTTATTACGCCTAGGAGATTTGACGGGGCATATCATGTATGCTCCGTGCTTACGACCTTGCATGCGTAATTTTTGGGGTAATTGTTGACACCAAAATCTTATTAGACTTTTATGCGAATTTAGGCGTGTGACAACTCTTGATTTAATTAACTGTCGAAACGAGACGCATTCGTAATAACTCGTCGACCCATGTAACCATTTTATACTAATTAACTTGGGTGAGGGATATTCGATGCAACCTATAGTTTTTACTTGCTTTCTTAATCTAGATTTATTTTCCCTCGCCTATATTAAACATTTCCCTTTTTGCATCTTTCCCCTTTTTGAGTATAATCACCTTTTACACTTTTATTTAGGAATATTAAACCTTATAAATTTTAGCAACTCGTCTCTGTGGATTTTCGGCACCCAACTTACCGCTATACTCACCCGTTGAGTTTAGTCATAATTTAGGTTTTTGTATAGTTCAAGTGAGCCGATTATAAAACGACCGGCGCGTAGGTGACTCTTGCGACGCGGCGAAACCCTGTCTATCAAATGGCGCCGTTGCCGGGACTTGTTTGTTTTAGACTTTATTTGACTTAGTATTTCATAGTATTTTCTTTCTATTTGTATTATTTGCTAACCTTTTTGCAAGACTTCCACATTTGAGCACTTATAAACGCTCGAATCTTTCCCGTGCGCACTTACTTTGTGGAATTCGCCACTTAAGCCATTTTTGGGGTAAGCATGTCTTATTCCAATTCTTTCGGTAATCATTGTTATAATTCTCGCAAACCTATGACTTTCGGTGAATACTTAGAATCCCAAAAATTTACAAATTCAAATATTACTTTGGGTAAGTATAACGAAAGTCAAAATTTGAGTTATGGTAATTTTGATGATGATGATAATGATTTTGGGCCTTTACCTCCTTATAATAGGAATTTTGAAATGAATTCGAATAGTTTTCAATATTCCTATAATAGTGAGTTTTCGTTTTAAGTCCGATGGTAATTTTCAAAGTTCCCATTTTCATGCATCCGCACCTCAACCTATGACATTCGGTGAGGCCTTGCGTATGTATAAAAATGAGAAAATTGAAACTCGTTATCGGGAAGAAAATCGTTGTTAGGAACATGAATTGGATTTATTATTTGAGTCCGGCGATGATTTTTCTTCTAAGACTTTCGAAGTCGAGGAATGTTTTGAACCAAATGAGGTACTTGTGCCTACTTTGGAACAAACCATTCTAGACTTTGCCCATCTCATAATAGATATTGAAAGTGAGGATGAAAATGACGTAATATCTATTTGCAATGAAATGATTTCTTCTTTGGCCCCCAAAGAAGAACATTTCATTGAAAATGATATTCTTTCATTCGAAAATCAATCTTCATGTGATGATGATTCATCTCATGAGTTTGAATTTCTTTCATCCCCATTTTCATTCTCTATTATCACACCGTCACAAGTACCCGACGATTCGGTTTCAAACTTTAATGTTTTAAACCTTTTCGTCGATGAGGAGTACTTGCTCAAGTCGCCTTCCACGATCGCATCCTTGCCTTTGTGTGCACTGCCTCCCATTCCAATTTCAAAATCCTTGGGAGGAGATTTGTCAATTCTCGGTCCCCATATGTTCTTGTCACCCGTTCAATCCAAACCCCCCTCGTCCCTCTAAAATTTTAATTAGCGATGGTTCATTTCTTTCGCCTTACACATGCCTTCCGTTTTTAAACGGAATCCATATTTTTCAGAGGGCATGCTTGAGACTGAGGGTACACCAGTTATCCTCCAAAGTCAAATCATTTTTATGGTGGACCCTCAGCTATTTAGACTTCTAGTGTATAGTTAGTATGAAGCCTAAATAGTAGGTTGTATATAGTTAGCTTTTTATTCTTTCTTTCTTTATTTTTTCTTCCATTTTTAATTTAGTCTCTTGTAATTAGTTAACTTTTTGTTATTTGTTTTTGCTATGCTCGGTACTAACTTGTTTTGTAGATTCTTTGGACTTGTTCTTATGGGGATCGCTCCACTTTTGGGTAATATCTCTCTTTTCCTCTCTTTGACTTGGTTCTTAATTCACATTGAGGACAATGTCAAGTTTTAAGTTAGGGGGTGTGGGATATTCTATCCATTTCTGTTTCTAGTCCATGTTTTGCTCACATGTTAGTTAGATAGTTAGTATGCTTTTCTTAGAAAAATTCAAAATTTTCAAAAATATTTTCTTTCTTTTTTATCCTTTATTAGGCATTTTGCCTTTGTTTCCGATGATAAATTTCAATAATTTCCCGATCCAATTGACAACCTAGTGATGCATGTTCTCAATTTTAGAAGTTATTAGACTTTAGTCCTCGATTATTGATATTATGAATAACTTCATGAATTAAACTTTAATCCCATGAGCACATGCATTTTTATTGCTATATTGATTTGGTTTAAGATTTTTACAACTCGGTAATCTTTTGTTGCATTGTATATACTTACACCGAGTAAGCTTTGTACCTTTCATCGTTTTTGATTGTATACACTATTCTTTTCTCATTGAAAACGTTGAATTCATTGGTAATCTCACTATTCTTTCATTTGATCGTTCATTAATTGAGTTCATACATGAAATGTATTACTTGAGCATGATTTTTTTATATTGTTTTGACTCGAGAATTGCGTAAACTTTTGGAAATGAACATAGGCCATCTTTGTTATATAACCCATATTGGCCTTGACCTCACCTTATATGTTTACCCTCGTTAATCTCTTTGAGCCTAAATATAGCCTTTAGTTTCATAACCCCATTCCCATAACCAACTCTAAATTTGAGTTTTAGCCCACACATACATTTCCATACCTTTGTTTGGAATGTTACTGTAACAGCCCGCTTAAGATAATAACGGGTGGCCAGCCCTATACTACATTAAATCAGGAGTTTCAGATGGCTCAGTCTCAACACTAACTGTCGGTACAAATATAATATAGACTAACTACCCGATATCATTTAAGCGAGATGCTAAAATTAAATAAAACATAAAACAGACAACAAACAACAAACCAACACTATAAGCTACTAACAAAGAAAAGAAAGATGCATACAAGAACTATGATAAATGAAATGAGTAACTACAACCGAATATACCACAAAGAAATAAACCTGAATAAGCTGTCGGGTCACAGATAATACAATAACTAAAATGGAATAAGTATAGACATTTATAAATATCCCTTGGGTGTAAACCCGATATACAACAATAATCCTACCTAGATTTTTAAAGAAGTGGGAAGCGACAACAATCTACATCCCGCAACAGTCCGCACCTGTCACGGCTCCCAAGACTCTGGATAGAAGATCATCCGGCATCCATGCGGTAGGACACCTATAATAGTATATATATACAAGCAGGAGAGAAAAGTAAACGGGTTAGATCCCGATTTGTAAAAATATTTAGCAAGTGTGTTAACCGTGCATAATAAATATCAATGACCTTATTTCATAATTAAAGTGGAATCGCACTCTCGTGAAACCCCAACTCACCTCTCATCTAATGGCGCGCACCTATTCGCGTCCTGAGATTTTAGTTAAATTACCCCACCTATAAGGATAACCTAACTAAACATGGGCATAGCCTATACCCCCAATACCTGTCGTCCTAGCATACCCAAGAATCCAACCCTTCTAATCACACTTGATTATTTTTAAACATATGCGCCATACTAGGCTTAATGGATTCCGATTTATAATTTAATCAATTATAATTCTTAATATGTTACCAATATACATTTGGGTTGAATCATATGATTTAATTTCTAAATAACATGCGTACAAATTATTAATGACAAAACTTCTCTCCAATCTCAACATTTCACTACGTTTCGTACGTGGGGCGTCTCGCAAAGCGAAATCCAAACAAGGAACCTCCCCGGTACACTACTCCTTGACAATGTCGATCCTAGAGATCCATTATGCCATGCATACAATTCTATGATTACAACTACTTAATTTAGATTACCATATAAGAACAACTTAAAATCTCCAATAATATCCTTGGGATGATGTAATCGAAATATTCCTTAAATGCGATACATCAACCCCCAATAATCAAGTACACCAGAATCATCCAAGATGTACTCCATGAAAATTCCATATCCTTTCACCTATAGGATATATAAATATACATATAGGCATTTATTCTAACCATATATATATATATATATATATATATATAAAATCATCCATTCCCATGACCAAGTGTACATATCACATCTGATGTATAATGGCCATGCACATAATATACCCGGATATATATATCGCCGATAAATTGCACCATGTTATCATCTTCCAGGGCCTTACTCACATACCATCCTGGGGACCACGGTCGGACTCAATATCACCAATATCGGGGACAAACACACACACACGACGTCCCGGGAAGCGGTCATAGCTCTTAACCGGTCAATGAGACGAGACATACCCACCACGTCCCACCCCAAAAGAAATACATATCACATAATAACACAAGGGACGACTATGACCTGGGGAATATCCACACCCTGCTCCTTGAGCCAGGATGCTCACCCTCTGCGCGGAAACTTCCTAATGATAGCATGAGTTGGGTATGCTTAAGCATATAAGTATATATATCGTTCACATGCACAATATACATACATCCATATGATCCCATCATATGATCAAACATTAAATCATCACATACGGTTTAGATATTCATACCATGTATATTCACAACATAAATATATCCATATATTCATATATATACAGATATATATATATACATATATTCACATATCCATAAATCTATATATATACAAACTAATTCTCGTTCGTATGTATAAGATATATAAACTCGGCTATAGGTATACATAATCCTCAATATACAAGCCGTCACCCTAAACTCATTTAATTTACCTCGATATGTGAATACAATCCCTCACTTGAAGCATATTCATCCATTTTTTTCTTTGATGAATAGTCTCCCAAAAATACATGTATAGATCCAACATTAGGGTTATCACCCAAAGTTTAGTGTAGGAAACCATCACTACACATCTCCTCTATATTCAAAAGTACATAATTATCTCAAGTACTATTTGATCATTGGCATATACATGACTAATAGTCTACAAACCTCAACTTATCCCAACTTTATTTCAAGTGTTGGAATCCCAATGATTATTTTCACACAATTATGTGTAAAGTATCCTGACTAGAATTTATGCTACCGCTTATTCTAGTTGATAGTACGATCCAATCGTTCCCAATCTACTCTACGGTTCACTTGATCTTATGAACCCTTACTCCTATTGGGTTATCGATTGTTCCTTAATTTAAATGTTTCTAAGGATACGTGACCCCTCTCTCTCTTCGGTACCCAAACCTTAATCTCAATAAAATCCTATTTACCATAAGGATTTGACACTACCCTCGGCCTAAAATTACGAGCCATGCCCTCGCAACTCTCTCTTTAAGAGTTCTTAACTTCACCTCATATCTAGACTCACTCTCGTGATCTAATATTAGGATTTTCGTCCCCAATGAGGTTTCTCATAATCTCTATACACAACTCTAATGCATACATGTAGATATACTTTCCCAAATTGTCCCAAGCAGTCCCCATAATCACAATGTGTGAGAAACCCCTTGTGTGCCTCCAAAAGATATCTCTTACATCATGAGAGAAGGCCACAAATCAATAAACCCAACCAAAAAGGGTTTGAAATCATCCTAGGAAAACTCCATAAAACAACCCTGTTTCCGAATCGATTCGGCCTCCAAGGCGAATCGATTTGGGTCCAAAGACCTGGGCTTCTGTCTCAGGCCGAATCGATTCGCCTTGGGTCCGAATCGATTCGGTTAATGCAGACCTGCCAATTTGCCTAGGACGAATCGATTCGCTTAAGGGGCGAATCGATTCGGGTCTGCAGAATTTGATGGGTTCTTCTTCTTCAATGAACCCACGAATTCTAAACCCTAAAATTTCTATTTTAGCCCCCAAATCTTCATCACAACATGACTCTAAGCCAATAAATCAACCCAAAGTTGATCCCAACCATTTCTACACCATTAAACCCATATTTCAACATTGATTTCAAGATTAAATCGAAAAATCTAGGTTTTGATATTAATACCCAAAATCCATTTCTTTTACCCACAAATTATGAAATCAAATACACAAATGACTTATTCAGTAAGATTAAACACTTGCCTCAGATTTGTAGAGGTTGGATCGTCCTCGTGATCGCGGTTGGGCTGGAGATCCCCAAGCTTTCTTCCTCTCTCTCTTCTTTCTTCTTCCTTTCTCTCTTTCTTTTCTCTCTTCTATTTCTCTCTTCTCACAAATGAGAATGGCTTGATTCGTAAGCCTCTTAAGCCATTAAAACAATAAGCCCAGTTTTAAATGTTAATACACACTTTCAATGACTCGTTTACTCCAATTCGAGTCAAACTGACTTAAAAACATTCCGGAGACAAAACAAAACCCAATGATAGTCATTTTGACTATCTCGACCCTTCCGGGATCGATGGTACCCTCATAATCATCATCCGGAATACTTTGAAACGTTATCTATTTTTGGACCTCAATTCCCAAATTTTAAAATTCTCCAATTTAATTAAATTTTATTTTCCCTAAAATTTAATTTCTCAATCCCAAAATCATGGGGTGTTACACTCTTCCCCCCTTACAAAAATTTTGCCTGCGAAATTTTAAGATATGCCTAGGACCTCAATCTCATCTAGTCCTTACATCAACCCTCTGGATCATTATACCGATCCCTTCTAGTTCTCACGTCGAACCATACAGATTTTAAAGCAAACTACTACCCAAGGCGCCCATACACCCCGTACCCGAGCTCCACTCGTAGAATTATAATCAGGCTCCATTAGCCTCAAATTGTAATATAACTATCACCAATATAATCTATAACAACATATTATCTATATAAAAGTTTTAAAATTCCCAATGGTTCAACTCTCCTCAATTCTTGACGCTAGCTACCTTCGTGCAGGGGAGGTCTCGCAAGCGAAATCCAAACAAGGAACCCTCCCAATACACTATTGTGTAGCTAGGTCGGGGATTGAGATTAGTTGAACCATGGCTAAGGTTTTATAAAAGATTCTCATATTTTAGGTATTGCCCGAAGGCCTATACAACAATATAATATAAATAAATTCCGCGTCTTTCGACATGCCAAACAAATACCTTATGTTTAGGACATAAGTCCTCAACCAATACAATACTCTAACCAATACCTAGTTCTCAAACTAGCACAACTATGAGCTAAATTATCCGCTCAACATAAATCTACCAAACTTGAACTTCTCAAGTATAAACTTTCTCTACATCACATAAACACCTTTCCATAAAATAAGTTCTTCCCTTATTAGAACACTACAATTACACGCCTTAACCTATCCATAAGACTATTGTCTCATAACCACTACTCAACAAACTCCAATTATCCTCACTTCCGGAATTCAGCAGAACAACTCCCTACTATCACTTTATGATAAGGTGTATCATCTCAAAAGATTCCATACCAAGGCCATACTTACTCTCTCCTTCCTCCAAGGAAATTCTATACACCCTAGGGGCGTAGCGGCTACTACTCATCATACCTTACGCGTGACGTTCCCAATATCGCACAAAGTGTGACTTAAACCCAAAGAAAGGTATTCTACCTTATACTTCCATAATCCAATTGCTTTACTTCATCCTTGGATCCTTATTTAAAGTCCTCTACTTCTTCCAGGACAATCATTATTCCTATACCTATTTCTCCACAAGAGAAACATCTTCCTCAAAATCCTTCCTAACCATTTTGAAGGACAAAGCGCGATTGCAACTACCGAAAACTCCCTCAGTCCTACTCAACGAACTTGAGTCTCCAAATTCTTACGCCCGTCTTAAATAAAGACGATACCCCTAACAATTTTCTAATGCCACTTACCTTCCACCGGTAGAAGTCAGCATCACTAGGCTTCCTAACAAAGGTTGACGGGTTTCTCAATTTAAACCTCCCAAGGACTTCACCACACGCCTCTCCTCAGACTTACCTTACTAAGTCCAAGATTCTCCATTCGAGTAAATTTCCCTTTCTTACTCAACCACCTATAGGTCACCCTGAACCTCTGCTAGAGTTCTCTTTCTTATTTCCGCCTGAATCGAGATAAACAAATACCTCCAATCAAAGCGTATCCAAAATCTGTTATGGGTATTGTATCTCTAATCTTGTCCCTTCCTAGACGACATAATCTAGGCGACGTCTGAAACGAGAGCAACTATTATCAGAACGTCGATCAAGTGAATACACTTCACAGAAGAAAATAAATGTTGTGAACACAACAATCCTAATAGTAGGGCTTTAAATCAAGAACGTTAACGGAAGAACGCACAAAACCCGCACAAATCCTAAAGACTCTAGAACTGATGCTCTGATACCATCTGTAACACCTCGCTTAAGATAATAATGGGTGGTCAGCCCTATACTACATTAAATCAGGAGTTTCATATGCCTCAGTCTCAACACCAACTGTCGGTACAAATATAATATAGACGAACTACCCGATATCATATAAGCGAGATGCTAAAATTAAATAAAACATAAAACAGACAACAAACCAACACTATAAGCTACTAATAAAGAAAAGAAAGATGCATACAAGAACTGTGATAAATGAAATGCTAGAATAAAATGAAATGAGTAACTACAACTGAATATACCACAAAGAAATAAACCCGAATAAGCTGTCGGGTCACAGACAATACAATAACTGAAATGGAATAAATATAGAGATTTAAAAATATCCCGTGGGTGTATACCCGATATACAACATGAATCCTACCTAGATTTTTTAAGGAAGTAGGAAGCGACTATAATCTACATCCCGTAACTGTCCGCACATGTCACGGCTCCTGTAACAACCCGCGTAAATTTTGGGGTATTTTCGAAATTAAGAGGAAAAATAAATTTTGAGATAAAATTTATTTTTATTTCTCAAATATGTTGGTTATTACTTTTAATGGCGAGAATTTTAAATGATTTCAGAATTGGAATTAAAATGGAGTTTTAATTGAATTTTTATCATATAGAAGAGTCATCAAAAACATAAAACTCTCTAAGAGTCCTCGGAACATAAAACTCTATAGTAAAAATAATATTTTTAGAAAAACGACCGTCCGATCAAACTGAATTTTTGTCAGAAGTCTTGTCTCGCCGTTCGCTACAACATACTAAAATTTCAAGCGATTCCAACGGTCGGATCGTCCGAAATAAAATTTTTAGTGTTTGTATCTGATTAGAACTCTTTTCTTAATCAAACACTTAATCATTTATATATCAACAAATTCGTGGCTTGGCTTTTCAAATAACTTTTTCTCAAGCTTTTTAACCAAAAGACCTCTCCAAAATTGTTCCCTTTCATATACAAACCATAGCCCCAAACCTATTCAAGATTTCAACCTTAGATTAGAAAGCTTATTTGGTGGTTTCTCGAGTTTGGAGTAGAACGAGATTTGATTATTTTCGCGAGAGGAACGTGATGGTGTGATTAGATTTTGAGGCTGAATTATGCGATGATTCATTTGATGATTTTGAGGTATGGGGTTTTACACAATATGCTCCTGAAATCTCGCTGGAAAAATAATTGTTGGAATTATTTTCATTCATGAGGTATTATTCATGTTGTTTTGAGCACGCTGTCATGAGATTTTAATATGGCACTGATGTTGGGCACCCGCCAAGACTCCTTTTCCGGCTACTTGATAAAGTATGGCGCGGTATGGTGAGGCCTCGTGACTCCGGTTAATGTGTTGTTGAGAAATTTATTGATAAAATGCTATTGAGATTTGAATTATTTGATTTGAGTATTCGTAGTCGTATTGTTGCGCTTTGTTCATCGCTAACATCTTTGTTGAGCATATTCCTGTCGTATTGTGTACTTCCCCATCTTTTTCTTAGTTGGCAGGTGAGCATGGATTTGAGTGCTATGGACCAATTGGGATGATTTTAGCGAGGATTATTTGGGAAGAATTTTTAATACAAGAGATGAGAAGACTTGTATTTATTTTGATGTATAGAGCATTTGGAGATTTATTTTATTTTTGAGATAGTTAGATTGTTGTAATTATTTCGAGAGATTTGTTGTATTAATTTGAAGATGACAATAGTGGTTTCTTGTTTTATTGTGGGATTTAGTTGCTCTATACCTTGTTATTTGTGGATTGATTTAGTTTATCGATGAGTAGCGCTCCGCTCGCTCTCCCCGGGCGGGCGGCGTGTTACAGAATGGTATCAGAGCTTAGGTATACGACAACCCTTGGGTCTTGGATTTTGGGTTTGTTGCGTTTTTGTGGCGCGTATTTTTGGAGATAGAATCTTTAGATGATCATTTCGTGTTAGACATCTAGATTAGATGTGAGGAATTTATTTTTGTTGACGAGTTTATTTTTTTAGATTATTGGCCTGATTTTTTAGAGTTAGGTATTCGGCGAATTTCGAGGGCGAAATTCCATTGTTAATGGGGAAGTGTAACAACCCGCGTAAATTTTGGGGTATTTTCGAAATTAAGAGGAAAATAAATTTTGAGATAAAATTTATTTTTATTGCTCAAATATGTTGGTTATTATTTTTAAATGCGAGAATTTTAAACAGTTTCGGAATTGGAATTAAAATGGAGTTTTAATTGAATTTTTATCATATGGAAGAGTCATCAAAACATAAAACTCTCTAAGAGTCCTCGGAACATAAAACTCTCTAGTAAAAATAAAATTTTTAGAAATCCGACCGTCCGATCAAGCTGAATTTTTGTCAGAAGCCCTGTATCGCTGTTCGCTACAACATACTAAAATTTCAAGTAATTCCAACGGTCCGATCGTCCGGAATAAAATTTTAGTGTTTGTATCTGATTAGAACTCTTTTCTTAATCAAACACTTAATCATTTATATATCAACAAATTTGTGGCTTGGCTTTTCAAATCACTTTTCTCAACCTTTTTAACCAAAAGACCTCTCCAAAATTACTCCCTTTCATATACAAACCATAGCCCCAAACCTATTCAAGATTTCAACCTTAGATTAGAAAGTTTATTTGGTGTTTTCTCGAGTTTGGACTAGAACGAGATTTGATTATTTTCGCGAGAGGAACGTGATGGTGTGATTAGATTTTGAGGCTGAATTATGCGATGATTCATTTGATTATTTTGAGGTATGGGGTTTTACAAAATATGCTCCCGAAATCTCGCAAGTGTTTATTCCGTTGAATTCTTGTTAATTGAACTCATATTTTGAATTGTTAAATTCTTGGAAATCTGGAAAAATAATTGTTGGAATTATTTTCATTCATGAGGTATTATTCATGTTGTTTTGAGCACGCTGTCATGAGATTTTAATATGGCACTGATGTTAGGCACCCGCCAAGACTCCTTTTCCGGCTACTTGATAAAGTATGGCGCGGTATGGTGAGGCCTCGTGACTCCGGTTAATGTGTTGTTGAGAAATTTATTGATAAAATGCTATTGAGATTTGCATTATTTGATTTGAGTATTCGTAGTCGTATTGTTGCGCTTTGTTCATCGCTAACATCTTTGTTGAGCATATTCCTGTCGTATTGTGTACTTCCCCATCTTTTTCTTAGTTGGCAGGTGAGCACGGATTTGAGTGCTATGGACCAATTGGGATGATTTTAGCGAGGATTATTTGGGAAGAATTTTTAATACAAGAGATGAGAAGACTTGTATTTATTTTGATGTATAGATCATTTGGAGATTTATTTTATTTTCGAGATAGTTAGATTGTTGTAATTATTTCGAGAGATTTGTTGTATTAATTTGAAGATGACAATAGTGGTTTCTTGTTTTATTGTGGGATTTGGTTGCTCTATACCTTGTTATTTGTGGATTGATTTAGTTTCTCGATGAGTAGCGCTCCGCTGGCTCACCCCGGGCGGGCGGCGTGTTACAGAATGGTATCAGAGCTTAGGTATACGACAACCCTCGGGTCTTGGATTTTGGGTTTGTTGCGTTTTTGTGGCGCGTATTTTTGGAGATAGAATCTTTAGATGATCGTTTCGTGTTAGACATCTAGATTAGATGTGAGGAATTTATTTTTGTTGACGAGTTTATTTTTGGAGATTATTGGCCTGATTTTTTAGAGTTAGGTATTCGACGAATTTCGAGGGCGAAATTCCATTGTTAGTGGGGAAGTGTAACAACCCGTGTAAATTTTGGGGTATTTTCGAAATTAAGAGGAAAAATAAATTTTGAGATAAAATTTATTCTTATTGCTCAAATATGTTGGTTATTATTTTTAAAGGCGAGAATTTTAAACGGTTTCGGAATTGGAATTAAAATGGAGTTTTAATTGAATTTTTATCATATAGAAGAGTCATCAAAACATAAAACTCTCTAAGAGTCCTCGGAACATAAAACTCTCTAGTAAAAATAATATTTTTAGAAATCCGATCGTCCGATCAAGATGAATTTTTGTCAGAAGTCCTGTCTCGCCGTTCGCTACAACATACTAGAAATTTCAAGCGATTCCAACGGTCCGATCGTCCGGAATAAAATTTTTAGTGTTTGTATCTGATTAGAACTCTGTTCTTAATCAAACACTTAATCATTTATATATCAACAAATTCGTGGCTTGGCTTTCCAAATCACTTTTCTCAAACTTTTTAACCAAAAGACCTCTCCAAAATTACTCCCTTTCATATACAAACCATAGCTCCAAACCTATTCAAGATTTCAACCTTAGATTAGAAAGCTTATTTGGTGGTTTCTCGAGTTTGGACTAGAACGAGATTTGATTATTTTCGCGAGAGGAACGTGATGGTGTGATTAGATTTTGAGGATGAATTATGCGATGATTCATTTGATTATTTTGAGGTATGGGGTTTTACACAATATGCTCCTGAAATCTCGCAAGTGTTTATTCCGTTGAATTCTTGTTAATTGAACTCATATTTTGAATTGTTAAATTCTTGGAAATCTGGAAAAATAATTATTGGAATTATTTTCATTCATGAGGTATTATTCATGTTGTTTTGAGCACGCTGTCATGAGATTTTAATATGGCACTGATGTTGGGCACCCGCCAAGACTCCTTTTCCGGCTACTTGATAAAGTATGGCGCGGTATGGTGAGGCCTCGTGACTCCGGTTAATGTGTTGTTGAGAAATTTATTGATAAAATGCTATTGAGATTTGAATTATTTGATTTGAGTATTCGTAGTCGTATTGTTGCGCTTTGTTCATCGCTAACATCTTTGTTGAGCATATTCCTGTCGTATTGTGTACTTCCCCATCTTTTTCTTAGTTGGCAGGTGAGCACGGATTTGAGTGCTATGGACCAATTGGGATGATTTTAGCGAGGATTATTTGGGAAGAATTTTTAATACAAGAGATGAGAAGACTTGTATTTATTTTGATGTATAGAGCATTTGGAGATTTATTTTATTTTCGAGATAGTTAGATTGTTGTAATTATTTCGAGAGATTTGTTGTATTAATTTGAAGATGACAATAGTGGTTTCTTGTTTTATTGTGGGATTTAGTTGCTCTATACCTTGTTATTTGTGGATTGATTTAGTTTATCGATGAGTAGCGCTCCGCTCGCTCTCCCCGGGCGGGCGGCGTGTTACAGAATGGTATCAGAGCTTAGGTATACGACAACCCTCGGGTCTTGGATTTTGGGTTTGTTGCGTTTTTGTGGCGCGTATTTTTGGAGATAGAATCTTTAGATGATCATTTCGTGTTAGACATCTAGATTAGATGTGAGGAATTTATTTTTGTTGACGAGTTTATTTTTTTAGATTATTGGCCTGATTTTTTAGAGTTAGGTATTCGGCGAATTTCGAGGGCGAAATTCCATTGTTAATGGGGAAGTGTAACAACCCGCGTAAATTTTGGGGTATTTTCGAAATTAAGAGGAAAAATAAATTTTGAGATAAAATTTATTTTTATTGCTCAAATATGTTAGTTATTATTTTTAAAGGCGAGAATTTTAAACAGTTTCGGAATTGGAATTAAAATGGAGTTTTAATTGAATTTTTATCATATAGAAGAGTCATCAAAACATAAAACTCTCTAAGAGTCCTCGGAACATAAAACTCTCTAGTAAAAATAAAATTTTTAGAAATCCGACCGTCCGATCAAGTTGAATTTTTGTCAGAAGCCCTGTATCGCCGTTCGCTACAACCTAATAAAATTTTAAGTAATTCCAACGGTCCGATTGTCCGGAATAAAATTTTTAGTGTTTGTATCTGATTAGAACTCTTTTCTTAATCAAACAGTTAATCATTTATATATCAACAAATTCATGGCTTGGCTTTTCAAATCACTTTTCTCAAACTTTTTAACCAAAAGACCTCTCCAAAATTACTCCCTTTCATATACAAACCATAGACCCAAACCTATTCAAGATTTCAACCTTAGATTAGAAAGCTTATTTGGTGGTTTCTCGAGTTTGGACTAGAACGAGATTTGATTATTTTCGCGAGAGGAACGTGATGGTGTGATTAGATTTTGAGGCTGAATTATGCGATGATTCATTTGATGATTTTGAGGTATGGGGTTTTACACAATATGCTCCTGAAATCTCGCAAGTGTTTATTCCGTTGAATTCTTGTTAATTGAACTCATATTTTGAATTGTTAAATTCTTGGAAATCTGGAAAAATAATTGTTGGAATTATTTTCATTCATGAGGTATTATTCATGTTGTTTTGAGCACGCTGTCATGAGATTTTAATATGGCACTGATGTTGGGCACCCGCCAAGACTCCTTTTTCGGCTACTTGATGAAGTATGGCGCGGTATGGTGAGGCCTCGTGACTCCGGTTAATGTGTTGTTGAGAAATTTATTGATAAAATGCTATTGAGATTTGAATTATTTGATTTGAGTATTCGTAGTCGTATTGATGCGCTTTGTTCATCGCTAACATCTTTGTTGAGCATATTCATGTCGTATTGTGTACTTCCCCATCTTTTTCTTAGTTGGCAGGTGAGCACGGATTTGAGTGCTATGGACCAATTGGGATGATTTTAGCGAGGATTATTTGGGAAGAATTTTTAATACAAGAGATGAGAAGACTTGTATTTATTTTGATGTATAGAGCATTTGGAGATTTATTTTATTTTCGAGATAGTTAGATTGTTGTAATTATTTCGAGAGATTTGTTGTATTAATTTGAAGATGACAATAGTGGTTTCTTGTTTTATTGTGGGATTTAGTTGCTCTATACCTTGTTATTTGTGGATTGATTTAGTTTATCGATGAGTAGCGCTCCGCTCGCTCTCCCCGGGCGGGCGGCGTGTTACAGAATGGTATCAGAGCTTAGGTATACGACAACCCTCGGGTCTTGGATTTTGGGTTTGTTGCGTTTTTGTGGCGCGTATTTTTGGAGATAGAATCTTTAGATGATCATTTCGTGTTAGGCATCTAGATTAGATGTGAGGAATTTATTTTTGTTGACGAGTTTATTTTTTTAGATTATTGGCTTGATTTTTTAGAGTTAGGTATTCGGCGAATTTTGAGGGCGAAATTCCATTGTTAATGGGGAAGTGTAACAACCCGCGTAAATTTTGGGGTATTTTCGAAATTAAGAGGAAAAATAAATTTTGAGATAAAATTTATTTTTATTACTCAAATATGTTGGTTATTATTTTTAAAGGCGAGAATTTTAAACAGTTTCGGAATTGGAATTAAAATGGAGTTTTAATTGAATTTTTATCATATAGAAGAGTCATCAAAACATAAAACTCTCTAAGAGTCCTCGGAACATAAAACTCTCTAGTAAAAATAAAATTTTTAAAAATCCGACCGTCCGATCAGGCTGAATTTTTGTCAGAAGCCCTGTATCGCTGTTCGCTACAACATAATAAAATTTCAAGTAATTCCAACGGTCCGATCGTCCGGAATAAAATTTTTAGTGTTTGTATCTGATTAGAACTCTTTTCTTAATCAAACACTTAATCACTTATATATCAACAAATTCGTGGCTTGGCTTTTCAAATCACTTTTCTCAAACTTTTTAGCCAAAAGACCTCTCCAAAATTACTCTCTTTCATATACAAACCATAGACCCAAACCTATTCAAGATTTCAACCTTAGATTAGAAAGCTTATTTGGTGGTTTCTCGAGTTTGGACTAGAACGAGATTTGATTATTTTCGCGAGAGGAACGTGATGGTGTGATTAGATTTTGAGGCTGAATTATGCGATG
Organism: Sambucus nigra; assembly: GCA_949130495.1. NCBI lineage: Eukaryota > Viridiplantae > Streptophyta > Magnoliopsida > Dipsacales > Adoxaceae > Sambucus > Sambucus nigra. The sequence continues at coordinate 401,649,021 of OX422219.1, read as the reverse complement.
ATTCATTTGGTGATTTTGAGGTATGGGGTTTTACACAATATGCTCCTGAAATCTCGCAAGTGTTTATTCCGTTGAATTCTTGTTAATTGAACTCATATTTTGAATTGTTAAATTCTTGGAAATCTGGAAAAATAATTGTTGGAATTATTTTCATTCATGAGGTATTATTCATGTTGTTTTGAGCACGCTGTCATGAGATTTTAATATGGCACTGATGTTGGGCACCCGCCAAGACTCCTTTTCCGGCTACTTGATAAAGTATGGCGCGGTATGGTGAGGCCTCGTGACTCCGGTTAATGTGTTGTTGAGAAATTTATTGATAAAATGCTATTGAGATTTGAATTATTTGATTTGAGTATTCGTAGTCGTATTGTTGCGCTTTGTTCATCGCTAACATCTTTGTTGAGCATATTCCTGTCGTATTGTGTACTTCCCCATCTTTTTCTTAGTTGGCAGGTGAGCACGGATTTGAGTGCTATGGACCAATTGGGATGATTTTAGCGAGGATTATTTGGGAAGAATTTTTAATACAAGAGATGAGAAGACTTGTATTTATTTTGATGTATAGAGCATTTGGAGATTTATTTTATTTTCGAGATAGTTAGATTGTTGTAATTATTTCGAGAGATTTGTTGTATTAATTTGAAGATGACAATAGTGGTTTCTTGTTTTATTGTGGGATTTAGTTGCTCTATACCTTGTTATTTGTGGATTGATTTAGTTTATCGATGAGTAGCGCTCCGCTCGCTCTCCCCGGGCGGGCGGCGTGTTACAGAATGGTATCAGAGCTTAGGTATACGACAACCCTCGGGTCTTGGATTTTGGGTTTGTTGCGTTTTTGTGGCGCGTATTTTTGGAGATAGAATCTTTAGATGATCGTTTCGTGTTAGACATCTAGATTAGATGTGAGGAATTTATTTTTGTTTACGAGTTTATTTTTTTAGATTATTGGCCTGATTTTTTAGAGTTAGGTATTCGGCGAATTTCGAGGGCGAAATTCCATTGTTAATGGGGAAGTGTAACAACCCGCGTAAATTTTGGGGTATTTTCGAAATTAAGAGGAAAAATAAATTTTGAGATAAAATTTATTTTTATTGCTCAAATATGTTGGTTATTATTTTTAAAGGCGAGAATTTTAAACAGTTTCGGAATTGGAATTAAAATGGAGTTTTAATTGAATTTTTATCATATAGAAGAGTCATCAAAATATAAAACTCTCTAAGAGTCCTCGGAACATAAAACTCTCTAGTAAAAATAAAATTTTTAGAAATCCGATCGTCCGATCAAGTTGAATTTTTGTCAGAAGCCCTGTATCGCCGTTCGCTACAACATAATAAAATTTCAAGTAATTCCAACGGTCCGATTGTCCGGAATAAAATTTTTAGTGTTTGTATCTGATTAGAACTCTTTTCTTAATCAAACACTTAATCATTTATATATCAACAAATTCGTGGCTTGGCTTTTCAAATCACTTTTCTCAAACTTTTTAACCAAAAGACCTCTCCAAAATTACTCCCTTTCATATACAAACCATAGACCCAAACCTATTCAAGATTTCAACCTTAGATTAGAAAGCTTATTTGGTGGTTTCTCGAGTTTGGACTAGAACGAGATTTGATTATTTTCGCGAGAGGAACGTGATGGTGTGATTAGATTTTGAGGCTGAATTATGCGATGATTCATTTGATTATTTTGAGGTATGGGGTTTTACACAATATGCTCCTGAAATCTCGCAAGTATTTATTCCGTTGAATTCTTGTTAATTGAACTCATATTTTGAATTGTTAAATTCTTGGAAATCTGGAAAAATAATTGTTGGAATTATTTTCATTCATGAGGTATTATTCATGTTGTTTTAAGCACGCTGTCATGAGATTTTAATATGGCACTGATGTTGGGCACCCGCCAAGATTCCTTTTCCGGCTACTTGATAAAGTATGGCGCGGTATGGTGAGGCCTCGTGACTCCGGTTAATGTGTTGTTGAGAAATTCATTGATAAAATGCTATTGAGATTTGAATTATTTGACTTGAGTATTCGTAGTCGTATTGTTGCGCTTTGTTCATCGCTAACATCTTTGTTGAGCATATTCCTGTCGTATTGTGTACTTCCCCATCTTTTTCTTAGTTGGCAGGTGAGCACGGATTTGAGTGCTATGGACCAATTGGGATGATTTTAGCGAGGATTATTTGGGAAGAATTTTTAATACAAGAGATGAGAAGACTTGTATTTATTTTGATGTATAGAGCATTTGGAGATTTATTTTATTTTCGAGATAGTTAGATTGTTGTAATTATTTCTAGAGATTTGTTGTATTAATTTGAAGATGACAATAGTGGTTTCTTTTTTTATTGTGGGATTTAGTTGCTCTATACCTTGTTATTTGTGGATTGATTTAGTTTATCGATGAGTAGTGCTCCGCTCGCTCTCCCCGGGCGGGCGGGGTGTTACAGAATGGTATCAGAGCTTAGGTATACGACAACCCTCGGGTCTTGGATTTTGGGTTTGTTGCGTTTTTCTGGCGCGTATTTTTGGATATAGAATCTTTAGATGATCGTTTCGTGTTAGACATCTAGATTAGATGTGAGGAATTTATTTTTGTTGATGAGTTTATTTTTGGAGATTATTGGCCTGATTTTTTAGAGTTAGGTATTCGGCGAATTTCGAGGGCGAAATTCCATTGTTAGTAGGGAAGTGTAACAACCCGCGTAAATTTTGGGGTATTTTTGAAATTAAGAGGAAAAATAAATTTTGAGATAAAATTTATTTTTATTGCTCAAATATGTTGGTTATTATTTTTAAAGGCGAGAATTTTAAACGGTTTCGGAATTGTAATTAAAATGGAGTTTTAATTGAATTTTTATCATATAGAAGATTCATCAAAACATAAAACGCTCTAAGAGTCCTCGGAACATAAAACTCTCTAGTAAAAATAATATTTTTAGAAATTCGACCGTCCGATCAAGCTGATTTTTTGTCAGAAGTCCTGTCTCGCCGTTCGCTACAACATACAAAAATTTTAAGCAATTCCAACGGTCCGATCGTCCGGAATAAAATTTTTAGTGTTTGTATCTGATTAGAACTCTTTTCTTAATCAAACACTTAATCATTTATATATCAACAAATTCGTGGCTTGGCTTTTCAAATCACTTTTCTCAACCTTTTTAACCAAAAGACCTCTCCAAAATTACTCCCTTTCATATACAAACCATATCCCCAAACCTATTCAAGATTTCAACCTTAGATTAGAAAGCTTATTTGGTGTTTTCTCGAGTTTGGACTAGAACGAGATTTGATTATTTTCGCGAGAGGAACGTGATGGTGTGATTAGATTTTGAGGCTGAATTATGCGATGATTCATTTGATGATTTTGAGGTATGGGGTTTTACACAATATGCTCCTGAAATCTCGCAAGTGTTTATTCCGTTGAATTCTTGTTAATTGAACTCATATTTTGAATTGTTAAATTCTTGGAAATCTGGAAAAATAATTGTTGGAATTATTTTCATTCATGAGGTATTATTCATGTTGTTTTGAGCACGCTGTCATGAGATTTTAATATGGCACTGATGTTGGGCACCCGCCAAGACTCCTTTTCCGGCTACTTGATAAAGTATGGCGCAGTATGGTGAGGCCTCGTGACTTCGGTTAATGTGTTGTTGAGAAATTTATTGATAAAATGCTATTGAGATTTGCATTATTTGATTTGAGTATTCGTAGTCGTATTGTTGCGCTTTGTTCATCGCTAACATCTTTGTTGAGCATATTCCTGTCGTATTGTGTACTTCCCCATCTTTTTCTTAGTTGGCAGGTGAGCACGGATTTGAGTGCTATGGACCAATTGGGATGATTTTAGCGAGGATTATTTGGGAAGAATTTTTAATACAAGAGATGAGAAGACTTGTATTTATTTTGATGTATAGAGCATTTGGAAATTTATTTTATTTTCGAGATAGTTAGATTGTTGTAATTATTTCGAGAGATTTGTTGTATTAATTTGAAGATGACAATAGTGGTTTCTTGTTTTATTGTGGGATTTAGTTGCTCTATACCTTGTTATTTGTGGATTGATTTAGTTTATCGATGAGTAGCGCTCCGCTCGCTCTCCCCGGGCGGGCGGGGTGTTACAGAATGGTATCAGAGCTTAGGTATACGACAACCCTCGGGTCTTGGATTTTGGGTTTGTTGCATTTTTGTGGCGCGTATTTTTGGATATTGAATCTTTACATGATCGTTTCGTGTTAGACATCTAGATTAGATGTGAGGAATTTATTTTTGTTGACGAGTTTATTTTTGGAGATTATTGGCCTGATTTTTTAGAGTTAGGTATTCAGCGAATTTCGAGGGCGAAATTCCATTGTTAGTGGGGAAGTGTAACAGCCCGCGTAAATTTTGGGGTATTTTCGAAATTAAGAGGAAAAATAAATTTTGAGATAAAATTTATTTTTATTGCTCAAATATGTTGGTTATTATTTTTAAAGGCGAGAATTTTAAACGGTTTCGGAATTGGAATTAAAATGGAGTTTTAATTGAATTTTTATCATATAGAAGAGTCATCAAAACATAAAACTCTCTAAGAGTCCTCGGAACATAAAACTCTCTAGTAAAAATAATATATTTAGAAATCCGACCGTCCGATCAAGCTGAATTTTTGTCAGAAGTCCTGTCTCACCGTTCGCTACAACATACTAAAATTTTAAGCGATTCCAACAGTCCGATCGTCCGGAATAAAATTTTTAGTGTTTGTATCTGATTAGAACTCTTTTCTTAATCAAACACTTAATCATTTATATATCAACAAATTTGTGGCTTGGCTTTTCAAATCACTTTTCTCAACCTTTTCAATCAAAAGACCTCTCCAAAATTACTCCCTTTCATATACAAACCATAGCCCCGAACCTATTCAAGATTTCAACCTTAGATTAGAAAGCTTATTTGGTGTTTTCTCGAGTTTGGACTAGAAAGAGATTTGATTATTTTCGCGAGAGGAACGTGATGGTGTGATTAGATTTTGAGGCTGAATTATGCGATGATTCATTTGATTATTTTGAGGTATGGGGTTTTACACAATATGCTCCTGAAATCTCGCAAGTGTTTATTCCGTTGAATTCTTGTTAATTGAACTCATATTTTGAATTGTTAAATTCTTGGAAATCCGGAAAAATAATTGTTGGAATTATTTTCATTCATGAGGTATTATTCATGTTGTTTTGAGCACGCTGTCATGAGATTTTAATATGGCACTGATGTTGGGCACCTGCCAAGACTCCTTTTCCGGCTACTTGATAAAGTATGGCGCGGTAGGGTGAGGCCTCGTGACTCCGGTTAATGTGTTGTTGAGAAATTTATTGATAAAATGCTATTGAGATTTGCATTATTTGATTTGAGTATCCGTAGTCGTATTGTTGCACTTTGTTCATCGCTAACATCTTTGTTGAGCATATTCCTGTCGTATTGTGTACTTCCCCATCTTTTTCTTAGTTGGCAGGTGAGCACGGATTTGAGTGCTATGGACCAATTGGGATGATTTTAGCGAGGATTATTTGGGAAGAATTTTTAATACAAGAGATGAGAAGACTTGTATTTATTTTGATGTATAGAGCATTTGGAGATTTATTTTATTTTCGAGATAGTTAGATTGTTGTAATTATTTCGAGAGATTTGTTGTATTAATTTGAAGATGACAATAGTGGTTTCTTGTTTTATTGTGGGATTTAGATGCTCTATACCTTGTTATTTGTGGATTAGTTTAGTTTTATCGATAGTAGCGCTCCGTTCGCTCTCCCCGGGCGGGCGGGGTGTTACAGCTCCCAAGACTCGGGATAGAAGATCATCCGACATCCATGCGGTAGGACACCTGTAATAGTATATATATATACAGGCAGGAGAGAAAAGTAAACGGGTCAGAGCCCGAGTTGTAAAAATATTTAGCAAGTGTTTTAACCGTGCATAATAAATATCAACGCACTTATTTCATAATCAAAGTGGAATCGCACTCTCTCGAAACCCCAACTCACCTCTCATCTAATGGCGCGCACCTATTCGCGTCCTGAGATTTTAGTTAAATTACCCCACCTATAAGGATAACCTAACTAAACATAGGCATAGCCTATACCCTCAATACCTGCTGTCCTAGCATACCCAAGAATCCAACCCTTCTAATCACACTTGATTATTTTTAAACATATACGCCATACTAGGCTTAATGGATTCCAGTTTATAATTTAATCAGTTATAATTCTTAATACGTTACCCATATACATTTGGGTTGAATCATATGATTTAATCTCTAAATAACATGCATACAAATTATTAATGACAAAACTTCTCTCCAATCTCAACATCGCATTACGTTTTGTGCGGGGGGCGTTTCGCAAAGCGAAATCCAAACAAGGAACCGCCCCGGTACACTACTCCTTGACAATGTCGATCCTAGAGATCCATTATGCCATGCATATAATTCTAGGATTACAACTACTTAATTTAGATTACCATATAAGAACAACTTAAAATCTCCAATAATATCCTTGGGATGATGTAACCGAAATATTCCTTAAATGCGATACATCAACCCCCAATAATCTAGTACACCATAATCATCCAAGATGTACTCCATGAAAATTCCATATCCTTTCACCGATATGATATATAAATATATATATAGGCATTTATTCTAACCATATATATATATATATATATATATATATATATATATATATATATATATATATATATACACTCATCCATTCCCATGACCAAGTGTACATATCACATCTGATGTACAATGGCCATGCACATAATATACCCCGCTATATATATCGCCGATAAACTGCACCATGCTATCCTCTTCCAGGGCATCACTCACATACCATCCTGGTGACCACGGTCGGACTCAATATCACCGACATCGGGGCCAAACACACACACACGACGTCCCGAGAAGCAGTCATAGCTCCTAACCGGTCAATGAGACGAGACATACGCACCACGTCCCACCCCAAAAGAAATGCATATCACATAATAACACAATGGACGACTATGACCTGGGGAATATCCACACCCTGCTCCTTGAGCCAAGATGCTCACCCTCTGCGCGGAAACTTCCTAATGATAGCATGAGCGGGGTATGCTTAACCACATAAGTATATATATCATTCACATGCACAATATACATACATCCATATGATCACATCATATGATCAAACATTAAACCACCACATACGGTTTAGATATTCATACCATGTATATCCACAACATAAATATATATATATATATATATATATATATATGTTGATGTAAAAAATTAGATCTCTCAAATTATTCAATCACAGCTAAATAAAATGAGACAAAGATTTTTAAAGTGGTTCAGCCTTATAAGAATGGCCTACATCCACTGTTATGTTATTGCTAAGTGTTTGGGAATTCTCGATTACAAGTTCTCACAAGAAATTCCCATCCCTTTGAATGAGGGTGATACAAGGTATTTATAGCCCTTAGGCTGTACATGAAAGGATTGATACATTAAATGATATACATATGAAAGGGTAATACATTTAATGCAGCGTGTGCGTCAAGATGATAAACATTCAATGAATAGTTGAACTGTTGATTATCTGGCAATTAATGCTACGTCCGAGATGCAGCTCGGACCGCCTTAGTTGCTCGTTGCTCAGGAGTTCCTCGGAGCGCTGGAGTACCTCGGAGTGTTAAAGTTCCTTGGTGTATCCTCGTTGCTTGGAGAGAACATGAGTTGGTCGGGGAAATGAACTTCCTCGTTGCTATTGTGCCACGTGTCTTCGTATTATTCGTCCATATCAACATACTAATTTTGGTATCAACAGAAGCCCCCAATGCTTCATGCTTGATGGTTTACTTGAAAGGATGGAGTATTTTATTTTGCAGTGTTGCTTGGTGCTCGTGAAATTCTTGATCTACCTTCTTGATTTGTTCAACATAAAGTGCATTATCTCCTAGACGACATATGGTGCCGCTTGTAGCTTATCATAATCTTCAAGTATGTTGATTGGTTTGCTAGCCGACCTACTGCCTCTTGTTAGCTAATGGTGGACTTCAAAGCATTTTCATACAACTTCTTCTTCAATGTTAGTCGAGACATTAGTAGCAAAAGATCTCAGTGCTGTAGATGCTGATTTTGACTTCTACCTCTGCTCGGGAACGAGCAAGAGGTTCTCGGGGACGAGCAAGAGCTGCTCGGGTAACTGTCGAAGAACAGAGAACTCAATCTGCTTTGGAGAATCAAGCCTTCCAACTAATGGCAAAGAACCAGGCCTTGGCTGAGATGTCCGAAAAGATCATGAGTCTTGAAGAGCAACTTCCTGTTCTGGAACGAGCAAGAGCTTCTCGGGGACGAGCAAGAGCTGCTCGGATAGACCATCTGTGATGAATATCAGAATGCTGAAAGATCTTAATTTCATAAACTCCCCTTATGCTTTGGATGATCCTCCTGATGGCGAGGAACCTGTTTCAAAAGCAGAGGGAGAGAAACCAATAGAGTAGGAATCTCAATATAATAGTTAGTACACAATTTAATGTAATAAATTTGCGTAATTTATTTTGAATTCAGTGAAAGAATTTCATTTTTGTTCGCAAATTTGTATTTGCTATTGTCTTGTAAATATCAAACACTTTCTTATTTGTGCTTGCATAACAATATTGTATGGTTCATCGACCAAAAAAGTTACAAGTATCAATATTGCTCGATCACTTAATAATAAAGTAATGAGTATAAAAATGTTGAAAAATTTTCCAACCAACCAAGGTTGTTAAAATGTGCTTGTCGACCAACTACAGTTGGTGGGTTTTTATCCCCGACCACCCATACTTGGTTCAGTTTAGAATATTTTGTTCTTTGAGGAACTTTGGGTTCTTTCAAACTATCTGGTTCTTTCGAACTATCAGGTTCTTTCGAACTATCATGTCCACAAGCTATCTTACCAACCGAATTTGATCACGCAAGTGTACGCCTCCTAACCAAAGGAGTATATTTTGTTCTCGTCCTTTTACCAACCGAAGTTGATCGTGGCTACGAACTATAGGGTTCTTTCAAACTATCATGTCCACAAGCTATTTTACCAACCGAAGTTGATCACGCAAGTGTACGCCTCCTAACCAAAGGAGTATATTTTGTTCTCGTCCTTTTACCAACCGAAGTTGATCGTGGCTTCGAACTATAGGGTTCTTTCGAACTATCAGGTTCTTTCAAACTATAAGGTTCTTTCGAACTATCAGGTTCTTTCGAACTATCAGGTTCTTTCGAACTATCATGTCCACAAGCTATCTTACCAAACGAAGTTGATCACGCAAGTGTACGCCTCCTAACCAAAGGAGTATATTTTGTTCTCGTCCTTTGCTTTGTTGAGATCGGTGAAATCAACACTCATTCTCCATTTATTATTTTTCTTCTGCCCGACGAGGAGATCTAGATCTCTCTCTTTCTCGGTCTTCATTTTCTCTTTCATTTCTGCGATCAACATACTTTGACAACTTTCCTTGTCTGATGAGCGTTTCAATCTCGTTCTTGGAATGCTTGTCAATGCCATTACCCTTATGCTCTTTATTGTCGACTTCCACCTTGGTTTATTTATCCATATTCTTCTTCGCAACCATAGCCTCCTCGGCATTCATGATTTTGGCCGCTTTTGCCATTAACTCCGACATAGTCGTAGGTGGATCTTTGGCCAAAGTGTAATACAACTTATTAGGCAACAACCCACTCATCAAGGCAGTGATTGCTGTCTTTTCTTCATAATCTATGACTTCCAGCTTCTCGTTATTGAAATGAGTTATGTAATCTCTAGTACTCTCACCAGGTTTTTGTCTAACACTTAACAAGTGTGCTACTCGTTTTACTAGCTTTGCTCCAAAACAGAAATTGCCAATGAACAACTCGGCCAACTGAAAGAAAGTTGAAATCTTACCCTGAGGAAGATTGTTATACCACATCTGGGCAGATCCAGTAAGAGTTCCTGAGAATGCTCTGCATCTCATCTCGTCGGGGACAGCATAGATGGCGGCAGCAGCTTGATATTGCTCTATGTGAAGAACAGGATCTGTCTTTCCATCGTATTTGGGGGTCACCACAGGAGCTTTAAACTTTGACGGGGTAGGAAAATCAACAATATCCTGGACAAAAGGTGTTCCTTGAACAAAGGTTCGTTGTAGGGGGTTCTTGGCTTTAGACATTTCTCCCAATCTATCCTCCAACCGCTGAATGGAACCTTTCCAAGCATCATTCTCTTCCTCGGACCTATTGGTTCGAGCAACTGATCGCGTTGAAGTGGCCTCCTGGGATTTATCTTGCTGAGTGGCTGGTCGGTTATAAGATTCATTTCGACGAGTAGCTGGTCGCGACTGGGCAGATCCTTCCCTTACATCTGGTGGTCGTCGAAGGCTCCTCGACGCTGCATTGAGAGGACTTTTGTTCCTCCTAGGGCCCAATCGATCAAAAGGAGAGGCCCTACTTAATCTTTCCACCGCGCTGGCCCTTTCCGGGGAGAGGGTGAGGCGATGTTCAGTATCCGTGGCTCGCATTGACGAAGTTCGTCCAGGTTGATAAGAAAAATCTTCGGATTCCTCATTAACATGCCTAGTTCGTGAAGAAAGCGCACGGGTATTTCTTTGGATGTTTCGTGATCCGAAATGAACTGGTGTTCCGCCATGAAGGGTTTGGATGAGTTGCCGCATCGTATCTTTCATGGCGGTCTGGCCTTGAGCCAGATTTGCCATTATTCCAGTCAGATCTGGAATAGTTGGTGGTGCGGATGGATTTGGAAGTGTTCCGGCATTTTTGTTGCTGGATTCGGGAATTTCAGCCATTTGACAATGGATTGTTTTTTATGAAAAACAATATTACCAGTAGTTTCCCACAGACGGCGCCAATCTGTTGATGTAAAAAATTAGATCTCTCTAATTATTCAATCACAGATAAATAAAATGAGACAAAGATTTTTAAAGTGGTTCAGCCTTATAAGAATGGCCTACGTCCACTGTTATGTTATTGCTAAGTGTTTGGGAATTCTCGATTACAAGTTCTCTCAAGAAATTCCCATCCCTTTGAATGAGGGTGATATAAGGTATTTATAGCCCTTAGGCTGTACATGAAAGGGTTGATACATTAAATGATATACATATGAAAGGGTAATACATTTAATGCAGCGTGTGCGTCAAGATGATAAACATTCAATGAATAGTTGAACTGTTGATTATCTGGCAATTAATGCTACGTCCGAGATGCAGCTCGGACCGCCTTAGTTGCTCGTTGCTCAGGAGTTCCTCGGAGCGCTGGAGTACCTCGGAGTGTTAAAGTTCCTCGGTGTATCCTCGTTGCTCGGAGAGAACATGAGTTGGTCGGGGAAATGAACTTCCTCGTTGCTATTGTGCCACGTGTCTTCGTATTATTCGTCCATATTAGCATACTAATTTTGGTATCAACAATATATATATATATATATATATATATATATATATATATATATATATATACACATATATTCACATATACACATATATTCACATATCCATATATCTATATATATACGAACTAATTCTTGTTCATATGTATAAGATATATAAACTCGGCTATAGGCATACATAATCCTCAATATACAAGCCGTCACCCCAAACTCATTTAATTTACCTCGATATGTGAATACAATCCCTCACTTGAAGCATATTCATCCATTTTTTTCTATGATGAATAGTCTCCCAAAAATACATGTATATATCCAACATTAGGGTTATCACCCAAAGTTTAGTGTAGGAAACCATCACTACACATCTCCTTTATATTCAAAAGTACATAATTATCTCAAGTACTATTTGACCATTGGCATATACATGACAAATAGTCTACAAACCTCAACTTATCCCAACTTCATTTCAAGTGTTGGAATCCCAATGATTATTTCCACACAATTATGTGTAAACTATCCTGACTAGAATTTATGCTACCGCTTATTCTAGTTGATAGTACGATCCAATCGTTCCCAATCTACCCTACGGTTTACTTGATCTTATGAACCCTTACTCCTATTGGGTTACCGATTGTTCCTTAATTTAAAAATTTTTAAGGATACGTGACCCCTCTCTCCCTTCGGTCCCCAAACCTTAATCTCAATAAAATCCTGATTACCATAAGGATTTGGCACTACCTTCGGCCTACAATTACGAGCCATGCCCTCGCAACTCTCTCTTTAAGAGTTCTTAACTTCACCTCATATCTAGACTCACTCTCGTGATCTAATATTAGGATTTTCGTCCCCAATGAGGTTTCTCATAATCTCTATACACAACTCTAATGCATACATCTAGACATACTTTCCCAAATTGTCCCAATAAGTCCCCATAATCACAATGTGTGAGAAACCCCTTGTGTGTCTCCAAAACATATCTCTTAAATCATGAGAGAAGGCCCCAAATCAATAAACCTAACCAAGCCCTGTTTCTGAATCGATTAGGCCCAATTTTGAATCGATTCGGCCCAGCGAATCGATTCGGCCTCTAAGGCGAATCGATTCGGGTCCAAAGACCTGGGCTTCTATCTTAGGCCGAATCGATTCGCCTTGGGTCCGAATCGATTCAGTCAATGCAGACCTGCTAATTTGCCTAGGCCGAATCGATTCGCTTATGGGGCGAATCGATTCGGGTCTGCAGAATTTGATGGGTTCTTCTTCCATGAATCCACAAATTCTAAACCCTAAAATTTCTATTTTAAGCCCCAAATCTTCGTCACAACATGATTCTAAGCCAATAAATCAACCCAAAGTTGATCCCAACCATTTCTACACCATTAAAACCATATTTCAACATTGATTTCAAGATTAAACCCAAAAATCTAGGTTTTGATATTAATACCCAAAATCCATTTATTTTACCCACAAATTATGAAATCAAATACATAAATTACTTATTTAGCAAGATTAAACACTTGCCTCAGATTTGTAGAGGTTGGATCGTCCTCGTGATCGCGGTTGGGCCGAAGATCTCCAACTTTCTTCCTCTCTCTCTTCTTTCTTCTTCGTTTTTCTCTTTTTTTTCTCTCTTCTATTTCTCTCTTCTCACAAATGATAATGGCTTGATCTGTAAGCCTTTTAAGCCTTTAAAACAATAAACCCAGTTTTAAATGTTAATACACACTTTAAATGACTCGTTTACGCCAATTCGAGTCAAACTGACTTAAAAACATTTCGGAGCCGAAATAAAACCCAATGACAGTTATTTTAACTATCTCGACCCTTCAGGGATCGATGGTACTCTTAAAATCATCATCCGAAATACTTTGAAACGTCCTCTATTTTTGGACCACAATCCCCAAATTTTAATATTCTCCAATTTAATTAAATTTTATTTTCCCAAAAATTTAATTTCTCGATCCCAAAATCATGGGGTGTTATAGTTACATGGGATTGAATGATGTTGTTATGATGTCGGTTGCAATTTAGGCATATGAGAGTTTGAAAAGTAAAGAAAAGAAAGTAGTGAAAAAAGTGAAGAAAAAGAGAAAGCAAAAAGTATAAGAAAACATGAAAACGAAGAAAAGAAAAAGAAAGAGAAAGTTGTATATGTTGTATATAGTTTAATAAGATTTGAGTACTCTCCAATTGATATATGTAATGCCTTTTTGGAACTTGTTTTCTAATTTTGATATTGCCTGCATTTTCCCATTTTCCCGAGTTTTCATCTCGAACATTTTGAGTCAGTATATACATTCCTTCATTCTGTAACCTATCCTAGCCTACATTACAACCCTATTAAAGTCCTATGTGATCTTAAGTAGATGTAATTTAAAAGTTGAAATAGTTTTGATAATCTGTGAAAATGCATTTCACCTCTTTTAATGTGCGGTATCCTTTCTTTGAGATTACATTTTTCATTTTATATATAGCGTTCTTCATTTATGACATGTGCGCGACCTAGTTTCCATTTACATTTACTCTTTATGCCCGCATGTTCCGTATGTTACCTCCCTATTTCGAGTGAATTCGCTTGATGAGCGTAATGCCCGTGAGGATTGAATATATGCTTGCTTTAATTTTTATCCGATTTATATAAGTTTTAGTCAAATCACACTTTGCATGTGCTCGTTTCCCTCCCATATTTTAAGTTTTCAATTCTATAAGGTGCATTCTATAATGTTAATGATATGGACTTTTGTTTGAATTCATTCAATGTGCTAATGACATGTTGAAATCTTGTTCGCATTGTTGGGCTTATCGCATGTTGGGTTGGGCATATTTTGAGGAAACCATGTGATGTTTGTGGGTACCATCACTGAAAACCCTAACGAGTCGACACTCGTCCACTAGGGTAACCTAGGGGTTTAACGGAAAATGCAATCGTGTTACCTACGAGAGTGGCAATTATATTTCGATGCATATATACGTTTTGTATTTCCTTCTGTGAATTGGTTTTGTTTGTTCCATCACTAGGGACTAGCAATGTATAAGTTAGGGGGTGTGATACATCACGAATATTGCATATTTGCGCCCTTTATCTTCATGCATTCTAACACTTTTACGTTCCTAATATCTATATTTATTCTCGTTAACCAAACAACCTCGGATTTGGACATATATATGTTTTGCAGGGATTAATTGTGCTTTTGTAGGTATTAGAACGCTAAAAGTGAGGTTCGGTTGCATTTCGGAGAAGTTTCATCGTCGAATGCTACTTCAAGGGCAATTAGGTCTTTTCAAACTCACTAGTTTTATGTTATGAAGTTATCAACATGTATATCATTAAATTATCTTTCCGTGGCCACTGACCGTGCGTCATTCTGACTCCGTATGTGGAAGTTATGCCCATTTTAGGAAGGTTTCGGTATTTTCTTCTACTTCAAGGCCATTTTGGTAATTTAATACTGCATAATTTGGAGGGTTTCAAAACAGAATAATGTAGAGAATTGAATTAGCTACGCATCGGTTCGACCATGCCTCATTTCGATTCCGTATGAGGGAGTTATAGTTGTTTTCGTGAAACGCATCAAAATTGGTTCAAAAGGGAAAAGTGGGTTGTCTCCAGCCCAAGGCAAATCTCAAAACCACGGTCGACCGGTCCCAAACATGAGGTCGATCGGTCCCATCAATTATGGATGAAAATCGACTTATTTTGGGTCTTTTGGCTTCGTTTTGTTTGGGGTTTGTTTTGGGCTATAAATAGAATGTTGGGGGCTTTTATTTGGGGGATATATTTCATTTTTAGGTTAGTTTTGGGGATTCTTTGTGGAGCTTCCGTCTCCTCTCTTATCTTTGGGTTTACACCCATTTGTGTATGTAAGTATCACTATTCATGTTCTTCCCCATTAATGTAATTTCCCTTTTTGTTCTCAAGCTTTGTAACCTAGATTTCCATGCTTTCCATTTATTTCTTGCTTAGATAAATTGTAGTGTAATTTAATTAGGTGCTTTAATTATTGTTGTTTATCATGCTTAGTGGATAATTTAGTTTAGGTTATCTGGGATTGAACTCACCTAGGGTTGATTTGGTTGCTTTGCTTTGGTGATGGTGTTTACGGGTCTATTTCGGGTGCGTTGTCCTAGTTATTACGCCTAGGAGATTTGACGGGGCATATCATGTGTACTCCGTGCTTACGACCTTGCGTGCGTAATTTTCGGGGTAATTATTGACGCCAAAATCTTATTAGACTTTTATTCGAATTAGGGGTGTGGCAAATCTTGATTTAATTAACTGTCGAAACGAGACGCATTCGTAATAACTCGTCGACCCATGTAATCATTTTATACTAATTAACTGGGGTGAGGGATATTCGACGCAACCTATAGTTTTTACTTTCTTTCTTAATCTAGCTTTATTTTCCCTCGCCTAGATTAAACATTTCCCTTTTTGCATCTTTTCCCTTTTTGAGTATAATCACCTTTTACACTTTTATTTAGGAATATTAAACCTTATAAATTTTAGCAACTCGTCTCTGTTGATTTTTGATACCCGACTTACCGCTATACTCACCCGTTGAGTTTAGTCGTAATTTAGGTTTTTGTATAGTTCAGGTGAGCAGAATATAAAACGATCGGTGCGTAGGTGACTCTTGCGCCGCGGTGAAACCCTATCGATCAAACATACTCACCAGTCCGTTATGATCTCTATTCATCAAACATATTTGCGCCTGACTTATCAAACCCAATTTTGTGTATCAAACCCTGTTTTGGCTTGGAATTCGTCTCCGCTTAAATCGCCGTAACTTCTTCATTCTGAATCGGAATCGCATACCCTTTTGTGGCTATGCGAAGCTTACGAGGAGGGATAAAACTTCAGTGAAGATGTTGTGCCAGGTGCCCAAGCTGTGAAAAGACTAAAATGCCCTTGAAAGTGCGATTGCGTTCGGAACTTGAGCGGAATGCGTCCGAACACCATAATTAGTACCTAAATACCTACAAAGGCCCAATTATACCTCATATAGCATGTTAACAATATAAACCAAGGTTGTCTGGTGAACGGGCTTACATATAGAGATTAAGGCACCCGAGGAGGCTAATAAGGTTTCTTTTTGAATAAGGTCTATCGAATCCACAGAGAATGTGTGATAGATCGTAACGGATTATTAATTCAATAATAAAAGTGTAAAATGGTGATGTGTGAATAGAAATAAAAGAAAAGAATAAGTTAAGTCTAAATAAAATTAAAGCGAGGATCGTGATATCATCCAACCATACGGCTCGAAACAACTAAGAATCAAAATTCCGGCTCGAGAGCAATTTAATCGAGCATTATCAATTAAACATAAACATCCCACAATAAGGAATTTAAGCCAAAGTTGCGAGATTAAACATTTAACCGAAAATTGGTCATACGCGGATTACACTCGGATTATCGCTTTAAACACTAACGTTGCATGACAAAGAAATTTAAACGCGTAATAATCCAACTTTAATTCACGCGGGTTCAATTAAAGGCAATTTTACACAAAACCTAATTTTTGGAGCTCGGGGCCCGAAATGGCGGAATAAAATCCCAACCCTATTTATCTAGGGACAATACATGAATTAAACTAAATTATATTAATTAAACTAGGAAATCAAGTAATAAAGCAAGTAAGCTAAATAACAAAGCATGAAACTAATTTACAAAGCAAGAAAAATAAAGAACAAAACTATATTAAAGGAGATGATAGTGAATAGTTCAATCTTACAAAACTACATGGATGTCATCCCAAGAAGAGAATAAGATGAGCTATCAAAACCAAACCCTAACCTAAAATGTCTTCTAGAACTAAGTATGATTATGTCCTGAAATATTACACAAAATTGGGTTATATAGTAAGTTGGAAATAAAAGAAAAGAAGAAAGAAAAGAAGGCAAAAATATCTGCTGGAATAGGGGATCGATCGATCGACCCCTTTGGTTGATCGATCGACAGGTGAAATTATGGCAAGATTCTGAAGGATCGATCGATCGACCCTTTTGGTCGATCGATCGATCAAGCAGGGCAGACTACAGTTTCTCCTATTTTGGCTTGTAATTCGTATCCCCTTAAATCGTTGTAACTTCTTCGTTCTGAATCGAAATTGACCACCGTTTGTGGCCAAGAGAAGCTTGCGAGGAGGTCTACAACTTCCGTGTAGATGTTGGGCCAGGTGCCCAAGCTATGAAAAGACTAAAATTCCCTTGAACGTGCGATTGCGTATGAAACTTGAGCAAAATGTGTCCGAACTCCGTACTTAGTACCTAAATACCTACAAAAGCCCAATTATACCTCATATAGCATGTTAACAATATAAACTGAGGTTGTCTAGTTAATGGGCTTAAATATAGAGATTAAGGCACCCGAGGAGGCTAAAATGCGTCCGTTCGGAGGATGAAATACGCAATATTTGCGTATTATCACCCCTCCTCATCATCAAACTCCTCATCCAGGTTAGGAAGAGTACCATGGTTATGCCTTGTGAATAATTCATAACTTTCTTCTCTACTAACCACCTTCAATGCTTCACCCCATCCTTCCTTGAAGGACCATTTCTTAGTATACTCAACTTAAGCAGAGGCATCACAATTTAATTTCTCCCATCTTTTATCAAAAGAAGCTTTGCTTTTGGCCTTCAAAGCAGTCTCCCTGCCCTTAACAACTTTTGCCTTAGTTGTGGTATCTGATAATTTATCCTCGATAGCCTTGTCCCGACCTTTAATACCATTAAGTTTTTTCTCGACTGCTTTTTCTTTTTCCTCGATAACCTATATCTTACCCTTAGCTGCATTGGCCATATCATTAGCCTTCTTTAACTCCTCTTCTTAGGACTTTTACTTTATATCCAAAATCTGTCGGGAAGCTGCCAAAGAATTAACTTTTCCAGAAGAAGAATGCAGTTGATCGTCCATCTCCATCATCTGGTTAAAATCAACCAGGAACTACACGAAGGACAAAATAATCAAACATAAGAAAAAGATCATCACCATGGTGGAAAAATCAGAATAGTAAGAAACTTACTAGTGCCAAGATATGGCAAGATCTTTCAGTCAGCCTGAACCTAGACATGGGGGCTTACCTAGCTTTATCAACAGGGAGTGTTCCAGACTTAATAAAACCCCTCGCTAGCCAAGGGTTAACAACAACAGAGTTTGACCCAATATCAAGGTCAGTCTGAATTTTCTTCACCAATTCTTGCTAGTCGATGACCCTCTTAGCAGTAAATATTTGTTGCTTAACTGGTGTCTTTTGGACCTATTTTGAAGGATCATGCAAACCTATCCTCAACCTCTTAAATTGGTCCTCCTAAACTTGAGTCTCATCATCACCAATAGGCCTCTTGTCACTGACCTTGGACTTCTTCTTGCCAGCATCAGCAGCTTTAAGTGTAGGAGATAGAGGACCACCTATTAAGTTGGGCATCTTCCTGTTAGTCATATCTATAGAAGGAGAAAGAGGAATCTTAGAAATTTCAAAGGATTTAAACGAGTAAGAAGTTCCTCTTAGGATAAATTCAGCGCGTTAGACTCAGTGGCTGGGGAAGTTGGAACAGTATCCTCTTCAAGGTTGACAACAATTGGGGGCAGGGCAAGTGTAAGTCGGGCAACAAAAGATGTGATGGAACTTTTATATTCCAAAAATAACGATGCAGCCCTGGGATGTTCTTCTCCAATCTTCTTGTTCAATCCCTATAAGAACTTAAGATCGTTGAGGTTGATTTCCCTTTCCTTGGGGCACCTTTTTCTTACTTTCCTCTATATAAAAAAGAAACAACAAAGTTAATCGGCATATATCAGAAATGCATAACAAAAGTGGAAAAAATAATTAATATAATTACAACTTGTGCCACATCCTGATTGAGGACATCTGGGACCAGTATAAGCCACTCGACCAGGGAGGGAAGCATATTTCTAGTTCTTAATAATAATACCATATTCCCAATAATCCTTATTAGAATCTGGTAAATTAGTTACTAAGGCCTTATTGGCTTGCCTACCCTTCAGATAATGGGTACTTTCTCCAATAGTACCCCACTTATAATAGAACATCAGCTCCAGAACCCCAATATGGGTCCCATAAAGGTCGTTTAACTTATGAACCCCATTCATAACCCTCCAAGTGCTGGGGTCTATTCTGGTAGGAACAACATCAAAATATTAGAAAAATTCAAGAAAAAAGAGTTAGGTGGAAAGGAGATGCCACACTTTGCTATAAATAAAGTAGGGATCCGGTGACCCTCAGAGAGGGAATAAACACCTAAAGAGAGGGAATAAACATCTAAAGGACCCTTGGGTATCTCTAAATCTACCCAACTAAATATTTTCTCTTTTTTCTAAACGCATCTAAAGAGTTCTCATCTACGATGTGAACCATGGTGAAAAATAAAAAAAGATGATAAAATAGAGGAAAGGGAAGAAAAGGCTTACCGGGAGTCAATGACGATGGCAAAAACTGAAGAAGAAAATGGCTGCAAATGATAGCACAGTAAAAAGCTTGAAGGAAAAGAGAGTGCTCAAAGTTCAAAAGGTTTGAGGTAGAAAGAAAGGAGGGAAATTTCGTACCTATTTATAGGTTTCCTCGAGAAATGGGAGCGAAATGATTAACTTAATGAACCATATAACTACCGCCGGTTGCATGCTTTCTGAAGCATCAAAAGACAACTGTGTCATTTGGCGGTTCAAAAAATTTTAAATTATTTACAAAATTCCATCATCAAACGTGCCAGTAGAAATTTTTACAAGTATGGGAGGTCGGTTGCCGCCCAGACACTCAAACAATACGCCGAGCAACTTCTTAGGCTAAATACTCTGTACTTTCATGCAAGCATCGATCATCTAGTATTGGGGGCTTTTGTTGTATGTAATAATTATACTCCCATGTGGACTAATGATAAATGCACACCTATCATCCAACGTGGCCGACCAACCTATTTGATCGATTTCAGAGACACTTAGTCGGCTGGAATGACGACCAACTCTAGAAGGCCAACCAATAGGAATACTAGTAGTTACTCGGATGGGATGCCAACCAACATTGAGTTCCAAGAGTTTTACTTACTCTACACAGATGTAAATGCTTGGCGATATAAATGATCTCCATTTTTAGGGTTTTGCACCCCTATAAATATAAACTGCTCTCTTAGCTTAAAGGACAACTAAAATCACTCATATGCACACCATACTGAGCTATTGTAAACCCCACTTGATAAAATAACAGTGGGCGTAGACTATTTTACAGCTGAACCACTCTAAAAACTTGTCTCTTGTGTGTGTGGTTTGAGTTACTTATCTTACTTTTAACCGTGATTATAAATTTGGAGTTAATATCTTTTTAGATATCAACAAATACTAATCTTATTATTTTTAATTTTATTAAATTATAATAAACGGTGTGATTAGAACAGCTGGAATGATGAAAACTGTAATTTAAATATTTTATTATCACATGTTATTTATCTTCTCGTATCATTCGTAGAATCATATCTCATTAAACATCCATAATTATGAAAATGACTATAAATTGATAGTTCATTTAGGGTTATTTGATAGCTTATCTTGACCACATTTGTCATGTCAACTATGAATGTTTTTTAATTTTCCATAATTCTAGCATGCTTGTTAGGATTCATTTGACATGGAAAACTTTTCAATTAACACTAAAGTAACACACACAAATAAACAAATGAAAATTTTCTTTGAATGGAGTAAGGCGAATTTTTCCTTGCAAATTTTTCCATAGACCATCTCTAACCCCATCCACATTTTTGTAAAATGATATTTTTGTCAACCCATTTTGTGTTTTTTGTTGTCCAGAGTCCTCGATATATTTGCAAAAGTTGTTTGGGTTAGCAAAATTGGTTGCAAAATGGTAAAACTAGGTTACCGCAAAACTTAATTTGTTGCGCAAGCCTTGATTATTTTTTATCTTTTAGCCTTTTCTGGCATTTAAAAAAAAATCCCATTCTTTCCATGGCATTTCACTTGCCGCGGGAGCACTATTTTTGCTTATTGTCTTTGAGCAAATCAACTTCTAGGGGAAGCAAAAAAGCATTTGAGAATTTTTAATGCGCAAAAATGCACAAATGCCTTGCATATGGTACGAGACTTTATCTAATGTTAAGGAGTTAATATTTTCCCCCAATTTTTTTTAAATAAAAAATTAATTATATAGTTTTAGGTTAAACAAATAACTGTGTATAATACCCCGTACTTTAATTATTAATTAATTTATGTGTGCTTTAGATTATTAATTTAATTGGAGAAATTAAGTTGGATTTTAATATATATTAATTAGCGAGATAAAGGATTGATATTTGTTATAATTATTAATAATTTGTGTGTGATAAGTAAATAAGTATGTGATTTATTATATGTCCCGTATGAGTAATAGCGACAGTTTATTAGTATATGTTGATAGAGTGTTTAATCAACAGAACTATGTATTTTATGGGCGACGCGTAGAGTACACACGTGTTGGATTCGATTAATGAGAACTCAGCATATTTGGAGTTAGGTGACTCAAATGACCTTTTTGAGTGCACTGATGATCCGTGAAGGGATGAAATAGTCCAGAATATCTATTTGGGTGTTTTGTTTGGGTTTCGGATAGTTTTTAGACATTACAGGACCCGAATAAGGGCAAGGGGATCATTTTATAATTAGGGTTAAGAAGGAAAATGGGATTAAGTTAATTAGGAGGATATTTAAAGGGTTGGAAAAGTGGATGGCAACACACCTTTTATATTCTACACAAAAGATAGATAGAGAGCCTTGGAGAAGAGAAAAAGAAGAAGAAGAAGAAAGAAAAGGAAACTTGGAGGGGAGAAAAAACAGGACTCAACCCAGCATCAAATTCATAGAAGACTTTATATTTTAAGGGTTCCATTAATTCAAATTTTAGTAGGAAGAACCCTTGAAATGAAATTGGGTTTTGGGGGATGAATCACGCATAGGAAAAATGGATCAGATATGGGTTTCTGTCGTCTCGTTAAAACCCTGTTTGAATGAGATATGGTTTTTGTTTGAGCGAGATCCGAGTTCATTTGAATGACCTGTGGGGTTGGTTCCAGATGGGATCATGGAAATGTTTGGATGATTTTTATGAACACAAGCGAGTAAGTGAGAGGTTATTCAAGTGAGTGGATATTTATTTAAAAATAGTTTTGTATCGCTATTCATTACTTGGGAAATTTATTAATTAATTAAAGTGTTAATTCTTGGGACAAGGGCGAGAATCGAGGATACAAGTGAGTGATGAATTGATTAGTCAATCGAAAAGTTGGATTAAACTTTGGAATTGAGTGAATTGTGTGATGTGGGATATGTGCACGAGTTTGGTACTTATTACATATACACATTAGAGGGATGTGTGTGTGTGTGTGTGTGTGTTCATGCTACTCATTTTGTTTAAACATACGTACTCAGTAGCGGCGTGAGGCGTGATGCCTAGAGCCTAAAAGCACACGAGGGATGCATCTGCTAGGTCTCAGCTCTATGGATGCGGTTATACATATATAGTGAGTGATATGTATGTATGTTAATGTGATATAATGTATGTATCTCTTTCCAACACGAGCGCGACTATGTTATGTTCATTACGTGAATATGTAGTTGTAACAAGGGTGTCACTATTGTATTGTTTACAAACATATACCTAGTAAAGGTAGTTATACCTAGCTAATAAATAGTTCTAGCGAGATTGGGTTTGGAAAAAAATTACATTTCTTAGTTAGACCGGGTAGTTAAATTAGGATAATAAATGAACACGTTTGGTGCACACTATAGTCGAGTGGTGAATTTTGTCTCATGTGAGTGTGACTAGTTAATCTTGAAAGTAATACACTAATGTTTTAATCGATTTAAAATAATTATCTACTTACAAAATATATTATACTTTATGGGCTTTGGCCCTCATGCTTTTGTTTTTTTCTTGATTTTCTTTTATTATCCCAAGTGCAAAGCAACAGCAACCGGGACTGTAGGGATAAATTCATTCTTGCTGTCCAGTAGACGTGGAAGCTTCATCTTTGTTTAGACGTCGCAGTCCATTTTATCTAGATAAGATCAGTTAGTCGAGTTTCAGCTTTGGGCGTGTTGCCCTTAGATGGATAAGTTTATATTACTGTGAGACATTTTCATTTATGTACTCAATTTATTTCAGTTCTACACTATGGATGTTCTATTCGGTGACTGATGGTTTATTTAGCTTACACTTACTATTTATTTATGCATGGTCACTATTTCATTCATTGTGACGGTATGGTTTGTTCATATTATTTATATTATATTATTATTGTAACAGTAATTCTAAGAATGAACCATACTGAGATTCCTATTTTATTTTAGTAAAGGATTGGCCACCCGGTATTAAAATAGGCGAGTTATCACAGTTGGTATCAATGCATCAGGTTCTACTGTCCTAGGATCTGTACGAACTACATTTCATTTATTTGATATAGAGCCCTATATTTAGGACATTTGTTTCCTATTGCATATTTATGTTATTCTACTATTATTTATGATTGAAGTGAATCACATATAATTTCGATTTGGTTTCAGATGCTAAACAACATGAGACGTAGATCAACACGTGACTTTAGGAGGGCCGTAGAGGAGGAGGCTCAGCCGGAGCCACAGGCCACTCAGGGGACAGTGACCGCAGCAGAGATCGTCACTATTATTGCACAGACGTTTTATGCCGTGATTACTGCCTTAGCATAACATTTTCTCTAGGCACAGTCACAACAGCCAGTGGCATCCATTGAGGCTCACATAGTACACTTTTTTTAGGAGAGAGTCAGAGAGACTTTCCAAAAGGGCCATCGGCCAGAGTTCTAGGAGAGTGCGGATGTGGTCGTAACTAGGCAATGGAAGAAAGAAAACCAGAGGCATTTACACATGGTCAAGTGCAGTGACACTCAAAATCATATATTGGTAACAGCTAAGATAGTAGGAGCAACACTTCAGTGGTGGGAGTCTGATAGGCTGGGTTTCACCGCGGCGCGAGAGTCACCTACGCGCCGGTCGTTTGTTAATCATCTCACCAACTCTATACAAAAACCTAAACTATGACTACACTCTTTTAAGGGAGTATAGAGGTCAGTCCGGGTATCGAATCCACAAAGACAAGGTGCTAGAATTTATATGATTTAATACTCCGAAATAAAAGGGGAAAAGGTGATTACAAACTAAAAAGGAAAAGATGCATAAAAGGGAAATATTAATCTAGGCGAGTGTATTTAAACTACGTTAACAAAGCGAATAAAAACTATAGGTTGCGTCGAATATCCCTCACCTCGAGTTAATTGGTATAAAATGGTTACATGGGTCGACGAGTTATTAAGACTGCATCTCGTTTCGACAGTTAATTAAATCAAGAGTTGTCACACCCCTAAATTCGCATAAAAGTCGAATATGATTTTGGCGTCAACAAATACCCCAGAAATTATGCACGCAAGGTCGTAAGCACGAAGCATACATGATTTGCCCCATCAAATCCCCTACGCATAATAACTAGGACAACGCACTCAAAATAGACCCGTAAACCCCATCACCAAAGCAAAGTAACACGTCAACCCTAGGAGAGTTCAATCCGACACAACCTAGGCTAAATTAGCCCCTGCACATAATTAAAAGCATAAATAAATGAAACTAAGTTAAAATAACTAACTACCAAATAAAACAAGAATTAAACTACCAACAACTAATAAATGAAAGCAATAAATCAATAGAACAAAGATTAAACAAAGAAATAAAGCATTAATTAAAGGAAGAGCATGAATGAATAGTATCTTACATACAAATGGGTATAAACCCAAAGAAGAGGAGAAGGGCCAAAGCTCCCAAAACAAAATCCCAAAATATCCTATCTAAA
Organism: Sambucus nigra; assembly: GCA_949130495.1. NCBI lineage: Eukaryota > Viridiplantae > Streptophyta > Magnoliopsida > Dipsacales > Adoxaceae > Sambucus > Sambucus nigra. The sequence goes on along the minus strand of OX422219.1, from coordinate 401,623,714 downwards.
ATGAAATATCTCCTCCAAATAAAAGCCCCCAACATTCTATTTATACCCCAAAATAAACCCCCAACAAAACCAAGTCAAAACACCCAAAATAAATCAATTTTTGTCCATATCTGATGGGCGCAGTCGACCTCTATTTTGGGACCGATCGACCATGGTTTTGACATTTGCCTTGGGCTGGAGACAGTCCCTTTTTCCTCTTTGAACCAATTTTGATGCGTTGCACGGAAACAGGTACAACTCCCTCATACGGAATTGAAATGAGGCATTGTCGAAATCGACGCGAAGCTAATTCAATTATCTACATGATTATGTTTTGAAACCCTCCAAATTATGCAGTACAAAATTACCAAAATGCCGTTGAAGTAGAAGAAAATACCGAAACTTTCCGAAAATGGGCATAACTCCCTCATATGGAGTCAAAATGACGCACGGTCAGTGGCCACGAAAAGATAATTTGATGATTTACATGTTAGTAACTTCATTCCATAAAAATTAGTGAGTTTGAAAAGACCAAATTTCCCTTGAAGTATCTTTCGACGGTGGAACTTCTCTGAAATGCAACCGAACCTCACTTTTAGCATTCCAACTAAAATTCTGTTACTAAAGCCGTTTAATAAAATTAAACTATTTAAGTAACTCCGAACAGTTTTTTGAAGAAACTCTTTTCTTAAACATCCAAACTAATTGAACACAAGATGTGTTTTATAAAAGTATGTACGAGATCTATTCAAGATTTGATCAACAGGTTTATAAAACAGTTTAAACAAACTTTAAACCCAGCACAACCAAGAATGAGATGAGAAGATGTAGGAAGATTAAGAACAAGATTTTTTACGTGGTAAAACGTCACCCAACTGAGGAAACATCCACGACTCCCTCTACGGAGTAAAACAAAAATTCCACTATAAACAAATTTTAACAGTTACAAACTATATAACAAACATGCATACAACTCAGACCTATATAAGTTTAGGAATGTAACCTCTGGTGTCCTTATAACTTATCTGCAGTTCTGATTGTTGATGTTGTTCTCCCAGTTTGTTAACTTCCAATTTGTTCAAGCTCTTTACGTCGACTCTTTTTCTCAAGATCTTATTACCAACACTTTTTGTGTGGTAGAGTGAAAGTGTTTATGGAGGTGCTCTCTAACACATGCATGCACACACACACACTTATTATGTACAAACAGTCCTAACAAATTACATATAAGACTATATGCTGTGATTTTTCTTTTTCTCTCTTCTCACAAAACTTAACCTTGTTTGACCTTTATAACAATCCCAGAATCCACGGCTATCTTGCTTAGAAGACGTATCAAGATCTTAATCAATCTCTGTTTTGAAAAAATTTTGAGATTAAAAATCACCAAGTGCGATTCCAAACTAGGTCAAAGGTCTTGTTTCATGAGAACTAGAAACAAAAAACATTATTGTTGATTTCAAAGTTAAAAACATTTACAGAAAGCAAATCAACAATATATTTCTCAAGCTGAGAAACAAAATATGTAAATCTAAGTGTAATGTAACATGAAGTACATAGATCTTAAATTTCTATAAAGTAGAAAATAGATCTAAGACATACTGTTTAAGTTGGACACAAGATCTAAAGAACAAAGAGGTTTCAGCATCAAATCAACTACCAACAACAACTCTCAAACACTCAAACACTCAAGGTGGTGTTTGGAATATACAGGACTTGGAAAGAGGTTTTGATTTGAAAAAGGATTTAACGATTTAGGGTTAGGGTTAGGGTTTCTAACTCTCTCTCTCTTCTGGTTTCTCTCTTCTCTCTGTTTCCTCTCTCTTCTCTCTCTACTCTCTTTTTTCTCTCAAAAGGACGAAATGGCAAAAGTCTTCGAAGGTTGAGAGGAAGGGTCCTTTTATAGGAGACTAAGAAGGTTCGAGAATGAGGACCAAAATCAAAGGTTCAGATTGAGTCAAGATGGATTGACTTTAATCCAAGGGTTCACGATATACGGTGATTAAAACCCTCCTGATTGGTTCAAATAGGGTTCACAGGGATTATGAAGGGGCGCATGCAGATCGTCGATAAAAATGATCTAAGGGTTGTAAACAGGCGTTGGTTTACACTCTATAAAGAAACACACTTTCCACCAATCAGAAAGCAACAAATGTTTGACAATAAATAGAGATAAAACGTCTGAAAATAATTAAAAGTACACCCTGAAGTCTCTGCCGCTTTCGGATTCTACCCAAGGTAACTTTAAGGCAATATAACCATTAATGTAAAATTACAGATTGACCCCAAAAACTTTTAAAACCAAATTTTAATTAATAAAAACTTATTTTAAAATGTTTATAAAATCGCAAAAAAATATTTAAAAAGCAATATTTTGGATTTAAACACACTCAACATATGTACACACACTTATATGCAATATGACATGTATATAATCCATTCTACAGTGTGTGAGTGTTGGTAATGAGGTCTAGATCACTTCAATCAAGAAAGATGAAATAGTAGTGCAAGCTCTGGGGTTCTTTGGATTCTAGGTTAGACATAATTTTATCACAATTTCCAAACTAGATGAACACTTATACAATGTAGACTCAAGTGAGTCAAGAGTATAAGGTGCTTCAATCTCCCCCTTTGGAAATATGAGACAAAATCTCCTTTGAGTTATCTAGAACTCGTAGGGCAACAAAAGGAAGGAAACCTATTCCCGCAAAAATCTATCTACCCAAATCCTAGAAAACAAAAGTACATAACTCAACTATTTACAATTGAATACCCTATTACAACTGTTGAGAATAACTGTACAAAAACCTGCAATGAATCACTAAGATCAAGCTATTTAGCATATGTAATCATTAGAGACTCAAATTTCTCCCCCATTTTGTCTCAAATGGACAAAGGGAAAAATAAAGAGATCAAAGAGATTAATTAGCACAAACCATACCAATAGATTTACGCAAAGAAATAAATCGGTTGTAATCTAAAGGTTTGGTAAACATATCTGCGAGTTGCAAATCAGTAGGAAGATAATTGATTTCTAATTCCTTAGTTTCAACTAATTCGCGTATAAAGTGATGTCTTATTTTTATGTGTTTTGTTCGCGAGTGTTGAACAGGGTTTTTAGAAATATTGATCGCACTTTGATTATCACAATAGAGATGCAATTGGTTTTCTTGAATACCATAATCACTCAGCAATTGTTTAAGCCATAGTAATTGAGCACAACAGCTGCCAGCGGCTATGTATTCAGATCCAACTGTTGAGAGTGATGTGCAGTTTTGTTTCTTACTACTCCATCCTACCATGTTATTACCTATATAATAACATGCTCCTGATGTGCTTTTACTATCATCAATTCACCTAGCCCAATCAGCATCAGTGTACCCAATTATAGTGCTTGGTGTGTCATTAGTGTACCAAAGTCCTAGATTCAGAGTGCCTTTTACATATTTAATGATTCGTTTAACAGAATTCAGATGGCTCTCTTTAGGGTTATTTTGATAACGAGCACATACACACATAGCATACATAATATCAGGACGCGAGGAAGCAAGGTATAGTAAGGTTCCTATCATACTACGATATAGAGTAGGATCTATGGATTTTCCAGTTTCGTCTTTAGAAAGTTTTACCGTAGTACTCATGGGTGTTTTAGCATTTTTAGCACTCTCAAGGCCAAATTTCTTTACTATCTTTAAAGCATACTTATATTGCGAGACAAATAATCCTTCTGAATTTTGTTTGACTTGAAGACCTAAGAAAAATTGCAACTCCCCCATAAGAGACATTTGAAACTCCTTATGCATTATTTCAGAGAAAGATTTTACTTCTGAGGGAGAAGTTGATCCAAAGATAATGTCGTCAACATAAACTTGAACAATAATTATATGTTTTCCAAAATTTTTAATGAAAAGGGTTTGATCATTTCCACCTCTTTTGAAACCTTTATCTAAGAGGAAACTGGAAAGACGCTCATACCAAGCTCTAGGTGCTTGTTTAAGGCCATACAAAGCCTTTTTAAAATGAAATGCATGATTTGGCTATTGAGGGTCAATGAACCCTTTAGGTTGTTCCACATAGGTCTCCTCAGTCAATATTCCATTAAGGAATGCAGATTTGAAATCCATTTGATAGAGTGTAAAATGCAAGTGGCAAGCTATAGCGAAGAGAAGACGAACAGATTCTAAACAAATAACAGGAGCAAAAGTCTCGTTAAAATCTATTCCTTCAATTTGAGAGTATCCTTGAGCAACTAATCTATCTTTGTTTCTAATGATTATCCCACTTTCATCAGACTTATTTTAAAAAATCCAACGTGTGCCAATAACCCTTTTGTGATCAGGCCGAGGTACAAGATACCAAACATCATGAATGAAAAATTGAAGAAGTTCTTCTTGCATAGCAGAAATCCAGTGAGAGTCATTCAATGCCTCATTTACATTCTTTGGTTCCACTAGGGAAATAAAACATGCATAATGTGCATAATTTCTTAGTTGAGATCTTCTACGCACTGGCTCGCTAGGGTTACCAACTACGTTATTTATGGGATGATCTTTAGAAACCCAGTTAGGTACTTCAGGTATCTCAATTGGTAATGAATCATCTATTTCAGGAGAGTCATTTTCTAAAATATTTATAGGCTCTTCTACAATAGTTTATTCACCACTCTTGTTCTCTACAGTAGTGTCACTCACAATTACATTTATGGGTTCCATTAAGGTTTTAGTACGAAGATTATACACTCGATAGGCTCTACTGTTAGGCGAGTATCCTAAAAATATAGCTTTATCTCCCCGGCTCTCAAATTTGGACAAGTGTTCCCTATCTTTGCATACATAACAAGTACTACCAAAGGTTCTAAGGTACTTAAGATTGGGCTTTTTCTTATACCAAAGTTTGTAAGGGGTTTATTTGGAATTATTTCTAAGATAGACCCTATTTATGATGTGACATGCAGTACGAATAGATTCTACCCAAAAATATTTAGGCAAATTCTTGGCATGTAACATAACACGTGCTATCTCTTGAAGTGTACGACTTTTTCTCTCGGCAATTTCATTTTGTTGAGGAGTCTTAGGAGCACTAAACTCATGTTTGTAACCATTATAGTCACAATACTCTATTATACCAGTGTCTTTGAATTCTCCACCTCTATCACTACGGATTCTATTTACTTGAGTGTCCTTTTCATTTTCAATGCGAAGAAGTATTTTTAAGAAAGTTTGAAAAGTGTCATACTTTTGTTTTAAAAAGGCTACCCAAGTAAATCTGGTGAAGTCATCAACCATAACTAGAATATAACTATGTCCACATAGACTAACAGTTTGGGAAGGACCCATTAGGTCCATATGGATGAGATCCAAGGGATTAGAGGTAAGAACATCATTAACTTTCTTATAAGGTGCCTTAACAATTTTACCTTCCTGACAGGAACCACAGACAATGTTAGGAATGGGTTTGATTTTAGGAACTCCTCTAACTATTTCTTGAGAGGTCAGTCTACTAAGATTATCGTAATTTATATGACCCATTCTGTTATGCCATATCTCGTTGTCATCCATTCTGGCAACATTACAGATTTCAGAATTGTTCATGAAGGTATAGCAATTGTCAGGAGTCCTGAATCCTATAATTATGCATTCACCTTTTTCATTTAAAATTTTTCAATTGTTCTTTGAAAAGGTAACAGTATGATCTGAGTCACCAAATTGCGAGATACTAAGTAGATTGGCCTTAAGACCTTTAACTAGAAAATAATTTTCAAGAACAGGAAGTCCATCTTCTTGGAGAGTTCCTTTGCCTATGATTTGAGATGATACTCCATCACCAAAAATAACTTTTCCACCAGCAAAGCTGGTTTTGTTTAAAAGTTTAGTATCATCCCCAATCATGTGCTTAGAACATCCAGAGTCTAAATACCAACCAGATGATGTGTGCTCAGCTTTTAAAGCAGTAATAACTATATTACACTTCATCTGAGGTAATAGATCTTCTTTTCTAACCCAAATTGCTCTAGTTTTCATTTTGCGCTTATTAGCTCTCAACTGATAAAATCTGCGAGCATTCGATTTTTGTTGAAAAATGTTTTGCGCATGATTTTGAGTTTTATGAAAAACATGAGCATTTGGTTTAGGAAAGTGCTTAGGAATCCTTCTAGGAAATGTTCTTTTAGGTTTTGTCTTTCTCTTCCTATAATTAGAGTTTTTATCTGGTTGTCTAGGAAGTATATAATTGTTGCGGCTCCTCCTAAAATAGTTAAAGTTCTGATAGGTAGGAGGATAATAGACAGGTTTAACTAGTCTCCTATCATAGCAACTATCAAAAGAGTGACCGTATATATCACAGTAAGAGCAATAAAGATTTCTCAAGGTTGGAGTCTCCTTAGGAAAGTCTCTAAACAACGATTTTGAGGAATTTTGAGGTTGAACTCTATTCCTAGGTAGGACAGTCTTGAATGCGGACTCACTCTTCCTAATAGAGGGGCAGACCTATTTAGCCTTAGGTGGACTTTCATATTTAGAGAAACTTGATTCCCCAATGTTAAAATTTTGATGTTTTGAATCAAACTCAGTTTTTAGGGAATGAAAATCTAGGCAAGTTTCAATAGGTCTTTTACCTCTTGACACAAACTTGATAGTTTCAAAAGATTTTGTTTGTGTCCTTAAATTGGGGCAAAATCCTATTCCAGTTCGATCATCAGAATTGGTTTTTGATTCAGCAAAAAATTCATCAAAACAGTTTGAGATATTTTCAAATTTTGTAAATTTTTTGAAAACGGTTGCTGTCTTTTCTTTAGTTTGTTCCAATTCTAACAATGTCCCTTTGTATTTTTTCTCCAGAGTTTCATTTGTTTCAGTCAAATTTCTGAGTTTTTTATCAAACATTTTGATTTCACTAGACTTAGATCTTCTAACTTCTTAGTGAGATCTTTCACAATCTTTTCTAGTCTAGAGCTTTTCTTGAGAGTTTTAGCATAGAGTGTGTGAATGTCTGGGAGGTCTTCATTGTCCGAGTCACTAAGTGTAGTGTGTGAAGTGACCCCTAGGGCTTCATTCTTTGGACTCACACACCCATTGACATCGTCATTATCGCTTTCCCTTTGACTCACACACCCCGAAGAAGAGATAGCAATATTCTCAGTAATCAAAGCATCTAAACCAGTAATAGCATTATTCGAAACATCAGAAGTAAAATTACTAGATTCATCCTCACTAACAAACATAGGCATATCATCATTATAGATAATCTTGGCAAAGAAGGACATGCAAGGGTCAAAAACATCAGATGACTCAGGTTCCTCATTTTCAGAGTCACTTGAATCATCCCATGTCTTGCAGATGTTGGCTCTAGTGTGTTTGTTTTAAGTGTTCAAGTTAACTCTACAGTCTTGTGCAATGCATCCTAGTTTACCACATCTAAAGCATTCAGTCTTCTTAAGGTATCTGTTAGGTCTAGTGTGAGAGTCCTTGTGATGTTTGTCATGGCTTTTCCCATGAGGTCTGTGATTAAAGGGAGTTGGATAATTGGACTTGCCTTGTTTCTTTGCCATGTTGTTTCTAAATTTAATGATTTTCTTAAACTATTTTGACATCAAGGCAATCTGATTGTCCAAACTCTCTATATCGCATTCCTCATCAGAGTCATCATTGGAAGTATTAAACTCAATCTTAATCAATTTAGAAGAGAAGATTAGATTGGAACTAGTCTGTTTCCTATGGGGCTGGGTCAATTTCTTCTTAAATTCTAGTTCCATTTCCACAGTTCTTAATTTACTACTGAGTAATTCAGGAGTGAAATTTATATCACACATTTCCTCAATAGCATATCTTTTGTTGTCAAATTTCTGTGGTAATGATCTTAGAATTTTAGATACAATTTCTTGTCTATCATATGTTATCCCATTAGCATGCAGTTTTGTCACAATATCAGTCAGGTTCATATAGAAGTCATCAAATGACTCAGTCTCAGATATAATTAAAGAGTTATACTGTTGAATGAGCATTTGCGTTTTAGCAGCTTTAACTCTAGTGTCACCTTCATGAGCAGTAACCAAAGTGTCCCAAGCTTCCTTAGAAGTGGTACAGGATGAGATTCTTTTGAACTCATGTTCATTTATGGACATAAATATGGCATTCTTTCCTTTGTTATTATTTCGAGAAACTTGTTTCCCTTCTTGTGTTAACTCACTTAATACTTTCTTAACCCTCTCATTACTTCCTTCAGTGGCTGGTTTTGTAGGAAAAACGTAATCATTTTCAACAATGTCCCAGACATCATCTCCTAGAGTTCCTTTAATGAAAGCAATCATTCTTACATTCCAGTAAGCAAAATTGGTTCCATCAAAGATAGGAGGTCTGGTCAAGTTACCAAATCTTTCATTTTTCTCATCCATGTTTGATTTTCAGAAAACAATTTCAGAAACAAAGGATCTCTTTAAAAGAAGTTTTACAAAGCTCTGATACCAATTGAAATTCTGTTACTAAAGCCGTTTAATAAAATTAAACTATTTAAGTAAATTCGAACAGTTTTTTGAAGAAACTCTTTTCTTAAAAACCAAAACTAATTGAACACAAGATGTGTTTTATAAAAGTATGTACGAGATCTATTCAAGATTTGATCAACAGGTTTATAAAACAGTTTAAACAAACTTTAAACCCATCACAACCAAGAATGAGATGAGAAGATGTAGGAAGATTAAGAACAATATTTTTTTACGTGGTAAAACCTCACCCAACTGAGGAAACATCCACGACTCCCTCTACGGAGTAAAACAAAAATTCCACTATAAACAAATTTTAACAGTTACAAACTATATAACAAACATGCATACAACTTAGACCTATATATGTTTAGGAATGTACCCTCTGGTGTCCTTATAACTTCTCTGCAGTTCTGATTGTTAATGTTGTTCTCCCAGTTTATTAACTTCCAATTTGTTCAAGCTCTTTACGTCGACTCTTTTTCTCAAGATCTTATTACCAACACTTTTTATGTGGTAGAGTGAAAGTGTTTGTGGAAGTGCTCTCTAACACATGCATGCACACACACACACACACACTTATTATGTACAAACAGTCCTAACAAATTACATATAAGACTATATGTTGTGATTTTTATTTTTCTCTCTTCTCACAAAACTTAACCTTATTTGACCTTTATAACAATCCCAGAATCCACGGCTATCTTGCTCAGAAGACGTATCAAGATCTTAAGCAATCTCTGTTTTGAAAATTTTTTGAGATTGAAAATCACTAAGTGTGATTCCAAACTAGGTCAAAGGTCTTGTTTCAAGAGAACTAGAAACAGAAAACATTATTGTTGATTTCAAAGTTAAAAACATTTACAGAAAGCAAATCAACAATATATTTCTCAAGCTGAGAAACAAAATATGTAAATCTAAGTGTAATGTAACATGAAGTACATAGATCTTAAATTTCTATAAAGCAGAAAATAGATCTAAGACAAATTGTTTAAGTTGGACACAAGATCTAAAGAACAAAGAGGTTTCAGCATCAAATCAACTACCAACAACAACTCTCAAACACTCAAGGTGGTGTTTGGAATATACAGGACTTGGAAAGAGGTTTTGATTTGAAAAAGGATTTGACGATTTAGGGTTAGGGTTAGGGTTTCTATCTCTCTCTCTCTTCTCGTTTCTCTCTTCTCTCTGTTTTCTCTCTCTTCTCTCTCTACTCTCTTTCTTCTCTCAAAAGGACGAAATGGCAAAAGTCTTCGAAGGCTGAGAGGAAGGGTCCTTTTATAGGAGGCTGAGAAGGTTCGAGAATGAGGACCAAAATTAAAGGTTCAGATTGAGTCAAGATGGATTGACTTTAATCCAAGGGTTCACGATATGCGGTGATTAAAACCCTCCTGATTGGTTCAAATAGGGTTCACATGGATTATGAAGGGGCGCATGCAGATCGTTGATAAAAATGATCTAAGGGTTGTAAACAGGCGTTGGTTTACACTCTATAAAGAAACACACTTTCCACCAATCAGAAAGCAACAAATGTTTGCCAATGAATAGAGATAAAACGCGCGTGTTGATGTAAAAAATTAGATTATATCTAATTAGTTAATCACGAATAAATAAAATGAGACAAAGAACTTTTAAAGTGGTTCAGCCTTATAAGAATGGCCTACGTCCACTGTTTCTGTTATTGCTGACTGTTTGGGAATTATCGATTACAAGTTTTCTCAAGAAATTTTTGTCCCCCTACAATGAGGATAATACAATGTATTTATAGCCCTAAGGTTGTAATGTGAAAGGGTAACATATTAAATGTCCCTTAAGCGTATACATCTGTATGATAATAAGCATTTAATGCCCAGTCAAACTGTTGGGTTATCCTGTTATTAATGTTTTGTTCGAGGTGCAGCTCGGACCGCCTAAGCTGCTCTGATCGCCTAAGTTCCTCGGTACTCAATAGTTCCTCGGTGCTCAAAAGTTCCTCGGAGAGTTCTTGTAGGTCAGAGCGTCTGATTTGATCGGGGAAGCAGAGTTCCTCATTGCGGTATGGTTCCTCAGAGTCGAGGTGTTATTCGTAAGTGTTTGTCGTTGCCACGTAAATTGCCACATGTCTTCACCCAATTGAGCCATGTCAGCAGACTAAATTTGGTATCAACAGAAGCCCCCAATGTTTCATAGTTCGAAATTTGAGGAGTGTGGAACATTCTTTCTCGATATATGGCGGTTTTAAATGGTCATCCTAAAATTTAGGAGTATTTTCTTTTGAATTTATTTCTCCTTCCAAATTCGTAGAATCGGCTTTTTTTGAATTTTTCTTAATCGCTTCGATTCCCGCGCCTCTTTTGTCTGTTTAGCCGTCGGTAACGTAACCGTCTCTTTTTGTAATCATTATTTTTACCCTTTCCCAAGGCAAAGTATTTAAACGTTACGGAAAATCTCATCGTCTTCTACTTTTTCAAATTTGTCTCTTTGAGTTTTCTATCGTCTCTCTCTCTCCTGTGCGTTCATCTCTTCCATCGTTTGTTGTCAACAGACTCATCCCTTTCCTGTAAGATTTTCTTCTTTCTCTTTGATTTCCTTCTTTCATCATGGTTTATCCTGTGGAATCAATTAAAAAGTTTCGCTCTGATTTCTCCATTCCCTCATGGGTTATTTTGGAAGAGGTTTTTGAGCCATCAGACTATTTTTGTTTGGCTGAGGGACATTGGTTCCCCAGTCTCTTTGTTGCTGAGTGTGGGTTTTCTTTTCCCCCAAACCCTCTATGTCTGGAATTCTGTCAATACTTTGATGTGGTTCCTGCACGAATAGCCCCCAACACATGGAGCATAGTTAACGCTGTTTATAGACTAAATCAAATTCATGGAACCCGTATAGGAATTCCTAAAATTATGTTTTGTTATAGATGGTCTGTGGGCGATAATACTTTTTATTTAAAAACTAGGTTTTTAAATAGAGCTTTAGTGGTCAATCTCCCAGATGCCAAGAGGGACTACTTTGAGCATGGGGTTGTTATGAAAAATTGGCAACACCCTCCATTAACTGGAGATGATGTTTACCAGGGTCCCAGATGTCCTCCCTATGGCAATGGTATAGGTTATTTTTATTTTATTTTATTTTCAAAATTATTCTTCCTTTGTGTTTGATAAAATGTGCCACTGATATTTTAATTTTGATTTATTTTCAGTTGACAACAAAAGAAAGTGTCCAAAAGAGGCAGACGTCAATATAAGGCACTTAAAACTTATCTGGAGTTTGCATCAGACTGTTGTCGACGAGCATATTAGGTCAGCTTCATATCTGCTTCAGTACCAGAGTTACACATCCTCTTTTACTGCTCGTCCGGTGATAAGCGACGCCGAACCCATACCAGCCTCTACAAGTTCTTCACCTGAGTCACACATTCCTTTCAGTGAAAGGATGAAGAAAAGAAGGCCTCCTACCCTTTTTGAGAAACCTTCCTCTGGTGCTGTAGAGGCAAAAGGAAGTAAGCTTGATATCCCAGGAGAAGGGACAAAGAAAATTGATGCATCTTCCTCGGTTGCTCCTGTGAAGGTGGTCAAGAAGCCCCCAGTGGCCCCGAGCAAGGATGCTGCTCCAGGCGAGGTGATTGTTATTTCTCCGACTAAGACTACAATGTTAGTCGAGAAAGTTGATGCTCCTCTGAGGAGGCTGAAGAAAAGCTCCTCTGTCAATTTGGCTGAATCCATCTCTCAGCCCCAGACTAGTGGTGTTCCCACTTTTGTTCCTCCGAGCTCGGCTATGAGCTCGGTGAAGACTTGGATCATTCTCGAGATCCAAGGTATTGAAGAAAACCTTTCTCGGGACACTGTTACCACATTAGCAGCTCGTCACATTGCTTCTGCAAGTCTTATAGTCTTAAATTTTCATTCTTTCCTTTTTGTATCTGTGAACTAACTTTCATTCATTTTCTTTTCACAGTTAGTGAGTTGTTTTAATACAATTTTGAAGAAAGATGAAGCTATTATAGCTTCAAGCTCCTAGTCTGGTGTAGAGGAAGCTTTGGTAGGCCTGGCGTAGTCTCTGAAAGATTCTCGTCAGAAATATGATGATGATAAGGCAGTCTGGGAGAAAAATCTTACTTCGACTGAGCAGGAGAAGGCTCAAGTTATTGAGGTATCCAAGGGGTTGGAGAAAAAAATGAATGATTTGGAGAAAAATAATAAAGAGCTCGAAGGGAAGCTCAAAAATGCTGAGGAGTTTGAAGATAAACTCAAGGCTGCTGAGGAGGAGTTAGGTCGACTTCAGGAAGTAAGTCGTCAGAATGAGGAAATTGAGAATAAACTGAAGGCTGCTGATAATCTTCTTTCCGAGAAGCTTTCCTCGGAGAAGACAAAGAGGAAAATGGCTGTGAAGAAATCTTTCAGCGCTGGCAGGGATAAAGGGTGGAACAAAGGTTTGGATGCCATGATGTCGCAAGTAGAATATGGCATCCTCAAATACTTTAGAGATGGGTGGGTCGCTGCTCTGCAGGAGATGAAGGTTGATGAAAATTCTGAACTCTTTCAGCGACACATCCCTGGTCCCCCTCCAACTCTTGAAGACGAAGAAGAGGATGAAGCTGCCTCTGAGGAATCTTCCATGGTGATAGAAGATCAAGTTTCTCATCCCCCAGCCATCCAGTCCATTAACGAGGAACTTTAGCAACTCGCTACTTCCTCCGAGCAACCTCCAGCAATTCCCGAGCAACCCTCTGCTCCATCCGAGCAACCTACCTCCTCATCCCAGCCTCCCGAGAAAGTTTTGGTAGACAAGGAAAAGGTGTAGAGTTGTTCGGATTTCTCTCTATATTTTATTTTTCTTTGTCAAATGTAACTTCTGAACATGTAACTCTGAACCTTGTACTTCTGAACTTTGTGATGCAATAAAATTTGAACTTTTGCTTATGCATACTGTTGATTCTCTTCTTCATGCTCTGTTTGTACTCTTATTGATTATTGCCTTTTCTTCCTCTACTAGTTTCTGGCCAGGATGGAATTATTGTCTGCTCATGATACAAAGCTGTTACGGCAATGCAATGAATATTTTAAAGCCGGTCATACGGACATGAGTGCAACTCAAATCACTGACATCCTCGTCCAAGATGCTTCAGAGAAAGCAATCGAAGCCTATCAGTACTTGAAGTGCCTACTCGACCGTGCAGTGGCTAACAACGTAGCATACTATGATATGATTGAGGATCTCCAAGGTACTCTTGAATAACTTTAGCAACAATATAAGTAATCCTCTTCCCTTTTGCACGAGGGGTATGAGAAAAAGTATTAGCAAATCATTGTCGACAAGGGATATGATAAACGGTTTGCTGCTTACGACGTGCGGGAGAGAACGTTGAAGGCTGAGGTCGAAGAGCATAGACAGATACCTGAATTATTAGAGCAAGAAAACAATAACCTGCAAAGAGAGGTGTCTCAGTTGAAGTCTGCAGCTTCCACCTCAAATGCTTTGATCCCAGTGACTGACGAGGGATTCTCGTTCTTGGAGGTCGAAAAGGCCAACCTGAGGGATAAATTGGAAACTTTAAAGAGGTCTGGCCCCTCTACTTCTACTCGTGGATGAGCAAGAGCTCCTCAGGGATGAGCAAGAGCTGCTCGGATTCCTGTCGAGGAACAGAGGACTGAATCTTCTCTAGAGAACCAGGCCTTCCAACTGATGGTGAAGAACCAGGCATTGGTTGAGATGTCTAAGAAAATCAGGGACCTGGAAGAACAGCTTTCTGTGCAGAAGTCTGTCTTGGAGAATAAAGAACTTTTTATCGAAAATCTCCACGAGCAGCTGGAAAGATTGACATATCAATTCCACAAGCAGCCCAGAGAATTCTGTATGGCTGGCTACAACGAGGCTCTCTACCATTTGGATGATCGTATCCAAAATGCCAACAATGAGGGTTATAAACAGGGATGGTTGAATTCCTTAGGTGTGCTGCAACTCGAACAGGGTCATTACCTGTGGGATTACCATAATCCTGGGTTGCTCGACCTACCAGTGCCACCATTCAAACTTGATATGAGTTGGATCCCTGCTCGAGCCATCCCTCGGTGTCTGATTTCCAAATACCTCGACGATTACAATATCCATTCCAATGTCGAGATATCTCATCCCGAGCACCTATTAGATCGACCATCTATGATGAATATCAGGATGCTTGAAGATCTTAACTTCATAAATTCCCCTCATGCTTTAAATGATCCACCTGCTGGCGAGGAACCTGTTTCAAAAAGCAGAGGGGAAGAAACCAATGGAATAGGAATCTTAATGTAATAAATTTGTATTTCATTCTTGATGTATTTTATTCTACATTTAATGAAATAATTTTATTTACAAATCTTGACTGCCATTATCTTGTAATTATAAAACACTTTACATTTGTGCATGTATATCTGTTAAAAAGATAACAACATTGTGTTATTTGTCGATCAACTGGAGTTTGTTAAAATTTATTGTCGACTATCTTGAATTTGTGGTAATCATTTGATGACTAACCAAAATTGATGATATTTTGTTTCTCGACCAACTTGGTAGTAATTTAAAAAGTCACGAGTATCAAAAATTTTGCTCGATCACTTTCTCGTACTCATAAAATGTTTCCGACCAACCAAGGTTGGTAAATTTTTCTTCTCGACCAACTACAGTTAGTGGGTTTTTCTTACCAACCAATCTTTGGCACATTTTTGGAATAGTTTTACTTCCCGACCAACCTTAGTTGGCATTTTCGAGAATATATTTACTTCCTAACCAACCAAGTTGGCATTTTTAGGAATAGTTTTACTTCCCGACCAACCTTAGTTGGCGTGTTCGAGAATATATTTACTTCCTAACCAACCAAGTTGGCATTTTTAGGAATAGTTTTACTTCCCGACCAACGTTAGTTGGCGTGTTCGAGAATATATTTACTTCCTAACAAACCAAGTTGGCATTTTTAGGAATAGTTTTACTTCCCGACCAACCTTAGTTGGCGTTTTCGAGAATATATTTACTTCTTAACCAACCAAGTTGGCATTTTTAGGAATAGTTTTACTTCTCGACCAACCTTAGTTGGCGTTTTCGAGAATATATTTACTTCTTAACCAACCAAGTTGGCATTTTTAGGAATAGTTTTACTTCCCGACCAACCTTAGTTGGCATTTTCGAGAATATATTTACTTCCTAACCAACCAAGTTGGCCTTTTTAGGAATAGTTTTACTTCCCGACCAACCTTAGATGGCATTTTTGAGAATATATTTACTTCCTAACCAACCAAGTTGGCATTTTTAGGAATATATTTGAGTAGTCCAAGATCTGATGAGTAGTGTGTAGCACTAGTATTCCGCAAAAAAAATCCAATAAAAGGAAAGAAACTGGGCAGAACATTGTCACTTTATTCATACTGATGAAACTGCATTACATGAGAGTTTACATTACTGATAATATTTGCGCAGGTGTTCTGCATTCCATGCGTTCTTAAACTCCTCTCCCTCTAAAGTTTCTATTTTGTATGTCCCTAGTCGAAGAACTTCCTTAACTCGGAAGGGTCCATGCCAGTTGGCTTCCAGTTTGTTGTGCTTTTGAATCATCTTTTTTAGCACATAGTTTCCTTCTTTCAAGTCGCACTTCTTCACTCTCTTGTTGTAGAATAAAGTTGTTCGTTGCTGGTAAGCAGCATTTCTAATGGTTGCTTCTTCCCTAACCTCCTCGAGCATGTCCAAGTCTAACCTTCTCATTAAATCGTTGATAGGGGAATTGAAATTTAGTATTCTGTGTGTTGGGAGACCCAATTCGGCAGGTATAACAGCTTCACTTCCAAATGCCAGCATATATGGAGATTCCCCTGTTGCTGCTCGGGGAGTAGTTCGGTAAGCCCATAACACTGATTGTAGCTCGTTGATCCAATTAGCTTTCGCATCATTCAGTCTCTTTTTCAAACCATTCAGTAGTGTTCTGTTTGTAACTTCAGTTTTTCCATTACTTTGAGGATGGCCTGGTGCCGAGTGGACCTTCAAGATATTTGACTGATGACAATAGGCAGCGAACTCCTCGTTGTCAAATTGTGTTCCATGGCCTGTGATGAAGGCATGAGGAAGACCATATCGACAAATGATGTTCTTCCAAATAAATTGGTACACCTTGTCGTACGTCATATCTATGAGAGGCTCAGCCTCAACCCATTTAGTAAAATAATCCAAAGCAACCACGAGATACTTAAATCTTCCCCTGGTCGTTGGCAATGGCCCAACCAAATCTATTCCCCATATAGCAAATGGCCAAGGGGAAGTAATGGGTGTCAATAACGCTTTGGGAGTTCTTCGGATGGAGGAGAAGCGCTAACACTTGTCACATTTCTTAGCATAGACTATGCAATCAACCCTCATCGTCGGCCAGTAGTATCCTTGAGTCATCATTCTTTGCAAAAGAGTCCGACCTGCTACATGGGCTCCACAGGACCCTTCATGGACCTCTTCAATCAAATCTTTCACCTCGGTGGGATGCACACATCTTTGCAAACCTGCTATAATTCCTTGTCTGTATAGAATACCATTTGTCAGTACATAACGAGCATCTTTAAACTTTAGTTTCTTGGCTGCAAGTTTGTCAGTTGGTAATTCCCATTTCTCAATATATGCCCTGATGGGATCCATCCATGATGACCCTAAATCGAGGGTATTAAATTTTATCGTCAGATCTTCATCTATACTCCGACCAATTAAAACTTCAATTGGGATTTTTCTTCGCAGCTCGGTACGAGTAGCTGATGTTAATCGAGCTAAGGCGTCTCTTGCATTCTCCATTCTTGGTATTCTGACCAGCTGAATAGCAGCAAATTCCGACACCAATTCCTTTGCCTTTGTATGATATCCGATCATTAATTCTCCTTTGGATGCATATACTCCCATCATTTGATTTATGACCAATTGCGAGTCACTGAAAATAATAACTTGTTCTGCTCCCATGGTTTTCGCCAAACTAAGACCTGCAATCATGGCTTCATATTCAGCCTCATTATTCGAAGTTTTGAATTGGAAGCGTAGGGCGTATTCCATGTCGACCTCATCCGTACTGTTCAAAACTATCCCTGCGCCACATCCTGTAGTGCAGGATGAACCATCCACATACAGACTCGATATAGGCAACTCGTCTTCAAATTGTTGATCTGACAGAGTTCCTCGATGAAAAATTTATTGCTTCCTATCACCATCTCCTGATATTTCTTGCTGTTCGTCGATCATCTTTTCTTTCCCTTTTACCAACCTAAGCTGGTCTGGGCTTGAATTTGATGATCCTGTAACATCTACTTGCCCTTTTACCAAGCTAAGTTGGTCTAGGCTCGCATTTAATGATCCTGTAACATCCACAGGTTGATCGGTGAGCAACTTTTACTCCTCGGGGGTATCAGGATAGGTGAACTCTGCTATAAAATATGTTACTGCTTGCCCTTTTAGCGATGATCTGGGTTCATAAACTATATCATATTCACCGAGTTCTATTGCCCAACACATCAATCTTCCTGATTTTTCTAGTTTATGAAGGGCTTGCCTCAATGGCATATCAGTATATACTACTATGGTATGATCCTGGAAGTATGGCTTCATTCTTCTGCTTGCCTCGATCAATGCTAGTGCCAATTTTTCCAGCCTTGGATATCTGATCTCTGCTCCTCGGAAGGCCTTACTTGTGTAGTAGATTGGTTTTTGTACTCCATTCTCCATTCTTATCAATGCCGAACTAACTTCATTCTTGGACACTGCCAGATACAAGTATAATTTTTCTCCCATCACTGGCCTGAATAATAGTGGAGGTGCTCCCAAATATTTCTTCAAGTCTTGGAAAGCCTTCTCACATTCATCATTCCACTCAAAAGTTTTTCGGAGCGTCTTGAGAATGGGAGACATCGATGAGTTGCTCGTGATACAAATTTGTTGAGTGCTGCTACTCGTACGGTAAGACTTTGTACTTCTTTCTTCGTCGTTGGGGATCGCAGCCCTAACAGGGCTTTTATCTTTTCAGGGTTAGCTTTAATGCCTCGCTGATTGACAATGTACCCGAGAAACATGCCTTCTTGTACTCCAAATATGCACTTCGTCGGGTTTAACTTCATTTGATATTTATCTAATCGATCAAAGGTCTGACTTAAATCAACTAGATGATCAGCAGCTTTCTTGCTCTTTGTCAGCATATCGTCAACATAGACTTCCATATTGCAACTGATTTGTTCTGCAAACACTTTAATCATCAGCCGCTGATATGTTGCACCTGCATTTTTCAAACCAAAAGGCATAACATTATAACAATAAGTTCCCCTAGGGGTAATGAAAAAATTACTCTCCCTGTCTTCAGGTTTCATTTTAATCTGATTGTAACCAGAATAAGCATCCATGAAGCTCAGCAGTTCGTGTCCCGAGGTAGCATCCACTAGTTGATCAATTTGGGGCAGCGGAAAATGATCCTTTGGGCATGCTTTGTTGAGGTCAGTGAAGTCTACACACATCCTCCATTTGTTGTTCTTCTTCTTCACCATCACCACATTTGCTAACCAGTCTGGATATTTAACATCTTCAATAAAGCAAGCTTTTTGGAGCTTCTCAACTTCCTCCTGTATAGCTTGATTCTTCTTGGGACTGAACACTCTTCTTCTCTGATTCACAGACTTGATCTCCTTATTCACATTGAGTTCGTGACATAAGAAATTTGGGTCTATCCCAGGCATATCCTCATGACTCCACGCAAAAGTTTTCTTTCTGCTTCTTAGGAAAGTTATCAATTCCTGTTTTAGTGAGGCTTCCAACGACGAACCTACTTGAGTAGTTCGTTCAGGGTGCTCGTCGTCCAGGATGATTTTTTCAGTAGCTTCCACCACTTGACCCTTCACGAGTTGCGACTCATCTCTAGGATCCAATGTTTTAATTTCTGCACCTTCATCCACTTGATAGGTGATGGTCTTTTTCCTTGATTCCTCCATTTCCTCTTGCTCGGCAGATGAATAATAGCATTCCCGAGCTACTTTCTGATCACCTTTCACAACTCTTACTCCAAAATTTATTGGAAATTTTAGGCATTGATGTACCGTGGATGGTACAGCTTCGAACTTCTTCAATCCTGCTCTTCCCATGATGATATTGTATGATGATTGAACATTCTTATCCATCACGAAGAAGCCTATTCTTTCTGTTCGACAAGCAGGCCATGTACCAATGAATATAACCAACTTGATCGTCCCAAGTGGAAATACTTTCTCGCCAGCAAAATCGAGGAGGGGTCTATGATAAGGCTCCAGTTGAGATAGCTTTAGATTTAAACTGTCGAAGCACGAGTAGAACATAACATCTGTCAAGCTACCATTGTCTACCAGTACTCTTGAAATCATTACCTCCTTCATCCTCATTTTGATCACCAATGGGTCGTCATGAGGATATAGAACACTTGCGAGGTCGTTCTTTGAGAAACCAATGACCAATTTCTCTTTGTTCACCTTTCTCGAGCGATCTTCCTCAGCTAGATTTATTCGTTGAATGTATGAGCAAGCTTGAGCCTCGCAGAGGTAAGATTTTATCTCGGCAGTAAGGTCTCCTCCTCCTGCATCTCCACCAGTAATAACATTACAGTCAAATGACCCAAAGCGTATTGAAAATACCTCACGTTCTGACTGCCTTGGTCTCTTGGGAAGATCGGGGTCATCTTATGGATCAACTTCATGGTCTCTTTTCTTGTTCTCCTCTGCTCGACGAGGAGATCTAGACCTATCTCTTGTTCGATCGTTGCTTCTTCTATCATTCCTCCAATCAACATACTTTGCCAGTTTTCCTCGTCTGATGAGTGTTTCAATCTCATTCTGAAGAACTATGCAATTTTTGGTCATATGCCCATGATCTTTGTGAAACTCGTAATATTTTGCCTTATTTCTCCTGTCTGGGTCTGCCTTCATTTTCTCTGGCCAATTTAATTCCTCGTTGTTCTTGATTTCTTCTAGAACGTGGTTGATGTCTTTCTTTAAAGGAGTATAATTATCAAATTTCTTCAATACTTCCCATGACGACCTTGTTCTTGAGTGTTTGTCACTACCATTGCTCTTATGCTCTTTCTTCTTAGCTTTATCACCTTCCACCTTGGTTTCTTTGGCATCTATATTCTTCTTCGCAGCCATAGCCTCCTCGGCATTCATAATCTTAGTCGCTTTTCCCATCAGATCTGATATAGTTCTAGGTGGATCTTTGGCCAAAGTGTAGTATAACTTGTTGGGCAGTAGTCCACTCATCAAGGCGGTAATCGCTGTCTTTTCCTCATAGTCAATGACTTCGAGCTTCTCGTTATTAAAACGAGTTATATAATCTCTGGTACTTTCACCAGCTTTTTGTCTAACGCTTAACAAATGTGCTACTCATTTAACTGGCTTTGCCCCAAAACATAAATTCCCAATGAATAACTCGGCCAGTTGAAAAAAGGTTGAGATCTTACCCCGAGGAAGATTATTATACCATATTTGAGCAGATCCGGTGAGAGTTCCCGAGAATGCTCTGCATCTCATCTCATCTGGAACAGCATAGATGTCGGCTGCAGCTTGGTATTGTTCTATATGAAGGACAGGGTCGATCTTTCCATCTTATTTGGGGGTCACAACAGGTGCTTTGAGCTTTGATGGTGTTGGAAAATCTACAATGGCCGGGACAAAAGGTGTTCCTTGAACAAAAGTTTGTTGTAGAGGGTTCTTGGCCTTAGCCATTTCCCCTAATCTATCCTCCAGCCTATGAATAGAGCCTTTCCAGGCATCATTTCCTTCCTCAGGCCTGTTGGTTCGAGCAACTGATCGCGTTGATGTGGCTTCCTGGGATCTATCTTGACGAGCAGCTGGTCGCGACTGGGCAGATCCTTCCCTTAAGTCTGATGGTCGTCGAAAACTCCTCGATGCGGCTCTAGGAGGACTTTTGCTCCTCCTAGGACCTAATCAATCAAAAGGAGATACTATG
The DNA here is from genome assembly GCA_949130495.1 of Sambucus nigra. Lineage (NCBI taxonomy): Eukaryota > Viridiplantae > Streptophyta > Magnoliopsida > Dipsacales > Adoxaceae > Sambucus > Sambucus nigra. The sequence goes on along the minus strand of OX422219.1, from coordinate 401,602,317 downwards.
CTTAATCTTTTTAGCGCATTAGTCCTTTCTGGAGAGAGAGTGATACGTTGTTCAGTATCTGTGGCACGTACCGATGAAGTTCGTCCAGGTTGATAAGAAAAATCTTCAGATTCCTCAGTACGATATGAATCGGTACGCCTAGTACGCGAAGAAGGTAATCGGGTATTTCTTTGAATACTTTGCGATTCTGAGTGGGTTGGTGCACTGCCATGGAGGGTTCGTATGAGTTGTCGCATCGTTTCTTGCATAACTGTTTGGCCCTGGGCCAGATTTGTCATTATTCCAGCCATATTTGGAATATTGGGCGGAGCAGATGGATTTGGAGGGCTTCCAGCGTTTCGATTGCTGGGTTCTGGAATATCAGTCATTTGTGATGAATTATTTTTGATGAAAAACGATATTACCAGTCGTTTTCCACAGACGGCGCCAATCTGTTAATGTAAAAAATTAGATTATATCTAATTAGTTAATCACAGATAAATAAAATGAGATAAAGAACTTTTAAAGTGGTTCAGCCTTATAAGAATGGCTTACGTCCACTGTTTCTGTTATTGTTGACTGTTTAGGAATTCTCGATTACAAGTTTTCTCAAGAAATTCCGGTCCCCCTACAATGAGGATAATACAATGTATTTATAGCCCTAAGGCTATAATGTGAAAGGGTAACATATTAAATGCCCCTTAAGCGTATACATCTGTATGATAATAAGCATTTAATGCGCAGTCAAACTGTTGGGTTATCCTGATATTAATGCTTTGTTCGAGGTGAAGCTCGGACCGCCTAAGCTGCTCGAACCGCCTAAGTTCCTCGGTACTCAAAAGTTCCTCGGTGCTCAAAAGTTCCTCGGAGAGTTCTTGTAGGTCGGAGCGTCTGAGTTGATCGGGGAAGCAGAGTTCCTCGTTGCGGTATGGTTCCTCGGAGTCGAGGTGTTGTTCGTAAGTGTTTGTCGTTGCCACGTAAATTGCCACGTGTCTTCACCCAATTGAGCCATGTCAGCAGACTAAATTTGGTATCAACAGCGCGTCTGAAAATAATTAAAAGTACACCCTGAAGTCTCTGTCGCTTTCGGATTCTACCCAAGGTAACTTTAAGGCAATATAACCATTAATGTAAAATTGCAGATTGACCCCAAAAACTTTTAAAACCAAGTTTTAATTAATAAAAACTTATTTTAAAATGTTTATAAAATCCCAAAAAAATATTTAAAAAGCAATATTATGGATTTAAACACACTCAACATATGTACACACACTTATATGCAATATGACATGTATATGATCCATGCTATTGTGTGTGAGTGTTGGTAATGAGGTCTAGATCACTTCAATCAAGAAAGATGAAATAGTAGTGCAAGCTCTGGGGTTCTTTGGATTCTAAGTTCGACATAATTTTATCACAATTTCCAAACTAGATGAACACTTATACAATGTATACTCAAGTGAGTCAAGAGTATAAGGTGCTTCACCAACACCTACAAAAGCACAATTAACCCCTGCAAAACATATATATGTCCAAATTCGAGGTTTTATGGTTAGCGGACATAAATATAGGCATTAAGAACGTAAAAGTGCTAGAATGCATAAAGATAAAGGGCCCAAATATGCAATATTCGTGATGTATCACACCCCGAGACTTAGATATTGCTAGTCCTTAGTGATGAAACAAACAAAACCAGTCCACAGAAGGAAATACAAAACGTATATATGCATCAAAATACAATTGCCACTTTCATAGGAAACACGATTGCATTTAGCATATGCAATAAGCCATTAAACCCCTAGGTTACCCTAGTGGACGAGTGTTACCTCGTGAGGGTTTTCAGGGATGGTACCCACAAACATCACATGGTTTCCTCAAAATATGCCCAACCCATTATGCGACAAGCCTAACAATAGAGAAAAGGATTTCATACGCATTATTAGCAAAGTGAATGAATTCAAACAAAAGTACAAATCATGACCATTATAGAATGCACCTCATAGAATTGAAACCTTAAAATGTGTGGGGGGCGGAGCGAGCACATGCAAAGTGTGATTTGGCGAAAAAGTTATATAAATCGGATAAAAATTAAAGCAAGCATATATTCAATCCCTATGGGCATTACACTCATCAAGTGATTTCACTCGAAACAGGGAGTTAACACACGGGACATGCGAGAATAAAGAGTAAATGTAAATGGAAACTAGGTCGCGCACATGTCACAAATGAAGAACGCTATGTATAAAATGAAAAATGTAATCTCAATGAAAGGTACCGCACATTAAAGGAGGTGAAATGCATTTTCACAGATTATCAAAACTATTATGACTTTTTAATTAAATACACTTTAAGATCACATAGGACTTTTTAGGGTTGTAATGTAGGCTAGGTTAGGGTACGAAATGAATGGAATGTATGTACGGATTCAAAGTGTTCGGGATGAAAACTCGGGATAATGGGAAAATGCGGGCAATATAAAAAGTTGGAAAACAAATTCCAAACCAAGCATTTAATGTATGAATTGGAGAGCGATAAAATCTTATTGAACTATATACAACATTTACAACTTTCTCTTTCTTTTCTTTTCTTCTTTTTCTCATTTTTCTCTGTTGTTTTCTTTTGCTTTTTGCTTTCTCTTTCTCACACTTTTTTCACTATTTTCTTTTCTTTACTTTTAAAACTCTCATATGCCTAAATTGCAACCGACATCATAAAAACATCATTCAACCCCAAGTAACATTCCAAAGAAAGGTATGGAAATGTATGTATGGGCTAAAACTCCAATTTAGAGTTGGTTATGGGATTTTAGGTTATGAAACGAACGGCTAATATTTAGGCTCAAAGGGGTTAACGAGGGTAAACATGTAAAATTAGGTTAAGGCTAATATGGGTGATATAACAAAGATGGCCTATGATCCTTTCCAAAAGTTTACACAATTCTCGAGTCAAAACAATATATGAAAATCATGCTCAAGTAATACATTTCAAGTATGAACTCAATTAATGAACGATCAAATGAAAGAATAGTGAGATTACCAACGAATTCAACGTTTTCAATGAGAAAAGAATAGTGTATACACTCACAAATGACTAAAGGTACAAAGCTTACTCGGTGTAAGTATATACAATGCAATAAAAGATTACTGAGTTATAAAAATCTTAAACCAAATCAATATAGCAATAAAAGTGCATGTGCTCATGGGATTAAAGTTTAATTCATGAAGTTATTCATAATATCAATAAGTGAGAATAAAGTCTAACAACTTTTAAAATCGAGAACATGCATCATTGGGTTGTCTATTGGATCGGGCAATTATTGAAATTTATCATCGGAAACAAAGGCAAAAATGCCCCAAAAAGGAGAAAAAGGAAAGAAAATCTTTTTGAATTTTCAAAGAAAAGCATACTAAGTAACTAACATGTGAGAAAAAACATGGACTAAATAAAGAAATGGATAGAATATCCCACACCCCCTAACTTAAAACTTGACATTGTCCTCAATGTTAATTAAGAACCAAGTTAAGAGAGGAAAAGAGCGATATTACCCAAAATTGGAGCGATCCTCATAAGAACAAGTCCAAAGAATCTACCAAACAAGTTAGTAGCGAGCATAGAGAAAACAAATAACAAAAAGTTAACTAATTACACTAAACTAAATTAAAAATGAAAGAAAAAAAATAAAGAAAGATAGATAGATAGATAGAAAGAATAAAAAGCTAACTATATACAACCTACTATTTAGGCTTCACACTAACTATACACTAGAAGTTTAAATAGTTGAGGGTCCATCGTGAAAACTATTTGACTTTGGCGGATAATAGGTGTACCCTCACATAAAAGCATGCCCTCCGAAAAATATGAATTCCGTTTTAACAACGGAAGGCATGTGTAAGGCGTAAGAAATGAACCATTGCCAATTAAAAGTTTTGGGGAGACGATGGAGGGTTTGGATTGCACGGGTGACAAAAATAAGTGGGGACTGAGAAAAGTCGAATATCTTCCCAATGAATTTGAAGTTGGATGGGACGCGGCGCCCACAAAGGCAAAGATGCGATCATGGAGGGAGACTCGAGCAAGTACTCCTCATCGGCGATAGGATTTAAAACATTACAGTTTGAAACCGAATCATCGGGTACTTGTTTCGGTGGGATAATAGAGAATGAAAATGGGGATGAAAGAAATTCAAACTCATGAGATGAATCATCATCGCATGAAGATTGAGTTTCAAAGGAAATAATATCATTTTCAATGAAATGTTCTTCTTTGGGGGCCAAAGAAGAAATCATTTCATTGAAAATAGATATTACGTCATTTTCATCTTCGCTTTTAATATCTATTACGCAATGGGCAAAGTCTAGAATCGATTGTTCCAAAGTAGGCACAAGTACCTCATTTGGTTCAAAACATTCCTCGACTTCGAAAGTCTCGGAAGCAAAATCGTCTTCGGATTCGAATAACAAATCCAAGTCTTACTCCCAACGACGATTTTCTTCCCGATAACGATTTTCAATTTTATCATTTTCATACATACACAAGCCCTCACCGAATGTCATAGGTCGAGGTGCGGATGCATAAAAATGGGAACTTTTAAAATTACCATCGGACTTAAACGAAAACTCATTATTATAGGAATTTTGAAAACTATTCGAATTCGTTTCAAAATTCCTCTTATAAGGAGATAAAGGCCAAAAATCATTATCATCATCATCAAAGTTATAACAAGGATTACCGAAAGAATTAGAATAAGACATGCTTACCCCAAAAGTGGCTCGAAGTGGCGGATTCCATAAAGTGCTCAAATGTGGAAGTGCTCAAATTCGAGCGTTTCTAAGTGCTCAAATGTGAAAATCCTGCAAAAAAGGTTAAAAGAAAGAATACAAATACAAAAGAAAAAATACTACGAAATAATAAGACAATTACAATCTATAACAAAACGACGGCGCCATTTTGATTAAGGGGTGAAAAGTAGCGCCGCGTCAGAACGTTAATCGTTGAATTCGTTTCACCGCCTCAATACAAACAAACCTAAGTTACGACTATACTCAACTGGTGAGTAAAGCGGTAAGTCGGATATCGAATCCATAGAGAATGTTTGATAGATCGTAACAGATTATTAATCCAGGAATAAAAGTGTAAAAAGGTGGTGTGTGCTAGGAAATAAAAGAAAAGAATAAGTTAAGTCTAAATAAAGTAAAGCGAGGATCGGGATATCCTCCAACCATACGGATCGAAACAACTACTAATCAAGATTCCGGCTCGAGAGCAATTTAATCAAGCATTATCAATTAAACATAAACTTCACACAATAAGGAATTTAAGCCAAAGTTGCGAGAATAAACATTGAACCAAAAATTGGTCTCACGCGGATTAAATTTGGATTATCGCTTTAAATACTAACGTTGCATGACAAAGAAAATTAAACGCATAATAATACGACTTTAATTCACGCGGGTTCAATTAAACGCAATTTTGCACAAAACCTAATTTTCGGAGCTCGGGGCCCGTTAATGGCGGAACGACATCCCGGACCTATTTATCTAAGGGAACATAATGAACAAAGCTAATTTATACTAATTAAACTAGGAAATCAAGAAATAAAGCAGTTAAACTAATTAACAAAGCATGAAACTAATTTAAAAAGCAAGGAAAATGAAGAACAAAACTATATTAAAGGAGATGATAGTGAATAGTTCAATCTTACGAAACTACATAGATGTCATCCCAAGAAGAGAAGAATATGATCTCTCAAAACCAAACCCTAACCTAAAATGTCTTCTAAAACTAAGTATGAATATGTCCTGAAATATTACACAAAATTGGGTTATATAGTAAGTTGGAAATAAAAGAAAAGAAGAAAGAAAAGAAGGCAAAAATATCTGCTGAAACAGGGGATCGATCGATCGACAGTTAAAATCGTGGAAAAATTCTGAAGGGTCCATCGATCGACCCTTTTGGTTGATCGATCGATCAAGCAGGGCAGACTGCAGTTTCCCCTGTTTTGGCTTGCAATTCGTCTCCGCTTAAATTATCATAAATTCTTCATTCTGAATCAGAATTGCGCACCGTTTACGGCCACACGAAGCTTGTGAGGAGGTCTACAACTTCCGTCTAGATGTTGGGCCAGGTACCCAAGCTATGAAAAGACTAAAATTCCCTTGAATGTGCGATTGCATACGAAACTTGAGCGGAATGCGTTCGAACTCCATACTTGGTACCTAATTTTCTACAAAAGCCCAATTATACCTCATATAGCATGTTAACAATATAAATCGAGGTTTTCTGGTTAACAGGCTTAAATATAGAGATTAAGGCACCGAGGAGGCTAAAATGCGTCCGTTCAGAGGATGAAATATGCAATATTTGCGTATTATCAAGGGGTAAGGAGAATATTTCATAACTCCTCTTGAGTCTTCAATCTACGTTCCCCTAACCAGTGCTGACAAACTAGTTGCTGGCTAAGACCAGGCCAGGGATAAAGAGAAGCCAGTTTTACTTATTTTCTGTTCTTCTTTATTTTTCTCTTTTGATGAAGTAACAACTTTTGTACTTTAACTATTCATTAATGAAAGAATAACTTTTTCTCTCGAAATGATGTTCATACCTTCAAATGACTTGTATTTCTTATTGAACTGTGTTGCTTTTTTTTATGTTTTTTGGTCTTCTGAATTCCTACAAACTCATGTATTTGTGACTTTCCAGTTTGATGCTAGGAAAAGGCTATAATTTTTATTTAATTCAATCTTCTTAGGTGAAGTAGAAACCTTCTGGAAGCTGGTTATATTCCCATAATTAAAGAAAACTTGAATGGGTTGCTCGACCCAGATGTATCCAACCAAGTCAAAGATTTATATATCCATCTCCATTGCTTGTTGGACGGGGTTGGTGCTAATAATGTTTCGTACTACAAAAAAATTAGAAATTACAAGAGAATCATAAGTTATCCCTTGCTTTACTCCATTCTGATTATAAGACCAAGTATAAAGCCTTAAGTGAAGGTTGAGTTTTTGACACTATGTTGAAAGATATCACTTATGCACTGAACAAGAAGTAACTTTCCTTGAAATAAGAATCAGAGAATGCTAGGTCCATTATTGCAATGTTAGATAAAGAGAATAATGCCTTTTGAAATGAACTGAATAGTTTGAAGAGATCAACTGCTACTATCCCATATGAAGGTGCTTTTTTAAAAAAATTGAAAATACAAGGCTATTGGAAGATCTGGAATCATTGAAGAAGAAGAAGAAGAAGACCAAGTCTGCACAAACTTCCAGACAAAGCTGCTCAGTTGAAGAAGAAAGAACTAAGAAAACTCTCGTCGACCAAGCTGCTCAGTTGAAGGCTAAGGATAGTGTCCTCAGAAAACTTCAAGATCAAGTGGAGAGATTGACTTTTTTATTTCACAAACAGCCTAGGAAGGTTTGGATAGACGTCTACAATGAATCCTTAGCCCGCATGGATGATAATCTTGCTCAAAGTAATTGTGAGGGTTATAAATGGGGGTGGACCAATTTGCTAATTTTGCTGAAGTATGATCAGAACAGTAACTTACAGCATTGGAATAACCCAGATTTCTTGGAATTTGACAAGACTCCATCCAAGTTGAATACAAAATGAATTCCTCCCAACGTCATTCCGCAGTGCCTGATAACTAAGTATATAGGGGATTATGGTCTCCATATTGAGCATGAAATAGTTCGCCCTCCTCACTTGCTTAATAGGCCAAGTAACAGCAATAGGAAAATTCTGAGGGACTTTAACTTAATAAATACTCCACATACCTGCTGGAATGGACAAGGCCCAAGGAAAATGCCCAGTAGAATGAATATATCTTTCTTGTATTGCATTTTGCTTATTTATTGCCATTGTAATGAATTTCGACAAATGAAATGAAGTCAATTTGATTGAATTATATGTTATTCAAGTTAATGGTTGTTATTAATATTTTTGCCGACTAGATAAACTGTATAAAGATTAGTTAATCAGCTTATAGACTAAATAACCTATATAAATATTTAATATCTGATTCATGTTTGAATCATGTATACGGCCTTAGATTCAACTAATGAAGTTGGATAAAACTGTAAATAGTTTTATTGTACTAAGTTACAGCATTAGTTATCAGTGACGACCAAATGTATTATGAATGTATAATCATTCGAGTATTTTAACCTGGTTGGGTAAAACTTCTAATTAAGATATTTTACTAACTTCTTATATGTGATTTCCCAAGGACAAATCATGCATGAAGTATAACTTTTCTAAAGTTGGATATGTTTGGAAAACTTTTAACCATGCACCTTTCGACGAGTAACTTTTTGAAAACTTTTCTGAAGTAGGAAAACTTTGGAAAAGTTTGAACCATGCCCTTCTCACGCGAGGAAATTTTTGAAAACTTTTTTAAGTTGAAAAAGTTCGAAAAAGTTTAATCCATGCCCTTCTCGGTGAGGATCTTTTTTGAAAACTTTGAATTAAAATTGCTCATATTAATTAGGTGTAACCACCATACTCTGAAAAATGAAACACAAAAAGGATTTATAATGGAGAAAAATTGAGATTTCATTAACTTGAATAAGCACTTACATTAAGGATAGAATTTACAAGCTGAATTACTAATAATACTTGCGCTGGTGGTCTGCGTTCCAAGGATTCTTAAATTTTACCCCTTCCAAAGTCTCCAATCTATAGGTTCTTGGTTGGATAACCGTTGAGATACGATATGGACCATGCAAATTAGGCTCCATCTTGTTGTTCTTCTGGATTACTTTCTTAAGTACCAGGTCTCTTTACTTTAGGTTGCTCGACTTGACCCTTCGATTATAAAACCTTGCAGTCCTTTATTGAAAGCAAGGTTCTAAAAAACGCGGAGTGTGATTGAGGCATGGAGGCCAAGCCTTAAGCCTTAGAAGCCTAGGCGGGCCTAGGCGTAAAAAACGTCAAAAAGCGTTTAGGGCTTCTTAATATATTTTAATATTTTTTAACCAAAGCAAGGCTATTAAAATACAAAAATTGAACATATCATAAAAATATCTCTGAATATATGCAAATTAAAACACTATTTGATTATTTTGGATGAGATAATGGTCCGGTTTGTAAACAAATTCTTTAAAAGGCGACATCGTTTCACTAAAACATTATTGTTTTTAGAAAAAAGTGCGCCTTAAGGGAATTACCAAGAATAAGGCGTGAAAAGCGTAAGGCGAGGCGTTTCTCCCAAGCCTTAAGCCTAGGCGGAGCCTAGGCGGGTTTTTTAGAACAGTGATTGAAAGGCAGCAATCCTCATACCAGCATCTTCCTGAACTTCTTCTATCATGTCCAAATCTAGTCACCTTATGAGGTCACTCTTGGGTGAATCAAAGTTCAATACCCTTTTAGTTGGCAGATCGATTTCCATCGTTACTACTGCTTCAGAGCCAAAAGCTAACATGTATGGTCTCTCTCTAGTTGTTGTTCTGGGAGTAGTCATGTATGCCCAAAGGACACTAAGAGTTCGTTAATCCAATTTCCTTTAGCTTCGTCCAACCTTTTCTTCAACCCATCCATTAAGGTTTGTTGGTGATTTTTGTCTGGCCATTGCATTATGGATGCCCAGGTGTTGAATGAAGTTTCTGAATGTCTGATCGAATAAAATACTCTTCAAATTCTTCATTTTCAAACTGAGTGCCATGGACGGTGATGATGGCATAAGTCATGCCATATCTACAAATGATCTTCTTCCATATGAACTGGAACACTCTTTGATAAGGCATATCAATCAGGGGCTCAGCCTCCACCAATTTGGTAAAATAATCAACAATTACAACCAGGTACTTGAATCTTCTTTTGGTGGTCGATAATGGTCCGACCAAGTCAATTCCCTATATAATGAAAGTACATAGAGAAGTGATGGGTGTTAGGCCTACTCTTGGTCTTCTTTTTATGGTATCAAACTTCTGGCATTTATCACACTTCTTGGTAAAAGCAACACAATTTTCTTTCATCATCGTCTAATAGTAATCATACATTACTATCGTTTGTCTTGGGACCTCCCAACTTTGTGTTATCCACAAGAGCCTTCACGCACCTTTTTAATCAAATCATTCACTTTATTTGGATGAACACAACTAAGTAGGGAAACCGTGTATCCTCTCCTATATCACTACACCAAATCTGCCGAATTGTCAAAGTCAATGACCCTGACAATTCGGGGCGAGATAACTTTTTTTGTCATGGACTTATCACGATCCCTGACCGTGATAAGTTTACTCACGGTTAATAACCGTGACAAAGCCTTAACCCTTTTTAAAAACATTGTCACGGTCAATGATCGTGACAAGTCCGTGACAACCTTATTTGTCAAGGACTTGTCACCGTCAACGACCGTGACAATTCTGGGCAGAATTTTTAAAAAAATCTACTGGGCAGTATGGCCACTGCTACTGCCCAGCAGTATATTTGTACCTGTTATAGCAACGTTGTACCTGTTCAAACATCATATATCCAAATAAACTAAAGATAATGCAAATATACATTCAAAATAAAAATAATATACATGACGATATAATCCAAATATAATTCAAATGTACCAACTTAAAAATAATGTCACTACATGTCTAGGGTAAATGTGAGGAGGTGAGTAGGCCACACGATATATGAATTGACACATCCACTAATATACATCGTGTCGCATTGTTCGCGCAACCACAATAGGAAGTTCTCCTTCCCGGGTATCACATGCGTGACAAGTACCTTGGACTCGATCTCTTGAATCTCACGTCCATGAACTATTCCACCCTGGATGATTGACGCGACTGAAAATGTGTCTCAGAAGTGCGTTCACTCTAGGCTCAAGTGTAAGCATGTTGCTCAAGTAATAATCCCAGTAAGTCGGGTATCGATCCTCAGGGAAAAAGGACAACGAAGTTGTGACGATGGGAAAAGACGGAGGAATCCTAACTTTGACTCTAAGAAGAAAAAGAAAAATTGATTTGGTTTTTAGATTGATTATAGCTAAATGCAATAATGAGAATAAGAAAAGATGCAACTATACTAATCTACCTAACTTATGAGTGAAAAATAGTCATAAACTTTTTATTTAAATGATGAGAAAAATAGGACGGGAATACAATCCCCCAACCCTAGTGTAGTACGGATATAATACTAATCTTAAATTTATCTGATTGATTTGACCCAGAATTTAGTACTCCCAAGTATTATATATACGAGGTTCAAGCTCGCGTCATACCTAATCTGAGGATGAGTAAATCAGTATCGCGATAGTAGCACTCGAATTGCACTCTAAATCATCACGAGTACCCAGAGGCAAACGAGATATAAAGATCTACAATTGTTGTGCAACTACGCAATACGATCAAGGTCAATCATTAAATTTAGTGGATTAATTTTATACACACGCACTAACACATCAGGCTGGGTTCATGCATCCCGGCCTTGGGAAATCTAGCCTAACATGTTGAAAAGAATGGAAACAAGGATTAATGTGCAGGAACTCATAATTACTCTAAGGAAAATAGTAATTAGATGCAGAAAAGAATTAGAACTAAAAATTACTCACTAAAATTATCCAAGTAATAAGTGAAACAATGAAAGAAACAGATACTCATAGAAATCACTGAATAAAACCTTCAATCCTTGAAATAAATCTGAAAGTATTAACTAAGCTAGGGTTTCTGGAAAAGAAGAGGAAAAACCTACTAATTCTCCGTGTCTCTAACAATACTAAATCGGGTCATTTATACCCTACAACAATATCGGAAGTCAGCTGCACTAGGAGTCTTTTTAGGAAGAGAAAAGATTTTCAAATCTCGAAGACCGGACCGGTCCGGGGCTTAGGCGGACCGGTCTGCCCCCAAGGCGGATCGATTCTTTTTATTTTGTGGTGGATCGGTTCTTTTAATTTTTGCATTTTTCGGTTTGCATGCGATCCGGGGTCTTCTGGAGTTTGGCAAGGCGGATCGGTCCGGCTATTTGACTTTTTGGTTCCTCTTTGACTGCTCATAACTTTTGTTCCGGGATTCCGATTGAGGTGACGTTTCTTCCTTTGTGCTCATGAATGAGATGTCTTCAACTTCTCTTAAGGTACTTCATCCGAATTTCGGGTGGAAATTATGCTTTTGCCCTTGAGACTTTTCCTTCTTTCTTTCTTGATTCTACCGATTTCCTTCTTTCGTTTCTTAACATCAAATACCTGTAAAATCACTACAAAATACCAGAAACTCGGTGTACTCATTAGGATCAGTCAGTAGCACAGTTATGAGATAAATCCACCTCAATTACGTTGTTCGAGGTGCTAAAAGTAACTAAATCAAGGGATAAATTAGGAAGAATTTATGCCTAATCAAACCCCCCTAACTTAGAACTTTGCGCGTCCCGAGCAATGTAAAAGAATCCTAGCGTGGCTCAACTCTTTGAAAATAATTTTATTGGGATAAAATACCTTTTTCGCGGGCAAGCGATTGTATTTAGCGTATGCAACAAGCCGTTAAACCCCTAGGTTACCCTAATAGGACGAGTGTTGTCTCGTGGGGGTTTGCAGAGAATATACCCACAAAATTAGACTCAAAGAGAATTCAAAATAAGCAAAAATTGTGCAATTCAAACTTTTCCAGAAAATAGTCATCATCAAGTCATATTTACATGTCTCAAATCGTAGTGTGTGTGTGTGTGCGTAGCCAAAAATATAACCGCCAATTTCCAGTGATTGATCATTACGCTACTCATCCGAAAATTCGTTTTGATTTCAAGTTCTCACGGAATACTCTCACAAACGAATCTCTTGGATTATTCCTATTCTCTCGGTATGTGTGATATCAAGAGTAAATGTAATGGAAGCAAAATCACGCATACAATTAGAAAGACAGAAATTTTATGGTGAAAGGACCTCATCAAAGGATTACGGTTTTAAAAACAGGAACATTGCCTTTATTTCGTGCACTTCATCTCTTTTATTATCTTTTGGTGTCTTAACTCTCCACCCGGTAATCAGTTTTCGCAATTTGGACTCGGTTAGGACTTTTTCGGGTTTTTAGGGTATATCGGGTAAAGTGAAGGAGGTATGGACAGTTGGAATTGGAAAAGTCATTAATGATGTCCATTTGTTCTTTTTCCGCGGCTATTGCTCTTTTTTTTCATTTTTTTTTCTGTTTTTCACTACTTTTCTTTTCTTGCTATTTTTGTTGAGCATCACTAATTTTTCTTGCCCCTTTAGATGCACTTTTGGACTAAATTCTGAATTTTTCCATTTTTCGCAATTCCGGGCTATTGGGGTTGTTTGGGTTATCAACGAAAGGGAAAAATCATTCGGCTCGATTTGGGTTGCAAAAAGGGTGATTTTTTTCACGACTTTTTATGGCCAATATTTTTGGGTGACAAACAAGGGCCTACTTCATCGTCCAAAATACCAATTGCGTTACCATGTGCGTTTCGAGAAGACTTTAAGTTTAGAGACTAATTTGGCACGTTTTTCAAAGCAATATTACACACATTTTTCAGAACCGATCAAAATGAAAGGATTGAGATCCTTGACAACTTTTTAGGCGCTGAAAAGAACGTTGAGTTAACAATTAACTCAGATTGATTTAAAAACTCGCAAAACGTGATAGGCTCGAATCTCACCGGGTTTGTTAATCTCCACACTTATTCGTTAAGTCGTCAATTTTCGTTCAATTTCCATCTTTGGTCAATTTTGGCTTTGTGTACATTAAATGTTTACAACTTGAGACTTTAAACCGACTTTCAATGATATTTTTGCAAAATTTGAATTCCAATTTTTATTTATTTTGAACAAAAATATTTTTGGATTTTTCAAAATTTTATGATTTTTCTAGGCATTTTGAAAATTTGTGAAGTTTTAGAAATACGCACTTGTGACCCCCCCCCCCCCCCCTAACTTAGAGTTTTGCATTGTCCTCAAGCAAAAAGGACTAAAATCTAACTCAAAGTGAATAAAAAGTGCGAAAAAATAAAACAAACAAATAGAGAAAATGCAGTTTTTATTACAACAGGACTGTGTTACATATGCAGGGGAAAACATACAACTGTGAACAGGGAAAAAGAAAGAAAAAAGCTGCCAACACCATATAAAGGTTCACCGGGGGGGATGGGAGGAACCGGGCGCGTTGGGGTCATAGGGGTTCTGGTAGTAGGAAGGTAGTGGCTCATTAGGATCCCCTATGCGCCGATAGATGTCCGCTTGGAAGCGAAGAACGATGCTCATGTCGCGCTCGTACTTCGTCTGAAAGGTGTTGAAGTTGGTCTCAAGCACCGACATACGCGCAGATAGGTCTATGCCCTCCCACTCGAAATCTGGGTCGTCCTCCTCGTCCGCCGACTCCTCGTCTGAATCGATATCCCCCATCTCAATGTCCTCACTAGCTGCCCCTGCGTCTTCCTCGTTGTCGCTCGAGGCAGCCTCCTCTTCGACATCATCACCCCGCCTAGCCCGGAGGACGGCTAGCTATTTGGCGCTTTTGGTGCGGGTTCCTTGTCCGAAAGGACCGGGGAGGCGCGTATGGTCGCTCGGCGCCTTTATGCCAGCATCCTTAAGGATGGACGTGATCAATCGGGCATAAGGAAGTGGGGCGATACCCTTCTCATCCAAGGACGCGTTAATGATGTCCGCGTATAATGTGCGGCCCAAATGGATGGAAGTTTGGGGGTAGAAGAGATGTTATGTCAAGGTACCTTGCCGAGGCCGCATGGCAAAGTCATTGGATGTTTGCAATAGGTTGGCGCACATAATTTGAAAGGTAAGGCGCGCCTTCTCGTTGAGGCGTCCAACGGTGACGTTTTGCCCCGTCCAAGCCACGTTCGGTGCAATGCGGGCCATGATAATGTCCTTGTCGACCGGGGGGGGATTTTGGGGATAAGTAAATTCTTGGACGTTCGGGACATCAAACTCGATCAACTTGGCCGTGAGACGGGCCAAGGAAAAGGGAATGGGAGTCCCATCCACGAAAGATTCGGCCTCGAATTGGCCCGTCTGGACAAGTGTACCATAGAATGAGCGGACTTCGATTGACCAAATTGCGTCGTGAGGTTGGTTGAGGAAACGACACCAGCCCCGGGCCATAAAAAGGGCGGTGACGTAGTTGGGCAGAGCTTCCCATTGGACCGCGCGCTCCATATGGAGTTTATGGCCCAAATCAAAGTATTGAGCGAACCATCGCTCCTCTTGGTGGGAGCGGTATTCGCCGTGACCGGAGGGGTGGATCACGGTGGAGTCGTATTTAGTGGGGGCAACACGGGAGGCCATGGAAATAGGAGGGAAGTATTGCTTAAAAAAACTAGAGAGGAAGAAGAGAGTATTTGGGTTGAAGGTGTGAGTAGGAAAGGGAGGATTGGAGGTGTATTTATAGTGGAAAGGGGAGGGGTTGGTTTTGGAGGGAAGGGGTTTGGAGGGAAAAGGGGTTGAATTTGGGAGGGAAAGGTTGGGTTTGGGAAGAGGAAAATCGGATTGGAGGGAATGAATGGGATTGGGGGGAAAGGGGGGTTAATCTTGGGAAGGAGAGAAGGCAGATCTGCACAAGGCGGACCGGTCCGGGGTAGTGGCGGACCGATCTGGCCTTTTGACTTTTCAAATCCTCGACAGGCGGACCGGTTCCTTTAAAAATAAAAGGAACCGGTCCGGGGTCGGACCGGTCTGCCTAAAAAAAAGGAGCCGGTCCGCCCCAGGGTTTTTTTTTGGGCTGGACTTCTTCTACTTCGGTTTCGAGCTCTCTTCTTCAAAAAATTTCACGTTCCCAATATCCTCTCTATCCAATTGAACTAAGGACCCTCTCGATTTCACTGGTCAACACCCTTTGACTCAGAATTCCCAAAACACACGAATGCTTCTCCCGAACAAAACCTGGTTCTAACGACTCTCAAAACACACACGACTCTCACACACACGACTCTCATACACACGACTCTTACTTCAACAGCTCACTCAACCCCATAAATGGGGTCCGACAACCAGACGGTGTCGACTTCTTCTACACACGCCTCTAGATATGGCTTTAGGCATTGTCCATTCACTTTGAATGTATTTCCCCCTTTTAAATCGTCTAGTTTAACAGCTCCGCGAGGGAAAACATTCTTCACGACGAATGGGCCAGACCAACGTGACCGCAACTTGCCTGGGAAGAGGTGAAGCCGAGAGTTGTAGAGGAGACCTTTTTTCTCGAGGAGAAACTCTTTTCATCGAATGATGCTATCATGAGTGAGTTTCATCCTCTCTTTCGAAATGTTGTCATTCTCATACGCATCATTGCGTAGTTCTTCTAACTCATTCAATTGAAGCTTGCGAGCTTCACCGGCCTTATCCATGGCATAATTTAATTGCTTAATCGCCCAATACGCCTTGTGGTCGAGCACAACAGGAAGGTGGCAAGGTTTTCCATACACAAAGCGGAAAGGGGACATGTCGAGTTGGTTCTTGTATGCGGTACGATAGGCCTATAACAAATCGTTTAATCTAAGTGACCAATCTTTTCGGGTAGGATTGACTGTCTTTTCGAGAATGTTCTTGATTTCTTAATTCGCTAGTCCGGCCTGCCCATTCGTTTGTGGGTGATAAGTCGTTCCAACCTTGTGAACAACGTCATACTTTCTCATGAGCTTCTCGAATGGCCTATTGCAAAAGTGCATACCATTATCGCTAATTATTGCTTTTGGTGCACCGAAGCGGGAAAGTATGTGTTCCTACAAGAACTTTATCACCACTTTGTTGTCATTAGTCTTGGTAGCTATAGCTTCCACCCATTTAGAAACGTAGTCTACCGCGACGAGGATGTATAGGAAACCAAAGGATGGAGGGAAGGGATCCATGAAATCAATACCCCAATAATCGAATATCTCAATGATGAGTATAGGAGTAAGAGGCATCATGTCTCGTCGAGTAATGGCTCCCATTCGTTGGCACCTATGGCATGATTTGCAAGCATCGTTCACATCCCGGAAGATTGTGGGCCAATAGAGACCGCATTGTAGAATTTTAGCTTCCGTCTTTTTCGTCGAAAAGTGACCTCCACAAGCTTCCAAATGACAAAACTGGATGACTTTTGGGATTTCGTCATCCGATACACATCGTCGGATGATTTGGTCTGCACAGTATTTAAAAATGAATGGATCATCGTAAAAGAACATGCGCGACCAAGTAAGAAACCTCTTCTTATCTTGTGGTGTCCAGTCGGTAGGGACGGCTCCCGTGATAAGATAGTTTACTATGTCCGCAAACCAGGGATACGAAGAGGTAGCAAAAAGCTTCCCATCCGAAAAATGTTCGTCTATGGGTATGGGATCACTAGGTACGTCGGACGAAAGCCGAGATAAATGGTCGGCCATGACGTTTTCTACTCCTTTCTTATCTTTGATGGAGAGATTGAACTCTTGTAGGAGTAGGATCCACCTTATGAGGCGCGGCTTGGCGTCTTTCTTTGCAAGTAGATATTTCAAAGCCGCGTAGTCGGTGAAAATAGTAATAGGAGAACCAATGAGATAGGACCGGAATTTATCAAGGGCAAAGACTACCGCTAGCAACTCCTTCTCCGTGGTAGAGTAGTTGAGTTGAGGTCCGGTAAGAGTCCGGCTGGCGTAGTAGATGACATGAGCTTGCTTATCTTTTCGTTGGCCCAAAACATCCCCGATCGCGTAGTCGCTTGCATCTCACATAAGTTCGAATGGTAAGGACCAATCCGGAACTTACATGATAGGAGCGGACACAAGCATGTTCTTCAAATTGTCAAAAGAGCTTTGGCATGCTCCCGTCCACTCAAATGGGGTATCCTTCACGAGTAAGTTGCTTAAGGGCCTCGTGATGGCGGTAAAGTCCTTAATGAACCTTCGATAAAACCCCGCGTGGCCCAAGTATGAGCCCATGTCCTTCAGCGATTTTTGTGGGGGGAGATCAGCTATGACATCTATCTTAGCCCTATCAACCTCTATTCCTTTGGATGATACTATGTGGCCAAGAACTATTCCCTCGGTGACTATGAAATGGCACTTTTCCCAATTCAGCACTAAGTTCTTTTCCACACATCGGGTAAGTACTTTTTCCAGCTTTTCTAAACAATGATCGAAAGAGGTGCCAAAAACGCTGAAATCATCCATAAACACTTCGAGTCCTCTCTCGACCATGTCGCTAAATAAGCTCAACATGCACCTTTGAAAGGTCGCGGGTGCATTACACAAGCCAAATGGCATACGTTTGTAGGCAAACGTACCAAAAGGGCAAGTGAAAGTCGTCTTCTCCTGGTCAAGTACATCTACCTCAATTTGGTTATACCCGAAATAACCATCAAGGAAACAATAGTAAGGGTGGACCGCCACTCTTTCAAGCAATTGATCAATAAATGGCAAGGGGAAATGGTCTTTCCTAGTTCCCGCATTGAGTTTCCGGTAATCAATGCAAATGCGCCACCCGGTGGCGGTACGTTGGGGAACTAGCTCTCCCTTGGCATTCTCAATCACAGTCATACCCGACTTCTTCGGGACGACTTGAATAGGGCTTACCCACTTGCTATCCGAGATTGGGTAGATGATCCCGGCATCCAATAATTTGATTATTTCGGTTCTCACAACTTCTTTCATGTTGGGATTCAGCCTTCTTTGCATTTCTCTAGAAGGTTTGACATCCTCTTCGAGATGGATCTTATCAGTGCAAATTAAAGGACTTATCCCCTTCAAATCAGCTATGCACCAACCAAAAGCACTTTGGTGCTTCCTCATAATTTTCAATAATTTACCCTCATGCCCTTCATTTAGGCTAGAGGAGATAACAACAGGAAATGTCTCATCCTCTCCTAGATATGCATATTTAATATGGGAGGGAAGTTTCTTTAACTCGAGCGTTAGAAATTTTTCACTGGAGCGTTGGAAATTTTTCACTGGAGGGAACCATGTGCGTATCCCTCTAAGGTAATTCCTCGAATCTAGAAACCCAATTAACCTCTCTCACGTCCTCGTCCGACTTACTCTCATCGAGTAGCTCGCTCAACTCTTCAACCTCCCTCTCGAAGTCGGTGTACGTCCCCTCACTCTCATGTCTCATCGCTAAACAGGATTGTAAAGCGTCGCCACAGTAATTCTCCTCAAAGTAATCCTCTACTATCTCATCTATGAGGCTCACCGCGTGAAGATCGTCTTCCTCCCCTGCATTTTGGGCTATGTGGAAGATGTTGGTTTCCAAGGTCATGTTCCCAAATGTGAGTTGCATTCGCCCATTCCTAATATTGATGATTGCGTTAGCCGTAGCTAGGAAAGGGCGCCCAAGGATGATGGGAACATGATTCCTCGAGTGGAAGGAGGGCTCCGTGTCCCAAATGACAAAATCCACAGGAAAGTAGAAAGTGTCAACTTGAACGATCACGTCCTCGACTATACCTCGTGGGATCTTCACTGTTCGATCCGCTAATTGGAGAGTGACCTTCGTGGACTTGAGGTCGCCCAAGTCAAGTTGCCTATAAATGGAGTAAGGGAGTATATTTACGCTTGCTCCCAAGTCAAGTAAGGCTTTTTCAATTTTATTCTCCCCAATGATGCAGGATATGGTGGGTGCACCGGGATCTTTGAATTTAGGCGGGAGTTCATTTAGTAGGATGGAGCTCACATTTTGTGCTAGAAAGACGTTCTTCTTCACTTCCATCTTTCTCTTAACCGTCAACAGGTCTTTGATAACTTTGCCATACGCTGGAATTTGTTTAATGGCCTCAAGGAAAGGTAAATTAAGCTTGACCTGCTTTAGCACTTTTAGCACGTCATCACGGGGATTTCCTCTGTGGGAGGGAATCAACCTTTGAGGAAACGGTGCCGCGGAAGGCGGTTTCACTACTACCTCTGGCCCACTAGAAGCTTCTTGGTCACTCTCATTCAAGGGGACATCTTCGGTCTCTTTCGTGCCGGGAGAAATCTCCTTGGCTTTCGTTGTGTCGGGTGGGGGAGGTGATAAATCAACAACTCTCCCACTACGAAGAGTGGTTACAGCTTGACATTGCTCCTGATGTTTAGTGGAGGTGGAGCTAACGCTAGGTTGACCTTGGGGGAGTCGTTGGCCTTGGGAAGGAAACTTGCCCTTCTCTTGAACACTTAATGAGGATTGTATTTTAGACAGATCCGCATTTATGTCGCCAATCAGACGATCATATTTGGCATTGGTTGCGGTGTGGCTTGCGTTGAATTGATTCATGGTATCCTCGAGAGTTCTCCGCTGTAGCGGGATATAATTTCCTTGAGGTGGCGGTGCTTGCACATGTACTTGCATGTGTGGAGCTTGTTGAAACTGTTGTGGTGGAGGAGGGGCAACATGCGAAGGAGGGTTCATTGCGGCATGTTGTAGCCCATAGCTGAAACCGGGATGATTTTTCCATGAAGGGTTGTATGAATTCCCGTGCGGGGTACCGAAATTACCCTTAAAACCTCCTACACCACTAACTTGCTCTTGAAGCATTGCTTTGTAGGCGGGTATCATCGGGCATTCCTCAGTTGAATGTCCCGCCTCACAAATAGCACACACCTTTACAACTCAGTTTGGAATGGGTCCAGCTGGTCCTTTTCCATATATCTAGCACAAATCTCAAAATCCTATCTCAAGAGTCTCTAATCGGCTATCCATCATAGAATTCTTATCTACATGGAATAGGCCGGATGTTGACGGAGTGGTGGTCACTTGTCTATTTCGATTTTGAGTGTTGGGATCAGAAGTGTCCCAGGATTGGGTAGTCTCGGCGACATACCTCAAGTGAAGCTCAGCATCCTGGGCATCTAAATCGATAAACGGACCACTTCCCATTGTTTCAACAAGTTGTTTGGAGTTAAGATTCAACCCATTATAGATAAAAGAGATGACTTGCACTGAATCAAATCCATGATGGGGGCATGAAGCAACTAACTCGTTGAAACGTTCATAACATCGATGGAATGGCTCATTTTCAGCTTGTCTGAATGCTTGAATTTGAGCCTTTATGGAGATTGTTCGATGTGGTGGGAAGAATTTCTTGAGAAATTTCGACTGTAGCTCATTCCAAGATGGAATCGAGCTTGGAGGTAAAGACCATAGCCAGGCCTTAGCTTTATCTTTGAGCGAGAAAGGGAAGAGTTTGAGGCGAATTACCTCTTGTGTGCAGGTTTGATCATTGAGAGTATCACACACGTCCCCAAATTCCCTAATATGGAGGTATGGCTTTTCAGAATCCATATCGTGGTAATGCGGTAGCATCTGGATCATCCCATTTTTGAAACGTAATTGCCCGGCATTATACGGGAGTATAATGCATCCCGGAGTGACAGTACGCTCGGGATATAAGAATTCTCTAATCGGACGGTATGGGGGCTCTTCCGCACCGGTGGGTGCACTGCTGTGTTGCGACATCTCTTCCTCACTTATTGACTCGGTGCTCTCACTAGGCGTGCTCGGAGTGTGTCCTAAGAAGGAAAAGGGAGTGTTATCGGAGACTGAGTGCGACGGTGTGGGAGGTGGAACCCAGACATGTGGGGCGTTTGGAGTGTGGGGACTATCAAGATTATACTCAACAATTGGATTTTCGTGAATGTTGGTTGGAGTATTATGGGGTGTGGGAGTGGTTTCAGAATTTTTCATTAAGATTAGGAGAGATGATGATGAATCTTTTTGTGATTTTTGAATTTTTTTTTTTTTGGATTTTTAGAGATTTTTAGTCAAAGCTTTGGGTTGACTCGATCTAATCCTAAGTCTACCTAGTTCCCCGGCAACGGCGCCAAAAACTTGACGCGACTGAAAATGTGTCTCAGAAGTGCGTTCACTCTAGGCTCAAGTGTAAGCCTGTTGCTCAAGTAATAATCCCAGTAAGTCGGGTATCGATCCTCAGGGAAAAAGGACAACGGAGTTGTGACGACGGGAAAAGACGGAGGAACCCTAACTTTGACTCTAAGAAGAAAAAGAAAATTTGATTTGGTTTTTAGATTGATTACAGCTAAATGCAATAATGAGAATAAGAAAATATGCAACTATACTAATCTACCTAACTTATGAGTGAAAAATAGTCCGAAACTTTTTATTTAAATGATGAGAAAAATAGGACGAGAATACAATCCCCTAACCCTAGTGTAGTGCGGATATAATACTAATCTTAAATTTATCTGATTGATTTGACCCAGAATTTAGTACTCCCAAGTATTATATATACGAGGTTCAAGCCCGCATCATACCTAATCTAAGGATGAGTAAATCAGTATCGCGATAGTAGCACTCGAATTGCACTCTAAATCATCACGAGTACCCAGAGGCAAACGAGATATAAAGATCTACAATCGTTGTGCAACTACGCAATACGATCAAGGTCAATCATTAAATTTAGTGGATTAATTTTATACACCCGCACTAACACATCAGGCTGGGTTCATGCATCCCGGCCTTGGGAAATCTAGCCTAAATGTTGAAAAAAATGGAAACAAGGATTAATGTGCAGGAACTCATAATTACTCTAAGGAAAATAGTAATTAGATGAAGAAAAGAATTAGAACTAAAAATTACTCACTAAAATTATCCAAGCAACAAGTGAAACAATGAAAGAAACAGATACTCACAGAAATCACTGAATAAAACCTTCAATCCTTGAAATAAATCTGAAAGTATTAACTAAGCTAGGGTTTCTGGAAAAGAAGAGGAAAAACCTACTAATTCTCCGTGTCTCTAACAATACTAAATCGGGTCATTTATACCCTACAACAATATCGGAAGTCAGCTGCACTAGGAGTCTTTTTAGGAAGAGAAAAGATTTTCAAATCTCGAAGACCGGACCGGTCCGGGGCTTAGGCGGACCGGTCTGCCCCCAAGGCGAATCGGTTCTTTTTATTTTGTAGCGGACCGGTCCGTGGGCGGACTGGTTCTTTTTATTTTTGCATTTTTTGGTTTGCATGCGATCCGGGGTCTTCTGGAGTTTTGCAAGGCGGACCGGTCCGGTGTAGTGGCGGACCGGTCCGGCTATTTGACTTTTTAGTTCCTCTTTGACTGCTCATAACTTTTGTTCTGGCATTCCGATTGAGGTGCCGTTTCTTCCTTTGTACTTGTGAATGAGATGTCTTCAACTTCTCTTAAGGTACTTCATCCGAATTCCGGGTGGAAATTATGCTTTTGCCCTTGAGACTTTTCCTTCTTTCTTTCTTGATTCTACCGATTTTCTTCTTTCGTTTCTTGACATCAAATACCTGCAAAATCACTACAAAATACCAGAAACTCGGTGTACTCATTAGGATCAGTCAGTAGCACAGTTATGAGATAAATCCAACTCAATTACGTTGTTCGAGGTGCTAAAAGTAACAAAATTATGGGATAAATTAGGAAGAATTTATGCCTAATCAATAATATTCGGGTCTCTTAACCCCCGCCCTATTCGCTGGCCATCAAATATGTCCAATATGAACACGCTCGGACAACCAAGTGTCGACATCGGTCTGTTGAAGGGATCCAAATAGGGAAGTGGATCATCAAAGTACGCACGTATCGGTGATGATGCAGCGAGGTCCACATCCTCGTCATCCTGCACCTCGTCCTCCCGCACCTCCTCCTCCACCGCCTTATCCTTCCCTTTCCCCTTAAGGTCTCCGCTCAATGTACGCTTCATGAATGAGTACATATCTTAGAACGTCGCCTCCAAACGGGGCAGCTTCGCGCCATGTGAATCCACCGTTCTTGCCAACCCAGTGTCTCTCATCTCCAATCCGATGATCCTAGATTTGGCCACCCGCGAGCTCACCCCCCTTTTCCTCCCCTTGCGATCAGAGCCAAGCACTTGGCTGAGTGCGTCTGTGGACAAAGATGCCTTGTCGGCATCAGACTACGACTCATGCACTTCCTTAAGCTTTGCCTGAAACGACAAAAAGCACATGATTAGTAAAATAAGTAAACTAAAAAAGTATAACGTAATTAAAAAAAAGTAAACTGTCGGATTACATACAATCGTGGCCGCGACGCTCGGGGACACCTCCTTGTCCTTCCCCTTCTTCGTTCGAAGAGCCACATAATTATCGAGCCTATGTGGCTTACCCCCAAGGCAATATATTTCTGTAGTTATAGACAAATTATCGAGCCACATAATGTAGAGTAATATATTTCTGTAGTTATAGACAAATTAAATATTACCATCATCCTATGCTCCACCTCGGCGTAAGATGTCCGACCGTAGTAGTGCACGTCCATCTTTTTTGCCTGATTTTCCCTCCCCGATTGGCGAGATACCAATTGTCGCTCCCCGATCTCATTGTCAATGAACTTTTGCCATTGTGCCAATGAGATCGGCTCCTTCGGCAGGACGGATTCACGCCTTTGGATAATGGACTCTCGTGTTTTCCCAAAGTACCGTGTCCACATATTTTTCTTTCACGTCTTGTGTTGCTCCCTCAACTGCTCCAAGACGGAATCGTGTACACGCACACACACCACCCCTGCCCCCCACCACACACACAAAAATTATTAATAATATAGCTATTTTCAGCCATACCAAAAGATCCCTACTTATCTTTATTAATAATATCTAGAATTAACCACTAAAGAATACCCACCAGATACACCTAAAAACCCACATTGTCCAACCCCCATATGGACAATAATCCAATAATTATTAATAATTATATATTGTTCGATATACAAAGTAATTTTCAAAAAAAGTTAAAAAAATCTCACCCCCATATGGACAATAATTCAGTGGTAATGCCACTTTTACTGTTAACCAACCCAACATCGATCCACTATAATCCAACAGCAATGTCAACAACAAATGTGTATCCCGTACTCCTTCTAATTCATCTACTCAATTAATTCATTTCATCAATTAAACTAACAATTAAAGTATACAATTATTAATTTACTAATTTACAATGAGGGGCAATCCTACTTTCATATGAAATGGGCACTAATTATTAATTTACTTTCATCTAAAACTATACAATTAAAATTACAATTAAAGCTATACAATTTATTAATTTAAGCTATACAATTGTTAAGATTGTCCCACCACACACACCCCACACCCCCACCCTCCCCCCGCCACACACACACGCACACACCTGCACACACACACACACACACACCACCCTCCCCCCACCACACCCCCTGCCCCCCTCACCCCACCCCCACCACACCTGCACGCACACACACACACGTACAAACACAGTCCACCCCACCCCCACCACCCCCTGCCCCCCTCACCCACCACACAACACTACACACACACATACACACACATATACACACATATATACACACACATTAAGAAATGAAAGAGAGAGGAAAAAACATACCTTAGAGAGAGAGAGACCTCGAAATCGCTTAGAGAGAGAAAGAGAGGGAAAAACCAAAATCGGTGGGAAAAAAAAAAGGTAGGGCTTTTTTGCTGTGTAAATTGTCATGGACGTGTCACGGTCCTTGACCGTGACAATTATTTTAAGTATTGTCACGGTTATTGACCGTGACAAGAACATTTGTCACGAACTTATCACGATCATTGACCGTGACAATACTTTGTCACGGTCAATGACCATGACATAAAACGCGTGTTTGTTGTCACGGTCAATGATAGTGACAAGAGTGGCCAGCTGAAAGGTGATAATTTGGCCATTTTGGTGTAGTGTATAGGACACTTTTTCTAGCACATAACTGGTTGCCTTGTACTTGATCTTCCTGGCTTCCTTTTGGTCGGATGGCAGTGTTCTTATTTGATGTATTCTCTAATTGGGTCCATCCATGAGGGACTAAACTCCACAAATATGATGATGATGTCTATCCCATCAATGCTTCTGTGGGCAATAATCTTCACTGGGATTGTTCGTCTGAGTTTTATTAGAGTTACTGATGCAAGTCGAGCAAGAACATATGCTCGGGTATTCTTAAGTCTAAGAATCCTCATTATTTTAACTGAAGTGGTTAGAGAAATAAATTCTATTGCTTTTTTTCTAATATCTCATCATCGTTTCTCCTTTGACACCATAAACTTGTTGCATTTGATTAACAATCAGTTGAGAATCACTATATACTAATACCTGGTCGGGGCCCAGTGATGAAGCCAATTCCAATCTTGTGATCAAAGCCTCGTATTCAGCCTCATTGTTAGAAGCCTTAAATTGGAATCTCATAGCATATATCACATCCAAGTTATTCAGAGTATTGATGATGAGGCATGCTCCACTTCCAGTAGAAAATGAGGATCCATCTGCAAATAACTCCAAAGTTAGAATGTCATTAGAGAACTCTTCTTCTACTAATACTCCATGCTTGAACATCTTCTTGATTTATTGTAATTTTTCTTGGGCAGCCAATAACTTAGGCTGATCGGCCACAATATTTGTCTGCTTTTAAGCTAAGCTCTCTTTCGTAGAAGTCTGCTCGGTAGGCAAACATGGATTATGTTGATCCTCAGCATATATAAATTCAGTAATAAATTTTGCCAATGTTTAGCCTTTTATTGCGACTCTGGGTTCATAAATAATTTCATACTCTCCCAACTCAACTACCGAAGACATTAACCTTCCAAACTTTTTTGGTTTGTGCAGTGCTTATTGTAAAGGAAAATCCGTACAGACAACAATGGCATGGGCTTGAAAGTATGGCATCATTCTCCTAGAGGCTACAATAAGAGATAGGATTAATTTCTTCAAGCGTGGATACCTGATTTCTGCTCATCAAAATGCCTTACTAGTGTAATACATTGTCCTTTGCAGTCGCATCAAAGCTAAAGTTACAGCTGACTTTGAAACATCCAAGTATAAGTATAATTTTTCTCCCAGAACTAGTCGAAAAAGGAGTGGGGGAGAACCCAAATACTTCTTTAGCTTCAGGAAAGCCTTTTCACATTCTATATTCCACTTAAAGGTATCTCTAAGCACCTTGAAGAATGAAAGGCATTTATCAGTTGCTTGGGAGACAAAACGGTTCAATGCATCTACTCTTCCTATCAACTTTTGAACTTCTTTCTTGTTAGTTGGGGACTACATTTCAAATAAGGCTTTGATCTTGTCAGTATTTTCTTCTATTCCCTTTTGTTTAAAAACGTGCCCTAGGAACATCCCTTCATATACTCCAAAGATGCATTTGGTTGGGTTGAGCTTCATCTGGTGCTTTTCCAATTGATCAAAGGTTTAAGTTAAGTTCATATTATGGTCGACAACATGTTTTCTCTTAGTGAGCATGTCATCTACATAGACCTCCATATTTTTTCCAATTTGATCTTCAAAAACCTTGTTCATTAGTCTCTGATAGGTAGCTCCAACATTTTTCAACCCAAAAGGCATGACACTGTAGCAATAAGTTCCTCGGCTGGTAATAAAGGAAGTGCTTTATTTGTCTTCGGGCTTCATATTAATCTGGTTATAACCAGAATAAGCATTTATAAAACTAAGCAACTCATGGCTTGTTATAGCATCGACCAATTGATTAATCCTTGGTAAAGGAAAATGATCTTTTGGACATGCCTTATTGAGATCTGTAAAATAAACACACATATACCATTTTTTCTTCTTGACCATCACCATATTAGCCAACTAACTAGGGTACATGACATCCTTAATGAACTGTGCTTATATAATTTCTCCATTTCCACCTGGGTTACTGTATTCATCTCGATACTAAATACTCTTCTCCTTTACTTGATCGGCTTGGAGCCTGGATAAATATTAAGCTCATGGAACATAAAGTTCGGTCCCAGCATATCTTCATGGATCCAAGCAAAAACATTTTTTCTTTCTCTAAGGAATGTGATTAATTCATGTTTGAGAGAAAAAGATAACTTGAAAGTGTTTTGGGTGGTTCTTTCTGGATTTTCATTATCCAATACAAAAATTTATGTTTCTTCCATAACTTGCCCTTTTACCAGTGTTTCTTCTTCCCGAGGATCCAGAGTGTCAATGTGGAAAGTGGTTGTGCCCTTCAGTTGCATTTCTTATTAGTGGGCTGATGTATAGTAACATTTTCTAACATCTTTCTGACTGTCATTCACTATGCCGACTCAATAATTTATTGGAGACTTCATGCATTGATGCAATGTAGATGGCACAACCTCTAGCTGCTTGATTCCCACTCTTCCCATGATGATATTATAAGCTGAAGGGATATTTTTATCTAACACAAATGAGAGAATTCTTTCTCTCCTGCTCGTCGATCAGGCGCCGACCATGACTTCCAGTTTTATGGTTCCTAATGGGTATACTTTCTCTCATGCAAATCTAATAAGAGGTTTATGGTACGGTTCTAGCTTGCTGATCTTTAGCCCTAGGCTATCGAAGCAGTTATAGAATATTACATCAGCTGAACTCCCATTATCAACCAACATCCTTGCGAATCTTCCACGATAAACTGTACATGTAATAACTAATGGATCATTATGAGGGTAAAGAACCCCACTCGGACCATCTTTGGGAAATTAAATCATTAACCTATCTCTGTTAACTTTCCTCGATCGACTATCTCTGGACTCAGCCATATCAATTTGTCTGACAATTGGGCAAGCTTTGACTTCATTCAGAAAAGCTTTCCTTTCTATTATGGTATCTCCTCCTCTGGTGTCACCACCTGCAATGAAATGGCACCTAAAGGATATCACGATGACCTCCACCTATGGCTCATCAGGCTTCTTCGGTAAGTCTCGATCTTCTTCAAAATCATCATTTCCAGCTCTTTTGTTGTCATCCCTTGCTCAGGCTAGGGATTCAAATATCTTCTAATCATTTTTGTTGCTATTTTGATCAACAAATTTGCTCAACTTTCCATGCCAAATAATATTTTCAATCTCATTCTTTAGTGCAATGAAACTGTTGATGTTATGCACATGATCCCTGTGGAAACCACAGTACTTGGACTTATCCCTCTTGTTGGGAGGTGTGATCAACTTTTCAGGCTAATTCAATTCTCTGTTTCCTTTGATCTCCTCTAAGATATGGCGAATACCCTTATTGAGTGGGGTATATTCGTCATACTTCTTGATCTGATTTAACTTCTTGTCTTTTTTATCCCTTTTGAAAGAATTAAAATTATTTTTTTAACCTTCGCATTTGGTCTTATGAGCTTCCTTGTTTGCCATAGCTTCCTCGGCATTCATTATTTTTCCAGCATTAGCCATTAGTTCTGTCATGGTTTTGGGTGGACTCTTTGTTAAAGCATAGTAAACATCTTTAGCAAGCAACCCATTCGTAAGTGCTACAATTGTTATTTTCTCCTCATAGTCTACCACCTCTATCTTTTCATTATTAAAATGAGTAATAAAATCTCTAGTGCTTTCTCCCTGCTTTTCTCGCATGGTCAATAGATAAGTGACACTCTTGAACGGCTTAGCCCCAAAGCAAAAGTTATTTATGAAAAATCCAGTTAACTTGTTAAAACTATAGATTTTACCTCTTGGGAGATTATTATACAAAATTTGAGTTGGTCCTGTAATGGAAGTGGAGAAATCTCTACATCTCATTTCGTCAGGCACTGAATAGTTATCAGCACCATCTTAATATTTCTCTATATGCAAGACTGGATCAGTTCTCCCATCACATTTGGGAGTTACTACTGGTGGCTTGAACATGAAAGGTGTGGGGTATTCCATAATTTCCTGGATGAAAGGTGATCCTTTGTTGAAACTCCTTTGTAATGGATTCTTTATTTTGGTCATTTCCCCGAGCCGATATTCCATCCTTTGCATGGACCCCTATCAGGAATGATCCTCTAGTTTGGACTTGGTCGAGGTAGATTTAGCGGCTTTACTGTATCTGTATGTTGACCTCTCTTCTGATAGGTTTGTTCGGCGCATACGGATCCCATTATGCTGACCTTAGATCTTGTGGAACCTTCCTGACATTCACGGTGACGATCCTGCTCCTTATTATATCCCCTAGTTAATCGAAGGCCTAGCCGATTAAAATCAAACTCCTTGCGCAGCCTCTCTAAGACACTTGGTCTTTCTTTGAAAAAAGATCCACTATTATAGTAATCTGTTGAACAGAATGAAGGGGTTGCACCAGGATGATATGACCTATCTTGAGAAGAACGAGAATGATAACTTCTTTTATGTCTAACTAGTGGTAGTGGTGGCATATCCCTTCTTGAATTGGAGGACTTAGCTTGCATGGTGCGAGCCAATCAGTTAACAGACTCTTGCATGGCTTCTTGACATTTGGCAAGGTTGATAAGAATTCTCTGTAAGCCTATCGCACGAGGAGGAGTAGATGGAATGATGATGTTGCCCTCATTTTGAGCGCTATTTTCATGATCATTCATTTCTTTAAAGATAAAAAATTAAACAAATGGTAGAGAATGATGACAGACAAACGTCGATGACGGTGCCAATATGTTGATGTATAAAAATGGATTAACTCCAAATTTATAATCATAGATAAAATTAAGATAAGTAACTCAAACTACACACACAATAGAAAAGTTTTTAAAGTGGTTTAGGTGTAAAATATCCTATGTCCAGTGTTGTTTTTATTCAGTAAGGTTTACAATAGCTCAGTATGGTGTGCATATGAGTGATTTTAGTTGTCCCTTGAGCTAAGGGAGAATTTTATATTTATAGGGGTGCAAAACCCTAAAGATGGAGGTCGTTTATATCGTCCGACATTTACATCTGTGTACAATAAGTAAAACTCTTCGAATTCAGTGTTGGTTTGCATCACATCCGAGTAGCTATTGGTATTCCTGTTGGTTTGCCTTCAGGAGTTGGTCGGCATTCCAGTAGACCAAGTGTCTTTGAAACCAATCAAGTAGGTTGGTCGACCACGTTGGATGAGAGGTGTATATTTATCATTGGTCCATGTGGGAGTATAATTTTTACACATAACAGTATTGATAATATGGTATATTTATATTTTCTAGTTAAAATGAGTAGTAGGGCATGAAATGTAAAAATAAGGTACTTTTTAATATTTATAATTCTCTAGTAGGTGTATGAAAAATCAAATTTCGAAAGGCATGTGTAGGAGGGTACTGAGACAGGGGTCTATGAATATATGAAAAGGGTGAGGCGTGACCCACTACAATGGACACTGTTTGCAAGATTTTCAAGAACTTCTGGAGCAGCTTCTCATGAAACCTTCCCTTTTGGTAAAAATGGAGCTCAATATGGAACTCCCTTCCTTCCAGAAGATGAAATTCCCTAATAATAATAGTAATTTTCTCAATAAGATCTCCTGAGAATGATGGTTGTCAGTGAGGAGTGAAAGAACAAGGAACTTAGCACTAGAGAGAGAGCAGGGACAGAATACTAGAAAGTTCTGGTGTGATTTTGATAGAGTAACAGAGCTATTCAGTTTTTCTATCTTCTCTTGACCTTGCCCATAGGTCTATTTATACTTGGGCATTAGGGCTGAGTTGACACTTTTGGGCGCCAAAATTGAGAGGGTTAGTGGGGGATAATGTCTGAAAAGTACCATTCGTCCCTACCTGCAGGCAGCTCTATTTGTCCCCTCCTGCATGCGCCACCTTGTGCCAACCAAATTCAAAAGGCAAATATGTCTCCCAATGAAGACAAAATATCTGGTTTGATAAATATCCTTTGAAATGGTAACTTGTGGTACAAACTTTGTAAATCTTGAGAGAGGAGGCCTTAAGGACCCCTCTCCTCTAAAATTATTATTTTTCTTGAGAGGGACCTTGAGGACCCCCTCTCGTGAGAAAGTCATTTTTTTGTAAAGAATTTATTCCTTGTGAGCAGCTAGCTCTTTGGCTGCTCACTTCACTTGTCACTAAGTGTGAGGTGTGTGTAGTCCTTAGTGACTCCTGGGGCTTCCTACTAGTATTCTCTCAATCCTATAGTGCTAAGTGGTTAAGCTTACTCAACATACCTTGTCCATCAACCGCCAAACCAAAATTCCCAAGGGATCCCAACTAGCCTACTTGAGCCCTGACTGCTCAACTAGGCAACCTGTACAAGAAAATAAGTATTAGTACTTCTGTTATTTTAAAGAATGACTTTTCATGATGAGGGGTTGCTTATGGTATCCACCCCCTCATCTAATTTTGATTTTTCTGGGAGCTGAGGGGGGAGGACCTCGAGGGTCCCTCCTCCAATATGAATTTCTGTCGTTGAGGAACCCTAGGGAGGGTTCATTCTCAAATATCATTTTTGTTGTTGAGGAACCCTATGGGGGTTCCTTCTCGAATGTCATTCTTGCTGTTGAGGAACCCTTGGGGGGTTTCCTTCTCAAATGTCACTTCTGCAAGGACCCTGGGGGAAGTCCCTCTCAACATGGGCTTTTGCTGCCACCCAGGTGAGGTTCCTTCTCAACTTGAGTTTTCTACAGGGACCCTGGGGGAAGTCCTTCTCAATGTGGGCTTCTGCTGCCACCTAGGTGAGGTTCCCTCTCAACTTGAATTTCTGCAGGGACCCTTGGGGGGTCCCTCTCAACATGGGGTTCTGCTGTCACCGAGGTGGGGTTCCCTCTTAACTTGAGTTTCTGTAGGGACCCTAGGGGGAGTCCCTCTCAACATAGGCTTATACTGCCACCTAGGTGGGGTTCCTTCTTAACTTGAGTTTCTGTAGGGACCTTAGGGGGAGTCCCTCTCAACACGGGTTTTTGCCGCCACCTAGGTGAGGTTCCTTTTCAACTTGATTTTCTACAGGGACCCTGGGGGTTCCCTCTCAACATGGGCTTCTGCCTCCACCTGGGTGAGGTTCCTTCTCGAATTGAGTTTCTGCAGGGACCCTGGGGGGGTCCCTCTCAAAATGGGTTTCTGCCGGGAACCTGGGGTGTTCCGCATCCCAAATATTTTCTTGCAATTGAGGAAGGGGATCCTTGAGGGTTCCACATCCAAATACTTTCTTGCAGTTGAGGGGGAGGACTTTGACGCCCCTCGACCCAATATTTTCTAGAAGGTGAGGGGCAGGAACTTGACTGCTCCTCGCCCCCATATTTTCTAGAAGTTGGGGGGTCAAGAGGGACCCTCACCCCAAAATATAGTGGGCAGGCGTGAAACACCCTTCTACATTAACCCCTCGTGCAAAGTCTTTTGTGTTAGGTAGAACCAAAAGGCTTTGTACGCTATAAATTCAATTTGCAATTTTGAGGGACCCTAGGGTTCCTTCATCATTCCCCCTACGGTCATTAAATGCTCTGTCACCTCATCCCAGGTTTTGTAGATGAGGTTACTTATGGTGAACCTCCTTACCTGCGTATCAACTTGGGCGGAGGGGTTGCTCGCAGTGAGTTCCTCGTCCTTGGCCTTTTTTGTGGCCTTCTATCTTATTTAGATGGGTTACTCGTAGTGAGACCCTTATTCTTAGGCTTCTTCTGTGGCCTTCTATCCTGTTTAGAGGGGTTGCTCATGGTGATCCCCTCGTCCTTGGCCTTCTTATATGGCCTTCTATCTTAGGTAGAAGGGTTACTCACGGTGAGACCCTCGCCCTTGGCCTTCTTCTCTGGCCTTCTATCTTGGGTAGAGGGGTTGCTCATGATGAGCCCCTCTCCCTTGGCCTTCTTCTGTGGCCTTTTATCTTGGGTAGAGGGGTTGCTCGGGATGATCCCCTCGCCCTTGGCCTTCTTCTGTGGCCTTTTTTTTGGGTAGAGGGGTTGCTCACGGTGATCCCCTCGCCCTTGGCCTTCTTCTTCTGCCGTGTATGTTGAGTAGAGGAGTTGTTCGCGGTGAGTCCCTCGCCCTTGGCATTCTTCTGTGGCTTAATATCTTGGGTAGAGGGGTTGCTCGCGATGAGCCCCTCACCCTTGGCCTTATTCTGTGGTCTTCTATCTTGGGTAGAGGGGTTGCTCACGGTGAGCCCCTCGCCCTTGGCCTTCTTCTGTGGCTTTTTATCTTGAGTAGAGGAGTTTCTCGCGGTGACTCCCTCGCCCTTGTCCTTCTTTTGTGGCTTTCTATCTTGGGTAGAGGGGTTGCTCGCGGTGATCCCCTCGCCCTTGGCCTTCTTCTGTAGCCTGCTATCTTAGGTAAAGGGGTTACTCGTGGTGAACCCCTATCCCTTGGCCTTCTTTTATGGCTTTCTATCTTGGGTAGAGGAGTTGCTCGTGGTGAGCCCCTCGTCCAGGTATTACACCTCGTTATAGGTCCATTCAAGGTGGACCCTTTTATTCTAAATATTATCTTGCTAACTTGGGAACTAGGATCCCCTATTGGTGGTCTCACTCAAACCGTTACTTGTATTGGTCTTGGCAAAGGGGCCACTCTAAGTGGATCCCCTCGCGATAAGTTATTTCCTGTATTGACCTTGGCATAGGGTACCACTCGTGGTGGACCCCTCGCTCTGAGTAATTTTCTGTAGTATCAAGTTTGGGAAGAGAGACACTCAAGGTGGATCCCCTCGCCCTAGGCTATTTTCTGTCAAACTTGTAATCTTGGGCAGGTGGAGCCACACTAAGTGGATCCCTACGCTCTAGGCTATATCGCTCTTTGTTCACTGGCCTGAAGACTTCTCAATATTAGCCCCCTTCGTGCATAAGTGTCTTGTAGTGTCGAGAGACTTGTGTACGAGATATCATAATTAAACGGTGAGCGCTCCTATGCCCTTGGATCCTGAGGTACTAAACTATCATACCTTTTATTTATACTTAGCAGTTGCTCAATACTGTAAGTGCTCCGGTGCCCTTGAAGCATTAGGTACTAAATTGTTGTACCTTATACTTATACTTGACAGTTGCTCAATATTGTGAGCGCTCTTATTTCCTTGGAGCCTGAGGTACTAAACTGTCATACCTTATATTTATATTTGGAAGTTGCTCAATACTATGAGCACTCTTATGCCCTTGGAGCCCTAGGTACTAAACCGTCGTACCTTTTATTTATGCTTGGCGCTTGCTCAAGACTGTGAGCGCTCCAGTGCCTTTGGAGCCTTAGGTACTAAACTGTCGTACCTTATATTTATACTTGATATTTGCTCAAGACTGTGAGCGCTCCGGTGCCCTTGGGGCCTTTATGTACTAAACTATCGTACCTTTTATTTATACTTGGCACTTGCTCAATACTGTGAGCGCTCCAGTGCCCTTGTAGCCTTAGGTACTAAACTATCGTACATTATATTTATTTTTGGCACTTGCTCAAAACTATGAGTGCTCCAGTGCCCTTGTAGCCTTAGGTACTAAACTGTCGTACCTTATATTTATACTTGATACTTTCTCAAGACTGTGAGCACTCAAGTGCCCTTGGATCCTTTAGGTACTAAACTATCGTACCTTATATTTATACCTGGCACTTGCTCAATACTGTGAGCGCTCTGGTGCCCTTGTAGCCTTAGGTACTAAACTGTCGTACCTTATATTTATTCTTGGCACTTGCTCAAAACTGTGAGCGCTCCTGTGCCCTTGGATCCTTAGGTACTAAACTGTCGTACCTTATATTTATACTTGGAATTTGCTCAATATTGAGCGCTTCGGTGCCCTTGGAGCCTTAGGTGCTAGACTGTCGCACCTTTTATTTTTTTGGTTGTTTCTTAGAAATTTTCATTTCTAACTACGAAAAGTCCACTAAGGCTATCTTTGACTTTGTCTTGCGTTGTTGTCTGTTAACTGTAACCTGCACTATTTACTATGAGCATTTTGTGAATTAGAACTGCCCCATATTCTTGGGGTACTTTCATGCAATATGAGAAAGTTATCATTTCTGAAGCTTCCCCTATAACTGCGAGGTACTTGCATATGAGAAGAGTAAGTCATTATTTCTGAAACTGCCCTTCTAACTTGGGGTACTTGCATATAATTGTGCAAGTTAAAATTTTGAAGCTTCCCCTCTAACCGTGGGGTATTAACATATAGGATGAGCAAGTTAAACTTTTGAAACTTCCCCTCTAACTACAGTGTACTTGCATATAGGCTGAGCAAGTTAAAATTTTGAAGTTTCCCCTCTAACTGCGGGGTACTTGCATATAGGCCGAGCAAGTTAATATTTTAAAACTTCCTCTTTAATTGCGGGGTACTAGCATATAGACTGAGCAAGTTAAATTTTTAAAATTTCCCCTCTAACTGTGGGGTACTTGCAGATAGGCTGAGCAAGTTAATGTTTTGAGACTTCCCTTCTAACTGTAGGGTACTTGCATATAGGGTGAGCAAGTTAAAATCTGGAAGTTGCCCATCTAGCTGTGGGGTACTTGCATATAACTGAGCAAGTTAAAAATATGGAAGCCACCCCCCTAACTATGGGGTACTTACATACAACTGAGCAAGTTAAAATTTTGAAGTTACCCCTCTAGCTGAGGGGTACTTGCATCTGACCTGAGAAAGTTATTATTTCTGAAACTACCCCTCTAATTGCGGGGTACTTGCATACAACTGAGTAAGTTAAAATTTTGAAGCCACCCCTCTAACTGCGGGGTACTTGCATATGAGCTGAGCAAGTTAAAATCTGGAAGTTTCCCCTCTAGCTGTGGGGTACTTGCATATGAGCGGAGCAATTTAAAATCTGGAAGTTGTCACTCTAGCTGTGGGGTACTTGCATATAACTAAGCAAGTTAAAATCTGGAAGCTGCCCCTCTAGCTGTGGGGTACTTGCATACAACTGAGCAAGTTAAAACTTTGTAGTTACCCCTCTAACTGTGGGGTACTTGCATATAACGGAGGAAGTTGAAAATTTGAAGTTTCCCCTCTAACTGCAGGGTACTTGCGTATAGGCTCACCATTTGCAAATTTTGAAGTTGCCCCTCTAATAGTGGGGCACTTGCATATGAGCTGAGCAAGTTATTATTTCTGAAGTTTCCCCTCTTAACTGTGGGGTACTTGTCCTATGCCTATTCTTTTAGGACTTTTTTTTTCAAATCATAACTTAAAGGGGGGGTGCATCACCTCAACATTGTTTTAAGCTTTTTATTAAAGCAATAAGTTAGAGAGAGTGGTGAGCCCCCACGACATTTTTTTTATTCAAAGATAACTTAGAGGGAGGGATGAGCCCCCCTCGGCATTTTTTTGAACATTTGAACCGAAACATAACTTAGAGGGGGGGTGATCCCCCTCAACATTTTTTCATTTTTTTATTCAAAGATAACTTAGAGGGAGGGGTGAGCCCCACTCAACATTTTTTTAACATTTGAACCAAAACATAACTTAGAGGGGGGGGTGAGCCCCTCAATATTTTTTCATTTTTGATTCAAATATAACTTAGAGGGAGGGGTGAGCCCCCCTCGGTATTTTTTTCAACATTTGAACCAAAACATAACTCAGAGGGGGGAGGGGGGGGATCTCCCTCAATATTTTTCCATTTTTTGATTCAAAGATAACTTAGAGGGAGGAGTGAGACCCCCTCAGCATTTTTTTCAACATTTAAATCGAAACATAACTTAGAGGGGGTGAGCCCCCTCAATATTTTTCCATTTTTTTATTCAAAGATAACTTAGAGGGGGGGATGAGCCCCCATCAACATTTTTTTTTTCAAAAGTTGTTACAATTTCAGCGGGCAAGTTATGACATGATTAATACTTTCAAAAAAAAATTGAAAGGACAGGACTTGGAGTTTCACCACACGAGCTTGGTTTAAAATATCTTGCCTTTTGTGTCGAGCAGCGAGTAAGAAACATGCCAATTTAATCCTTATTTCGAGTAAGGCAACTGCCTTGACAAAAGGCATATGGTTCCTCGTAGGTAAATACTACTTAATCAAGTGGCACATGCCAAACACTTATCTTGTCTTATCTCCCTTTTAATAAAACCACAAAAACACAAGGATTAATTCGATCAATCCTTTTCTTTTTATAACAATAAGTGGTTCTAATGTTTGGAGTCTCCCTCGCTTTTGGATCAGAACTGATGTGAAAGACCCTTTTTCTCAATGTATATTTTATAAAAGGGGATGGCTATTCCCGCTCCATGAGAGTCTTAAGACACTCCAAATATTAATTTAATGACTTTTTTACCCTTTAACTTGTTAAAGCCTCAAAATATTTTGGAATGCTCTGTGTCTATATTTGGTATGAAGGGGGATATCACGAAATTATTGTGCATGCTCATTAATGAAAAACACAAACGTTTTCTTATATTTTTTTATTAAAGCGTCATTTTTAAAACTATTTTGTTTTATACATTTTTTTTAAATAAAATAAATGAACCTCCAATATTTTACATACCATAAATATGTGTCTAAAATAAATTAACTGTTTTGATTATAAAAAAATGTTTAATTTAGAAAATTGTTAAAAAAAACTATTAAAAATTAACTGTTAAAAACTATTTATAAAATATTTATTTAAAAAAACTATTTCCACTATCATAAAAAACTAACTATTATTTTTAGCAGTGGTAATAGTTTATTTTTTTACTTTTTAAAATGGTTATATAAAGTTAAAACAACTTATACAAATTATTTTTTTTAAAAAAAGCAATTTTCTAAAATAAACATTTTTATAATCAGAACAGTTTATTTATTTTAGACACATTTTTATGGTTGGTATAATATTGGAGCTTTATTTATTTTATTTTAAAAAATCTACAAAACCAAACAGTTTGAAAAACGCTTTTGTAAAGACAAATAAAAACGTTTTTTTAAATATTTCAAGTGCTTTTTCTTTTAAAAATATATAAAAAAATATTTCAATTGTTTTGTTAAAAAAATATTTGAAATATTTTATCTTCTAAGTAACACGATCACAACCCAAATAAAACGCAACGTAGCATGTAATCGTATTTTTTTCATATCGTTGGCGCGGATCATTTTCTATGTTTTTAAAAAATAATCTTTTTACAATTTAGAAAAAATGGTCCACGCTAGCAATATATATAGGATGGTGAAATGTTTTTTTAACAAAATAGTTGAAATATTTTTAAAAGAGAAAGAAGTTGAAATGTTTTTTTATATATTTTTAAAAGAAAAAGTAGTTGAAGTATTTAAAACACGTTTTAGACACATGTTTATGGTATGTATAATATTGGAGGTTCATTTATTTTATTTTTAAAATAAATTGTATGAAATAAAATAGTTTTAAAAATGAAGCTTTTATAATAAAAAAATATAAAAAAAACGTTTGTCTTTTTCATTAATGAGCATGCATAATAATTTCGTGATATCCCACTTCATACAAAATAAAAACAAAGTGTTGGAAACTAATGTCAAGTAACGAAATTAATTATTTAATTTCGATTTTATTAAATTCCGAATTTCCCATAATTGTGGTCTTGATAAATATCAGATAATTAATTAGGAATGTGATAAATAAAGATATTAAAAGATTTGGGTAAACATTATCCGTTAGTCACATGATGGTTAGTGGCATTAGTGGAAGACTTAAAAAAGAGTCCCACCTTGACTAGGATTCAGGCCCTCTTCCCCTTATACATAAAGGAGCCCAACAGCATCTGGGGTTATCTCATAACACACTATTTCTGAGGCGGGAGAGAAATTCCGAGATTCCAATTGAGTGTAATTTTTCATGTTTAGGAAATTGATGGAGCAATTAATCAAGATTGATCAATGCATTGAACCACGGTAAGTCTTATTTTTTATCTTTTAGACGTATTTTGTGAAAACATGAAGATCCAATATCCTTTTATTAAGAACAATTGTATGTTAAAGTTTAATCATATTAATGTGTTCGTGATTAATATTAGGGTGTTCTTAAGAATGATTTTACATGTGGTATCAGAGGTAAAGTTTAAGATCTCATGATTTTTCTTATTGATGCTCGTCCATAATGAAATATGTGCCTGAGACTTTCGACATTTTTATTTATGTCATTAAATTGCTTTTGTGCCTGGGACCTTCTGCGACGTCTTATTTCTGTCATTAAATCTGCTCTTAAAGTGTGTCTGAGATTTTCTGTGACGTTTTTCTTCTGTCGTCAATACTCACTGGTGAGAATGAAAGGTCAAAACTTGCTCGGAATTTTACGAAACTGACATGGTCGATTGAAAACGTCGAAATAAACAAAACCCATTGTATACAATGGGCACCACGCTACTTTTGCGTTTTGACATCGTTTAGACCCTTAAAATTGCAATTTTGTCGTTTTTGGTAATAATGTTGACGTCAATATCTCACTCCAGAAAATTGATTTTTGAATTTCGCAAATTGTTTTGAGATCCTGGAGTAATTATCGACA
Source organism: Sambucus nigra (assembly GCA_949130495.1). Lineage (NCBI taxonomy): Eukaryota > Viridiplantae > Streptophyta > Magnoliopsida > Dipsacales > Adoxaceae > Sambucus > Sambucus nigra. Next base: position 401,562,397 of record OX422219.1, on the reverse strand, counting down.
TCTTTGTGGTGCTAACTCAAATTTTCTATTTTTGGCAAAAATCACGATTTTTTCCAAATATTATGTATTTTTTTTCACCACGGGGGTTGTTTTTTATGTTCATGGTTGTTATAGTATTCATGTTATGTATTATTTGGTATTGATGAAAGGGTTCAATATAAAATTTTGAATATTAGATGTATGATTATGTGTTTGACAGTAATATTTTGATATATTAGGTTATTGTGCATAATCTATATTTGGTAGCTCAAAGGTCCTAATGTATTATGAATTGATGTTTAGACAATTATATTTATATGGTGTTGGATGGGGAAGACATAAAAGTGTCTTAATCTATAATTGTAAATATTTGATTATTATGTATGCATCTATATTTGGACCATTAATTATACATTAAGTTTTGAGTATAATATTTTGGGGGGCATTGATTTTGCATAAATAATGTTTCTAACTTCCAGAAAAAAAATATTTTTGAATTCCGTCGAATATTTGAGATTTTGGAGTAATTTCCTACAGTTCCATGATGCTAACTTATTTTTTTGAAAAAATTTAAGTTTTTCCATATTTCATATATGTTTTATCTAGAACTGTGATAAAACCTTGCTCTAATGATTCTTTTTTCAGTTGAATATTCGTGTCAAACACAGGACAACATATTTCATATGGTAGGATACTAGAATTGCGTTATTGTTAATATTCATATTTTGAAGAGTCTCGTGCCAAACACAGGCCAATGATTCATATTGTTGAATATTATGATATTCGTATTTTAATGAGTCTCATGCCAAACACAGGACAACGATTCATGTAGTTGAAAATCAGAATTATTATATATTCTAAGGCTAGTACTCCCATTAAGTTAAATTAAATGTCAAACACAGGCTATAATTCATATGTGCGGATACTAGATTTATTCGTTGCATGCATGCATATTTGAATGTATGACTTCCAAATTTTGAGACTCATAAGTAGGTATTCATTCAGTTTAATCAAATGCCAAATACAGGCTAAGATTACATGTGAAGATACTATACTTGTAGTCATTTCAGATTATCCTAATGTTTGTTATAAGGTTAAATTGAAGCGCAACACATGCTAAAATTTGAATCAAATAAACATTAGAATATTTGTAAATGTTAAATAATTGGCATCAATGTTAAAAAGTCATATTTACATATGCCACTAGTATGATAATTGTGATTATAACCGTATTGTGCATTAGTATGACCATGAATGATTTGGGTCAATATTTCTGATTTGTTACTCATACATAAGTGATGAAGCGAAAGTAAATAATTTATGTCTTCCATTTACTATTATTGTGTAATATATCATGTAAACTCTTTGTCTATTTGATGTTCACATTATGTCTAATTTTTTGTGAATTTCAAGTTAGGGAATAGACAATAATATAATTATTCATGTATTACGGGGATTTTGAACATGTATGCGTATCTCTAATATTTATATAATATAAGGTTTGGTGTTCATTAAAGTGCTCCATACCAAAAGATATAAATATTGTACTAATGCATTAATATCATGCATATTTTGGTTGCCTACGGGTCCATGTATGATATTGAATGCTAGGATGATTATGATTTATGATGTTGCATACATATTATTGTTTATTCATTTATTGTGATTACAATAATTGAACAAAATGTCAGTGGTGATATATATTTTGGGAAGGTAATAATGGTCGTCAAACATAGATGCCGTAGTTTCTTTCACTATCATATCACCAATTAAGTTTATGAAAACCATAAACATGAATAATTTAACTTCTTGATCATGCGATATTTAATGAAAATAAGTGAAAAATTTATTGACTTGTGTATGTAAGTCTTTACGTAATGTAATATTCATATTATGAAATATTTGGTAGTCACTACAGTGACCCAACTAGAATGGAAATGAATATTAAATGTAAAGATTATGGTAGTAGTTACTCATGATGCTTATAATTGTAAAGATATTAATGGGGTATATTGAGTTTATTTCTTCAAGCAAGGTTATTCCTTACAGGGAATCAATTTTGAGTGATTGAATGAACATCATAGATTACATACATTATTATAGTATGTGAAAATAAGTTGTGCACAAATGTCGTGTACAATATAATGAAATAACATTATACCCAATAAAGTAATCTACAAGCATCATATAATCGATATTTCACGGTTACTACTGACAAAAACTCACGGTTATGCACTCAATTTATCATGTAATCGATGTGTGTGTTGTTAAATCAAAGCATTAATGAAGTTAGCAATTTATCTCATTATCTTATCACATATTATTGTATCCCATTTTATTTCTCTAAAAATTTTATATTTAATTTGGTTAAACAAATTAAGTTTGTTTACATGTTGCACACTCGGACTAATAATGATAAAGATAATATGTATCTTTTATGATTTGAAATGAGTTTTTCATCTCAGTAGAATTTTCAAGTAATACTTACTGTGTTATAGAAAGTATTTACTTTTGATGCAAGGATTTCTTACAAAACAAACTAGAAATGCTAATAAGATTCTTTTCTTTTGTTCTTGGGGAATCAAATCGCCATTTGTTTTCATAAACCCTCAATTTCTTTTGGAAAATGTTTGTCTAGACTTTATCGTGAGGAATATGTTCTAAATAATCTTTTGATGTATATTTTTTCAAGGGTTGTGATTTTAGTTTTGATGTTTTGTACAAAATAAAGTTTGGACATAGTTCTTTAAAGATTTGTTTAATCCTGCATCATAATCGTAGCGTTTTTTTTATGAAACTCTTTAAATCTTGTACCAAATTAAATCTAGACTCTTTTTCATAATTTTCGTGGACAAGATTTTTGTAATGCCTCTTACAAATTTTGATAGTCGAGTTGTGCTCTTAAGGTATTACGATGTCTAATATAAGGATGACCTATGTGGCCCAAGTGGGAGATTATGAGAAACTTCCCTTAAAGTGGACCTACATAGATCATATAATTGTCATTGACACGTATTTATTGCATTAAAGTCAAATTCATTATGAAAGGTGAAATTAGTGGTAGTAGAAAATCATGAAATATGGTTATAAAGGAAGGTAGGGTACTTATCCCATTATCGACAACCTTCTTAAATCCTTGTTCTTTTAGTTGTTAGATTGTCTAAACAACAAAGAACAAATAAATGATCAACCACTAAATGATAGTATTGTCACCGTGAGATAAATGTAGATAAAATCATAAGGAATAGTATTAAGAAGATCCTAAAAGGTCTACTATCCTCGATGATTATGTGGTGTATCTGCATGAACATGAATTTGGCGTAGGGATAAATAATGACTTGATTTTATTTTCAAAAGTCATAAGAAGTGAAACTAATGGACTACAACTAAGGTTGAAATCTCGTTGAATTACATAATTGATACACTAAAGTCGGGTATAAGGGGGTCATAAAGACCAAATGTGACACTAACGGTAGTTTAACGAGATAAAGCTAAATTGTAGTAAAATATTTCACTATTAATGAAGAAAAGGTTATAAATGAACCTTCTCAATTATATGTAAGGACATGGAATTCCTATGACATTAGTAGCTCATTATGATTGAGAGTTACACGAAGTGGATGTGAAAATTACTTTTTGAATTCTAATAAACCATGCGTATATGTTTAGGAGATCATTTTATAAACATAAGTTTCCCACATGACGTATTTTAAGAAATAATATCATTATTTTTTTAATCGTTGTATATTTGTATACACCTTAAGATCAGTGGGAGTAAGTTTATATATTTTCTCTATATTCAAGCACATATTTAGAAAGTAGAGAATCAAAATAATCTTATGGGTTTAAAAGTTGTGTATGAAGTAATGAGATACTTAAAAGACTATATGCTCACATTTATGATGTTTGTGTTCAGTTAAATATGAACAATTATTGTGACTCAGATTTACTATTTGTACGGATGGTATGAAGTTCACTCTTGCTTAAGAATATTTGTTTTGGTTTATCAACCAATATAATGAAGGAGTGCAACACAATCCATCCATTAACTATTGTGAAAGCTGAGTTTGTAGCATGCTTGATGCTACAACTTATGTATTTTGGCAGCGTGACTTCATTTCGGGACTTGGAGTTGTCGACACTATTATCAAGTCGCTGAAATATTATGATAATGTCGCTGCAATCTTCTTTATGAAGAAATGTTAGGTATTCCTAAAGTAACTAAGCACGTTGAATGAAATAGCTATCAGTTAAAGAAGAAATTCAGAAACAAAGAGTGTCAATTGATCACATCAGTACGCGTGATAACATAGCAGATCCTCTTACGGAAGGACTATCTCCGAAGACCTTTATGGAACATGTCAAAGAGATGGGTCTCGATTAATTAGACTATGATTGTTATTTTGGCTTAGTTGTTTGACACCATTACTTGAATTCAATAAAAGTGTTTCTGATTTCTATTATTTCTGTCTTTTGAGAAAACATGTATATAATTATGAATTATTGTTGACAGAAATAGTCCTTATTGAAAAGGACATTATGAGGCCATTATGATACCCAATATTAAAGGCTCAGTTGAATGAAATATTGGTGTTGTGGTACATGGAAGGAACCATGCTCTTGAATAGCATGGAACCGCCATGACTCGCATCCGTGAATCATTTGATTTAGCAAACTGAATTTATCAATAATTGTGCACCTTATGACACCTAATTTAATTATACGAATTATTAAGACCAAGTGGGAGACTGTTGGAAATTAATGTCAAGTAACGAAATTAATTATTTAATTTCGATTTTATTAAATTTTGAATTTCCCATAATTGTGGTCTTGATAAATATCAGATAATTAATTAGGAATGTGATAAATAAATAAAAGATTTGGATAAACCTTATCCGTTAGTCACATGATGGTTAGTGGTATTAGTGGGAGACTTGAAAAAGAGTCCCACTTTGACTAGGATTCCGGTCCTCTTCCCCTTATAAATAGATGAGCCCTACACCATCTGGAGTTATCTCATAACACACTATTTCTGAGGCGGAAGACAAATTTCGAGATTCCAATTGAGTGTAATTTTTCATGTTTAGGAAATTAATGGAGCAATTAATCAATGCATTGGACCAAGGTAAGTCTTATTTTTTATCTTTTAAACGTATTTTGTAAAAACATGAAGATCCAAGATCATTTTATTAAGAACAATTATATATTAAAGTTTAATCATATTAATGTGTTCGTAATTAATATTAGGGGGTTATTAACAATAATTTTATACAAATAGCTTCCCAAAACTTTAAAATACACTTCGAAAGGGAGAGAAGTATCTCTGTATTTCTTGGAAGTTGGAACACCCCGTCTTTTTGTTTCTTTTGATGTCATAAAAGAAATACACTTCTAGAGTCTTGTAAAAAATTAGAGTTGAGTCTCCCAATATCTTTTCACGAATGGGTATCAACACACTCTGTCTCCTTTTAGTGTGGATTTCCAAGCTGCAAAAACCCCGACACAGTGGTCACTCAACCCCTGTTCCTCGTCGTCATTCAAATGGATTTCCTCCATCTATGGGAGCAGACTTTCTCTCCATTGATCTGTTCACTAGCAACGCCTCTGCTGGTGCTTTGATTTGAGTAAGAAGAAATCCTTGTCCACTCCAATTCGAGGACGACGAATCCATCTGGTGCAGCTATTCTTTTGAATTTTTTTGGTTTTTATTTTGGTCATCACGTGTTTGATAAAATGACCACGAGTAAGTGATTGAGATGTACAGAGCAGGTATTTGAAAATAGTTTCATTTGAGCCAGGGGTATATAGTTTCGAGTTGCAGACAAGGCCAACTGGTATAATACTTTTTTTTCTTTGTTCATATGAGCTTTCGAGAAATGGAGATGTTGACGAGGAGGTGTTGTGGCTTTGGTTCAAACGGCGAGGAACGCAATTTTTTTTTTTTTTTTTTTTGTGTGTTCGGTATTTCTTTATCTGTAAGAGAAAAACTTATTTAAAATCCATTGTAAGAGCACGTCCAACGGTGGGCAGCAGGCATAATGCAAATGATAAAAGTGAGTTTTGCCTTTCACCTCCTCCCTAAAGTATACGCAATGGTGGTTTGTAAGGTATTATTGCTACGAACTTTTAAAGTTTGTAGCAATTATATTTATATTCTTATGAAATTCACAAGTTATAGTTGCTACGAATTACAAAAGTTCATTTGTAAGAATTGGTACGAACAAATATAGTTCGTAGGATCCTTTACAGAATTTGTACATATTCTTTAAATTTGAAGAACGCTTACAAGTTCTTATACAAAATTTGTTCATTATTGCAAACGCATAATTCAGCAAATTTACCCAATCTCTTGTTTTTTTTCTCCCCTGGTATGGATGCTTTGGTAACTTTGCAAAACGCTTACCATTTTTGCTACAGAATTTGTAGATATCAGTACACTAATGCGAACCTTTCGATTTGTAATGTTATCATTTTTTCGTCTTTTAGTTCCACCATTACGGATGCTCTAAGATGATATGAATAGATTATGCATTTTTTTAGACCTAGGCCTCTAGGATCTTAACTCCCTAGCCACTCGAGTAGAAAGAGGACAGATATTATCCAGAGATGTGAGATGGTTTACTTTTGTCAGATATGGAAAGAGTCCTCCTGCAAAGTTTTTGAAATATGCCAAATACCCTTTCATACATGGTAAACTCTACATTGGTAGAACTGACAGAATTTGCAAATCAAGTTCTTACGAACTATTAAAGTTCATAGGAAATAAAAATTCACTTCCTACGAATAACATTTGTTCGTAGGAAATGATACGGACAAATGTTGTTCGTAGGAACTCAAATATATAATTAAAATGATTATTTATACTTCTTACGAACTTTATTTCTTCGTAAGAATTCCTACGAACAAATGAAGTTCGTAGGAATCCTTTGCAAATTCAGCAACCAATTTGTATCTTTGCGGAAGCACTGCAAATCGACTTACAGAATTTGTTGAGTTATATCCACCACTGTAGGCGTCTCAGTTTGTAAACTAACAAATTTTCTTGACATTTTATATCCACATTGTGGATGCTCTAACAAAACGAAGGAAACGAATCCATTAAAATCTAGACACAGTATTTAATGTCTCTTCAGCTTTATTTCAGTGGACAAATCTCACGTGCTACCTTTGACGTTTTGCTAATACAGTTCTTTTAAGCACTGTGCAATAGGTAATTCTGTGTAAGGCCATCTTCAATGGGAGGTGTTAAAGTCCAAATTTACATTGTTTTCTTTTACAGTGGGTATAAAAAAATGTATTTTGGGTGAGAGAAAGTATAAAAAATGTGTAAATTTACATTGTCTGTAGACGATGTGTAAGTGGGTCCCACGGCTGGAAGGAAAATTGTTATCTGTCCAGACCTTTATTTAAATAAATATAAAAGGCAATCCTAGCTAGTTGGACGCGTGTTAGTTATCCGCCCAGCCTTGGACGGCTGACATTCGTCCGTCCAAGCCCGCCACGTCAGCTTTTGCACTCCCAATTAACCTTTCTCACTGTGTGCAGCATTCGAAAAATACAAACCAAAAAATATAAGTTTACATCTTTTTAGCCTATCCCACTAGAGATGGCCTAAAAGAAATAAATTATTTCCTTAGTTTGAGAAACAAAAGGTACATGTCATTGAATAAATAAATTGACATTTTTACTTTAAGTATAGGCCTGCGTATGCTCGGTATGAGCAATGGGTATAGTCAAATTCTAAGAGGAGAACCATAGTTACATAAAAAAAATCGTTATAAATGTGGCCCTATACCAATTCATTATTCAAATTCTAAGAGAACCATAGTTACATAAAAAAAACCGTTATAAATTGTGCAGAGAACTCTAGCGTATGTTCTCATTTTTTGTCACTCGTCACGTTGAGATCATAACATATAAGATTTCTTTATCAGTTAAAGCAACTAGCATATATATATATATATATATATATATATATATATATATATATATATATATAAGACTCAAGTAGAACATAAATCGGGAGTTGTGAAATGAACATATTCACCTGTTATTGAAGTAAGATAATTTACTTAGTTGGTTGAGAATAAATATTATCTCATCGTGGTTCGAGTGCTTTTATTGTCTCCTTCATATTTATGTTCAGCAGGTGAGTGGAGTGTTGCATCTTCTATCGTGACTATGAGAGGTTCCTCGCATTCAGAGGGTACCTCGTGATTGCTTTTTCGCCCATGCTTTCCTCGACCATTGTTTCGGTGTTGGGATTTTTGACCACTTTGGATTCCTCAATGTCATTACTACGTGTGGTTTCCTCGCGATCGCTGCAGGTTGGCGAGAGTTCCCCGTCAGAGGTAATTTTTGCCAGGGGTTCCTCGACCGTTGGCTTTATAAGGGCATTTGGCTTTGAGTCGGAGGGAGAGATTGTATATATTAGCGGTTTGACATTTGGGGCAAGGATCCCTGAAGGTTCCTCGCCACTGGATGGAATGGGGGGGACTCCTTTCATAGGGGTCACTCATCTAGGTCCAATTTTTCCATGAGTTCTTCGACCACGATTGCGAGGGGGTTCCTCCCCAGATGCTATGGTGGGCGTGACGGGTTCCTCAACCACAAGAGGGGTTCTTCGTCAGCCATGACTTTTGCCACCATCGGGGGTTCCTTGCAAAAGTTTCCTGCTGCAAGGGGTTCCTCGCTTGGAACTAGTATTGTTGGGGGTCCCTCGTTGGGAACCCAGATCAGTGAGGGTTCCTCACATGGGACTTCTGTTACCCTTGGATTTTCTCCTTTACCATTGTACTTGATAAATTCGGGAAGAGTATACCCCTCCCGGTATGGCTTCATATTTACACTCAGTGGATAGGGGTTCTCCGACTCATCATACAAATGAGAGGCCTCCTTCTTTGAAAGGGGAAATTATTTTTTTCACCTCTTCTTTAGTAATAGCCTTGAAACTTAGCAGTGTTATGACTTGTTCCGGTACTACTTTCCGCGGCGGAGCCACTTCCACTGGAAGTGCTGCTGCAGTGGTTGCCCCTCCAAAGGGAACTGCTGCTAGTGTTACACAGCCTTGACCCAAACTTTATAGGTCTACATTGTTTTGCTTCAAGAAGTCAAAAAAATATTGCCATGAGATTCATACCTTCCATCGGAGCCGCTGCCGGCGAGCTGGTCTGCCTTCCCTGGAGAGTAGGTGTCTTGGCTCCGATCACTGCCACTTCTTCTTGAGTAGTCTGGTCATTGTGAGCTCCATCCTCAGATGGAATGTCATAAAAAATTGTAATACCCCGTACATTTGGCTATATTTATTTTTGGGATTAATTAATTAAATGCGTATTAATTGAAAATTAATCCGGGTTATAAATACTAACGCGATGCGAGTTGGTATTTGATTATGTGCATACATGTTTTGATATATGTATTTGGTATTATAAAAGTTGTCGTGAGATTTATATACGGCATTTTAGAAATTTTGTTGAGACGCGTGGGACCGCCGCGTCACGGTGTAATATTTTGATTATAAAAAGTGAATTTAAAATCTATAAACCGTATGGTCGTTTTGAGTGCGCCAACGCGTCCGAAAGGGTCGAGATAGTCAGAAAACACTAGCCGGGGGTGTAGTTTGGATTCCGGGGTATTTTTAGGCCATACCGGCATCATAAAGGGTATTTTGGTAATTTTACTTTTTGAGGAATTAAAAGTGACGAAAATTGGGAGTTTTAATCTGATGTGGATTTAACCCACTAAGCCCATTAACCAAACCATATTAACCTAGAAGGCTACGTAGGTTATTAGAAGAGTTTTCTAATTTTCCCAAAGAAAACCCTAGCCACCTTAAGCCACCATTGGAGGAAAAGCTTGGAGAGAGGAAAATCTGCAGAAATCTTCACCAAACCAACACCAAAATCAGAAATCCAATCAAGGCAAGTGTTTTAATCATATTTAAATTCGTATAATGTTTCTTCCATGTTAGAAAATTGATGAATTATAACTGTTCTTGAGAGATAATGAAAACCCATGTAGTTTGGAGCTTAGAACTTGAAAATATTGAGGAGAATTGCATGTAGAATGATAGGTAGATAATTATTCTCATGATATCTGTGATAGGAAGGAATTAAAACGGATTTATAGTGAGTTAATTCATGATTCAAAAGTTAGGGTTCATGTTCTTGAAATAATTGGGAAAAAGTGTAGAGATTTATATTTTGATTGATGTTAAAGATATTTAATCCTTGAAAACATGTTAGGAGTTGACTTGAATATGTTTAGGATGAATTATAGACCCTAAAACGTTGTTGGGATGAACTTTGGAAGAGATTAGGAGTGATAAAATGGATAAAAACGAGATGGGGAAAAATCTGGGACGAATCTGGCAGGTCGTTAGAAGCCCCTACCCAGGTCGTTCGAACGAACTCGTTCGAATGAGCTTCTAACGAAATGACCAGTCGTTCTAACGAAAGGGAGCCTCGTTCGATAACTTCATTCGAATGAGATCTCGTTAGAAGGGACAGTTCGTTCGAACGAACTGGATCTCGTTCGAACAGCCTCGTTCGAACGAGACTTCTAACGAGTTGACAGAGGGATCTCGTTCGAACAGTCTCGTTCGAACGAGACTTCTAACGAGTTGACAGTTTGGTCCTTTTTGGACTGTTTTGATTTTTGGAGTCCCGTAAACTTGTTCGAGGATATAGATAACCTTCCTTTGATGATGTAAGGATAGATTTGGGACTTTTGGGTTATTACGAGGAGTTAACTATATACGCGAGTTATATTAAATGGACGGTTTGGGTTGAGACGTGAGTGTCTACTACGACGTGAGAAAATTATGGCGCGTATGATTACAAACCGGAATAGTATAAATTGGGATAATTATAGTTAGTACGAGAATGTGATATGTATTACGATCAAACTACGGTATTACTAAGACGTGTGTTAACTTAGTATTGGTATATGAATTGTGTGTATGACATACCTACCATACTTGTTATCACGGGAGGTTTGCGTTCGCTTAGGGCCCTCTAATCCTTGTGTTGCCCGGATTTAGACTGGTTACCTTGATGAACATAGGTCATAGAAAGACTTATTGGGATATTAATAAGTCCGCTGATCGTAGGAGCGTAGGTATGTGCGTGACCTATGTGATGTGACTGTGTTCGCCTCCATTGTTTGTGATGTTGTTATCTGTGAACTATTCCTGAGAGATTCGGAATATGTAATCCTTATGTACATGATGTACCGGGATGGATAGCAGAGTATGTGTGCACCACAGCTTAGTTCTCGGGGTGCTTGTATTGTATATTTATGATGTGAATAATATACGTTTAATTAATAAGAACCTTCACGTTAATGTTGTGAATATAATTACGGTATTGTTTCGAGAATATAACGAGTTAGCTGATAGTGAGATATATTGCATATTGAGCATCTGAGTTTACGTTAAACCCCTACTTAATTACGAGCGTTATAATGTTAATAGAACCGAGTAATATGGGTAGGACCTATGATAGTCTAGCTAGAGATGATATCACTTAGCTAGGGGTTTGCGTCGTTATAGATGGGTACTTACGTTAGGAGTGCACAGTTAGACGAGAGGTGAGAATATCATGTGAGTGCACGTCCTAACATGTACTTTGCATTTAATGTTTTAAATGTTTTTAAAGCACTTGCAGGTTTTTAAAATAACTCCACATTCGGGCTCTGACCCCTTTGCTTTTCAAATCTTTTTCTTCTAAAAACCATTTTAGGTGCCCAGCCACAAGGACACCAAGCATAGGATACTCATTCAGGAGACGAGCTGTAGCTGTTTGTGGAAGCTACAGGGATTTGCTTGTAGACGCTTCTATCTTTTGGATTCCAGAGTCACTATCTATCAGTTGTAGGGCATGTTGCCCATTTCTATTTAGAGGCATCTTTTACATTTCAGTTTTGTTTCAGACTTTGGCATGTATTATTTCAGTATTCAGTTTAGTTGTTTCAGTTGTGGGATTGTGGTGAGGAGTTTTTCCTCCAGACTTTATTTACGTTATGTGATGATCATTCTATTTACTTCAGTATGGTGAATGGTGTATATACTCTTTATTACACTTGTTGCATGTTAATCAGACTTAAATTAAAATTTGGCACTTACTTTTTAAATATTAGGTGGTTAGTAATCATAAAAATGTTTTCGACAGTGATGCTATTAACTGAGCCAACTTGGCATTTTGAATTAATTTAATAAAGGAGTAGCTACCCGGTATTTAATTAGTCGGGGTGTCACAGGTGGTATCAGAGCATCAGGTTCTAGTGTCCTTTAGGATCTGACGGCTTATTATGTTTCCGCTACGTTTCTTTGATATAGAGCCCTATATTTTAGGACTGTTGTACTCTTTTTGTGTATGCTTCGTTCTTCAGCTATCTTAAGTTTATAAACAGCGAACTTATAAACTTTGTTCTTATTTCAGATGCCTCCACGATGTGCACGACGAATTCCCAGGAATGCAACGCCCGAACCCCAGCCCGCTCCAGTTCAGGGCATGATGAACGCCGTTGAGGTTGCAGCTATAGTAGCTCAAGCGGTAAATGCCGCGATTGCTGTTGTTCAGCAGGCACCACCACAGGCGCCGGTTGCCGCGCCAGTGCAGGTTAATGCATTCCCGTCTGCTTGGGAGCGTGTACGTGACGCTTTTCAGAAAGCGCATCCGCCCGAGTTTGCAGGTAGCTCAGATGTAGTAATCTCGAGCCAGTGGAGGAAGGATATGCAGAGACACGTAAGAATGTATGAGTGCACGGATGTTCAGAAATAGGTGCTAGCTACTTTCAAGCTAGTTGGATCTGCGCTACAGTGGTGGGAGTCTATTACCACCATGGAGGAGAGGGATACTCTCACGATTCAGGAGTTCTGGGTGCGGTTCGACCGCAAGTACTTTCCGTCAGCTGTTCATACGAAAATGAGGAGGAGATTGATGAGTCTGAAGCAGGAAGGTAAGACCGTGGCCGAGTATGAGGCCGAGTTCACGAATCTGTTGAATATCATTCCAGATGAGATACCAACAGAGAAGAAGAAGATTGAGAAGTTCACCGACGGGTTGACTTGGAGGATCCGTCAACATCTGCTAGGGAACCTATTATTGGCCACTTATTCTGATGTGGTTAACGCTGCATTGTTACACTGCCAGGACCACCATTTTCATATGGCCGAGGGTAAGAGGTCGGGGGAGTCTAGCCATCAGGGCAGGACTGGAGGACATGGTGCCAGCGGGGCACAATCTGTTCAGGGGCAGAGACAGAATGAGCAGGGCTCCCAGTAGGGGGATAATAAGAGGTTCCGGTCAGGGAACTACAGGCAGGGACAGGGAGGTTTCCGTCAGGGCCATCAGGGTCCAAACGGCCATCAGGGCCAACAGGGGCAGAATGGGCAGCAGTTTCACCAGGGCCAGCAGGGCCAAGGGAGGAACGGTAACGGTCACCAGGGCCGGGGACAGCAGGGGCAGAGAGGAGGGAACTTCCCAGGGAAGTGCTTTGTTTGTGGCAAGACTGGCCATAAACGACAGGATTGTCCTGATAGGGACAGGGCCCCACAGCACCAGCAGCAGGGTGCTCGCCAGGAGCCACATAGGCCTATGTTTCCCGCAGCTCTTCCCGCACCGCCACAGATGGCAGCATTGCCACCCATTCCAGCAGTCCCAGTTCAGCAGGGGCAGCTACAGTATGGACGTGTCTACAACGTCCACCAGGCTGCAGTTCCACAGGCACCGCCCGCGATTGAGGGTACATTTCCTATCTATGGCACTATGGGTCGGGTGTTATTTGATACGGGTGCTACACACTGTTTTATAGCTACACACTTCGCGAAAGCTTTAGGATTGTTAACTACGGCAGAGGGCACAGTGACGTGTGTCGACTCACCATTGGGGAGTGGGTCACTTATTTTCTTTATATGCCGGGGAGTGGGGGTAGAGATTGGTGGTTTGGTATTACCTGCAGACATGTTAGTGTTAGATATGCATGTTCACGATGTGATCATCGGTATGGATTGGCTCGTAGCTTATAGGGCCATGATTGATTGCTTCAGCGGGAGCATTGTTTTTGCCATTCCGGGGCAAGAGATGTTTGTAGTAGCGATGCCTCGCCCAGAGGAAGGATCGACCGCTCATCTGTATTACATTGAGGAGGATACCTCTAAGGAGGTAGTGATTCCTTTAGATTCTATCCCAGTAGTCAGGGAGTATTCGGATGTGTTTCAGGAGATACCAGGCTTACCCCCCAGTCGAGAGATAGACTTTGTTATAGATTTGCTACCGGGTACGAGACCTATAGCACGCGCACCGTACCGTATGGCTCCAGCTGAGATGAGGGAGTTACGGGATCAGATAGAGCAGCTGTTAGGTCAGGGCTTTATTCGCAGGAGTACCTCACCTTGGGGCGCTCCAGTTCTGTTTGTGAAGAAGAGGGACGGTTCACTGAGATTGTGTGTGGACTACCGAGAGTTGAATAAGGTCACGATACGGAATAAGTATCCGTTGCCTCGAATCGATGACTTATTCGACCAGTTGAGAGGAGCTTCTTTCTTCTCAAAGATTGACTTGAGATCGGGATACCATCAGTTGCGTATCAGGGAGGAGGATGTCTCGAAGACTGCGTTCTTGTCGAGATATGGTTCTTACGAGTTTTGGGTTATGCCTTTCGGCTTGACCAACGCTCCAGCTGTATTTATGGACTTGATGAACAGAGTGTTCAGGGATTTCCTAGATCAGTTTGTCATTGTCTTCATCGATGATATTCTGGTTTACTCCCAGACAGAGGAGGAGCACGCCGAGCATTTGAGGCAGGTTTTGCAGACACTTCGTCAGAACGAGTTGTATGCAAAATATGAGAAGTGCGAGTTTTGGCTGAAGGAAGTCCAGTTTTTGGGACACATTATTTCTGACCAGGGAATATCTGTTGATCCGGGGAAGGTATCAGCGGTGAGGGAGTGGGGACGACCCACGACACCGACTCAGATTTGTAGTTTCTTGGGTCTAGCAGGATACTATAGGAGATTTATTCGGGGTTTCTCAGAGATAGCAGGTCCTTTGACACATCTGACACGTAAGGGTGTGCCATACATCTGGAGTGATGCCTGTCAGTTGACATTCGATGAATTGAAGGACAAATTGACCTCAGCACCTGTGTTAGCATTGCCGAGAACAGGAGTTGAGTATTTGGTTTACACTGATGCGTCTTTGCAAGGACTGAGAGGTGTATTACAGCAGGAGAGACAGGCCATAGCTTATGCTTCCCGTAAGCTTAAGCCTCATGAGAAGAATTACCCCACGCACGATTTGGAGTTGGCAGCAGTGGTATTTGCCCTACGTATTTGGAGGCACTATCTTTTGGGGGAGAAGTTCCAACTGTTCACGGACCACAAGTCCCTACAGTACTTGTTCACGCAGAAGGAGTTGAATATGCGTCAGCGTAGGTGGCTTGAGTTTGTGAAGGACTACCAGTTCGACATCCAGTACCACCCGGGAAAGGCTAACGTGGTAGCAGACGCGTTGAGCCGTAGGCCAGCAGATGAGGTGGCAGAGGTGTGGAAGGCTAAGTGGAAGGAATTGGGACACCAGGATGCAGTGGCCCGATCTTTCATGTCTGTGATGACCGTTACACCGCAGATTGTCACGAAGGTAGTACGGGCACAGGCCAATGACTCGTTCTGTCAGGAACAGATAGTTCGATTACTAGCAGAGGGAGCCGAGTCCTATACCGTTAGCTCAGACGGTGGATTACGCTTCAATGGGAGATTGGTAGTTCCGGGAGGGGAGGAATTGCGACACGAGGTGATGGCAGAGTCGCACGGCTCACGGTTCGCGATACATCCGGGAGGGGACAAAATGTACCAAGACATGAGACGCCAGTATTGGTGGAGCGGTATGAAGAGAGATATCGCTGAGTTTGTTTCGAAATGTGCCACTTGTCAGCTTGTAAAAGTGGATCATCAGAAGCCGGCAGGATTGCTACAGCCATTGGAGGTCCCGGTGTGGATGTGGGAGAGCATATCCATGGACTTTATCACGGGGTTGCCTACGTCGCAGAGGGGTCACGACTCCGTTTGGGTAATTGTGGACAGGTTGTCTAAGGTCGCTCACTTTTTACCCGTAAGGACTGACTACACTACGGGACAGTATGCCCAGCTCTTCATTTCAGAGATTGTGAGACTTCACGGTGTGCCCCTAAATATCGTGTCTGACAGAGACAAGATATTTGTTTCGAGGTTTTGGGAGAGTTTCCAGGAGGCCATGGGCACGGAATTGCGGTTGAGTACGGCTTATCATCCGCAGACCGATGGGAAGACAGAGTGCACAAATCAGATGTTGGAGGATATGCTACGCATGTGCATTATTGACTTCGGGGGTGGATGGGAGCAATACCTTCCACTGGTGGAGTTTGCTTACAACAACTCCTATCAGTTCACGATTGGCATGGCTTCGTTTGAGGCGTTGTACGGTAGGCCTTGTCGTTCCCCAGCATGTTGGTTAGAGGTGGGGGAAAACAAACTACTTGGGCCGGAAGTGATTCAGGATACTTCGACAAGGATTGAGTTGATTCGGAGTCGCATTCGGGTAGCTCAAGACAGGCAGAAGAGTTATGCTGATGCGAAGAGATTTTTCAGGGAGTTCCATGTAGGGGACCAGGTTTTGCTCAGGGTATCTCCTATGAAGGGGATTATGCGTTTCGGGAAGAAAGGGAAGTTGGCACCAAGGTATGTGGGGCCGTTTCCTATTATTGAACGGATCGGACCGGTTGCGTATAGACTTGGGTTACTGGAGCATTTGCATCGGATTCACGATGTGTTCCATATTTCCTCGCTGAGGAAATACCTTAGAGATAATCTGGCTCATTCTCACATTGCTGTGGAGGACATCGATCTCCAGCCGGATAGCTCCTACGAGGAGGGTCCAATTGCTATTTTGGACCGAAGCGAGAGGAAACTGCGGTCAAAGATAGTTCCGTTAGTGCGTGTTCAGTGGCGACATCACAATGTCGAGGAGTCCACATGGGAGCGCGAGGATGAGATGCGCGAACGTTATCCAGAGTTGTTTTTAGCAGGTACTTTCTAGTTTCGAATTTCGGGACGAAATTCAGTTATTAGGGGGGGAGTATGTAATACCCCGTACTTTTGGCTATATTTATTTTTGGGATTAATTAATTAAATGCGTATTAATTGAAAATTAATCCGGGTTATAAATACTAACGAGATGCGAGTTGGTATTTGATTATGTGCATACATGTTTTGATATATGTATTTGGTATTATGAAAGTTGTCGTGAGATTTATATACGGCATTTTAGAAATTTTGTTGAGACGCGTGGGACCGCCGCGTCACGGTGTAATATTTTGATTATAAAAAGTGAATTTAAAATCTATAAACCGTATGGTCGTTTTGAGTGCGCCAACGCGTCCGAAAGGGTCGAGATAGTCAGAAAACACTAGCCGGGGGTGTAGTTTGGATTCCGGGGTATTTTTAGGCCATACCGGCATCATAAAGGGTATTTTGGTAATTTTACTTTTTGAGGAATTAAAAGTGACGAAAATTGGGAGTTTTAATCTGATGTGGATTTAACCCACTAAGCCCATTAACCAAACCATATTAACCTAGAAGGCTACGTAGGTTATTAGAAGAGTTTTCTAATTTTCCCAAAGAAAACCCTAGCCACCTTAAGCCACCATTGGAGGAAAAGCTTGGAGAGAGGAAAATCTGCAGAAATCTTCACCAAACCAACACCAAAATCAGAAATCCAATCAAGGCAAGTGTTTTAATCATATTTAAATTCGTATAATGTTTCTTCCATGTTAGAAAATTGATGAATTATAACTGTTCTTGAGAGATAATGAAAACCCATGTAGTTTGGAGTTTAGAACTTGAAAATATTGAGGAGAATTGCATGTAGAATGATAGGTAGATAATTATTCTCATGATATCTGTGATAGGAAGGAATTAAAACGGATTTATAGTGAGTTAATTCATGATTCAAAAGTTTGGGTTCATGTTCTTGAAATAATTGGGAAAAAGTGTAGAGATTTATATTTTGATTGATGTTAAAGATATTTAATCCTTGAAAACATGTTAGGAGTTGACTTGAATATGTTTAGGATGAATTATAGACCCTAAAACGTTGTTGGGATGAACTTTGGAAGAGATTAAGAGTGATAAAATGGATAAAAACGAGATGGGGAAAAATCTGGGACGAATCTGGCAGGTCGTTAGAAGCCCCTACCCAGGTCGTTCGAACGAACTCGTTCGAACGAGCTTCTAACGAAATGACCAGTCGTTCTAACGAAAGGGAGCCTCGTTCGATAACTTCGTTCGAACGAGATCTCGTTAGAAGGGACAGTTCGTTCGAACGAACTGGATCTCGTTCGAACAGCCTCGTTCGAACGAGACTTCTAACGAGTTGACAGAGGGATCTCGTTCGAACAGTCTCGTTCGAACGAGACTTCTAACGAGTTGACAGTTTGGTCCTTTTTGAACTGTTTTGATTTTTGGAGTCCCGTAAACTTGTTCGAGGATATAGATAACCTTCCTTTGATGATGTAAGGATAGATTTGGGACTTTTGGGTTATTACGAGGAGTAAACTATATACGCGAGTTATATTAAATGGACGGTTTGGGTTGAGACGTGAGTGTCTACTACGACGTGAGAAAATTATGGCGCGTATGATTATAAACCGGAATAGTATAAATTGTGATAATTATAGTTAGTACGAGAATGCGATATGTACTACGATTAAACTACGGTATTACTAAGACGTGTGTTAACTTAGTATTGGTATATGAATTGTGTGTATGACATACCTACCACACTTTCTATCACGGGAGGTTTGCGTTCGCTTAGGGCCCTCTAATCCTTGTGTTTCCCGGATTTAGACTGGTTACCTTGATGAACATAGGTCATAGAAAGACTTATTGGGATATTAATAAGTCCGCTGATCGTAGGAGCGTAGGTATGTGCGTGACCTATGTGATGTGACTGTGTTCGCCTCCATTGTTTGTGATGTTGTTATCTGTGAACTATTCCTGAGAGATTCGGAATATGTAATCCTTATGTACGTGATGTACCGGGATGGATAGCAGAGTATGTGTGCACCACAGCTTAGTTCTCGGGGTGCTTGTGTTGTATATTTATGATGTGAATAATATACGTTTAATTAATAAGAACCTTCACGTTAATGTTGTGAATATAATTACGGTATTGTTTCGAGAATATAACGAGTTAGCTGATAGTGAGATATATTGCATATTGAGCATCTGAGTTTACGTTAAACCCCTACTTAATTACGAGCGTTATAATGTTAATAGAACCGAGTAATATGGGTAGGACCTATGATAGTCTAGCTAGAGATGATGTCACTTAGCTAGGGGTTTGCATCGTTATAGATGGGTACTTACGTTAGGAGTGCACAGTTAGACGAGAGGTGAGAATATCATGTGAGTGCACGTCCTAACATGTACTTTGCATTTAATGTTTTAAATGTTTTTAAAGCACTTGCAGGTTTTTAAAATAACTCCACATTCGGGCTCTGACCCGTTTGCTTTTCAAATCTTTTTCTTGTAAAAACCATTTTAGGTGCCCAGCCACAAGGACACCAAGCATAGGATACTCATTCAGGAGACGAGCTGTAGATGTTTGTGGAAGCTACAGGGATTTGCTTGTAGACGCTTCTATCTTTTGGATTCCAGAGTCACTATCTATCAGTTGTAGGGCATGTTGCCCATTTCTATTTAGAGGCATCTTTTACATTTCAGTTTTGTTTCAGACTTTGGCATGTATTAATTCAGTATTTAGTTTAGTTGTTTCAGTTGTGGGATTGTGGTGAGGAGTTTTTCCTCCAGACTTTATTTACGTTATGTGATGATCATTCTATTTACTTCAGTATGGTGAATGGTGTATTTACTCTTTATTACACTTGTTGCATGTTAATCAGACTTAAATTAAAATTTGGCACTTACTTTTTAAATATTAGGTGGTTAGTAATCATAAAAATGTTTTCGACAGTGATGCTATTAACTGAGCCAACTTGGCATTTTGAATTAATTTAATAAAGGAGTAGCTACCCGGTATTTAATTAGTCGGGGTGTCACAGGTGGTATCAGAGCATCAGGTTCTAGTGTCCTTTAGGATCTGACGGCTTATTATGTTTCCGCTACGTTTCTTTGATATAGAGCCCTATATGTAGGACTGTTGTACTCTTTTTGTGTATGCTTCGTTCTTCAGCTATCTTAAGTTTATAAACAGCGAACTTATAAACTTTGTTCTTATTTCAGATGCCTCCACGATGTGCACGACGAATTCCCAGGGATGCAACGCCCGAACCCCAGCCCGCTCCAGTTCAGGGAATGATGAACGCCGCTGAGGTTGCAGCTATAGTAGCTCAAGCGGTAAATGCCGCGATTGCCGTTGTTCAGCAGGCACCACCACAGGCGCCGGTTGCCGCGCCAGTGAAGGTTAATGCATTCCCGTCTGCTTGGGAGCGTGTACCTAACGCTTTTCAGAAAGCGCATCCGCCAGAGTTTGCAGGTAGCTCAGATGTAGTAGTCTCGAGCTAGTGGAGGAAGGATATGCAGAGGCACTTAAGAATGTATGAGTGCACGGATGTTCAGAAGCAGGTGCTAGCTACTTTCAAGCTAGTTGGATCTGCGCTACAGTGGTGGGAGTCTATTACCACCATGGAGGAGAGGGATACTCTCACGATTCAGGAGTTCTGGGTGCGGTTCGACCGCAAGTACTTTCCGTCAGCTGTTCATACGGAAATGAGGAGGAGATTGATGAGTCTGAAGCAGGAAGGTAAGACCGTGGCCGAGTATGAGGCCGAGTTCACGAATCTGTTGAATATCGTTCCAGATGAGATACCAACAGAGAAGAAGAAGATTGAGAAGTTCACCGACGGGTTGACTTGGAGGATCCGTCAACATCTGCTAGGGAACCTGTCATTGGCCACTTATTCTGATGTGGTTAACGCTGCATTGTTACACTGCCAGGACCACCGTTTTCATATGGCCGAGGGTAAGAGGTCGGGGGAGTCTAGCCATCAGGGCAGGACTGGAGGACATGGTGCCAGCGGGGCACAATCTGGTCAGGGGCAGAGACAGAATGAGCAGGGCTCCCAGCAGGGGGATAATAAGAGGTTCCGTTCAGGGAACTACAGGCAGGGACAGGGAGGTTTCCGTCAGGGCCATCAGGGTCCAAACGGACATCAGGGCCAACAGGGGCAGAATGGGCAGCAGTTTCACCAGGGCCAGCAGGGCCAAGGGAGGAATGGTAACGGTCACCAGGGCCGGGGACAGCAGGGGCAGAGAGGAGGGAACTTCCCAGGGAAGTGCTTTGTTTGTGGCAAGACTGGCCATAAACGACAGGATTGTCCTGATAGGGACAGGGCCCCACAGCAGCAGCAGCAGGGTGCTCGCCAGGAGCCACAGAGGCCTATGTTTCCCGCCGCTCTTCCCGCACCGCCACAGATGGCAGCATTGCCACCCATTCCAGCAGTCCCAGTTCAGCAGGGGCAGCTACAGTATGGACGTGTCTACAACGTCCACCAGGCTGCAGTTCCACAGGCACCGCCCGCGATTGAGGGTACGTTTCCTATCTATGACACTATGGGTCGGGTGTTATTTGATACGGGTGCTACACACTGTTTTATAGCTACACACTTCGCGAAAGCTTTAGGATTGTTAACTACGGCAGAGGGCACAGTGACGTGTGTCGACTCACCATTGGGGAGTGGGTCACTTATTTTCTTTATATGCCGGGGAGTGGGGGTAGAGATTGGTGGTTTGGTATTACCTGCAGACATGTTAGTGTTAGATATGCATGTTCACGATGTGATCATCGGTATGGATTGGCTCGTAGCTTATAGGGCCATGATTGATTGCTTCAGCGGGAGCATTGTTTTTGCCATTCCGGGGCAAGAGATGTTTGTAGTTGCGATGCCTCGCCCAGAGGGAGGATCGACCGCTCATCTGTATTACATTGAGGAGGATACCTCTAAGGAGGTAGTGATTCCTTTAGATTCTATCCCAGTAGTCAGGGAGTATTCGGATGTGTTTCAGGAGATACCAGGCTTACCCCCCAGTCGAGAGATAGACTTTGTTATAGATTTGCTACCGGGTACGAGACCTATAGCACGCGCACCGTACCGTATGGCTCCAGCTGAGATGAGGGAGTTACGGGATCAGATAGAGCAGCTGTTAGGTCAGGGCTTTATTCGCAGGAGTACCTCACCTTGGGGCGCTCCAGTTCTGTTTGTGAAGAAGAGGGACGGTTCACTGAGATTGTGTGTGGACTACCGAGAGTTGAATAAGGTCACGATACGGAATAAGTATCCGTTGCCTCGAATCGATGACTTATTCGACCAGTTGAGAGGAGCTTCTTTCTTCTAAAAGATTGACTTGAGATCGGGATACCATCAGTTACGTATCAGGGAGGAGGATGTCTCGAAGACTGCGTTCTTATCGAGATATGGTTCTTACGATTTTCGGGTTATGCCTTTCGGCTTGACCAACGCTCCAGCTGTGTTTATGGACTTGATGAACAGAGTGTTCAGGGATTTCCTAGATCAGTTTGTCATTGTCTTCATCGATGATATTCTGGTTTACTCCCAGACAGAGGAGGAGCACGTCGAGCATTTGAGGCAGGTTTTGCAGACACTTCGTCAGAACGAGTTGTATGCAAAATATGAGAAGTGCGGGTTTTGGCTGAAGGAAGTCCAGTTTTTGGGACACATTATTTCTGACCAGGGAATATCTGTTGATCCGTGGAAGGTATCAGCGGTGAGGGAGTGGGGACGGCCCACGACACCGACTGAGATTCGTA
The DNA here is from genome assembly GCA_949130495.1 of Sambucus nigra. Classification (NCBI taxonomy): domain Eukaryota; kingdom Viridiplantae; phylum Streptophyta; class Magnoliopsida; order Dipsacales; family Adoxaceae; genus Sambucus; species Sambucus nigra. The sequence goes on along the minus strand of OX422219.1, from coordinate 401,539,592 downwards.
GTTTCTTGGGTCTAGCAGGATACTACAGGAGATTTATTCGGGGTTTCTCAGAGATAGCAGGTCCTTTGACACATCTGACACGTAAGGGTGTGCCATACATCTGGAGTGATGCATGTCAGTTGGCATTCGATGAATTGAAGGACAAATTGACCTCAGCACCTGTGTTAGCATTGCCGAGAACAGGAGTTGAGTATATGGTTTACACTGATGCGTCTTTGCAAGGACTGGGAGGTGTATTACAGCAGGAGAGACAGGCCATAGCTTATGCTTCCCGTAAGCTTAAGCCTCATGAGAAGAATTACCCCACGCACGATTTGGAGTTGGCAGCAGTGGTATTTGCCCTACGGATTTGGAGGCACTATCTTTTGGGGGAGAAGTTCCAACTGTTCACGGACCACAAGTCCCTACAGTACTTGTTCACGCAGAAGGAGTTGAATATGCGGCAGCGTAGGTGGCTTGAGTTTGTGAAGGACTACCAGTTCGACATCCAGTACCACCCGGGAAAGGCTAACGTGGTAGCAGACGCGTTGAGCCGTAGGCTAGCAGATGAGGTGGCAGAGGTGTGGAAGGCTAAGTGGAAGGAATTGGGACACCAGGATGCAGTGGCCCGATCTTTCATGTCTGTGATGACCGTTACACCGCAGATTGTCACGAAGGTAGTACGGGCACAGGCCAATGACTCGTTCTGTCAGGAACAGATAGTTCGATTACTAGCAGAGGGAGCCGAGTCCTATACCGTTAGCTCAGACGGTGGATTACGCTTCAATGGGAGATTGGTAGTTCCGGGAGGGGAGGAATTGCGACACGAGGTGATGGCAGAGTCGCACGGCTCACGGTTCGCGATACATCCGGGAGGGGACAAAATGTACCAAGACATGAGACGCCAGTATTGGTGGAGCGGTATGAAGAGAGATATCGCTGAGTTTGTTTCGAAATGTGCCACTTGTCAGCTTGTAAAAGTGGATCATCAAAAGCCGGCAGGATTGCTACAGCCATTGGAGGTCCCGGTGTGGATGTGGGAGAGCATATCCATGGACTTTATCACGGGGTTGCCTACGTCGCAGAGGGGTCACGACTCCGTTTGGGTAATTGCGGACAGGTTGTCCAAGGTCGCTCACTTTTTACCCGTAAGGACTGACTACACTACGGGACAGTATGCCCAGTTCTTCATTTAAGAGATTGTGAGACTTCACGGTGTGCCCCTAAATATCGTGTCTGACAGAGACAAGATATTTGTTTCGAGGTTTTGGGAGAGTTTCCAGGAGGCCATGGGCACGGAATTGCGGTTGAGTACGGTTATCATCTGCAGACCGATGGGCAGACAGAGCGCACAAATCAGATGTTGGAGGACATGCTACGCATGTGCATTATTGACTTCGGGGGTGGATGGGAGCAGTACCTTCCACTGGTGGAGTTTGCTTACAACAACTCCTATCAGTTCACGATTGGCATGGCTAAGTTTGAGGCGTTGTACGGTAGGCCTTGTCGTTCCCCAGCATGTTGGTTAGAGGTGGGGGACAACAAACTACTTGGGCCGGAAGTGATTCAGGATAATTCGGCAAGGATTGAGTTGATTCGGAGTCGCATTCGGGTAGCTCAAGACAGGCAGAAGAGTTATGCTGATGCGAAGAGATTTTTCAGGGAGTTCCAAGTAGGGGACCAGGTTTTGCTCAGGGTATCTCCTATGAAGGGGATTATGCGTTTCGGGAAGAAAGGGAAGTTGGCACCAAGGTATGTGGGGCCGTTTCCTATTATTGAACGGATCGGACCGGTTGCGTATAGACTTGGGTTACCGGAGCATTTGCATCGGATTCACGATGTGTTCCATATTTCCTCGCTGAGGAAATACCTTAGAGATAATCTGGCTCATTCTCACATTGCTGTGGAGGACATCGATCTCCAGCCGGATAGCTCCTACGAGGAGGGGCCAATTGCTATTTTGGACCGAAGCGAGAGGAAACTGCGGTCAAAGATAGTTCCGTTAGTGCGTGTTCAGTGGCGACATCACAATGTCGAGGAGTCCACATGGGAGCGCGAGGATGAGATGCGCGAACGTTATCCAGAGTTGTTTTTAGCAGGTACTTTCTAGTTTCGAATTTCGTGATGAAATTCAGTTATTAGGGGGGGAGTATATAATACCCCGTACTTTTTGCTATATTTATTTTTGGGATTAATTAATTAAATACGTATTAATTGAAAATTAATCCGGGTTATAAATACTAACGAGATGCGAGTTGGTATTTGATTATGTGCATACAAGTTTTGATATATGTATTTGGTATTATAAAAGTTGTCGTGAGATTTATATACGGCATTTTAGAAATTTTGTTGAGACGCGTGGGACCGCCGCGTCACGGTGTAATATTTTGATTATAAAAAGTGAATTTAAAATCTATAAACTGTATGGTCGTTTTGAGTGCGCCAATGCGTCCGGAAGGGTCGAGATAGTCAGAAAACACTAGCCGGGGGTGTAGTTTGGATTCCGGGGTATTTTTAGGCCATACCGGCATCATAAAGGGTATTTTGGTAATTTTACTTTTTGAGGAATTAAAAGTGACGAAAATTGGGAGTTTTAATCTGATGTGGATTTAACCCACTAAGCCCATTAACCAAACCATATTAACCTAGAAGGCTACGTAGGTTATTAGAAGAGTTTTCTAATTTTCCCAAAGAAAGCCCTAGCCACCTTAAGCCACCATTGGAGGAAAAGCTTGGAGAGAGGAAAATCTGCAGAAATCTTCACCAAACCAACACCAAAATCAGAAATCCAATCAAGGCAAGTGTTTTAATCATATTTAAATTCGTAGAATGTTTCTTCCATGTTAGAAAATTGATGAATTATAACTGTTCTTGAGAGATAATGAAAACCCATGTAGTTTGGAGCTTAGAACTTGAAAATATTGAGGAGAATTGCATGTAGAATGATAGGTAGATAATTATTCTCATGATATCTGTGATAGGAAGGAATTAAAACGGATTTATAGTGAGTTAATTCATGATTCAAAAGTTTGGGTTCATGTTCTTGAAATAATTGGGAAAAAGTGTAGAGATTTATATTTTGATTGATGTTAAAGATATTTAATCCTTGAAAACATGTTAGGAGTTGACTTGAATATGTTTAGGATGAATTATAGACCCTAAAACGTTGTTGGGATGAACTTTGGAAGAGATTAGGAGTGATAAAATGGATAAAAACGAGATGGGGAAAAATCTGGGACGAATCTGGCAGGTCGTTAGAAGCCCCTACCCAGGTCGTTCGAACGAACTCGTTCGAACGAGCTTCTAACGAAATGACCAGTCATTCTAACGAAAGGGAGCCTCGTTCGATAACTTCGTTCGAACGAGATCTCGTTAGAAGGGACAGTTCGTTCGAACGAACTGGATCTCGTTCGAACAGCCTCGTTCGAACGAGACTTCTAACGAGTTGACAGAGGGATCTCGTTCGAACAGTCTCGTTCGAACGAGACTTCTAACGAGTTGACAGTTTGGTCCTTTTTGGACTGTTTTGATTTTTGGAGTCCCGTAAACTTGTTCGAGGATATAGATAACCTTCCTTTGATGATGTAAGGATAGATTTGGGACTTTTGGGTTATTACGAGGACTAAACTATATACGCGAGTTATATTAAATGGACGGTTTGGGTTGAGACGTGAGTGTCTACTACGACGTGAGAAAATTATGGGGCGTATGATTATAAACCGGAATAGTATAAATTGTGATAATTATAGTTAGTACGAGAATGCGATATGTACTACGATTAAACTACGGTATTACTAAGACGTTTGTTAACTTAGTATTGGTATATGAATTGTGTGTATGACATACCTACCATACTGTCTATCACGGGAGGTTTGCGTTCGCTTAGGGCCCTCTAATCCTTGTGTTGCCCGGATTTAGACTGGTTACCTTGATGAACATAGGTCATAGAAAGACTTATTGGGATATTAATAAGTCCGCTGATCGTAGGAGCGTAGGTATGTGTGTGACCTATGTGATGTGACTGTGTTTGCCTCCATTGTTTGTGATGTTGTTATCTGTGAACTATTCCTGAGAGATTCGGAATATGTAATCCTTATGTACGTGATGTACCGGGATGGATAGCAGAGTATGTGTGCACCACAGCTTAGTTCTCGGGGTGCTTGTATTGTATATTTATGATGTGAATAATATACGTTTAATTAATAAGAACCTTCACGTTAATGTTGTGAATATAATTACGGTATTGTTTCGAGAATATAACGAGATAGCTGATAGTGAGATATATTGCATATTGAGCATCTGAGTTTACGTTAAATCCCTAGTTAATTACGAGCGTTATAATGTTACTAGAACCGAGTAATATGGGTAGGACCTATGATAGTCTAGCTAGAGATGATGTCACTTAGCTAGGGGTTTGCGTCGTTATAGATGGGTACTTACGTTAGGAGTGCACTGTTAGACGAGAGGTGAGAATATCATGTGAGTGCACGTCCTAACATGTACTTTGCATTTAATGTTTTAAATGTTTTTAAAGCACTTGCAGGTTTTTAAAATAACTCCACATTCGGGCTCTGACCCGTTTGCTTTTCAAATCTTTTTCTTGTAAAAACCATTTTAGGTGCCCAGCCACAAGGACACCAAGCATAGGATACTCATTCAGGAGACGAGTTGTAGCTGTTTGTGGAAGCTACAGGGATTTGCTTGTAGACGCTTCTATCTTTTGGATTCCAGAGTCACTATCTATCAGTTGTAGGGCATGTTGCCCATTTCTATTTAGAGGCATCTTTTACATTTCAGTTTTGTTTCAGACTTTGGCATGTATTATTTCAGTATTCAGTTTAGTTGTTTCTGTTGTGGGATTGTGGTGAGGAGTTTTTCCTCCAGACTTTATTTACGTTATGTGATGATCATTTTATTTACTTCAGTATGGTGAATGGTGTATTTACTCTTTATTACACTTGTTGCATGTTAATCAGACTTAAATTAAAATTTGGCACTTACTTTTTAAATATTAGGTGGTTAGTAATCATAAAAATGTTTTCGACAGTGATGCTATTAACTGAGCCAACTTGTCATTTTGAATTAATTTAATAAAGGAGTAGCTACTCGGTATTTAATTAGTCGGGGTGTCACAAAAATGAGCTGCTTAGGCACGTTCAAACCTTCTTTGTCCATGAAAGTGAGAATACCTCCCCAGCGGAGTCGTCAAATGTAGGAGGGTAGTGAGACAGGGTCTATGAATATCTGGAAAGGGTGAGGCGTGATCCACTCCAATGGACGCTGTCTGCAAGGTTTTTAAGATCTTCTGGAGCAGCTTCTGCTGAAATCTTCTACTTTTGGTAAAAATGGAGCTTAAGCTCGAACTCCCATCCTGCAAAAAGATGAAATTCCCCAATAATAATAGTAATTTTCTCAAGAAGATCGCCTAATAATGATGTCTGTCAGTGAGGAGTGAAAGAACAAGGCACTTAGCACTAGAGAGAGAACAGGGAGAAAATACTAGGATGTTCTGGTGTGATTTTGACAGAGTAACAGGGCTATTCAGTTTTTCTATCTTCTCTTGACCTTGCCCATAAGTCTATTTATACTTAGGCATTAGGACTGAGTTGGCACTTTGGGGCGCCAAAATTGAGAGGATTGGTGGGGGACAATATCTGAAATGTATCATTCGTCCCTACCTGCAGGCAGCTCTGCCTGTCCCCTCCTGCAGGCGCCACCTGGTGCCAACCAAAATCAAAAAGCAAATATGTCCCCCAATGAAGACAAAATATTCGATTTGGTAAATATCCTTTGAAACGGTAACTTGTGGTACAAACTTTGCAAATCTTGAGAGAGGAGGCCTTAAGGACCCCTCTCCTCTAAAATCATTATTTTTCTTGAGAGGGATCTTGAGGCCCCCTCTCGTGAGAAAGTCATTTTTTGTAAAGAATTTATTCCTTATGAGCAGGCAGCTCTTTGGCTGCTCACTTCACTTGTGACTAATTGTGAGGTGTGTGTAGTCTTGAGTGACTCCTCGGGCTTCCTACTAGTATTTTCTCAATCCTATAATGCTATAAGTGGTTGAGCTTGCTCAACATACCTTGTCCCTCATCCGCCAAGCCAAAACTCCCAAGAGATCCCAACTAGCCTACTTGAGCCCTGCTTGCTCAACTAGGCAACCTGTACAAGAAAATAACTATTAGTACTTTTGTTATTATAAAGAATGAATTTTCATGATGACGGGTTGCTTATGGTAGCCACCCCCTCATCTAATTTTGGTTTTCTGGGAGCTGAGGGGGGAGGACCTTGAGGGTCCCTCCTCCAATATGAATTTATGTCGTTGAGGAACCCTGGGGGGGTTCATTCTCAAATATCATTTTTGCTGTTGAGGAACCCTAGGGGGGGTTGCTTCTCGAATGTCATTCTTGCTGTTGAGGAACCCTTGGGGGGTTTCCTTCTCAAATGTCACTTCTGCAGGGACCCTGGGGGAAGTCCCTCTCAACATGGGAGTCTACCGCCACCTAGGTGACGTTTCTCAACTTAAGTTTTCTGCAGGGACCCTGGGGGAAGTCCCTCTTAATGTGGGCTTCTGCTGCCACCTATGTGAGGTTCCCTCTCAACTTGAGTTTCTGCATGGACCCTTGGGGGGTCCCTCTCAACATGGGCTTCTGTTGTCACCCAGGTGGGGTTTCCTCTCAACTTGAGTTTTTGCAGGGACCCTGGGAGGGAGTCCCTCTCAACAAAGGCTTACGTTTCCACCTAGGTGGGGTTTCTTCTCAACTTGAGTTTATGTAGGGACCCTGGAGGGAGTCCTTCTCAACATGGGCTTCTACCGCCACCTAGGTGAGGTTCCTTTTCAACTTGAGTTTCTGCAGGGACCATTGGGGGTCCCTCTCAACATGGGCTTCTGTCGCCATCTAGGTGAGGTTCCTTCTCGACTTGAGTTTCTGCAGCAACCCTGGGAGGTCCCTCTCAACATGGGCTTCTGCCGGGAACCTGGAGGGTTCTGCTTCCCAAATATTTCCTTGCAGTTGAGGGAGGGGTCCCTTGAGGGTTCCGCATCCAAATATTTTCTTGCAGTTGAGTTTGAGGACGTGGACTGCTCCTCGCCCCAACATTTTCTGGAAGCTGAGGGGAAGGAATTTGACTGCTCCTCGCCCCCACATTTTCTGGAAGCTGGGGGGGTCATGAGGGACCCTCACCCCAAAATAATAGTATTATGTTTCTTCTACATGCTACAATTTATCATTATTATGGATGTATTAGTACATATATTGACTAGAGCGGTTCTACATGAACCGCGTAGCGATCGCATTTTTCATATTTTTTTATTTAAGTTTCTTACTCTTTTGTTTTTAACAATTGATATAAAAACAGTTTTTTTTTTTTTAAGTTTTCCTATTAATATAAAAAATCTTTTTTTTTATTGAAAGTAAACATTTTTTTATTAAAATTAAAATTAAAAAAAATACTTTTTTCATGAATAAAAAAAAATGTTTATTGACGTGATATCGTGATTGATTAGTACCGCTGACGCGGACCCACATCATTTGTTGAATATGGGTCCGTGTTAGCGGCATATTAGTAAACATAGTTTGTTTTATTTATGAAAAAAATATTTTTTTAATTTTAATTTTAATAAAAAGCGGTTTACTTTTAATAAAAAAAAAATGCTAAATTTGATGTGTTAGATTCGCGATTGATTAGTGCCGCTGATGCGGCGCCACATTCAACAAATGATGTGGCTCTGGAAATGTGGGTCCGAGCCAATGACACTATTCAATCGCAATATCATGTCAATAAATATAGTTTTTTTTATTTATGAAAAAAAATAATTTTAATTTTAATAAAAAGTTGTTTAGTTGTAATGAAAAAAACTGTTTATTTAATGTTTTAGATTCGCGATTGATTAGTGTCGCTGGCACGGACCCACATTCAACAAATGTGTAGGGCCGAAAATGTGGATCCGTACCAATAGCACTAATCAATTGCGATATCATGACAATAAACATAATTATTTTTTATTTATAAAAAAATATTTTTTTAAATTTAATTTTAATAAAAAAATTGTTTACTTTCAACAACAAAAAAAAAACTGTTCTTTTTATATTGACAGGAAAACTCTTTTTTTTATATATAAAAAATTATTTTTATATCAATTGTTAAAAATAAAAAAATAAGAAACTAAAAAAAAGAGTGATGCGATTTTATTGTGATTTGAGATGGGGTTCATGGAAACTTTCTTTATTGACTATACAAGTTTGATTGATTATTTGGGTCGGGTTATTTGTTATTGGGTTATTTTGTCAATCTCATTAGAGTTCCCGTAAGTCTTTTTGTGTCAAAAAATAATTTGCAAAATTAATGGCTGAAAAGCCTTTAAAAGCAAACTGACTTTTACTTCAAAACTATTTTTTTTCTCTTAACTTTTTACAATTTGTAAATAAGGTCGGCCCTTCTCGACAATTCAAAATTCTCAACCCAACGGTGGTGTTCTGAGTGGTGTTGAAACAGTTTAAGGCCTTGAGATAGATTTGGGTTTTAATAAGAATAGGAGTGGGAATAAAAAAGAAAAAGGGACAGACAAAAAGTACTAATGCTGTTTGGTTGATGGATCATTCTCTCATTATCAATGGATCACTCACACCATTCAAAAAAAAAAAATAGTTGATCAAACCAAAAATTACTTTCTGCAGACAGGTCCATTGACAAAGTACAGACAATTAATTTATAATATATAGTAATATGAGTGTATAAGCATATTCAGGTGGCCCACACAATTTTTATAAAATGATGAGGATAATAAAGTATCTAAGTATGGAGCTCAACTTTCGGTTGGAGTTTCCACGTGAGATAATGGAGAGAAAGATATTAAATGTACCATTTAAATATACACTATTATTCATTACTTAGCTTATTAAATAAAGAGGGGTGTTAACTGCATTTCAAAAATAATTTTTAAATATTATAAGTTTATTTTTATCATAAAATATCATCTTAATCTAATTTTCACTTCAAAATACCCCATTGAGGATCCCTCATATTTAAAGTGTAAAAAATCACGTTATCCACTTTTCCTCCTCCTCTCTACACATTCAGACCTCTTAACTTCTTCACCTTTCAACTTTAAAACCTCTCAATTTCAACTACAAAACAATCACATTATATAAACCTCCAAAGCTTCAGGCAGATAGATATTCGGCGATACTTACGGATGGTAGAGTGCACACCCGTGCAGAAGCATATGTTAGCGTCATTCCGATTGGTGGGGTCGCACTTCAATGGTGGGAAGCGATTACGACGGTTGCTGAGAGGGACAGTCTTACCATAGATGAGTTTTGGGAGAGATATGAGGGGAAGTACTTTCCTCCGGCAATGCAATCAGAAATGCAAAAGAAGTTCATAGACCTTAAGAAGGGAAGTCTTACCATGGCATACTATAAGGAAGATTTTATCGCTCTTTCCTATTTTGACAAGGAGGATGTGAGCACAGAGCAGAGCAAGATAGAGAAGTTTTTGTCAGGGACGGCCTGGCCCATCATACAATCATTATTGGGGAATCCGACTTTCACCGCATATAACCAGGTAATGAATGTTGCCTTACTATACTGCCAGGATTATAGGGCATTCCAGAAAGATAGGGGGAGAGGAGACACCGCTTCGGGACGTCCAACCAACAGAGTATGGCGAATGAGAGTAGCCGTCAGGAGGTCCAGTAATCTTGGCCCCCTCAACCTTCAGAGCAGCACAATAGATCTAGGGGTTTCGATAATGGGAACAAACAATGTCAGGGCCAACCACAGAGAGGCCACCATAGCCAAGGGCATCAAAGTCAGAACCAATAGGGGCAACAACCAGGTCGGCACAGTTCCAGGGCAATTGTTGTGTTTAATGTGAGAAGGGTCATTTCGTCAGGAGATGCCCTCAAGGGAATCGAGTGGCACATGAGTTAGGGGACACGAGGGACACCAGGCACCCCAGGGGGAGTGCCGACCACTACAGGTACAACCAGTGACGGTAGTGCCAGCCACGCAAGCGCTATCCACTCCACCTCAGGGATAGCAGTCGCAGCTGCAGTACGGGTGCGTGTATAACCTTGCATCAGGAGAGGGACCAGCGCCAACATATACAGTCATGGTATGATCCCTAATTCTTTTATTTTGTAGGACATGCTTAGTTTAGTACTAGTGCACAGTACTCCTTAATAGATGATATCTCGTTTGCACATTGGGGAGGGTAGACTCCATTTTACATTGTTTCACCCACGAGTTAAGGAACAGACACCTAAAATGCCTTGTGTGTAAGGGTATGGGAATTTACCCCATGAGAACTTAAACTATAGGGTTTGTGTTGATTTTTATGGTAATAATTAAATTTAATAGTCGAATATGGTGTGACTAATTCGCATTAACGTTTATTTTCACGGCATAAAGTACTAAAGGAAATTGTGACATCTCTAGTTCGAATATGGTTAAATGGGCGACTATAAGGCCTGGAGAGCCTTATAAAATTTATTGAGCATATTATAGACATGGATCCTGGACTGACGGATCTCAACGATCGACAATGCTATACAGTAGTGTATCGAGAAGGTTCCTTGTTTGGATTTTGCTTTCGAGACATCCCACGCATGAAAGTAGCAAATATCAGGAGCTGGGAGATGTTAGACCCTAGGACATTTTGGTTATTGATGTTAGTGTAATCAAATGGGTAAATTTATTAGGATTTAGTATATTCCTTTTGCGATATGAGACTGTAATTGGCAATGGGCAAAAGTTAAAATTTACATTACTACTGCATACATTTATTTTTATTTCCATTTCATTTAATCTTGGGTCGATGGATCTCAATAACCGACTAAGCCGTACAGTAGTGTATCGGGAGGGTTCCTTATTTGGATTTCGCTTGCGAGACGTCCCACGCACGAAATTGATAAAAGTTGGGAGTTGAGGGAAGTCGAACATTAAGATCATTATTTTCTTTCTCATGTACATATATGGTGTTATATTTGGTGTATGGATATTCTTGGTATGAATGTTACAAATTAGATGTGTATGTGTCATCCATCTTTGTTAGTGTTATGTGTATGTACATATAATGTGGAATATATGAACATCATAGTGATGTTATGATAGGCATGGGTGAGTCGTTTTCTTTTATCTCATGGATTATGGGTATAAACTAATTGAGCATTAAAAAACTTGGGTTAATAGCACGGATAAAAACAAAAGGTTGGGCTTTAGCAAATTCCGAGGAAGAAACTTCGTTATAAGGGGAGGAGAATGTAATACCCCGTAATTTTATAATAAAATATTACGACATAAATGAATTTAATGGTTCAGATTTATTTTGAGAATAAATTAAATTGAGAGGATTTAAAATTTAAGCGAGTAAAAAAATAATTTTAAATAAACAATTATTTATGATTATATAAATATAAAACCCAACTGGACATAATGGGATTGTTAGTGAAAAATAAATCACTCATAAATAAAATTGCGGGCGCGTGACGTTAGAATATAATGAAAATGTCTAAGTGAAATAAAAATAATTGGGATGCATTTTGAGAAATCTTATAGACTGAATTTAGTGTTTTTAATAGTAATATTGGTCATGGGTTATAGGTATATGAGTTGGGGAACTTTTGGGCTAATTAAATTATGGATTCGGGTTCGTTTGAAGGTCCAAAAGTTGAGTTTTAGGCCTAACTCAAGATTAGCCACTTAATTAGAGTTTAAGTGGGGGTAAACCACTCCCCCACTATCATTAGAGAAAACCTAAAACAACAGTTACGGGAGAGAAAGGGAAAAATACCAAAAAAGGAGAAAAGGGATAAGAACAAAGAGAAAATCAAGGGGCTTCCAAGAGGTTTTCATCCACGGATCTTTGAGGCAAGAATTTTCTTGCTTAATTTGTGTTTCCAGTTTATTTCTTAATGCATCGTATTTGTTCCCTTAAAGTTTCTAAGATTTAGGTTAATTTGATGATGAACAACATATGTAGAGGACTGATTTGTATGTAGAAATTATCCCAGAAATTAGATATCGTAAATCTGAAATTTTATTATAGTTTCGTTTAGGTTTAGATAGTTAATTGGGATATTTGGCTAATTAATGTAGAGGACATTGATATTAATATATTGGACTGAAATCGTGATATGAATCTCACAACATATGCCCCATATCTCGATGTTGATACCAAAATTAGTATGCTGATGTGGACGAATAATAAGAAGACACGTGTCAATCTACGTGGCACAATAGCAACGAGGAAGATCATTCCCCCGACCAACATACTCACTCCGAGCAACAGGTGTACTCCGAGGAACACCAGTCTTCCGAGGAACACCAGCCCTCCGAGGAACTCTTGTCCTCCGAGGAAATCCAGTGCTCTGAGGAACTCTTGGACGATGAGCAACTAAGGCGGTTCGAGCTGCATCTCGACCACAACATTGATTGCCAGATAATCAACAGTTCAACTATTCATTGAATGCTTATCATCTTGACGCACACGCTTGAAGAGCATTAAATGAGTTACCCTTTCATATGTATATCATTTAATGTATCACCCTTTCATGTACAGCCTAAGGGCTATAAATACCTTGTATCACCCTCATTCAAAGGGACCGGAATTTCTTGATAGCACTTGTCATCGAGAATCCCCAAACACACAGCAATAACATAACAGTGGACGTAGGTCATTCATATAAGGCTGAACCACTTTAAAATATCTTATCTCATTTATTTATCTGTGATTGAATAATTAGAGTAATCTCATTTTTTACATCAACAGATTGGCGCCGTCTGTGGGAACGATTGTTATTATCGTTTTTCACCGAAAATCATTCATCATCAATGGCAGATAACCCGGAATCCAGCAATCGAAACGCTGGAAATGCTGGAAATCCTCCAAATCCCTCTGCACCTCCATATCTGGCTGGAATTATGACGAATCTGGCTCAAGGACAAACCGCCATGCAGGAAACAATGAGGCAACTCATACAGACCCTTCATGGCGGTGCACCTGCACGTTCAGGATAGCGAAGTGGTCAGAGGCAAACTTATTTACTTCCTTCACGATCCAGGCGTACTGAGTCATATCGTAATGAGGAATCTGATGATTTTTCTTATCAACCTGGGCGAACTTCGTCAATAAGGGCTACAGATACTGATCAACGTATCACTCTCTCTCCAGAAAGACCCAGTGCCTTGGAAAGACTGAGTAGGGTGTCTCCTTTCAGTCGATTAGGCCCTAGGAGGAATAGGAGTCCACCTAAGACCATGTCGAGGAGTTTTCGACGACCATCAGATCTAAGATAAGGATCAGCACAATCACGACCAGTGGCTCGTCAAGATAGATCTCAAGAGGCCACATCAGAACAATCAATTGCTCGAACTAATAAGCCCGAGGAAGGAAACGATGCGTGGAAGGGTTCCATTCAGCGCTTGGAGGATAGATTGGGAGAAATGGCTAAGGCGAAGAATCCCTTACAACGAACTTTTGTTCAAGGGACACCTTTTGTCCAGGCCATTGTGGGTTTTCCTACCCCGTCAAAGTTTAAAGCACCAGTGGTGACCCCCAAATATGACGGAAAGACAGATCCTGTTCTACACATAGAGCAATATCAAGCTGCTGCCGACATCTATGCTGTCCCCGACGAGATGAGATGCAGAGCATTCTCGGGAACTCTTACTAGATCTGCCCAGATATGGTACAATAATCTTCCTCGGGGTAAGATTTCAACTTTCTGTTCATCGGTAATTTCTGTTTTGGGGCAAAGCCAGTAAAAAGAGTAGCACACTTGTTAAGTGTTAGACAAAAATTTGGTGAGAGTACTAGAGATTACATAACTCGTTTCAATAACGAGAAACTGGAAGTCATAGATTATGAAGAAAAGACAGCAATCACCGCCTTGATGAGTGGGCTGTTGCCTAACAAGTTGTATTACACTTTGGCCAAAGATCCACCTACAACTATGTCAGAGTTGATGGCGAAAACGACCAAAATCATGAATGCCGAGGAGGCAATGGCTGCGAAGAAGAATATGGATAAAGAAACCAAGGTGGAAGACGACAAATCCAAGAAGAAAGAGCATAAGGGCAATGGCGGTGACAAGCATTCCAAGAGTAATAAATCGTCATGGGAAGTCCTGAAGAAATTCGATAATTATACTCCTTTGAAAATGGGTATTAATCATGTCTTGGAAGAAATCAAGAATAACGAGGAAGTAAAGTGGCCAAAGAAACTGAGGTCAGGCCCTGACCTGAGGAATAGGGAGAAATATTGTGAGTTACATAAGGATCACGACCATATGACCAAAAATTGCATAGCTCTTCAGAACGAGATTGAAACACTCATCCGAAGAGGGAAGCTAGCGAAGTATATTGATCGGGGAGGCGAAAGAAGGAAAGAGAAAAGTCTAGATCTCCTCGTCGAGCAGAGGAGAAAAAGAAAAGGGATCATGAAGATGATACAGAAGATGACCCCGATCTTCCCAAGAAACCAAGACAGACAGAACGAGAGGTATTTTCAATACGCTTTGGGTCATTTGATTGTAATGTCATTACAGGAGGAGATGCAGGAGGAGGAGACCTTACTGCAGAAAGAAAAGCTTACCTCGGTGAGGCTCAGGCTTACTCATACATTCAACGGATAAATTTGGCTGAAGAGGATCGCCCGAGGAAGGTAAACAAAGAAAAGCTGGTCATCGATTTTTCAAAAAACGACCTTGCAGGTGTTCTTTACCCTCACGACGACCCTTTGGTGATCAAAATGAGGATGAAAGAAGTAGTGATTTCAAGAGTGCTGGTAGATAATGGTAGTTCGGCAGACATCATGTACTATTCATGCTTTGACAGTTTAAATTTGAAATTATCTCAATTGGAACCTTATCACAAACCTCTATTGGGTTTTGCTGGCGAGAAAGTCTTTCCACTTGGGACGATCAACTTGGATATATTCATTGGAACTTGGCCTGCTTGTCGAACAGAAAAAATACGCTTCTTTGTGATGGATAAGAATGTGCAATCAGCTTACAACATCATCATGGGAAGAGTTGGTTTGAAGAAGTTCAAAGCAGTCCCATCTACAGTACATCAGTGCTTAAAATTCCCTATAAATTTCGGAGTAGGAGTTGTGAAAGGTGATCAGAAAGTAGCTCGGGAATGCTAATATTCGTCTGCCGAGTAAGAGGAGCTTGAAGAATTAAGGAAAAAGACTACTACCTACCAGGTGGATGAAGGTACAGAAATCGAAACACTCGATCCTAGAGATGAATCCCAACTTGTAAAAGGACAGGTGGTGGAATCTACAGAAAATGTTATTCTGGACGACGAGCATCCTGAAGGAGTAACCCAGATAGGTTCGTCGTTAGATGCTTCAATAAAACAGGAGTTAATAACTTTCTTGAGAAACAGGAGGAAAAATTTTGCGTGGAGTCATGAAGACATGCCAGGAATAGATCCAAACTTCTTATGTCACGAGCTCAATGTGAATAAGGAGATCAAGCCTGTAAAGCAAAGAAGAAGAGTATTTAGTCCCGAGAAGAATCAAGCTATACAAGAGGAGGTCGAGAAGCTCCAGAAAGCCCAATTCATTGAAGATGTGAAGTATCCAGACTGGTTGGCAAATGTGGTGATGGTGAAGAAGAAAAATAATAAATGGAGAATGTGTGTTGATTTCACTGATCTCAACAAGGCATGCCCAAAGGATCATTTTCCATTGCCCAGAATTGATCAACTAGTAGATGCTACCTCGGGACACGAGCTACTCAGCTTCATGGATGCTTACTCTGGTTACAACCAGGTCAAAATGAAACCTGAAGACAGGGAAAGCACTTCTTTCATTACCCCTAGAGGAACTTATTGTTATAATGTTATGCCTTTTGGTTTGAAAAATGCAGGAGCGACATACCAGCGGTTGATGAACAAGGTTTTTGCCGAACAAATCAGTTGCAATAGGGAGGTCTACGTCGACGATATGCTGACAAAGAGAAAGAAAGTTGCGGATCATCTAGTTGACTTAGGTCAGACCTTTGATCAACTGGATAAATACCAGATGAAGCTCAACCCGATGAAGTGCACCTTTAGAGTACGAGAAGGAATGTTCCTCGGGTACATCGTCAACCAGTGAGGCATTGAGGCAAATCCAGCAAAGATCAAAGCTCTTTCAGGGTTGCGATCTCCAACGACGAAGAAAGAGGTGCAGAGTATTACAGGACGAGTTGCAGCGCTCAACAGATTTGTATCCCGAGCAACTGATAGATGCCTCCCATTCTTCAAAACACTTCGAAAAACTTTCGAGTGGAATGATGAATGTGAAAAATCCTTTCAAGACTTGAAGAAATATCTGGGAGCACCTCCACTGTTGTCCAGGCCAGTAATGGGAGAAAAGTTGTACTTGTACCTGGCAGTATCAGAGAATGCAGTCAGCTCGGCATTGATCAGAATGGAGAATGGAATCCAGAAGCCAATTTATTACACAAGTAAGGCTTTCCGAGGTGCAGAGATTATGTACCCGAAGCTGGAAAATTTGGCATTGGCATTAATTGAAGCAAGTAGAAGAATGAGGCCTTATTTCCAGGCCCATACCATCGTCGTATATACCGACATGCCATTGAGACAAGCCCTTCATAAGCCAGAAAAATCAGGAAGACTGATGTATTGGGAAATAGAGCTCGGTGAATATGATATTGTGTATGAACCCAGATCATCATTAAAAGGGCTGGCTGTAGCAGACTTTATAGCAAAATTTACATATCCTGATACCCCCGAGGAGCAAAAGTTGCTCGCTGACCAACCTGTGGATGTTACAGGATCAACAGACATAAGTCCAGATCAACTCCAGTTGGTAAAAGGGCTTGTGGATGTAGAAAGATCATCATATTCAAACCCAGACCAACTCCGGTTGGTAAAAGGGCGAGAAGAGATGGTCGACGAAGAACGAAAAATACCAGGGGAGGATGAAAGGAAACAGCAGATATTTCACCGAGGAACTCTGTCAGATAAGAAATTTGAAGACGAGTTACCTACATGGAGATTATATGTAGATGGGTCATCTTGCACAACATGTTGTGGGGCAGGGATTGTTTTGAACACCCCAGACGAGATTGACGTGGAATATGCCTTACGATTCCAATTCAAAGCTTCCAATAATGAGGCTGAGTATGAAGCCTTGATAGCAGGTCTTAATTTAGCAAAGATTATGGAAGCGCAACAAGTGATGGTATTCAGTGATTCTCAATTAATTGTGAATCAGATGATGGGAACGTATGCAGTTAAAGGAGAATTAATGGTCAAGTATCATGCAAAGGCGATGGAGTTGTTGGCAGAATATGATGCCATTCAGTTGATCAGAATACCAAGAATGGAGAATGCACAAGCAGACGCACTGGACCGACTAGCATCAGCTACTCGTACCGAGTTGCGAAGAACGATACCAATTGAGGTGTTAGAAAGTCGAAGCATAGATGAAGACCTGACGATGAATATTATTACTCTTGATTTAGGACCATCTTGGATGGATCCCATCAGGGCATATGTCGAGGAAGGAGAATTACCGGAGGATAAGATCGCTGCCAAGAAATTGAAGTTTAAAGCTGCTCGGTATGTACTAATTAATGGTGTTTTGTATAGACGAGGAATTATGGCAGGTTTGCAAAGATGTGTGCATCCCTCCGAGGTGAAGGAATTGATTGAAGAGATCCATGAAGGATCTTGTGGAGCACATGTAGCAGGTCGGACACTTTTACAAAGATTGATGATGCAGGGGTACTACTGGCCAACGATGAGGGATGATTGTATAGCCTATGCCAAAAGATATGATAAATGCCAACGTTTTTCCTCCATTCGACGAACTCCACAAGCATTGTCGACACCCATAACTTCCCCTTGGCCATTTGCCATGTGGGGAATTGATTTGGTTGGACCACTGCCAACGACCCGAGGAAGATTCAAGTACCTCATCGTCGCAGTGGATTATTTTACTAAGTGGGTAGAAGCTGAGCCACTTATTGATATGACGTACGAGAAGGTATACCAATTCGTTTGGAAGAACATCATCTGCCGATATGGTCTCCCTCATGCCTTCATCACAGACCATGGAACACAATTTGATAACGAGGAGTTTGCCACCTATTGTCATCAGTCAAACATTTTGAAAGTTCATTCAGCACCAGGCCATCCTCAAAGAAATGGGCAGACTGAAGTGACGAACAGAATATTACTAAATGGTTTGAAGAAGAGGCTAAGTGAGGCTAAAGCTAATTGGATTAATGAGCTACAGTCAGTATTGTGGGCTTACCGAACAACTCCTCGAGCAACAACTGGAGAATCACCATATATGTTGGAATTTGGAAGTGAGGCTGTAATACCTGCCGAGTTGGGTCTTCCAATACACAGAGTGCTGAATTTCAATTCCCCAGTCAGCGATTTGATGAGGAGATTAGATTTGGACATGCTCGAGGAAGTTAGAGAAGAGACAGCCATTAGGAATGCTGCTTATCAACAGCGAACAGCCCTGTTCTACAACAAGAGGGTGAAAAAATACGACTTAAAAGAAGGAGATTATGTGCTAAAGAAGGTCATTCAGAAGCACAATAAGTTGGAAGCAAACTGGCATGGACCTTACCGAGGTACTACAGTTGTCCGACCAGGAACTTACCAAATAGCAACTCTAGAAGGAGAGGAATTTAAGAATGCATGGAATGCTGAACACCTACGCAAGTATTATCAGTGATGTAAAATGTAAAGCAGTTCCATCAATATGAATAAAATGATGATATTTCACAATATTCTCTCCTTTTATTGAAAGTTTTTCGGGGGAATACTAGTGTGTTTAACACTACGCTGCTCGGTACGCAACGCTGCTCGGCAATAAAAAGAACATGATAGTTCAAAACCACGACCAACTCCGGTTGGTAAAAGGGCGAGAACAAACTATACTCCTTTGGTTAGGAGGCGTACACTAGTGTGACCAACTCAGGTTGGTAAAAGAGCTAGTGGACACGATAGTTCAAACCCACGACCAACTCCGGTTGGTAAAAGGGCGAGAACAAACTATACTCCTTTGGTTAGGAGGCGTACACTAGCGTGACCAACTCAGGTTGGTAAAAGAGCTAGTGGACACGATAGTTTGAACTCAGACCAACTCCGGTTGGTAAAAGAGCAAGAACACAAGATGATCGACGAAAGGCCAATCTCGGTTGGTTAGGAAACAAAATATGCTCTCAAATACCAACTTATGTTGGTCGAGAAGTAAGATATTATCTCAAATGCTAACTTATGTTGGTCGGGAAGTAAGTTTATTACATAAAAGTTCCTCGAAGAACAAATATTCCAAACTGAACCAAGTATAGTTGGTCGGGGGTAAAAACCCACTAACTATAATTGGTCGACGAGCACAATTTAACAACCTTGGTTGGTTGGAAGAATTTTTTAACATTTTTATACTCATTACTTTATTATTAAGTGATCGAGCAACATTACTAATACTTGTAATTTTTTATTACTAAGTTGGTCGAGGAACCATACAATATTGTTATACAAGCACAAATATAGAGTGTCTGATAATCACAAGACAATAGCAATACAGATTTGCAAACAGAAAATGAAAGCCTTTCATTAGAATTCAAAACGAATACAAGTTACATATGTGTACTAACTATTACATTGAGATCCCTACTCTATTGTTTCTTTCCCTCTGCTTTTGAAATAGGTTCCTCGCCAGCAGGCAGATCATTTAAAGTCTGAGGAGAGTTAATAAAGTTCAAGTCCTTCAGCATCCTAACGTTCATCACAGAAGGTGTGTCCAGTAGATGCTCGGCACGAGATACCTCGATCTGAGAATGAAGATTGTAGTCACCAAGGTATTTTGAAATTAAGCTCCGGGGAATGGCACGAGCTGGGATCCATTCCATGTCCAATTTATAAGGTGGCACAGGCAAGTCTAGTAGCCCAGGAGCATGATAATCCCATAAATAATGGCCCTGCTCTAGTTTTAATACACCCAGGGCATTCAACCATCCCTGTTTATAACCTTCATTATTGGCATTTTCAAGGCGAGCATCCAAGTGATAAAGGGCCTCATTGTAGCCTGACATCCAGAACTCACGAGGTTGTTTGTGAAATTGGAAAGTTATTCTCTCTAGCTGATCATGAAGGTTCCTAGCAAAAACATCCTTATTATTCAGAGCAGACTTTGTCGAAGCAAGTTGATCCTCCAGAGTTTGGATTTTCTTAGACATTTCAGACAAAGCCCGATTTTTTGCATTCAATTGGAACGCTTGAGTTTCCAACATTGATCGAGTACGAGCTTCTTCAACATTACGTCTAAGAGCTCTTGATCCTCCCCGAGCAGGTCGAGAACTTGGTTCCTCGACGACATTCTGAGCAGCTCTTCCCCGACCACGAGAACCTCTTCCTCATCCCCGAGTAGCAGTAGAAGTACCAGATCTTCTCAAGGTATCCAACTCTTGCCTTAATTTGGCATTCTCAACCTCTAGAAAGGAAAATCCCTCGTCAGTCACTGGGATTACAGCTGTTGAAGAAGATGCTGCAGACTTATACTGTGCCAGCTCTTTCTGCAAATTGTTATTTTCTTGCTCTAGCAGCTCGGCTATCTGTCTACAAGCTTCAACTTCACCCTTTAGGGTTCTCTCCCTGACATCGTACCTAGTAAGGATCTTTTTGTGGCCTGTCTCGGCAGAAAGCTGTTGATACCTCTTTCCATACCCCTCGTGCAAAAGGGCAGTTGATTCTTTGTACTGAGTCTGAAGATCTTCTAAAGTATATTGAAGCTCCTCGATCATGTCATAGTAAGCCACGTTATTGGCCACATCTTGATCAAGTAAGCCCTTCAGGTATTGATAAGCTTCTACTGCCTGCTCTGAAGCATCATGACCGAGGATGTCAGCGACTTCTGATACACTCAATTATGTGTGACCAGCCTTATAATATTCATGGCATTGCTGCATCAACTTTGTATCATTGGCAGATAATAATTCCATTCTAGCCACAAACTAGTAAAGAAGAGAAGGCAAGAGTTAATAAAAGAAGAAGACAGAACATCAACAACGCAGAGGAACAAAAAAAAGGTAATTTTATTACATCATCAAAAGGAGTACAGCGTTCAGAATACAGAGTACAAGTAAAAGAAAAATAAAAAGAGAATACCGAACAACTTCACACCTTTTCCTTGTCTCCCAAGACTTTCTCGGGAGGCTGGGATGAGGAGCTTGGTTGCTCGGTGGGAACAATGGGTTGATTGGCAGAAGTTGAGACTTGTTCAGGAGGAGCAGGCAAAGACGAGATCTCCTCGGTGGCTGTCTGATTGGGTTGTGGAGCAAAGACTTGATCACCTATTATCATTGAAGACTCCTCGAAAGCAGCTTCGTCTTCTTCCTCATCTTCAATCACAGGAGGGGGGCCAGGAAGATGTTGTTGGAATAGCTCAGAGTCCTCGCTCACCTTCAATTCTTGCAGGGCAGCAACCCAACCATCTCGGAAGTATTTCAAACTCCCATACTTGACCTGGGTCATCATTGATGATGCTAAGATTTAGCATCACCGGATAAGTGATAGTGAGCTCAAACAGGAGCAGCCATGGCAGCCATTGAGATGTATAAGTGTATAAGTATGTAGAAGGGGATGAGTATAAGAGGAAATAAGACAATGATGTATAGTGGTTCAGCCAATTTGGCCTACATCCACTGTGAGTGTGTGATCCACTAAGTATGGGCACTAATGGCCTTGGATACAATGCACATAACCCTCTCTCTCTCTCTACTGTGTGTACAAGCAGAGTTTTAGCTAGGGCTACAGTTAATGGATCGATCCCCTATAGGGTTGTAGGTGACAAGTATATATAGGTCTTGGGGGGTGTAGTGTACCCCCCAAGTATGCATGGTGCATGTGAATCATGATCTAGCCAGTCCCCTGTGGACACCTGTAGATGCCAAATGATGACATAATATTCCCTCACGTGAGGGTGTGATTTTGTTATAACGGTCTCCCCTGTGCCATGTTAGCCTCACGCGCAATGTTCCACGCGTCTCCCAAACCACGTGCTGCGATGATGTCACCCTCGGCCTATGAGCCGAGGCCGAGGGCAAAGCTTCTTCCGGTAGTGTGTCTGGCCTAATTCTGGCCTCGTACTGTCGTACCCTCGGAGGGTCGTCTGGAACATGGTGAAGGGTCGGCCCCTCGGAGGGTCGTCTAGAATCTGAAGAAGGGTCGGCCCCTCATAGGGTCGTTTGGAGCCAGGTGAAGGGTCGGCCCCTCGTAGGGTCGTCTGGAACCTGAAGAAGGGTCGGCCCCTCATAGGGTCGTCTGGAGCCTGGTGAAGGGTCGGCCCCTCGTAGGGTCGTCCGTCTGGAGGCAATCCTCAATCAGGCCGAGGATATAAACGGGTATATCAATCACCCCCCAGCCCTTAGCCATAGGTACTGTTGAGATGGCTGAGGGATAGTGTTGTAATTGGGATGCGTGTATGATCAGTTAGGTGAGTGACACCTGGGCAGACACTCATTGTTGTTCCAATTTCCAAGGCATGGCGGCTGCACACTTTTCTTGGGGCTTTGTGCCCTAATGATGCCTTCCTCGTGGGGTGTGTCCTGCCTTGGTCAATGGGCCCACTCATTGCTAAGGTATTTAAGAGATTTTTAAACTCTCTCTCCTTCTTCTTCTTCGCGCCCAAGCCTTCTCTCTCTAGAATTTTATCAGTTTTCATCGCCATTTTCTGCAGCCTTCAATCCTTCAATCCTAGCAACGTTCTTGCTCTCTTTATCAGGTAATCTCTTTCACCCAACGCTCTCTTTTGCCTTCATTTTTATTTGCTTTTTAGGGTTGTGGGGCTGCATTTTCTTTGGGTTATCCCATAGCTTTTTCTGGTGTCTTCTCCGGCAACTGTTTCTTGAATGTTCTTGAGTGTTCTTGAGTGTTCTTGAGTGAAAATCACCAATTCCCTTTTTAATCCAAAAGTCTAATTTGGTCAACTGCAAACTTGTTTGTAGTTAAGTTCCTCAAATTCCTCTAAGTGTAGGGTCTTCCCTTTTAATGCTTAGGAAGCTTTACAGTTTAGCGTCTGAATTCCCATCCTTGAGAGAAAAAGCTCTTTGCAGAGATCCGACGAGTAGAGGAAGAGGAAGAGAGGAGACGAGGGGCCGACCCTAATTGGTTACGACTCATCTTTCCCATTCCTCTTGCCACCATAAAGCCATTTGAACCGTCTGAGTCCTGTGGGTCGTCCCATCGTCCAGCCGAGTGTTATTCAAGTGAGATGGACGAGAGAGCGTCCACGCCAACTGGTACTGGACCTTCCGGTAGGCGAGAGACATCTGACCTAAGCCCAGGCCGAGAGGCCGAGGGCATGTTCCCCTCTGAGGCAGTCCCTATAACAACCCTGTCTCCCCATGCCTTCCAAGTGGCTTTTCCCTAGGGCCCTCTGGCAGAGGGAGAGGGGAGTGAGGACGAGGACGATGATACAGATGACGAGGTTGATACCTCCCACGCCTCGTCCTTTATTTCCTCTGTTAGGGATCGCGACCTCCTGATATGGAGGCATGCCTATGGGGTGTCACCCAGCATAACTATGAGGGTTCCCTCTGAGTCTGAGAGGGTTTTTGTTTGTGAAGAGGGAGAGGTTGCAGTCTATGAACAAATGCTCAAGGTTGGAGTCAGATTCCCTCTGCATCCTTCCATCGTAGATATCCTATCTGCCCTTGGTGTTGCTCCCTCTCAACTTCCCCCCAACTCTTGGAGGACGATCTTGGGCTACATCTCCCTGTGGAAGAATGCTTTCACCGATGAGCCCTCGGCCGACCTATTCTTGGATTGCTACAATATCACCTCCTCGTCTAAACAGCCTGGATACTATCATCTGGGGTAAGGAGGTATGAGAAGAAACTCCTCCACGTGGCACAAACTTCCAACCACGATTGGAAAAAGAGATTCTTCTTTATCTCTGGGGAGTGGGAGCCCACCGCCGATGGTCCAAGGGTCCCCATAAAATGGTCTAACCCTTCCATGAAGGCCAGGTCAGACCCTGGACTTAGTCTGGAGGAGAAGGACATCGTTGAATATCTGAGGGGACGAGGGAGAGAAGGTGAACTTCCAAAATTTGAAGACCTGATGACCCCCCGGTTCCTCAAAGAAGCTGGCTTGAGGGTCGGCCCTCTGACTGAACTATGTGAGTTATACTGAACATTTTCTATTCTTTGCTTTTTTTTTCAAGTGTTTCCTCTTTAGATCTGCATTTTTCTAACGTGTCGTCCTCTTATCAGGTCGTCATGCAGGTACATCAGACTATCTTTGGGAAATGATTGCTCCCAGCTTATTATCTGGATTGTCCAAGAAGAAAGGCAAGGAGCCTCAGCAGGCTCCGTGGAAGACGAGGGCCGCCGGGCCGACGGTGGTGGAGCTGACCACCGATAACAATAAAAGAAAGGAGCCTGAGGCCCCAGTTGACCCTCGGCCTGATTCTCGGACGAGGGCCAGGGTCGAAGCCTCTGAGGGGACGGCCTCTTCATCCAGCATGGGGGCCTTCTGGTATCAAAACCTGGCACATCTGAGGGCCGATCCCTCGTCACTCATTGCAAACTTGAGGGCAGCCAAGGCCTCAATGTTTTCTGCACCCTCGGCTGCTGACTACGACTTCTTATCAAAGATGCCTCCAACCAAAGTGTATGACTACGGTCTGCATGCCCTTGCACAGGTATTGGTCTTGACCCACCTCTTTAATTTCATTCTTTCACTAACTATTCCCTCGGCCCCTCTTGTCATCTGTTTATTTTTCGTGCAGTCTGTTTGTGCCTTCACCTCAGACACCAAGTGGATGGCTGAGAACCAACAGAAGTTTCATGAAGCTGAGAGGGCCATTCAACATGAGGCCGACCTGCAGACAGAGCTCGAGACTGCGAGGGCTGAACTGGAAAGTGCTAGGACTGAGCATGTCAGGGTCTTAGATGAGATGACAAGGCAGCACGATGCCGACCAGCAGGCCAAGGACTTGCTCATAAAGGAGAAGGATGAGGCCTTACTCAACATGGAGGCCAAGCACAAGACTGATCTCGCAGAAGCTGTCAGAAAAGTCGAGGCCGATGCTGTTGAGGCTTACAAGGCTTCTGACGAGTTTCAGGGCTTCGGCCTTGAATATTTGGAGAGGGGGATCAAGACGGCCTGCCGATGGGTCGTCCTCATATTTGGTGATATCGTCTCCTCGGTCCGCCCTTCGATTGAGGCAGTCGGATTGGACGACCCTCTGATCCCCGAGGCTCTGTCCCAAGTAGAATCCCAAGTGCAGGTTGAGGGGGTCGGCACATCTGAGGATCAGCCGGCTATGGTTGTTGAAGAGACCCCTTTGGTAGATATTAAGGCTCTGCCCTCAGATATTGTCCCTTAGGGTGGCTGTCTGTAGCCCATACCCTCATAATGTACTTATCATTTTTGTGCTTTCTTTTGTAAAACACTTGGATATTTTGTATAACACTTTCATTAATACCATCTGGTCTCCTTTACTGTCTTCCATATTAGCTTCTTGTATGGTTTACTGTCTTCCATATTTGCTTCTTGTATGGTTTGCTGTCTTTGTTAATGCCACTAACCTCTCCCCCGTCTTTCTTGAGGGTGAACAAGGGGTGATCCCCTGCGTTGGCCCTCATTATAGCCGAGGAGTCAAATTACCAAACTGGTTTTTAATAAAGTTTTCCCTCGTCTTTCTTGAGGACAGTGGTGGGGTCGTCCCCTCCACTGGCCCTCATTATAGCCGAGAGATCAGGTTACCAAATTAATGGTTTTTAACAAAGTTTTCCCTCGTCTTTCTTGAGGACAGTGGTGGGGTCGTCCCCCTCCACTAGCCCTCATTATAGCCGAGGGTTCAACTTTCCAAATTAATGGTTTTTAACAAAGTTTTCCCTCGTCTTTCTTGAGGACAGTGGTGGGGTCGTCCCCTCCACTGATCCCCATTATAGCCGAGGGTTCAACTTCCCAAATTAATGGTTTTTAACAAAGTTTTCCCTCATCTTTCTTGAGGACAGTGGTGGGGTCGTCCCCTCCACTGGTCCCCATTATAGCCGAGCGATCAACTTACCAATTTAATGGATTTTTAAGTCTTCCCTCGTCTTTCTTGAGGACAGTGGTGGGGTCGTCCCCTCCACTGGTCCCCATTATAGCCGAGGGATCAACTTACCAATTTAATGGTTTTTAAGTCTTCCCTCGTCTTTTTTGAGGACAGTGGTGGGGTCGTCCCCTCCACTGGTCCCCATTATAGCCGAGGGATCAACTTACCAATTTAATGGTTTTTAACAGTCTTCCCTCGTCTTTCTTGAGGACAGTGGTGGGGTCGTCCCCTCCACTGGTCCCCATTATAGCCGAGGGATCAACTTACCAATTTAATGGATTTTTAAGTCTTCCCTCGTCTTTCTTGAGGACAGTGGTGGGGTCGTCCCCTCCACCGGTCCCCATTATAGCCGATGGATCAATTTACCAATTTAATGGATTTTGAAGTCTTCCCTCGTCTTTCTTGAGAATAGTGGTGGGGTCGTCCCCTCCACTGGTCCCCATTATAACCGAGGGTGGTTCTCTGTAGATGTTTCCATGCGTGCTAGAACTGATAACCACAGGATGAGGGGAAACACTGATATTTCTCATTAATTTTCAAAGTGTTCTGTTGGAGCAACTCTTATTACAATTATGGTCTATCAAGACCTTACAACACTACTGATAGTATTTCTTCAAATGATCTGCATTCCAGGGGTTGGAAAAAGGTTCCCCCTCTAGGTTTTCTAGTCTGTAGGTCCCAGGGACGACTTCATCGATGATCCTATATGGGCCATGCCAATTAGGATGGAGCTTGTTGGGCTTTTGCCAAGTCTTCTTAAGGACCAAGTCCCCCACTGCGATAGGCCTCCGTTTCACCCTCTGATTGTAGAACCTTGCGGTCCTCTGCTGGTAGGCGGCCTGCCTTATCTCAGCGTCCTCCCTTCTTTCCTCAATCAGGTCCAAGTCGAGTTTCCTCTCCTCCGCATTTTTCTGGGGGTCATACACCTGGACCCTATGCGTAGGAAACTCAATCTCAGTGGGGATGACGTCTTCTGATCCATAAGCTAGCATGAACGGGGTCTCCTCGGTAGGGGTTCTCACTGTCGTCATGTATGACCACAACACGGCATATAACTCCTCGACCCATCTTCCTTTTGCCTCCTCAAGCCTCTTCTTGATTCCATATAGGATTGTCCTGTTCGTAACTTCGGTTTGCCCATTGGCTTGAGGTCGGCCTGGGGTGGAGAAAATTTATTTGATACTTACCCTCTCACAGTACTTCTGTAGAGAGGCATTCTTGAACTGAGTCCCGTTATCCTAGATGAGGGTGTTGGGTAGGCCATACCTGCATATCACATTTTTCCAGATGAACTGGAAGGTCTTCTGCTCTGTAATCGTGACCATCGGTTCGGCCTCCACCCACTTTGAGAAGTAGTCAATCGCTACAATGAGGAACTGATAGTTATTGACCGCTCTCGGTAAGGGTCCTACCAGGTCAATCCCCCACACTGCAAACGGCCACGGAGATGTAACGGAGGTAATAGGCTGATGAGGTTGATGAGGGATGGTAGCAAATCTTTGGCATTTATCACACTTTTTTACATATGCTGCGGCATCTTTCCCCAAGGTCGTCCACCAGTAGCCTTGGGTGATCACCCTCTTCGCTAAGGATCTACCCCCAATGTGGCTTGAGCACGACCCTTCATGCACATCTTGCAAAATGGAAGGGACTTCTGAGGGATGCACACACCTAAGTAGGGGGAGCAAAAACCCCTTTTTGTACAAGGTGTCTCCGATGACAGTGAATTTTGCAGCCCTGTACCTCAGCTTTTTCCTTTCTTGCCTTGCTTCTGGCATCTCACCCTCTTTAATGTATCTGATCAGGGGGTCCATCCACGAAGTTTCTTGAGAAATATTTAGTCAATTGCTAAGTGTTCTCTCAGCGTCCCCAATAGTTGGCCGAAGCAAAATTTCTACTGGGACCGTCCTCTTGATGTCTGTTCTTGTTGCCGAGGCAACCTAGCAAGGGCATCAGCACGGACATTGTCGAGCCTAGGTACCCTCCTTAATTTCACTTCTCTGAAGCCCTTCAATAATGACCTCACCTTCTCAAGGTACCTATCCATCCTCTCATCCTTAGCCTCGTAGGCTCCTAGTATCTGATTCACTACTAGCCTTGAATCACTATGGACCAAAATCTGACCGACACTAAGAGACTTGGCCAAAGAGAGGCCTGCTACTAAGGCCTCATATTCAGCCTCATTGTTGGAGGCCTTGAAGTTGAACCTCAGGGCGTATTCAACGTATGTGCCATCGGGTGCTGATAGTATCAGTCCAGCTCCACTTTCGCTGTCACAGGAGGACCCGTCAATGAAGAGGCTCCACAGAGTCTTTCCCTCTGAAAAATTTCCCTCAGAGAGGGACCCCTGTCTAAAGATGTATCTTCCCTCTTCGTTTTCAGTCGCTTTCCTTCTAGCAGTGCTTGTCTCATCCCTATCTGCGGGTGTGTCAGCGGGTCTGTCTTCTGTATCCGTCTTCCCGAGGGTCTCACCCTCGGCCTCATCATCTTCCTAAGTGAACTCAGCCACGAAGTCTGCCAATGCTTGCCCCTTAATGGCCGTCCTAGGCTGATACACAATGTCAAACTCCCCCAGCTCTATAGCCCAGGCCATCAACCTACCTGATTTTTCTGGCTTGTGTAGGACCTGCCTAAGAGGAGAGTCGGTGAGTATGACCATTGTATGGGACTGGAAGTACGGCTTCATCTTCCTCGAGGCATGGATCAAGGCGTAGGCCAACTTCTCCATCCTCGGGTATCTTTGCTCTGCCCCCTGGAGTGCCTTGCTGTTAAAATACACAGGCTTCTGTATCCCGTCTTCGTCTCTCACAATGGCTGCACTGATGGCCGACTCTGAGACGGCGAGGTACACATAAAGTCGTTCACCCTGCACGGGTCGTGATAGCAGCAATGGAGACCCTAAGTATGACTTTAGGTCCCTGAAAGCCTCTTCACTCCATTTGAAGGCCTTCCTAAGGATCTTGAAGAATGGCAAGCACTTGTCTGTGGCCCTAGACACGAACCTGTTCAAGGCAGCAACTCTCCCTGTGAGCCTCTGAACGTCTTTAATGGACTTGGGGGTCTTCATTTCAACAAGGGCCTTTATCTTTTCAGGATTGGCCTCGATGCCTCTTTGATTGACAATGAACCCAAAGAACTTCCCCGCTCCAACCCCGAAGACACACTTGGCCGGATTAAGCTTCATCTTGTATTTGTCCATCGTATTAAAGGTCCTCTCCAGGTCTGCCACATGATCCTCTGCCTTCAAACTCTTGGTCAGCATTTCATCTACGTAGACCTCCATAGACTTTACAATTTGGTCTTCAAACATTTTATTTACGAGGCGCTGGTACGTTGCCCCCGCATTTTTGAGGCCAAAGGGCATGACCCTGTAACAGTATGTCCCCCTGTCGGTGATGAAGGCTGTCCTCTTCGAGTCTTCAGGGTTCATGAAGATCTGGTTGTACCCTGAATAGGCATCCATAAAACTCATGAGCTCATGGCCTACGGTAGCGTCTACCATATGGTCGATGCGGGGGAGAGGGAAGCTGTCTTTGGGACATTGCTTGTTGAGGTCTGTAAAGTCCACACACATTCTCCACTTTCCATTGGCCTTTGGGACAATGACTGCATTGGACATCCATTCAGGGTAGATGACCTCTCTGATAAATTCAGCGTTTTCTAACTTCCTGACCTCGTCCCTAATGACCTCATACTTTTCTCTAGAGTAAATTCTCCTCTTCTGCTTTACCGGCTTCACTCCCTCTACCACATTGAGCTTGTGGCACATGATTTCAGGGTCAATCCCTGGCATATCTATATGACTCCATGCGAAGACGCTTCGCCTTCTCCTCAACAGTTTAATGAGGTCTTCTTTAATATTGGGCCTCAGAGACTTGCCAACTTGGACGGTTTTTTCCGGTTCATCCTCATCGAGGATGATGGATTCTACCTCTTCCGTGGCCTCTCTTTTCTTTAGCTTCGTCTCATCCCTGGGGTCTGAGGTATCAATATTGTAAGTGGTAGTACCTCTCTTGAGTGTCTCCTTTTCTTCAGCGGAGTTGTAGTAACATTCTTGCGCTGTCGTCTGGTCTCCCTGAACTTCTCCCACCCCGTAAGGGGTAGGAAATTTGATCATCTGATGGACCGTAGACGGCACAACTTCAAACCCCTTGAGGGCCACACGTCCCAGTATGATGTTGTAGGCCGAAAACACCTGCTCGTCCATCACAAAGAAACTGACCTTCTTGGTGAGCCATCTCGGCCACTCGTCCCCCATCCTCACATCGGCCTCATACACCCCAAGGGGATGAACCTTTTCCCCACTGAACCTAATCAATGGATGATGGTAGGGGACGAGTCTAGCATGGCTGAGACCCAAGGCTTTGAAGCATGGCCAAAACATCACATCTGCAGAACTACCCCCATCTACCAAGATCCTCGGAACCTCGCATCCGTGCACCCTGGTAGTGATGACGAGAGGGTCATCGTGTGGGGCTAAGAGGCCTTTGAAGTCCCTTCTTGAAAATCCCACTATCAGTGTATCCATATCAACCTTCTTCCTCTTTTCTGACTTGACCTCCAGAGAGGTCGAGTGTACCGTCTTCGTCACTGCTTTGGCCTCGTCCACATGGGCCTTCCTGTCGGCGACCTCAGACCCTCCTCCTGCTA
Organism: Sambucus nigra; assembly: GCA_949130495.1. Classification (NCBI taxonomy): domain Eukaryota; kingdom Viridiplantae; phylum Streptophyta; class Magnoliopsida; order Dipsacales; family Adoxaceae; genus Sambucus; species Sambucus nigra. The sequence continues at coordinate 401,508,872 of OX422219.1, read as the reverse complement.
GACCCCCGGAGATCATTCCCACTCCGAGTGAGATCATATTAAGCCTCTTGATAGGGCCGTGGTCATCTCTCGGCGGGAGGTCAGGGTCGTCCTCATCATCAAAAGGGTCGTCCCCTCTTTTTTGAGGACCTTCTCTACTTGCATCGCCTCGCTTCTTTCTGGGGTCGTCCCCTCGGCCCCACTTGAAGGCACCTTTGTCGACGTACTTTCTGAGCTTCCCTTCCTTCAGCATCTTCTCAATCTCATCTTTTTAGAGCAAAGCATTTGTCTGTTACGTGGCCGTGGTCTTGGTGAAATTCACACCATAGGTTCTTATTCCTCTTGCCGGGGGCTGCTCTCAGCTTCTCAGGCCACTTCAGGGACCGGTCACTCTTTATCTCATTGAGTATCTGTTCACAGCTGACCGTTAGAGGGGTGTAACCAGCTAACTTGTCATCCGCGGACCTCTTCTTCCCCTCCTTGTTCTTCTTAGGGTATTTACCCCCACTAGCACCTCCCTTTTCGTCTTCATATTTTGCGGCCATCGCCTCTTCGGCGTTCATCACCTTTCCTGCTGTCGACAGTAGCTCAGCCATCAACCTCGGAGGGTCTTCAGCAAGCTTCCATAATAGCTTCCCCTTTTGGAGTCCTCCAATCAGGGCTGTCATAGCTATGCTTTCCTCATAGTCTTCCACCTCCAGCTTCTCCTTATTGAATCTGGCTATGTAGTCTCTCAGACTCTCATTCTTCCCCTGCTTAACATAGAGCAGGTGGGTGGTCTTCTTCTGTGGCCTCACCCCAAAGAAGAAGTTATGGATGAACAGGTCTGCCAACTGCTTGAAGTTTTCAATGGAATTTTTTGGAAGAGACATGTACCAGACATGCGCAGCCCCTGTCAAGGTACCCGAGAAGGCACGACACCTCATCTCATCTGAGATAGAGTATATGTCTGCTGCTGACTGATACATCTCCACGTGGTGGACGGGGTTGGTGCTCCCGTCATACCTTGGGGTGACCACGGGTGGCTTGAATTTTGACGGCGTGGGGAAGTTGACTATCTTTGCCACAAAGGGTGAGCCTATGGTGTACCCCCTCTGAAGAGGGTCTCGGCTCTTCAGTATATCTCCGATCTTATACTCTAACCGCTGGATTGAGTCATTCCAGGGCCTCACAGGGTCGGCCTGGCCGATGTTATCCCCTGCCGCCTCTCCGAGGTGGACGGAGGGTTCTGCTGCAGCAGGCCTGTATCGGCTGTTCACTTCCCTTTGGCCGTCATCTCGTCCTCTGGGTCGGCCATCTGCTGCCTCCCTCCTGGATCTCGCAGCACTTCTTGGCCTGGATAACTGTTCTCGCAGGTCATTTACTGGCCCTAGCCTCTCAAAGTCCGACCCCCTGCTCAAGTGATCAAAAGCAGATCCCCTCGGGGGATCATCAGGGTTTGGTCTCCCGCACTTTCCTCTACTGTCCTGGAGAGGTCGTACAGTATTGTTGGAGACCTCATAGGGTTCCCAGCACTCTATAGGGGCCTCCTCTCCCTCCGGATCGTCATACCTGTCCTCGGGGCAAGGGTTTCCTTGCCTCCCCAGGCGTAGACGCCGGGGGTCAGCAACATCCCTACGCCGCTGAGGGGGTGGCAGGTCTTTGCGTGGTGCCTGGGGTGGTCCCCTGGCCTCATGCTGTCCTGGAGCTGCTGCCGGAGTAATCATCTCAGGTGAAACTCCTGGTGCCCTTAGTATGTTCTGGCTTAGAGCTGTGAACTGCTCCTGGATCATCCGCTGGCTTGCTGCCAGAGACTTTAAGGCTGCCGCTACATCAGCCATCTCAGACTGAGGCGGCGGCTGACTGGAACTGGGTCTTCCCCCTCATCTGGTGGGAGAAGTGGTGGTGGTGGCATCTCAGGTGCCATGTGCTTGAGCTATGAAAAGTTGAACTGAAGAAAAGAATGGTGAGCTTGGGACCTTAGTGGGTCTCTTTCAATGGTGAAACACCTCCTCTCAGGGGGAGTGTTGGTTCACCACCAGAGTGCCCAGTGAGGTCAAGCTGTATAAAGGAAGAGATGTCTTCTCGTTTCCCACAGACGGCGCCAAACTGATGATGCTAAGATTTAGCACCACCGGATAAGTGATAGTGAGCTCAAACAGGAGCAGCCATGGCAGCCATTGAGATGTATAAGTGTATAAGTATGTAGAAGGGGATGAGTATAAGAGGAAATAAGACAATGATGTATAGTGGTTCAGCCAATTTGGCCTACATCCACTGTGAGTGTGTGATCCACTAAGTATGGGCACTAATGGCCTTGGATACAATGCACATAACCCTCTCTCTCTCTCTACTATGTGTACAAGTAGAGTTTTAGCTAGGGCTACAGTTAATGGATCGATACCCTGTAGGGTTGTAGGTGACAAGTATATATAGGTCTTGGGGGGTGTAGTGTACCCCCCAAGTATGCATGGTGCATGTGAATCATGATCTAGTCAGTCCCCTGTGGACACCTGTAGATGCCAAATGATGACATAATATTCCCTCACGTGAGGGTGTGATTTTGTTATAATGGTCTCCCATGTGCCATGTCAGCCTCACGCGCAATGTTCCACGCGTCTCCCAAACCACGCGCTGCGATGATGTCACCCTCGGCGTATGAGCCGAGGCCGAGGGCAAAGCTTCTTTCGGTAGTGTGTCTGGCCTAATTCTGGCCTCGTACTGTCGTACCCTCGGAGGGTCGTCTGGAACATGGTGAAGGGTCGGCCCCTCGGAGGGTTGTCTGGAACCTGAAGAAGGGTCGGCCCCTCATAGGGTCGTCTGGAGCCTGGTGAAACGTCGGCCCCTCGTAGGGTCGTCTGAGGGGTCGTCCGTCTGGAGGCAATCCTCAATCAGGCCGAGGATATAAACGGGTATATCAATCATTGCCGCTACCCCCCTATCCCATCCTTTATCCCAACCGGTGCGGAAAGATTTTTTCACAGCCACCTTTCTTTTCATTTTCTCCGAGGAGAGCTTCTCGGATAGAAGATCCTCGGAGGCTTTCAACTTGGCCTCCACCTCCTCCTTCTGGCGATTTACTTCTCGCGGAAGGGTCAGCTCTTCCTCGACCGATTTCAACTTATTTTCAAGCTCCCCAAAGCTTGTGAGCTTCTCAGCATATTTTTTATTCTCCCTCTCCAAGTCTCTCACCTTATTTCCCAATTGTACTTTCTCTGCTTCAGACGCAGCCAACTTCTTCTCCCATTCACCCCTATCCTCGTCGTATTTTTGATGGGATTCCTTCACAGATTGGGCCAAGCCCTGGAAAGCATCCTCTACTCCAGACGAGGAGCTAGAAGCCTTGATTGCTTCATATTTCTTCACTATGGTGTTAAAGCAACTCACCAGCTGAAAAAGAAAATAATGATAAGTCAGTGCCGAGATACATATATTGACTAGAATAAAGAAAAATTCAGGATACGAGAAACTTACTGAAGCAATGTGACGAGTAACTAGGGATGTCAGCATATCCCTAGACATGTTTTCTTCAATTCCTTGGACTTCAGGAATAGTCCAAGTCTTTATCGAGCTCATTGCAGAACTCGGGGGAATAATGGTTGGGACACCAGTTCCACTAGCTTGGAGCTGGGGAATGGTTTCAGTCAAAGTGACCGAGGAGGATTTCTTCAATCTCCTCAGTGGCACTTCAACAGTTTCAACCAAAGAACTTTTGGTGGTAGAGATGGTGACCACTTCCACAGGTGCATTTTTCTTGCCCGGAGCCACTGGGGGCTTCTCGGCAGCCTTCTGAGGAGCAACAGAAGAGGCACCATCTACTTTCTTTGTCCCCTTTGGGACTTCAGCCTTGTTTCTTTTTCCATCTCCATCAGAGGAAGTCTCCTCGAAGATAGCATGAACTCTTCTCTTTCCCATCTTCTGACTTAGAGGAATGTGAGATTCTGGTGAAGATTCCTCAGAAGCTGGCAATGGCTCACTAATGCTGACCACAGGACGAGCAGTAAAGGATGATGTGTAGCTCCTGTACTGCAACAAATATGAAGCAGACCTGATGTGCTCGTCTGCAACTCTTCGATGCAAATTCCAGATATGTTTCAAATGTTTAATATTTACTTCTGATTCTTTTGGAGTTTTTCTCTTACTGTCAACTGCAAACAAATACATTGTGAAATATCAGTCATACATTTTGTCAAACACAATGAAATCGTAATTTCAAAAATAAAATAAGATGAAAATAACCTATCCCATTGCCATATGGGGGGCATCTGGGACCTTCATATACTTCATCTCCAACCAAAGGGGTATGTTGCCAATTTTTGATAACTACCCCGTGTTCAAAATAATCCCTGTTTGCATCAGGGAGGTTGACTACTGAGGCCCTATTCAAAAACCTAGTTTTTAAATAAAAAACATTGTCTAAAACAACCCATCTATAACAATACATAATCTCAGGAATTTCTATACGAGTTCCATGAGTTTGATTTAACCTATACACCCCATTAACTATCCTCCATGTGTTGGGGGCTATTTTTGCAGGGACAACATCGAAATACTGACAGAACTCTAAATACAAAGGGTTTGGTGGAAAAGAAATTCCACATTCAGAAATAAAAAGGCTAGGGAACCAATGCCCCTCAGCTAAATTAAATAATTTGAAGGCTCAGAAAGACTCTCCAAAGTTACCCAAGAAGAATAGAAAAGTCAGAACGGAATTTCTCAAGAGATTCGATAATATAAACCATGGTGAATAAAAATAAATGAAGAAGAAGGAAGAAAATCTTACAGGAAAAAGGAGATCTGTTGACAAACAAACGAAGAAAGGGATGAACGCACAGGAGAGAGAAAAGCTATAGAAAACTCGAAAGCAGAAATTGAAAAGGTAGAAGACGATGGGATTGCCTCTGAAGCTTAAATACTTTGCCTTGGGAAACGGCGAAAGAAATGATTACAAAAAGGAAACTATTACGCTACCGGCGGCTAAAAGGACAAAAAATGCACGAAGATCGAAGCGCTTATAAAAATGCAAAAAGGCGGATTCTGCGAATTTGGAAGGAAATTCAAATACGAAGAAAAGGCTCCTAAAACCCAGGAAGGTCATTTAATATTGCCATTTACCGAGAAAGAATGTTCCATACTCCTCAAAGTTCAAAATGTGAAACATTGGGGGCTTCTGTTGATACCAAAATTAGTATGCTGATGTGGACGAATAATAAGAAGACACGTGTCAATCTACGTGGCACAATAGCAACGAGGAAGATCATTCCCCCGACCAACATACTCACTCCGAGAAACAGGTGTACTCCGAGGAACACCAGTATTCCGAGGAACACCAGCCCTCCGAGGAACTATTGTCCTCCGAGGAACTCCAGTGCTCCGAGGAACTCTTGGACGGTGAGCAACTAAGGCGGTTCGAGCTGCATCTCGACCACAGCATTGATTGCCAGATAATCAACAGTTCAACTATTCATTGAATGCTTATCATCTTGACGCACACGCTTGAAGAGCATTAAATGAGTTACCCTTTCATATGTATATCATTTAATGTATCACCCTTTCATGTACAGCCTAAGGGCTATAAATACCTTGTATCACCCTCATTCAAAGGGACCGGAATTTCTTGATAGCACTTGTCATCGAGAATTCCCAAACACACAGCAATAACATAACAGTGGACGTAGGTCATTCATATAAGGCTGAACCACTTTAAAATATCTTGTCTCATTTATTTATCTGTGATTGAATAATTAGAGTAATCTAATTTTTTACATCAATCTCGAGTTAGATTGGACTGAAATTTGGAGAATGATTCAAACATTTATACCCTTAATAGTTACTGTTTTCTTTTTGAGTTTTAGTATATCATCCATGGGTTGTTTTGTTGGGTTGAACATATATTATGGGTTATAAACTAAGGGTTTTGGGAGCTTCTAGTTTGGAGATTTTGGACCTGGGAAGAACTGCAATTAAGGAAAGGCGTGAGGAAGAAAATGTCAGGTCGCTCAAATGACATCGCATGTCGTTCGAGCGATATGTCAGGTCGCGTGAAGAAGGTCCCCTCTCGTTCGAGCGACGTGCTGGGGATTTTGACTTTTTGTTCCTTTTTACATTTGAGTGTGGGAGTTAGTTTCTTGCAGAAGTGAATTTATTTTGGTTAAAATAGGTATTTACCTGGGTTGGTTACGGATAGTAATATAATTTATGGAATAAGAGTGAAAGAGGAATTAAAGGGGAAAACTTTAATTTACTGATTGGGAAATGACGTGATCACATTTAAATTAATAACAATTACAAAGAACTACATGGTTAAGAAATTTTATGGGATGAGATTTAATAATTTATTAAATGATGAATTATTAATAAATGAGAAATATTATGGATTTGAGCTCGACTCTTTATGGTAATTATGCAGTAATTACCTATACATATTATATGGGAAAATAATATGTACTGTTATGTATATGTGTGGACATACCACTGGACTGTCCTATCGGCTCGGGGGTTCGCGTGTTCAGATCGGGTACCACACGTCGCACGAGTGGGCTTGACGATGTGTAGGTCATATAAGTACTACATGGAGGCGCCATCTACGAGAGGTAAGTGTTGACGCTGACCATTCCTGTGTCACTGCTGAGTATGGGCCGTGTATAGGTGTTCTGCGTAGGGGCCACCCCCAACTTGTGTGTGTTTTGTGATGTCCGCTTAGGATAAGGGATTCCACTGGACTTGCCGATAGAGCACGAATCAGAAACCAACGGTAGATGCCCTTGTGTCTCATATATATAATTACCCGGACTTTATATGAGATAACATGAAATGTCTAAGAATATGGACATAAATTACAATTGTGATTCTTTAATGCATAATAGACGTTTATGCCATTTATGTGAAAATTATGAGACTGGGATATTACGGGTATAGTTATTAAATGTAGTCGGTACACTTAAATTATTTAGCCATTATTACTAATTTGAGAGGTTTGTCATAGTTATTATTTGGGATTTATTAGGATACAAATAATATCACACTTAGATGGGGGGCGAGGTGTTAAACGCATGTGAGCAACGAAAGAGTAATATTTATTTTGCATCGACTGTACTATTGCATCATAAATTAATTAAGTTAATTCTTGCACACCTCGGGCTCCAACCCAAATTTAAATATTCCCCCCACCCCCAGGTTCTTTCTAGACAGGGATAGTGGTATTGTTGCTATGCGAGCCTTGCGATCTCTCGTGCTTAGTAACCTTCCAGGTTTTTATTTGTAACCTAGGTGCTTTTCTTCCAGAGTTCAATTATTTTACTTGGAAACATTTGTAAGGGCATAAGCCCGAGATTTATTTTTTTACTGACATTATGCTGGAGCTGTGATTTTTATTTGTTATTGGATTTCTTATTTAGTTAGTGTTATTGTCAGTGAAATATTCATAAAGTTTAAAGTATCGTCCTTTTAAAATAATAATATTTTTATTACGTTGTGCTGAGAATGGCATTAATTGATTGACAAGCCCCATCTTCAGCGTATCGTGCCTAGACAGTCTTTACGTGAGAAAATGGGGGTTGTTACGGCAAGTTTCATATATTTAAAGTTTTATAATGATTTTGATCAAAATACCCTCAAAAGTGATCATATACAGCGCATATGATCAACGTGTCCCTCCAAAAATTAAGGGAGTTGGATGATAATGAGTTAGTGGAAGTCGTGTTGAAAGTTTGGGGGTAAAGTATAGAAACTAAAAGTTCAGGTGGTAAAGTGACAAGTGGTTAACATTCAGGAGGCCAAAGTGTAATTAACACTAAAAATCATGTAATAATATAAATGCATTTCATAAATTAGTATCTAGTAACTAATTAAGTTTGTTATCATCAAAATTAAATATAAAGACATTGTTCAACAAGGTGGATCCGATAAGACACGATAGCTAATGGGTAGTATTTTCCCCATCACTTGTTAATACCCGTTAAAACTAATAAATTTTAAGTAAATAAGATATATTGTTGGCACTTTTAAATAGTTTATGTAAGAATTTTACAAAACGAAAAATTTAGTAATGTCAGTGAATAAATGAGTATACTTGTGTTTAATACTATAAGAGCAAGTTTTATAATTACTCATGTTTTATTTTTTATTTTTAGCGTATCCCGTTAGACAAACACTGTCCCTAAATGACTTTTCGGGACTCAAAGACAAAGTTGAAGACATTTAAGATTGGAAGAATCATTCGTCTCAACATCCTTGGAAGAAGTAATGATATTGACTGTAAGGTTGGTTTTTATTATTTATGGGGTTTAAGATTTTTTTAAGAGGTTATATTTTTAAAAGGGAGTTAAAAAAAAATTTAGAATTTTTTTCAAAGTCACGCCGCCTCGTTCGAATGAGATTTGCAACCGTTCAAACGAGATTGACCATCGTTCGAATGAGATTGGTTTGACTTCAAACAAAGCATTTTTTGTCATTCTCTGGAATATCGTTCGAATCAGTCGCTCGAACCCGTTCTAACGAGATCATGGGTATCATTCGAACGAGGTATAGGTTCGTTCGAACAATTGGATGAGAATTTATTTTTTAATAAAATCTAATCCAAATCTTTTATACTTATCCTAATTTAACCAACCTTCTTATAAATAGGCTAAATGGAATTAGACTTCTTAAGAACTCTTTTCATAATTAAAAATACCTCTTTTGAGTTCTCTTTTCTGATCAAACACCTCCTTAGATATTCCAACCCCCTTGGAATTATTTAGCTCACTTTACCAAGTAACGAAGAAGATTTCTTTCTTAGGCCATGTCCAACAAGGGTTTCCAACTGTCCCTATTTCTACGGAAGAAATAAAAAAAGTAAAAACAAGGGTTTCCATTTGCCCCTGTTTCTACGGTAGAAATAAAAATAAGTAAAAATGGTCTCCGATGCATATTTTCTTCCTGTTATGCATTTGATGTGGCTGTTGTGTCATGTTGGAAATTTCTACCATCATTTCTACATGTAGAAACGTCAAAGTGACGTGGAGATGCACATTCTTGTTTGGCGGTATTATTTTAACCCATTTCCCTCCAAAATAAACCATCCACCTGAAACTCTACTTCTGTATTCTGTACGAATGTATATTTTTTTGTAACAGTTCAAAAAAAATTTAGACTTCATTAATTAAAGGTATTATATATATATATATATATATATATATATATATATATATATATATTGTGGGTACCTCGATTTGTCACCTCGGGCCTAGACGAGTAGCCCAGTAAATTATGGCCCAAAGTCTGGGAGCCCCCCATCTCAAATCATTCAGTTACGACCTAATCTATTCCTAAAATCTCGTAAGGAGATATTCTAGGAATTAGGGATTGACGTGGGGGAATCCAACACCCCCACTCCCCGGAAACAAACATATATATAACAAACCCTAAGCCTGGGGCAAAAGGCACACATTGTATTTCCTATAAAACACTCCTTGGAGTAAAGAAAAATAATATTGAGAGCACCACCTTGGACGTAGGCATTCTTGCTGATCCATGTAAATACTGTGTCGTGTTATTGACGTTCTTTACATTCTTTATTTATTTTGGTGATTGCCTTTTCTTATTAATTTGTGTTGAACTTAATTGTCACCACAATTGGCGCCGTCTGTGGGAAACGTTTGTCCTCCTTTAAGAAATCCCTCACTAGTAAAGAATTTGGAATGTCTAGTTACAGTAGTAATGCCCCTCAAGCAGGGGATATCCAAGAGCAGCCTACCCCTCGCAGGATCAGGTCTGAGGTTCAACGTTCAGATCAAAGGGCTCGCCCAGAGCGGTAAGCCTCAGAGGAAAGTTAGGTACTTGCTAGGTCCACACAGATCTCCAGGTTGATCGATGCCTATGAGGCAAGGCTCCAGAAGCAAAAGGAGGTCGCTAGCAAACAAAAATCTGAGAATGCTCGCCTGAAATGGAGATTGGAAAGAATGGAAAAAAAATCTCCATTGTAGCACCAGGCGACGTCAATATCGCACTCCTAGCCCTCAGGCGAGCAAGTCTCGCTGCCGAGGAAGGAGCTCTAGACGCGGATCCTAAAAGATTGAGGAGCACTCATCAGGTGATGACTTGCTGGAGCAACAGTGACCAGCTCGTCGTTGCAGGAGCCCAGCTCTAGGAAGTGATGACATATAAAATTTGGTCAGAAGAGAAATGGACCAACACCCAGTGCATTAGGGTGCCAGATCGACCAGAGATTTATCCCGAAGAGCTCTTAGGACCCGAATGAAATCCCCTTTATCAAGGGAGATAGAAGAAGAGGAAGCCCCCAAGAAGTTCCTGATTCCAAGATTCAACATCTATGATGGGAAGACTAACCCTATCGATCACGTTAGGCAGTACAGGTAGGCCATGACTCTCTGGAACCACAGGGATGCACTAATATGGAGAATATTTCCCTCAAGTTTGCACGATGTGGCCGAGAAGTGGTTCGAGAGGCTCCCTCATAGAACCATCAGGAGCTTTGAGTCCCTGGAAGAGCTCTTCACGGCTCGCTTCATCACCATCAGCTCTCATCCAAAGAGTATGGATGCCTTGCTAACAATGAAGAAGATGCCCCATGAGAGCCTTCGGGACTACACAAAAAAGTACTGGGAGATGTTCAACGAGGTCGAGGACTGCTCAGAGCAGGTAGCACTGGCATCTTTCAAGATTGGCCTACCCAGCTCTTGTCTCTTGCACCAATCCCTCACTAAGAAGGAGGCCACAACAATTGATGACCTAATGGCTAGCATCGAGAAGTACGCCAAGGTTGAAGATGTGACCCACCTCAGTACAGGAGAAAATGGTCGAGCTAAGCTCGCTGCCAAAGGCAATGATAAGGCTAAAAACTAGAAGAAAAGGGGCAAGAATGGAGGCAAGGCTAGCTCCAAGAATGGAAATGAGAGCGATGTTTCGAAATCATTTCAGGCAGTAAACATTGTCTTCAAGGAACTAATCTACAAAATACTAGCGAAGATCAAGGACGAGCCATTTGTCAAGTGGTCTAGAAAGATGGGAGGACACTACACCAAATCCTGTGAATGGTCACGCCCAGTGGGTCACGGCCCAAGGGCGCGACCAGCTGGTCGCGGACTTGGGCCGTGACCCACTCAATATTTGGCGTGACCATATTTATTATCACACTAAATTATCGATGCTCTAGAAGTGGTCACGGACCAAGTCTGTGACCACGGTGGTCGCGAACTTAGGCCGTGACCAGGTCGTGAGCATCTTGGCGCCAAACTCGCCCCAAAATTCCCTCCAACCTTGGTCGCGGAGGGGTCACGGCCCAAGTCCGTGACCGATGGCATGACGAAGAAGATAATACACTCATTGGGGGTCACGGCTTAGGGCCATGAACATTTCTTGGTGTGGGTCACGGCTATGGGCCGTGACCATCCTTCCATTCAAGGTGTAAAAATAGTCGCGCATGGGGGTCATGGCTATGGGTCGTGACCATCCTTCCATTCAAGGTTTGATATTGGTCGCGCATGGGGGTCATGGCTGTAGGCCGTGACCATTGGCCATTCATGTAGCAGCAGTAAGGTTATGGGTTGCGAGGTGGGTCGCGGCTGATGGTCGTGACCATGTAATTCCTAAAAAAAAAGTTTTTTAACATTTGACCCCTTTCATTTTCATTTACCCGCTTCTCTCTCTCTCTCTCGTCAAAGACAAAGTTGTGGCTTCTCTCTCTCGTCAAACACCGGTGGGTTTTCTCTCTCTCTGCTGCCGACCCCTGCTGCCACCGGTAAGGTTAGCTTACTTTAAATTCTATTTTGATTTGTTTGATGAGACACATATATTTGAATGAGGGTTATTGGTTTTTTGATTTCGGTTTCATGAGATACAATCAAATATATCTGTTTTGATTTTTGTTTGATGAGATACAAATACAGATACTTTAATTTCTGTTTTGTTCTTTTATGTGTGTAATTGTATGTGTATGTATGTATAGATTTATGTCAAAAAAATATTAGGATTTAAGTAAACCCTAGATTGTATGTGTGTATGTATAGGTTATGTCAATAAACCTTAGATTGAATGTATGTATTTTTTTTGGCAAAATATTATTCAAAACTCTAGGCATTATATTTTTTTTGACAAAATATAATTAAATGGATTTATAATAAGTAAAAAAAAAATTACATCCGCCTTTTTGTGGGTTATATATATGCATAGATTTATGTCAAAAAAATATTAGGGTTTAAGTAAACACTAGATTGTATGTGTGTATATATAGATTATGTCAATAAATCCTAGATTGTATGTGTATGTATTTTTTTTGACAAAATATGCTTGTCTTTTTTTTTGACAAATATGATTAAATGATTATTTTGGCATACGAGTCGCAAACATGTGTTCACATTACTATAGTGAGATATTGTTGGCTTGGTTGTTGGATACTATGTTGAATTTATTGAATTGATACTAGTGTCGATAAATGTACATGTTATTAAATTTGTTGGGTGTGCTCTTGATTTGTCTATGAAAAAGTATATCACGTATCTTGCGATTAATGTGCATTTTTTTACGTTTATGTCAAGATATTAGGAGGCTACAACTTGACATGGAACAAATACACCACCGCCGGCTGATCTCTGCTCCACCGCTGGTTGAATCTCCACTCCACCGACCACCATAGTAGGTTACTATATCTACCTCTCCCACACGCACAAACGCACAACGGAACACACGCACGCACACCTACATCAATTTCTGTATATCGAGGTTAGATCCAGACATCAAGGTGGGTGGTCGGCACCAGGTCTGCATTGGATTTGTGCCGATTGAAGCTGGACAAGGGTTTGGTTGGTCGGGGGTTACTGGTGGTAGGGTTTTAGTATGGTGGTGGTTGGTTGGAGGGAGTGCGGGGGGCAGAAGCTAAAGGTGAGATGGTAGTTAAAATGACGGAGGAGGAATTGAAGGGATTGTGATGATGGGAGATTTTTTATTTATTTTTACTTTTTTATTATTTTAATTTTATTTTTGGGTTGGGATATTTTTTTTTCTCTTTTAGGTAAAAAAAAATGGAGGGAATCCTGTTTCTAGGCTTAATTACAACGAATTAATATTTAAGGGGGTGAATTTGTCGGGTATTTTTTTTAAGGGGTGTCCCATAACTCTTATGGTCCTTATTAACTTTTATGTTGTTTTATGCGCTTTTAAGATTTTGACATCTAAATGTGCAATGTTTACTAGTTCAAGTTATTTAGAAATGTTTCTCCTCAAATTATTAATGATGAAATTGATTATTTACGATTAAGTCGTAAATGTTGTCTCCTAAGTAACATGAATTCAATTGTTTAATAAAATATGAAATGATAATAATTTTAAGAAACATTCACAACATTACATTGTTATGTTTAATGTGTAGTTGATGAGAGAAAACATTTATTGTTTCAGGTGTTTGTTTTCTTTGCTTCCAGAAACTTCTCGAGAAAATGCCATGGTTAAAGTGTGAGGTGCACTGTCAACTCAATTCTTTTGGTGGATGCTCAAGGTTTGATTTATTGGCTTAAGTCTTCAATTATACATTACATATATATTTACTCTCTTTGTCTTTAAACTGTTCGCTGGTTTGTTATTTTATTTTCAAAAAGTTAGACTTAGGCATACAAAACATGCCATCGAAGGGTGTACAACGGGGATCCCGATTTCAGTGTACGACGTAAATTTGAGTGTACGACGGGGATCCCGGTTTGAGTGTACGATGGGGATCCCGGTTTGAGTGTACGATCGCGTAGTCATGGGGATCCCGATTTGAGTGTACGACGTAAATTTGCAAAAAAAAAAGACTTAAGCATAAAAAAATGCAATCAATGGGTGAAAACATAAAACGGTTTCGTAAGTGTCACGAACACCTCTCATGGGACCAATATGACTCGTAGGAACCGACCGCGTAGTCACGGGGCTTCCGATTTGAGTGTACGACGTAAATTTGTAAAATGTTAGACTTAAGCATAAAAACATGCCATCGAAGGGTGAAAACGTAAAACAAATACAAAACGGTTTCGTAAGAGTCACGCGCACCTCGCAGGGGACCAATGTGACTCGTAGGAACGGACCGCGTAGTCACGGAGCTCCCGATTTGAGTGTACGACGTAAATTTACAAAAAAATTGACTTAAGCATAGAAACATGCCATCGAATGGTGAAAACATAAAACAGCTATAAAACGGTCCCGTAAGAGTCACGAGCACCTCACACGGGACCAATGTGACTCGTAGGAACCGACCGCGTAGTCACGGGACTCCCGGTTTGAGTGTACGATGTAAATTTGCAAAAAAATTAGACTTAAGTATAAAAACATGCCTTCGAGGGGTGAAAACGTAAAACAGTGACAAAACGTTCTCGTAAGAGTCACGAACACCTCGCACGGGATTGATGTAACTCGTAGGAACCGGTCGTGTAGTCACGATGCTCCCGGTTTGAGTGTACGACGTAAATTTGCAAAAAATAAGACATAAGCATAAAAACAAGTCATCGAAGGGTGAAAACGTAAAACAACCACAAAACGGTCTCGTAAGAGTCACGAACGCCTCGCACGGGACCAATATGACTCGTAGGTACCGACCGATTAGTCACAGGACTCCCGGTTTGAGTGTACGACGTAAATTTGTAAAATATTAGACTTAAGCATAAAAACATGCCATCGAAGGGTGAAAATGTAAAACAATCACAAAACGGTCTCGTAAGAGTCACGAGCACCTCGCACGGGACCAATGTGACTCGTAGGAACCGACCGCGTAGTCATGGGGCTCCCGGTTTGAGTGTATGACTTAAATTTGCAAAAAAATACACTTAAGCATAAAAACTTGACATTGAATGGTGAAAATATAAAACAGTGACAAAACGGTCCCGTAAGAGTCACGAACACCTCACATGGGACCAATGTGACTCGTAGGAATCGATCGCGTAGTCACGGGGATCCCGGTTTGAGTGTACGACATAAATTTGCAAAAAAAAAAAGACTTAAGCATAAAAAATTGCAATCGATGGGTGAAAACGTAAAACAGCCACAAAACGGACCAATGTGACTCGTAGGAATCGATCGTGTAGTTACGGGGCTCTCGGTTTGAATGTACGACGTAAATTTGTAAAAAGTTAGACTTAAGCATGAAAACATGCCATCGAAGGGTGAAAACGTAAAACAAACACAAAATGGTCCCGTAAGAGTCACGAGCACCTCGCACGGGACCAATGTGACTCGTAGGAACCGACCGCATAGTCACGGGGCTCCCGGTTTGAGTGTACAACGTAAATTTAAAAATAATTTGACTTAAGCATAAAAACATGCCATCGAATGGTGAAAACATAAAACAACCATAAAACGTTCCGGTAAGAGTCACGAGCACCTCATACGGGACCAATGTGACTCGTAGGAACCGACCGCGTAGTCACGGGACTCCCGATTTGAGTGTACGATGTAAATTTGCAAAAAATTTAGACTTAAGCATAAAAACATGCCTTTGAGGGGTGAAAATGTAAAACAAACATAAAATGGTCCCGTAAGAGTCACGAACACCTCGCACGGGACCAATGTGACTCGTAGGAACTGACCGCGTAGTCAAGGCACTCCCGCTTTGAGCATACGACGTAAATTTGTCAAACGTTAGACTTAGGCATACAAACATACTTTTATAGGGTAAAATGTTAAAACAGCCATAAGACGGTCCCGTAAGAGTCACGAACACCTCTCACGGGATCGATGTAACTCGTAGGAACCGGCCGCGTAGTCACGGCGTTCCCGGTTTGAGTGTACGATGTAAATTTGTGAAAAATTACACTTAAGAATAAAAACATGCCATCGAAGGGTGAAAAAGTAAAACAACAACAAAACGGTCCAGTAAGAGTCATGAACACCTCACACGGGACCAATGTGACTCGTAAGAACCGACCGCGTAGTCACGGGGCTCCCGGGTCAGTGTACGACGTAAATTTGCAAAAATTAGACTTAAGCATAAAAACATGCCATCGAAGGGTGAAAACGTAAAATAGCCACAAAACGGTCCCGTAAGAGTCATGAACACCTCGCACGGGATCAATGTGACTCGTAGGAACCGATCACGTAGTCATGGGGCTACTGATTTGAGTGTACGACTTAAATTTGTAAAAAATTAGACTTAAGTATAAAAACATGCCATCGATGGGTGAAAACGTAAAATAGCGACAAAACGGTCCGTAAAATAGTCACGAACACGTCGCACGGGACCAATGTGACTTGTAGAAACTGACTGCGTAGTCACGGAGATCTCAGTTTGAGTGTACGACGTAAATTTGTAAAAAATATACTTAAGCATAAAAACATGCCATCAAAGGGTGAAAACATAAAACAGCCACAAAACGGTCCTGTAAGAGTCACGAACATCTCGCACAGGACCAATGTGACTCGTAGGAGCCGACCGCATTGTTATGGGGCTCCCGATTTGAGTGTACGACGTAAATTTGCAAAAATAAGATTGTGAAATCCCTACCTTATAATGTCATCCTGATCATATGAATTTCAAATAGATATTTAAAGACTTTCTAGCAGGTTAGTCAATTCCACTCGAGAGCATATCCATTATTGAATTCAACATACAAGATCAGCTTCCTTGAGATCAACACTTCCGTAACTAAAAACAGTTAACCGTTCATATTATAATAGTTAATGATCAAGTGTACGTGGCAAACTTTTAGTCTGCCAATAAAACTTAGCACAATATGGTGGTCTTGTACAAGCACAAGTACACAGTGATATTCTTGACAGTATATAATGTCAACAAGTTCAACTGTTCGATAATCAATACTAACTGTTAATTTGAAAGACTCGAGAAATTCTCCCACGAAGGAGCTCGCAAAATGGGTAAGATGTACTAATGAAAGGGAGTATTAAGACTGTTAACTGGAACAAATCGAAAAACATATTTCACAGCGGCTTTAAAATATCCTCAGGATCATTGTTATCATGTTTTTTTTTTCAAATTATGTATGTTTATTTATATTGGATGAATTCAATGTTTAGAAAATAAATGTGCAACCTTCACTCATTCATTTGGAAAATGGAGACACGCGTATAGTAAATAGAGACACATATATTTGATTTCATAGAGCATGATACGTTCTAGAAATCATACATACTGGTACAGGTCCTACACGCGGTTGTGCATCATTAAGTCAAGACCAAATTATGATATTAATTAAGATAGTGTTTTTCTATTGGACATACATACTGGTACAGGTCCTACTCGCTGCCACACTACTGCACCTGCTACTGCCACGCTACTAAATACATATAATACACTAGATGGAGGACAGCACCGGCTACTCCCTCGCTGCCACGACAGCAGCACCTGCTACTGCCCCAATCCCCCTACTAGTGCTACTGCCCCTGCCCCAAGCCCCTGCTCCTCTTGCTTATGCTGCTTCTACTACCTAAACACCTGCTCCTCTTACTTATATGATGTTTGAGAAAGTGATACCAAGAATTTCGAGTTACTCTAAAGTTCGACATAAAGTGATTCAACATAATGTAAAGATGGAAAGACAAATATATATATATATATATATATATATATATATATATATATATATATATGTTGTTATATATAACAGTGTTATATATAACAATTATATATAACAATATATAACTGTTATTATAACAGTATATAACTGTTATATATGTAACTGTTATATATAACAGTATAATGCCCGGTTAGTTAAAAACGAAACATCGTCATCGTCCAATTCAATCGCTTTTGTATAATGCCCAATCGCCGTATCAAAATCCTTCTTCTTATAAGCCGCATTCCCATCCTCCTTCTCCTTCTGCGCCTCCGCTTTCCTCTCTCTAATTTCCCTCTCCTCATCCGGTACTTGTTCCAGTTCTGGTTCCGGCTCAGGTTCAGGCTCAGGCTGCTTGACGGGCTCGTCATTTCTCTCCGAAATTGAATCGTTCATCTCCATATTGTCGGGCATACGCGTGGAAAGTTTGACGTTGAGTAAAACCCTAAGCGCCTGCATAACTCTCTGATCCTTTAGGTAGAGATTTAAGTTGGTGGGGTTTTTCTGAATCTCCTGCATCATTTTAACGAATTCTGGTTGTTGAAGATATGTTCTTGTTGAGGGATCGGATGTTAGTTTAGCCCACATCTCGGGGCCGGAAAATGCATCCCCTAAGAGGTTTGAGGCGGCTGGGGGGGAGCGTGATTTGGAGGCGGCGGATTGGGCGTCGGTGAGGCCGGATTTGAGGGGTTCATTGTTGGGGTCTATTTCGAGACCTTTTTTGTAAGAGTAAACGGCGTCGTCGTAGTTGTGAAGGCCGAGATGAGCGGCGCCAAGGCGGGAGTAGCCTTTGGACAAGTCGGGTTTTAGTTGGACGGTTTTTTTAGCGTCGGTTAAGGCTTGTGTGTATTGGTCTAAGAAGGCATAGGCGGCGGATCGATTGGAGTAGAGGACGTGATTGGTGGGGGAACGTTGGATTGCTTCTGTGAAGAATCTGAATGCGTCGGTGAAGTTTTTGGCGGCGAAGATCGCGTTTCCTTTGGCTTTCGCTTCGTAAGCCATTGAAAGAGATTGGTAGTACTAGACTTAGGCTTAAAAACATGGCGTTAGTGGGTGAAAAGCCGAAATAACCCCCGAACGTCCCCGTGAGTGGCACCAACACCTCGCATGGGACCAATGTAACTCGTAGGAACTGACCGCGCGATTACGGGACCCCCCGGTTTGAGAATACGATGATAATTTGCATATTTCTAGACTTAGGCTTAAAAACATGGCGTTAGTGGGTGAAAAGCCGAAACAGCCCCCGAACGTTCCCGTGAGTGGCACCAACACCTCGCACGGGACCAATGTAACTCGTAGGACTGACCCCACAGCTGCGGGTCTCCCGGTTTGAGAGTACGATGGGAATTTGCATATTTCTAGACTTAGGCTTAAAAACACGACGTTAGAGGGTGAAAACTCGAAACAGCCCATGAACGGCCCCGTGGGTGTCACCAACACCTCCCACGAGACCAATGTAACTCGTAGGAACTGACCCCGCAGCTGCGGGTCTCCCGGTTTGAGAATACGATGGCAATTTGCATATTTCTAGACTTAAGCAAAACATGGCATTAGAGGGTGAAAATTCGAAACAGCCCCCAAACGTCCCCGTGGGTTGCACCACCACCTCCAAGGAGACCAATGTAACTCGTAGGAACTGACCACACAGCCACGGGTCTCCCGATTTGAGAATACGATGGTAATTTGCATATTTCTAGACTTAGGCTTAAAAACATGGCGTTAGAGGATGAAAACACGAAACATTCCCCAAACGTCCCCGTGGGTGGCACCAACACCTCCTACGGGACCAATATAACTCATAGGAATTGACCCCGTAGCTGCGGGTCTCCCGGTTTGAGAATACGACGGTAATTTGCATATTTCTAGACTTAAGCAAAACATGGCATTAGAGGGTGAAAATTCGAAACAGCCCCCAAACCTCCCCGTAGGTGGCACCAACACCTCCCACGGGACCAATGTAACTCGTAGGAACTGACTCCGCAGCCGCGGGACTCCTGGTTTGAGAATACGATGATAATTTGCATATTTCCTGACTTAGGCTTAAAAACATGATGTTAGATGGTGTAAACTCGAAACAGCCCCCGAACGTTCCCGTGGGTGGCACCAACACCTCCCATGGGACCAATGTAACTCGTAGAAACAGACCCCACATCCGCGGGTCTCCCGATTTGAGAGTACGACGGTAATTTTTATATTTCTAGACTTAGGCTTAAAAACATGACATTAGAGGGTGAAAACTCGAAACAACCTTCGAACGGCCCCATGGGTGGCCCCAACACCTCCCACGGGACCAATATAACTTGTAGGAACTGACCACGCTACCGCAGGACTCCCGATTTGAGAATACGGCGGTAATTTGCATATTTCTAAACTTAGGCTTAAAAACATGGCGTTAGAAGGTGAAAACTCGAAACAGCCCCCGAACGTCCCCGTGGGTAGCACCAACACCTCCCACGGGACTAATGTAACTCGTAGGAACTGACCCCGCAGCCGCGGGTCTCCCGATTTAAGAATACGACGCTAAATTGGATATTTCTAGACTTAAGCAAAACATGGCGTTAGAGGGTGAAAATTCGAAACAGCCCTCGAACGTCCCCGTGGGTGGCACCAACACCTCCCACGGGACCAATGTAACTCGTAGAAATTGACCCCGCAGCCGCGGGACTCCCGGTTTGAGAGTACGACGGTAATTTGCATATTTTTAGACTTAGGCTTAAAAACATGGCGTTAAAGGTTAAAAACTCGAAACAGCCCCCGAACGACCCCGTGGATGGCACCAACACCTCCCACGGGACCAATGTAACTCGTAGGAACTGACCTCGGAGCCGTGGGTCTCCTGATTTGAGAATACGATGGTAATTTGCATATTTCTAGACTTAAGGAAAACATGGCGTTAGAGGGCAAAAATTCGAAACAGCCCCCGAACATCCCCGTGCGTGGCACCAACACCTCCCACGGGACCAATATAACTCGTAGGAACTGACCCCGCAGCCGCGGGACTCTCGGTTTGAGAATACGACGATAATTTGCATATTTCTTGACTTAGACTTAAAAACATGGCGTTAGAGGGTGAAAACTCGAAATAGCCCCCGAACGTCCCCGTGGGTGTCACCAACACCTCCCATGGGACCAATGTAACTCGTAGGAACTGACCACGCAGCCGCGGGACTCCCAGTTTGAGAATACGACGGTAATTTGCATATTTTTAGACTTAGGCTTAAAAATATGGTGTTTGAGGGTAAAAACTCGAAACAACCCCCGAACGTCCCCGTAGGTGGCACCAACACCTCCCACGGGACCAATATAACTCGTAGGAACTGACCCCGCAGTCACGGGTCACCCGGTTTGAGAATACGACTGTAATTTGCATATTTCTAGACTTAAGTAAAACATGGCGTTAGAGGGTGAAAACTCGAAACAGCCCTAGAACGGCCCCGTGGGTGGCACCAACACCTCCCACGGGACGAATGTAACTCGTAGGAACTGACCTCGCAGCCACGGGTCTCCCAGTATAAGAATACGATAGTAATTTGCATATTTCTAGACTTAGGCTTAAAAACATGGCGTTAGAGGGTGAAAACTCGAAACATCCCCCGAACGGCCCCTTGGGTGCCACCAACACATCCCACGGAACCAATGTAACTCATAGGAACTGACCCAGCAGCCGCGGGACTCCCGGTTTGAGAATATGACGATAATTTGCATATTTCTTGACGTTGGCTTAAAAACATGGCGTTAGAGGGTGACAACTCGAAACATCGCCTGAACGTCCCCGTGGGTGCCACCAACACCTCTCACGGGACCAATGTAACTCGTAGAAACTGACCCCACAGTCGCGGGTCTCCCGGTTTGAGAGTACGACGATAATTTGTATATTTCTAGACTTAGGCTTAAAAACATGACGTTAGAAGGTGAAAACTCGAAACATCCCCCGAACGGCCCCGTGGGTGGCACCAACACCTCCCACGTGACCAATGTAACTCGTAACAACTGACCACGCAATCGCGGGACTCCTGGTTTGAGAATACGGAGGTAATTTGCATATTTTTACTTGGTTACTGATAATTTTAACTCATATTTGCAATTTTTCAGCTTGATTAAATTTTTTGTAAAACTACTTGGTTACTGATATTTTTTTTAAGTTTCCTATCATTTGTAGGATTTTTGCACGTGGAACAAACGAAGGAGGCAATGGTCTATAGCATGAAGATTGCTTATATGTTGTGGACATTCAGGATTTTATTTTTTGTGTTACATCCGTGCGGGCTTTTATTGTTTAGTTTTATGGTCGTGCAGGCTTTTACAATTTGATTGTTGAATTTTATGGCCGTGCGAGCTTTGTAATAAGTAGGTTTTACATTTACAGGTTTTGGAATGTCAAGAAAATATAGGAAACTCTGCCCAATTTTTTTTTTGGTCAATGAATTATTAAGACGCGTAATATTTATAAGTTTGTATATATATTTGTTTATTAACAACGTTCTCGATTCGCAGTTTGTAATTGGACCCCAATTTTAGGTGCACTCACAGGACCCCCAATTTTTAGGATTGGACCAAAAAAATACATTTTTTTTAAAATTATAGTTAAATATGATCATGGACTTTGTCCATGACCATTTTTATTTTTTTCGTCACGCATAAAAATGGGTCACGGCCAAAGTCCGCGACCATTTTTTTCTTTTTTTTCGTCACGGTTGTGGGTCACGGACTTGGGCCACGACCATTTTTTTATTTTTTTTGTCACGGTTGTGGGTCGCGGACTTTGGCCGTGATCAATTTATCACGGTTGTGGGTCACAGATGAGGACCGCGACCAATTTTATTTTTATTTTTTTGTCACGGTCGTGGGTCGCGGACTTTGGCCGTGACCAATTTGTCACGGTTGTGGGTCATGGATGAGGGTCGCGACCCGTCACGGCATGGGTCACGGCCCAAGTTCGCGACCATCTGCCGTGACCCCTCTCGGCCGTGACTATTTTTTGGTCACGAACTTGGGCCGTGACCCACGAAAATGGTCACGCCCGAAATGGTCACGGCCCAAGTTCGCGACCCACAATTTTGGTCATGGATTTTGGCTGTGACCAATCGCCAGTTTTGGTGTAGTGGGAGATCCCTCGAACAGAAATAATGTGCTGAGATGCGCTTTTCACAAGGAAGGAGGACATAAGACTGAGCATTGCAAGGCTCTTAAGTCTCACCTTGAAGAGTTGGCCCAGACCGGACACCTAAACGAGTTTATGGAGAAGAAGGCAGAGAAGGTCGCTGCCAACGGAGACAAAAGGCCTGACAACGTATTTGAGGATGATGTTGGCCATGAATTTACAGTAATTCATGGAGCATCTGATCTAAAGCATATTCAAGGGAATTCAGCCCGAATGGAAGTAAAAAATCTTACAGCAGTAATGCAAGCTTTTCAGATCGATCCAACGAAGACACGGTCAGGAAAGCATTGGCGAGTAGATGACGTCGACTACAGAAACACATCGTGTTCACAGATGAAGATCTAGTGGGAGTAGGAACCCCACATCATGATGCCTTGATCATTACCCTCGGGATAGCCAACTATAACGTCGACAAGTTACTCGTCAACCAGGGAAGCTCATCCGAGGTAATATATCTCGACCTGTTCAGGAAATTAAAG
Source organism: Sambucus nigra (assembly GCA_949130495.1). Lineage (NCBI taxonomy): Eukaryota > Viridiplantae > Streptophyta > Magnoliopsida > Dipsacales > Adoxaceae > Sambucus > Sambucus nigra. The sequence goes on along the minus strand of OX422219.1, from coordinate 401,485,740 downwards.
TTGAGCGTTTCCAACTTGAAGGAAGCCACTATCCCTCTAGTTGGCTTCGCTGGTAAAGTAACTTATCCCATTGGGAAAGATCATGTTGCCAGTGAGGGAAGGAAGTGTCTCCAAGATGATCGAGTTTCTGGTAGTCGACATTGACTCACCATACCAAGTTATCCTCGGCAGAGGATGGCTACATGCGATGAAGGAAGTCCCCTTGACCTACCATTAGAAACTTAAGTACGTGACTGAGAGAGGAGTAATGGAGATCCACGAAGATCAAGAGATGGCAAGAAGGTGCTTCATAGCAGCCATCCGCCTAAAACAAGAAAAGAAGGTCGAGAAGGCCAAAGAGAATCTCGAGGAACAAGAAGGTTTGATACCTTCAAAATAATAGCTAAAGTATGTAAGACTCGTAGTGGAGGAAACCAGGATCCTCCCCTCTGAGCGGGTCATTAAAAACCTGGAAGAGATTACAACCGGTGGGAGCGAGAAAGACAGGATGTTCTTGATTGGAGCTTCCCTCACAGATCGAGAGAAGAAAGAATTGATGGTACTATTGAGAAGCAATCTAGACATTTTCATGTAGGAACCGTGTGAACTGCCTGGAATTGACTCAAGTGTGGTTTGTCATCGGTTACACGTCGACCCCACTTTCAGGCCTATCGCAGAGAAGGCACGGCGAACTGCGCGTGAGAAGGCCAAGGCTGTAGAGAAGGAAGTAGAGAAGCTGCTGGATGTAGGATCCATACGGGAAGTTCAATTCCCTAAATGGTTGTCCAACCCAGTAGTAGTTCGAAATAATAATGGAAAATGGAGAGTTTGTATCGACTTCACTGACCTTAACCGGGTATGCCCTAATGACAGTTTTTCGCTCCCAAGGATCGATCAATTGGTGGACGCCACAGAACCTCATGAGAGGATAACTTTCCTGGACGCATACTCGGGGTATCACCAGATTCCTTTGTATGCACCAGACCAAGACAAGATAGCATTCATCACAATCGTCGGGTTATATTTTTACACAGTTATTCCCTTTGGGCTCAAAAATGCAGGAGCAACCTACCAGCGGTTGGTCACCAAGATGTTTAAGGAAAAAATGGGAGATACCATGGAAGTCTACATTGACGATATGCTCATCAAGAGCAGGCACAAAGAAAACCACCTCTTAGACCTATCAAGTACCTTCGAAATCCTCAGGAAATACCGTATGAAACCTAATGCGAGCAAATGTTCCTTCGGTGTCCAGTCAGGAAAATTTCTTGGGTACTTAGTTAGCGAGAGAGGCATTGAAGCCAACCCGGACCAGATCAATGCAATCAATAAGGTACAGCCTCCCTGCATAATAAGAGACGTACAGAAGCTCACGGGCATGCTCGCCGCCTTGAATAGGTTCATCTCGAAGTCCTCTGAAAAGTGCCAGCCATTTTTTCAGCTATTGAAAGAAGCAAAACGATAGAGTGGAACCAAGATTGCTCGAGAGCATTGGAACAGCTCAAATCTTATCTAAGCACACCACCCTTGCTCGTAATACCTCAAGAGAATAATTCCATGTACTTATACCTTGCCGCCGTCAGTTCTACACTGGTATGTGAAAAGACAGAAATCCAGCATCCAGTCTACTACGCGAGCAAGACCCTATTAGACGCCGAGTAGCGGTATCTACCACTGGAGAATCTTGTCTTTGCACTAGTGGTAGCATCGAGGAAACTGAAGCACTACTTCGAAGCTCACACTATCATCGTCCTTACATCACACCCCCTTAAAGCACTACTGCAGAAAGTGAATCTGTCCGATAGACTATCGAAATGGTCAGTCGAGCTCGGACGATTTGATATCCAATTCCAACCAAGGAATGCGATAAAGGGGCAGGTCCTCGCTGATTTCATCACGGAGTTCATAGGCGAATAGCCTTGCGACCAACCTCGGTCCATGGATCAGAGGGAAGATCACTCAGCAGGAGGTATTTGGCTACTATTTATTGATGGAGCCTCCAACTCAAAGCGGGCATTAGTAACCATTATGCTCGTTACCCCAGAAGATATAATTCTTGAACAGGGGATTGACTTGGATTTGAAGCCTCCAATAATGAGGCGAAATACGAGGCTTTAATAGCAGGCCTGTAGAAGGCACATGCATTGGGTGCAAAACAGCTACAAGTGTTCGGTGACTCACAATTGGTCTCCAATCAAATAAGTGGGGACTTTAACACGAGAGATGAAAGAATGGCAGCCTACCTCGCCTTAGCAAAAAAGTTAATGTCTAACTTTGAGGAAGTCAGTGTCCAACAGTTTCCCAGAGGACAAACAATCATGCCGACACCCTAGTAGCCTTAAGTTAAGCAATCGACTTCGACTTAAAGAGAACAATCCCTATTGACTTCCTCGCCCAGTCAAGCATCATCCAGAGCGAAGAGCTGCCAGACGGGGCCATATTCTCCAGATTGAATCAGCACCCAGTTGGATGGACCCCCCGAGGGACTATATAAAGGATGGTGCACTACCAGACGATAAGAAGGCCCCTCATCAGATAAGAGTCAAAGTTGCCCGCTTTCACTTATCTCTTGAGGGCAAGCTGTATAAGAGATCATTCATCGGCCCTTACCTCCAATGTGTTCACCCAAATAACGTCGAACAAGTGCTGCGTGAGCTTCACGAAGGAATCTGCTGGACCATATTGGAGGAAGATTGCTAGCTTTCCGAGCAATAAAGGAAGGCTACTAGTGGCCATACATGCAGAGAGATTCTGGAGTATATGCTCGCAAGTGCGAAAAATGTCAGCTACACGCTCCTATGGTCCACCAACCTGTCAGCGACCTAAGATCACTTACCAGCCCTTGGCCTTTCACCCAATGGGGAATGGACATCGTGGGCCCTCTTTCTACCATTGTCGATAATCGCAAGTATCTGTTGGTCGTCATAGACTACTTCACCAAATGGATTGAGGCAGAGCCGTTGGTGAACATCAGAGATGCAGATATGATGAGATTGATATGGAAAAATATAATTACCCGCTTTGGGATCCCGAGAACCATCATCACTGATAACGAAACGCAGTTTGAGAGCGATCTCTTCCAGAGTTTTTACAACGACCATGGGATCAGGTACCATTTTAGCTCGGTTGCCTACTCCCAGAGCAACGGCTAAGCTAAAGCTTCCAACAAAATAGTGATCGATGAATTGAAGAAACGACTTGAGCGAGCCAAAGGCGCATGGGTGAGCGAGCTTCCATAAATCCTGTGGCCCTACTGCACTACCCCACGACGAGCAACTGGTGAAACCCCATTCACACTAACATATGGAATGGAAGCAATCATTATTTTAGAAGTTAGCCTCCCAACCTTGAGGACCACCCTGGTTGACCAGGGATAGAATAATGCATCATTACTCGTTGAGCTTGACCTAGCTGACGAATGTAGAGAGCTAGACCTAGTGAGACTAACGATCTGTCAGCAACAGCTCGCAAGGCACTATAACAAGAAGGTCAATCCAAGAGCATTCCAGGTTGGAGACTATGTCCTAAGGAAAGTCCTAGGCAACTGAGTAAAACCATCCGATGGCAAGCTAGGTCCAAAATGGGAGGGACCATTCAAGGTGACAAGGGACGACCTACAAGGAGCCTATCTCTTAAAAACGCTGGAGGGCAGAGAGATACCTCGAGCTTGGAACGCAGCCAACCTGAAGAAATTCTATTTTTAGTTTTTCTATTCATCTTTTATCACATTATTGGAATTTGCAAGTCATTTTTATTATTTTTAATAAAAGATTGTTCGACAGTGGCATTTTATGAAGTGTTAATTTTTGTTTCGTGGACTTTATAACTTGCAAACCCTTTCCAAACGACAAGAACATTGCTCGATATATAAAAGTAGGGAGTCATCCTCCTCAGGTTTTTCGTTATGAAACACGAACAATCTCTTAGCATTGCCCCTGGCAATATACGAAGCCCTACAGGGGACCCTTAGGCAGTTCGACCAAATCGAATTGGTCACCAAATAATGTTTGGCTCAGAAACCTGATCGGATAGAACATCCAACACCAGGTGTGTCCTCCCCATTGCCATACTTAGGCCTAAGGGAGTGTGACGACATGACCTAAAAGGTAAAGTGGGGCAGAATGGTATCTCATAAGTATACTGGACTGGGAGGATACTCACACGACAAAATAACTCTACCCACATCAAATCTAGTGGGCTATGAAGAGCCCAAGATAATCAAACGAAAAATTAATGAAGTGAAAATATACAGCACATGTTTAGTCAGCAAAACACCCAAAACATAAATATTTTATTACTTCGTTACATTTACAATGAGTTACATTGAATTAAGAAAATCTTAATGAGGATTAGGCCTCTGAGTAAGATAATCAGCCACTTACGATCTTCGTCCGTTATCCGGATGAGGAGCTAATTCTTCCTCAACTTCATTCGCATCTGGCTCCAACAGTTGTCTGGGGCTAGCATCTATAGGTCCCACTGGTCATCCCTCCTGAAAGGATTAGGCCTCAGAGTTGAAGGAGAGATCTCGTGATGATACCAGAGCACTGAGTTCCGGGGGACCTGCAACTCCCTGGGGGCACTCAACCATCCCCTAATAAAGGATAGCTCTTCAACTCAGCCAACCTCGTCGGAGCATTTGTCCAACCCTGGTCATAACCATCAGCCCACACTCGCTGAGGTCCATTCTTGAACAGATGCCTCAGCCGCGTGACATCTCTTTGAAGCCCAGCAGCAATCACGTATGCTCGACGAACATCTTTTCGAAGATCGTCCATCTCCCTAGATGGACCCCTGCATCTGTACCATCTCATGAACCAGTCGATGAGGTATAACCTCGCAAAACTTGAGGGGTGGCGCTCGGCCCTGTGCCATCTCGCGGACCAGTCGATGAAGAGGAACCTCGCAAAACTCGAGGTACGATGTTCGGCGCATGCTCCCTGAGTCGCGACACCTCCCTCCTCAGAGTCTCATTCTCCTGTTGAAGAACTTCTCCGACTTGATTGATTTCGGAGGCATCCAGAAGTTTATCTCTCAGAGTGTTCACTTCTTCTTGGACAGAGGCACCAACTTTTTCCATCTCCTGAAGTCTATCCTTCAGTTGGCGACGAGCTCAGACTAATCTTTAAAGCTCTTGTTCCTCGACCTAAGGGACTTACAAATCCTTACAAAGGCGTGGAGAACTTGACTGGTCGCATTAGGACCGAGGATCCTTCCCAATTGAGAGGTAGCAGGTATATATTTATCCACATCAATCAACTACAAACCATAAAAAGAATTAAAGAGTAAAGAAATTAGCAGGCAGAAAGGGAAAGGATTTCATTTCATTAAAATAGAAGTTTCCAAGTACATCAGTGATAGAAAAAGAACAAGTACAAACAAAGCAAAAATATAAAAGAACTCCTCAGGACAGGTTAGCTAATAACCTCAGTTGGCTCTGAGGTAGTTGGTTGCTTCCCCTTGTCAACAGCAGTAGGAGCACCTCCCTCAGATGAAGCAACTACTATTCCCTGAACAGGAGTATCAGCAGGAATGATCTGAGACACAGGGACACCACCGTCAATGGCCGGGCAGGTGCCTCATCCACAGTAGGCTTCGGGCCTGGATCATGCTCATCGAATAGTGGAGAATCAATGTCCACTCCAGCAGCCAGAAGAGCCTTGTTCCAGCCCTTCTTGAAGTTCGGTCGACTGATGTAGCCTATTTGAACCTTAGCATCCTCGTACGTAGAAGTGATTAGGCATAAATTCTTCGCATTTATTCCCTTAATTTCGGTATTTTTATGATCCCGTGAGGTGTAAATAGCTTGGATTTGTCTCACATTTATGCTACTAACCCTTTTGGGTAAGTATTTCGTATTTTTTACATCTCTTATGTGTTTTACAGGTATTTCATACAAGTCAGTGCCAAAGAGAACTCAAAACAATGAAAAAAAAAAGAAACGGAGAGTTAAAGGGCATTTTCATAATTTTTTAGCCTTATTTCGGAGGTGGGGCCAACTGGAAAGTTGAAGAGCTATCAATTACAAGAACATTGGAAAAAATGGTACCTCAATCGGAGTCCCGGTGTAAAAGTTATGAGCAGTCAAAGATAGAAGAAAAAGTCAAAGAAAAATCGGACCGATCCGGATCAGACTGATCCGAAATACCAAGTTCCAGAGAACCCCAGACCGAAGACTGATCGAAGTTTATGAAAATTAAAAGAACCGATCCGGTCATTAGTCATGCTCCAGATCCGTTACAAAATTAGTCATGATCCAGATCCGTTACAAAATTAGTCACTCTTTCTAAGTGTGACAAATTGCTAGATATGGGATTTTTATTTTGGGCTTATCTTTTAGCCAAAAGAGTTTTGTGTTTTGGGGACTCTTCTAAACGACCTCTAGCCTATATATTTAGTCATTAAGACTCTTTTTATTAAGATTTCATTGATGTAAAAGCTCCATAACAAGTAGAAACATCTAGGAGAAGAATTTACATACTTCGCACCATTAATTCAATAACTTTTTCAGTTTTTCTTCAATCTTTGATTTCTTCTTGCATGTTCTTGTTCTTCAATCTTGGTAACTTTTATTTTCAGCACTTTTATTATTTTTCTCATGTTAGGCTAGGTTTTTAAAGGTTGGGATGCATGAACCCAACCCGATGTGGTAGTTGCATGTGTATAAAATTAGTCCTCTAAATTTAATGATTTATTACGACCGTATTGCGTAGAAATGCGACAATTGTAGATCTTTGGATCTCGTTTGCTTCAGGGTAATCGGTGTTGATGTAAAAAATTAGATAGCTCTAATTATTCAATCACAGATAAATAAAATGAGACAAAGATTTTAAAGTGGTTCAGCCTTATAAGAATGGCCTACGTCCACTGTTATGTTATTGCTGAGTGTTTTTGAATTCTCGAGTATATGTTCTCTCAAGAAATTCCGGTCCCCTTGAATGAAGGTGATACAAGGTATTTATATCCCTTAGGCTGTACATGAAAGGGTTGATACATTAAATGATATACATATGAAAGGGTAATACATTTAATGCAGCGTGTGCGTCAAGATGATAAACATTCAATGAATAGTTGAACTGTTGATTATCTGGCAATTAATGCTACGACCGAGATGCAGCTCGGACCGCCTTAGTTGCTCGTTGCTCAGGAGTTCCTCGGAGCGCTAGAGTACCTCGGAGTGCTGAAGTTCCTCGGTGTATCCTCGTTGCTCGGAGAGAACATGAGTTGGTCGGGGAAATGAACTTCCTCGTTGCTATTGTGCCAAGTAGATTGACACGTGTCTTCATATTATTCGTCCATATCAGCATATTAATTTTGGTATTAACAGAAGCCCCCAATGTTTCATATTTCGAACTTTGAGGAGTATGGAACATTCTTTCTCGGTATATGGCGATATTAAATGACTTTCCTGGGTTTTAGGAGCCTTTTCTTCATATTTGAATTTCCTTCCAAATTCGCAGAATCCGCCTTTTTGAATTTTTATGAGTGCTTCGATCTTCGTGCATTTTTGTCCTTTTAGCCGCCGGTGGCGTATTAGTTTCTTTTGTGTAATCATTTCCTTCACAGCTTCCCAAGGTAAAGTATTTAAACTTCTTACGTAACCATACCGTCTTCTACCTTTTCCAATTTTCTGCATTCAAGCTTTCTGTTCTCCCTCTCTCTTGTGCGTTCATCTTTTCCTTCACTAGTTGTCAGCTCTTCCTTTTTCCTGTAAGATTCTCTTCTTTTCTTCTGTATTTCTTTTATTCACTATGGTTTATCTTGTGGAGTCTGTTGAGAAATTTCGTTCCGATTTTTCCATTCCTTCCTGGGTAACTCTGGAGGTTCTTTTTGAGCCTTTAGATTATTTTCGATTGGCTGAGGGACGTTGGTTGCCCAGTCTATTCATTGCTGAATGTGGATTTTCTTTTCCGCCAAACCTCTTATGCTTAGAGTTCTGTCAGTACTTTGACGTTGTTCCTGCAAAAATAGCCCCCAATTCATGGAGAATAATTAATGGGGTGTATAAATTAAATCTAACTCATGGGACTCGTATAGGAATTCCTGAGATTATGTATTGCTATAGATGGGCTGTTTTAGATAATGTTTATTACTTAAAAACTAGGTTTTTAAATAGGGCTCTTGTAGTTAACCTCCCTGATGCAAATAGAGATTATTTTGAACATGGGGTGGTTATTAAAAATTGGCAATATGCCCCCTTGGTTGGAGATGCAGTATACCAGGGTCCTAAATGCCCCCCGTATGGCAATGGGATAGGTTTATTCTCATTTTCCTTTACTTATGAAATTATGCTTTTATCATATTTGACAAAATGTATGACTGATATTTCATTATGTATTTATTTGCAATTGATAGTAAAAGAAAAACTCCAAAAGAATCAGAGGTTAATATTAAGCATCTGAAACTTATCTGGGGTTTGCATAAGAACGTTGCAGACGAGCACATCAGGTCTGCATCATATTTGCTGCAGTATAGGAGCTATACGACTTCTTATACTGCTCGTCCTGTGATTAGATCTGTTGAGCCAGCCTCAACTCCAGAGGATTCTTCTTCAGATTCTCACATCCCTTTAAGTCAGAGAATGGGCAGGAAAAGAGCTCCTCCTGCTCTATTTGATGACACTACTTCTGCTGCTGAGGCCAAGAAAAGCAAAATTGATGTCCCAGAGGGGACTAAGAAGGTGGATGTTGCGCCTTCCAAAGCTACCGAGAAGCCCCCAGTGGCTCCGAGCAAGAAGGTTACTCCTGTGGAGATGACTGCTATCTCTCCGACCAAGAGCTCTTCCTTGGTTGAAACTGCTGAAGTCCCTTTGAGGAGATTGAGGAAATCGTCCTCAGTCAGTTTGGCTGAAACTGCCAATCTGGCTGAAACCATCTCCTCTCTACCAGCTGGTGGTGTTGGTGTTCCAACCATCATTCCTCCGAGCTCTGCAATGAGCTCGGTAAAAACTTGGATCATACCCGAGGTCCAAGGAACTGATGAAAAGATTTCTAGGGATATGCTGACATCCCTAGCTACCCGTCACCTTGCTTCAGTAATTTCTCACACTCTGAATTTCCTCTCTTTCTTTGAATACTTGTATTTTTGTACTGACCTGTCACTTTTTCCCTTGTTTAGCTGGTGAATTGTTTTAACAACATCGTGAAGAAAGATGAAGCAATTAAAGCTTCCAGCTCCTCGTCGGGGGTAGAGGATGCTCTGCTGGGTTTGACCCAATCCTTGAAGGATTCTCGTCAGCAGTATAATGAGGACAAAGCTGACTCGGAGAAAAAGTTGTCTATAGTTGAAGCTGAGAAGGTGAAGCTAGCTGAGACCTCCAAGAGTTTGGAGAATAAGGTGAAAATTTTAGAGGTCGAGCATCAAAAATATGACGACAAGCTCAAGAACTTTGGAGAGCTTGAAGATAAGCTGAAAAAGGCAGAGGAAGAGTTGTCCGTCCTGCGAGATGTCAAGCGCCAAAAAGAAGAATTGGATGCGAAGTTAAAGACTGCCGAGGATCTTCTATCCGAGAAGCTCTCCTCGGAGAAACTGAAAAGAAAGCTCGCAGTTAAAAAATCCTCCAGCGCTGGCTGGGATAAAGGATGGGACAAAGGGATTGCTGCGATGACATCCCAAGTACAATACGAGAAGTTGAAATACTTCCGAGATGGCTGGGTAGCTGCCCTGCAGGAATTGAAGATCAAAGACGACTCTGAGCTATTTCAGCTACACCTCCCTGGTCCTCCCCCACCAATTGTAGAAGAAGAAGAGGATGAGGCCATCTCTGATGAATCTTCCATGGCCATGGGTGATCAAGTCCCGGCCTCTCTACCTTCTGCCAATGAGGACATTTCTTCCATGCTTCCTCCTCCTGAGAAAATTTCAACTCCTGCTGATCAAGCTGCTGTTACCACCGAGCAACCAAGCTCCTCGTCCCAGCCTCCCGAGAAAGTCTTGGGAGATAAGGAAAAGGTGTGAAGTTGTTCGGTATCATTTCTATCTTTCATTATCATTTGTAATCAAACAATGTAATCTTCTTATGATCTAATAAAATACATCTTTGTTCTTCTCTGTTGTTGATGATTTGTTTTTGTTGACTGTTGTCTCATCTTCATTAGTTTATGGCCATGATGGAATTGCTATCTGCCAATGATACAAAACTGATGCAGCAATGTCACGAATACTATAAGGCTGGTCACACAGAGCTAAGTGTATCAGAAATTACTGACATCCTTGGCCATGATGCTTCAGAACAGGCAATTGAGGCTTATCGGTACTTGAAAGCTTTACTTGACCGAGCTGTGGCCAATAATGTGGCCTACTATGAATTGATCGAGGAGCTTCATTATACCTTAGAAGATCTTCAGAATCAGCACAATGAATCAACTGCCTTATTGCACGAGGAATATGAGAATAGGTATCAACAGCTTTCCTCTGAGACAGGTCACAAAAAGATCATCGCTGGGTACGATGTTAGGGAGAGAACCCTAAAAGGTGAAGTTGAGGCCTGCAGACAGATCGCCGAGCTGCTGGAACATGAGAACAACAATTTGCAGAAAAAGTTGGCACAATATGAGTCTGCAGCTTCATACTCTACTGCCTTGGTACCGGTCACTGATGAAGGATTCGCATTCTTAGAGGTTGAAAACTCCAAATTAAGGCAAGAATTGGATACGTTAAGAAAGTCTGATGTTTCTACTACTGCTCGGGGACGAGGAAGAGGGTCTCGTGGGGGAGGAAGAGTTGTTCAAAATGTTGTCGAGGAGCAAAATTCTCCACCTGCTCAGAGTCGATCAAGAGTTCTCAGCTGTAATGTTGAAGAAGCTCGCACTCAGTCTACTTTGGAAACTCAAGCGTTCCAATTGAATGCAAAAGATCGTGCTTTGTCTGAAATGTCCAAGAAAAACCTATCTTTGGAAGATCAACTTACTGCAACAAAGTCTGCCTTGAATAATAAAGATGTTTTTGCCAGGAGCCTTCACGAGCAACTAGAGAGAATAACTTTCCAATTCCACAAACAACCTCGTGAGTTTTGGATGGCAGGCTACAATGAAGCCCTTTGTCACTTGGATGCTCGCCTTGAAAATGCCAATAATGAAGGTTATAAACAGGGATGGTTGAACGCACTGGGTGTGTTGAAGATAGAGCAGGGCCATTATTTATGGGATTATCATGCTCCTGGGCTACTAGACTTGCCTGTACCGCCTTATAAACTGGACATGGAATGGATCCCAGCTCGTGCTATTCCTCGGAGCTTAATTTCAAAATATCTTGGTGACTATAGTCTTCATTCTCAGATTGAATTATCTCGTCCCGAGCATCTCTTGGATACTCCTTCAGTAATGAATGTCAGAATGTTGAGGGACTTGAATTTTATCAATTCTCCCCAAACATTAAATGATCCTCCTGCTGGCGAGGAACCTGTATCGAAGGCTGAGGGGAAAAAACCAATAGAATAGGATTTTCAATGTAATAGTTAGCAAACATATGTAACTTGTAATTTATTTTGAATTTTAATGAAAGACTTTCATTTTCTGTTTGCAAATCTGTATTGCTATTCTTTTGTACTTGTCTAACACTTTTACATCTGTGCATATGTATCTGTTAAAAAGATAACAATTTTGTGCTGTTCATCAACCAACTTAGTAATAAACAGTTACAAGTATCAAAAATGTTGCTCGATCACTTAATAATAAAGTAATGAGTATAAAAATGTTTAAAATTTTTCCAACCAACCAAGGTTGTTAAATTGTGCTCGTCGACCAATTATAGTTAGTGAGAGTTTATACCCTACTAACCATACTTGGTAAATTTTTGTCTTTTTCATAAAATGTGTCCTACCAACCAGGTTGATGGACCCTCCTCGTCAATAAGTTCTCCTCGTTGACCAACTACAATTAGTGGGTTTTTATCCCCGACCAACTATATTTGTCTCAGTTTGGAATATTTTGTATTTTCTGGAATGATTTTACCTTCTGACCAACTTGTTGGCATATTTTGTTTCTTAACTAGCCAAAATTGGCATTTTAAGAATGTTGTTCTCGCCCTTTTACCATCCAAAGTTGGTCGTGGGTTTGAACTATTAGGTTCTTTCGAACTATCTTGTCCACAAGCTCTTTTACTAACCGAAGTTGATCACGCAAGTGTACGCCTCCTAACCAAAGGAGTATAATTTGTTCTCGCTATTTTATCAACCGAAGTTGGTCACACTCGAACTATCAGGTTCTTTCGAACTATCTTGTCCACAAGCTCTTTTACCAACCGAAGTTGATCATGCAAGTGTACGCCTCCTAACCAAAGGAGTATAATTTGTTCTCGCTATTTTACCAACCGAAGTTGATCATGCTCGAACTATCAGGTTCTTTCGAACTATCTTGTCCACAAGCTCTTTTACCAACCGAAGTTGATCACGCAAGTGTACGCCTCCTAACCAAAGGAGTATAATTTGTTCTCGCTATTTTACCAACCGAAGTTGATCACGCTCGAACTATCAGGTTCTTTCGAACTATCTTGTCCACGAGCTCTTTTACTAACCGAAGTTGATCACGCAAGTGTACGCCTCCTAACCAAAGGAGTATAATTTGTTCTCGCTATTTTACCAACCGAAGTTGATCACGCTCGAACTATCAGTGTAGTGTATCACACTAGTATTCCCCAAAAAACTTGTAATAAAAGGAAGGAGATGGTGAAACATCATCGTTTTATTCATAATGAAGGAATTGTTTTACATTTTACATTACTGATAATACTTGCGTAGGTGTTCAGCATTCCATGCATTCTTAAATTCCTCTCCTTCTAGAGTTGCTATTCGGTAAGTTCATGATCGACAACTTCTGTAACTCGGTAAGGTCCATGCCAGTTGGCTTCAAGCTTATTTTGCTTCTGAATGACCTTCTTTAGCACATAATCCCCTTCTTTTAAGTCGCATTTCTTCACTCTTTTGTTGTAGAACAGAGCTGTGCGTTTTTGGTAAGCAGTATTCCTAATGGCTGCCTCTTCTCTAACCTCCTCGAGCATGTCCAAATCTAATCTTCTCATCAAGTCACTAACTGGGGAATTGAAATTTAGCACTCTGTGTGTTGGAAGACCCAACTCAGCAGGTATTACAGCCTCACTTCCAAATTCCAGCATGTATGGTGATTCTCCAGTTGCTGCTCGGGGAGTTGTTCGGTAAGCCCACAATACTGATTGTAGCTCATTAATCCAATTAGCTTTAGCTTCACTTAGCCTCTTCTTCAAACCATTTAGTAGTGTTCTGTTTGTCACCTCAGTCTGCCCATTGCTTTGAGGATGACCTGGTGCTGAATGGGTCTTCAGGATGTTTGATTGTTGACAATAGGCAGCAAACTCTTCGTTGTCGAATTGTGTTCCATGATCTGTGATGAAGGCATGAGGGAGACCATATCGACAGATGATATTCTTCCAAACAAACTGGTATACCTTCTCGTACGTCATATCGATAAGGGGTTCAGCTTCCACCCACTTAGTAAAATAATCTACTGCAACGACGAGGTACTTGAATCCTCCTCGGGTGATTGGCAGTGGTCCAACCAAATCAATTTCCCACATGGAAAATGGCCAAGGGGAAGTTATGGGTGTCAACAATGCTTGTGGAGTTCGTCAGATGGAGGAAAAACGTTGACACTTGTCACATTTCTTAGCATAGGCTATACAATCAACCCTCATCGTCGGCCAGTAGTATCCTTGCGTCATCACTCTTTGCAAAAGTGTCCGACCTGCCACATGTGCTCCACAAGACCCTTCATGGATTTCTTCAATCAATTCTTTCACTTCGGAGGGGTGTACACATCTCTGCAAACCTACCATAATTCCTCGTCTATACAAAACACCATTAGTTAGTACATACCGAGCAGCTTTAAACTTCAATTTCTTTGCCGCAAGCTTGTCCTCTGGCAATTCTCCCTCTTCAATATATGCCCTGATGGGATCCATCCAAGATGGTCCTAAATCAAGGGTAATAACATTCATCGTCAGGTTTTCATCTATGCTCCGACTTTCCAGTACTTCAATTGGTATCGTTCTTCGCAGCTCGGTACGAATAGCTGATGCTAGTCGGGCCAGTGCGTCTGCTTGTGCATTTTCTATTCTGGGTATTCTGATCAACTGAATGGCATCAAATTCTGCCAACAATTCCATCACTTTTGCATGATACTTGACCATTAGTTCTCCTTTAACCGCATATGTTCCCATCACCTGATTCACAATTAATTGAGAATCACTGAATACCATCACTTGTTGTGCTTCCATAATCTTTGCTAAATTAAGACCTGCTATCATGGCCTCATACTCAGCCTCATTATTGGAGGTTTTGAATTGAAATCGTAAGGCATATTCTATATCAATCTCGTCTGGGGTTTTCAAAACATTCCCTGCTCCATAACCTGCTGTGCAAGATGACCCATCTACATACAATCTCCATGTAGGTAACTCGTGTTCAAATTTCTTATCCAATAGAGTTCCTCGGTGGAATATCTGTTGTTCTCTTCCATCCTCCCCTGTTAATTTTCGCTCCTCGTTGACCATCTCTTCTCGCCTTTTTACCAACCGGAGTTGGTCTGGGTTTGAATTTGATGATCTTTCTACATCCACAAGCCCTTTTACCAACCGGAGTTGGTCTGGACTTATGTCTGTTGATCCTGTAACATCCACAGGTTGATCAGTGAGCACTTTTTGTTCCTCGTGGGTATCAGAATATGTAAACTCTGCTATAAAATTTGCTACAGCTTTCCCTTTCAATGATGATCGGGGTTCATACACAATATCATATTCACCGAGCTCTATTGCCCAGTACATCAGTCTCCCTGACTTTTTTGGCTTATAAAGGGCTTGTCTCAATGGCATGTCGGTATAAACGACGATGGTATGGGCTTGAAAATATGGCCTCATTCTTCTACTTGTTTCAATTAATGCCAATGCCAATTTTTCTAACTTTGGGTACCTAATCTCTGCACCTCGGAAAGCCTTACTTGTGTAATAAATTGGCTTCTGGACTCCATTCTCCAATCTGATCAATGCTGAGCTGACTGCATGCTCTGATACTGCCAGGTATAAGTACAACTTTTCTCCCGTTATTAGCCTTAACAACAGTGGAGGTGTTCCCAGATATTTTTTCAAGTCTTGAAAGGCTCTTTCACATTCATCATTCCACTCGAAAGTTTTTCGAAGTGTCTTGAAGAATGGTAAGCATCTATCTGTTGCTCGAGATACAAATCTGTTGAGCGCTGCAACTCGTCATGTAAGACTCTGCACTTCTTTCTTTGTTGTTGGAGATCGCAACCCTAAAAGAGCTTTGATCTTTTCTGGATTTGCTTCAATGCCTCGCTGGTTGACAATGTACCCGAGAAACATTCCTTCTCGTACTCCAAATGTGCACTTCGTCGGGTTGAGCTTCATCTGGTATTTATCCAGTTGATCAAAAGTCTGACTTAAATCAACTAGATGATCAGCAGCTTTCTTGCTTTTTGTCAGCATATCATCGACATAGACTTCCATATTGCAACTGATTTGTTCGGCAAAAACCTTGTTCATCAGTCGCTGGTATGTCGCTCCTGCATTTTTCAAACCAAAAGGCATAACATTATAACAATAAGTACCCCTAGGGGTAATAAAAGAAGTACTCTCCCTGTCTTCAGGTTTCATCTTGATCTGGTTGTAGCCTGAATAAGCGTCCATGAAGCTGAGCAACTCGTGCCCAGAGGTAGCATCCACTAACTGATCAATTCTGGGTAATGGAAAGTGGTCCTTTGGGCAGGCCTTATTGAGATCAGTGAAATCAACACACATTCTCCATTTATTGTTTTTCTTCTTTACCATCATCACATTTGCCAACCAGTCCGGGTATTTCACATCTTCAATGAATTGAGCTTTCTGGAACTTGTCGACCTCCTCTTGAATAGCTTGGTTCTTTTCGGGGCTAAATACCCTTCTTCTCTGCTTTACAGGCTTGATCTCCTTATTCACATTGAGCTGGTGACATAAGAAGTTTGGATCTATTCCTGGCATGTCCTCATGACTCAATGCGAAAGTTTTCTTCCTATTTCTCAAGAAAGTTATCAACTCCTGTTTTATGGAAGCATCCAACGATGAACCTATCTGGGTTACTCGTTCAGGGTGCTCGTCGTCCAGAATAACATTTTCTGTAGATTCCACCACCTGTCCTTTTACAAGTTGGGATTCATCTCTGGGATCGAGAGTTTCAATCTCGGCATCTTCTTCCACCTGATAAGTAGTAGTCTTTTTCCTTGATTCCTCAAGCTCCTCTTGCTCGGCAGATGAATAATAGCATTCCCAAGCTACTTTTTGATCACCTTTCACAATTCCTACTCCAAAGTTTATTGGGAATTTTAAGCATTGATGCACTGTAGATGGAACTGCTTCAAACTTTTTCAAACCAACTCTTCCCATGATGATGTTGTAAGCTGACTGCACATTCTTATCCATCACAAAGAAGCGTATTCTTTCTGTTCGACAAGCAGGCCAAGTTCCAATGAATATATCCAACTTGATCGTCCTAAGTGGAAAAACTTTCTCGCCAGCAAAACCCAGGAGGGGTCTATGATACGGTTCCAATTGAGATAATTTCATATTCAAACTGTCAAAGCATGAATAGTACATGATGTCTGCCGAACTTCCATTGTCTACCAACACCCTTGAAATCACTACTTCCTTCATCCTCATTTTGATCACCAGAGGATCGTCGTGAGGATAAAGCACACCTGCTAGGTCATTTTTTGAAAAGCCAATGACCAGCTTCTCTTTGTTTACCTTCCTCGGACGATCGTCCTCGGCCAGATTTATTCGCTGAATATATGAACAAGCTTGAGCCTCTCCAAGGTAAGCCTTTCTTTCTGCAGTAAGGTCTCCTCCTCCTGCATCTCCTCCTGTAATGACATTACAATCAAATGACCCAAAACGTATAGAAAATACCTCTCGTTCTGGATGTCTTGGTTTCTTGTGAAGGTCGGGGTTATCATCTAGATCATCTTCATGGTTTCTCTTCTTTTTCTCTTCTGCTCGACGAGGAGATCTAGACCTCTCTCTAGTTCGGTCGTTATTTTTTCTTTCACCTCCCCGATCAACGTATTTTTCTAGCTTTCCTCTTCGGATGAGTGTTTCAATCTCGTTCTGAAGAGCTATGCAATTTTTGGTCATGTGACCATGATCTTTATGAAACTCGCAATATTTATCCTTACTCCTCTAATCAGGGTCTAACCTCAGTTTCTTTGGCCATTTTACCTCCTCGTTGTTCTTGATTTCTTCCAAGACATGATGAATACCCATTTTCAAAGGAGTATAATTGTCTTATTTCTTCAGGACTTCCCATGATGATTTATTATTTCTGGAACGTTTGTCACCGCCATTGCCCTTATGCTCTTTATTTTTAGACTTGTCGACGTCCACCTTGGTGTCTTTATCCATATTCTTCTTTGCAGCCATAGCTTCCTCGGCATTCATGATTTTGGCCGCTTTTGCCATCAACTCTGACATAGTTTTAGGTGGATCTTTCGCCAAGGTGTAATACAATTTATTAGGCAATAACCCACTCATCAAGGCGGTGATTGCTGTCTTTTCTTCGTAATCTATGACTTCCAGCTTCTCGTTATTGAAACGAGTTATGTAATCTCTAGTACTCTCACCAGATTTTTGTCTAACACTTAACAAGTGTGCTACTCGTTTTACATGCTTTGCTCCAAAACAGAAATTGCCAATAAACAACTCGGCCAACTGAAAGAAAGTTGAAATCTTACCCCTAGGAAGATTGTTGTACCATATCTGGGCAGCTCCAGTAAGAGTTCCTGAGAACGCTCTGCATCTCATCTCGTCGGGGACGACATAGATGTCGGCAGCAGCTTGATATTGCTCTATGTGAAGAACGGGATCTGTCTTTCCATCATATTTGGGGGTCACTACAGGTGCTTTGAACTTTGACGGTGTAGGAAAATTCACAATGGCCTGTACAAAAGGTGTTCCTCGAACAAAAGTTCGTTGTAGGGGGTTCTTTGCTTTGGCCATTTCTCCCAATTTATCCTCCAACCGTTGGAGAGATCCTTTCCACGCTTCATTTCCTTCCTCGGGCCTATTGGTTCGAGAAATTGATCGTTCTGAGGTAACTTCTTGAGATCTATCTTGACGAGCAGCCGGTCGTGATTGTGCTGATCCTTCTCTTAGATCTGATGGTTGTCAAAAACTCCTCGACATGGTCTTAGGTGGACTCCTATTCCTCCTAGGGCCTAATCGACTGAAAGGAGACACCCTACTCAGTCTTTCTAAAGCACTGGGTCTTTCTGGAGAGAGGGTGATATGTTGATCAGTATCTGTAGTCCTTATTGACGAAGTTCGCCCAGGTTGATAAGATAAATCATCAGACTCCTCATTACGACGTGACTCAGTACGCCTGGATCGTGAAGAAAGTAAATAAGTTTGCCTCTGACCACTTTGCTGTCCTGAACGTGCAGGTGCACCACCATGAAGGGTTTGTATGAGTTGCCTCATTGTTTCTTGCATGGCGGTTTGTCCTTGAGCCAGATTCGTCATAATCCCGGCTAGATCTGGAGGTGCAGAGGGATTCTAAGGATTTCCAGTATTTCCAGCGTTTCGATTGCTAGATTCTGGATTATCCGCCATTGATGATGAACGATTTTTGGTGAAAAACGATAGTAACAATCGTTCCCACAGACGGCGCCAATCTGTTGATGTAAAAAATTAGATAGCTCTAATTATTCAATCACAGATAAATAAAATGAGACAAAGATTTTAAAGTGGTTCAGCCTTATAAGAATGGCCTACGTCCACTGTTATGTTATTGCTGAGTGTTTTTGAATTCTCGAGTATATGTTCTCTCAAGAAATTTCGGTCCCCTTGAATGAGGGTGATACAAGGTATTTATAGCCCTTAGGCTGTACATGAAAGGGTTGATACATTAAATTATATACATATGAAAGGGTAATACATTTAATGCAGCGTGTGCGTCAAGATGATAAACATTCAATGAATAGTTGAACTGTTGATTATCTGGCAATTAATGCTACGACCGAGATGCAGCTCGGACCGCCTTAGTTGCTCGTTGCTCAGGAGTTCCTCGGAGCGCTAGAGTACCTCGGAGTGCTGAAGTTCCTCGGTGTATCCTCGTTGCTCGGAGAGAACATGAGTTGGTCGGGGAAATGAACTTCCTCGTTGCTATTGTGCCAAGTAGATTGACACGTGTCTTCATATTATTCGTCCATATCAGCATATTAATTTTGGTATCAACAATCGGGATGCTTCAGAATGCAATTCGAGTGTAACTATTACAATACCGATTTACTCGTCCTCTGATTATGTATGGTGCGGGCTTGAACCTCATATATGTAATGCTTGGGAGTACTAAATTCTAGGTCTAATTAATAACTTAAATTTATGATTAGTTTTATACCATCAATACTCTAGGGTTGGGGGATTGTGTCCCTACCTTAATTTTTCAATTAGTTTTAGTTAACTTCTTTATTTTTTCCTTTTTCCTTTCTCACTCAATCATCATCTTTTACATTTTTTTGTTTGAAGTAATAAATTAATTAAAATCTATCAAACATTCCTTGTGGATTCAATACACAGACTCGTCGCTATACTCCACAAGAGTGTAGTTAAAGTTTAGGTTTTTTTTATATTGTGGTCGGAAGCCGATAACAACGATTAGCGTATTTACCCGGATGCTCGGTTTTCAACACGATCAAGAAGCCCATCCGAAATTGTACAAGTGCTCTTTAACCTTCTTCACCTTCTCTGCCAGCACCCTGTTCTCCTCCACCACTGCTAGCTTGCTCGAACAGACCAGGTCATATGACTGCAGCAGCTCGCTGAGCTCTTTGACCGCCCTCCTTCACCCGATTGGCTTCGGTGAGGGCAAGATCGGAAGACTGCTGAGCATCATTGGCAGTCTTCAAACTGGCCTCCAGTTCGACACCCTTCCCCTTCAGCTCAGTATTCTGCTTCTCCAAATCAGCATTCCTCTTCACCAGCTCGTTGCGAGTGCGATAGAGGACGGCGAAGTCAGTCACAAATTTCAAAAAAGAGAAAACATTAAAAAGAGAAGCATTGAATAGAATATTGCAAGTATAGAAAAACAAAGACAGACTTACCAAGGCTAGCCTCTGACTCGCTTGCAGAGCTAACTGGTCGGTCCCCATTGCCTTCTGACGATATGTAGGCAAAATTTCTCTCTCGAGCAACGCAGGAGCCAACTGAGGAGAGATGGCAACAGAGGCCCCCTCGGGCAAGGCAAACACAAGCACCAGTGCTTGCCCTGCCTTGGTCCTCATCTCCTCTCTCCTTATCTACTCTTCTTTCTCCTTCTTCTCCTTCTCAGCTCTTCTCCTCTCCTCCACTTTCTTTCTCTCCTCAATCTTCTTCCTCTCTTCCTCCTTTCTCTCTCTCCCTCAACAACTCTTCCTATCTCTTCTTCTCCTGCTCACGAACAGCAGACTGAGAACCAGTTGTAATCTCTCCGCCGCCATATTTCTGCTTCTTTGACCGGCGAGAGAGAAGCACATCATCATCATCATCATCACGAATCAGATTCTTCCTCGGGGGAACCATATCTTTCTCGTTGGAACTGCTCAGCTCACTGGAAGACTCTCGAGCTTTTGAAACCTCTTTCGAGATAGAATATCCTTCATCACTAGAACTCACCTCGCTGGAACCACCTTTAGCACCATCCCCGTTATCACCTTCGCTATCCTCACCAGAGCTGCTCTCTTCCTCGTCCAATTGGATAGGATCTGCAACAATTTCTTTAGTGATGTCTAGCTCAGGGATGTTGTCTACCGGTCCCGCAATAAAGTTAGATCCAACGTTCTTATACTCCAAATGGAAAGCTACTGGCCAAGGATGTTCACCGTCAGCCAAGAGATCCCTAATATTCCAAGCCTTGACCAACTCAGCAGCTTGAACCTCGCTGATAGCAAGTTCCAAGTTCTTTATCCTCGCTGAAAAGAAAAAAAGAAGAATATCAAAGAAATCATACATTAATAAGAAGATCGAAGAGCAAAGCAAAAATTAAGCCTACCTATGTACTCCTCCCCATAAAAGGGGACCATGAACCTGTCAGACCTCGACCCCTCAGTATGGGGAGGAAATTGCCAATTTCTAGCAAGAAAACCCTCTTGCCAGTAATCCTTATGGGAATCGGGTAGATTTACTACCAATACCCTATCAGGACTCCTGGTCTTGAGGTAAAGAAGACTCGAACTTGTTCGCGAGAAAGAATAATAAAATCATATCTCAGCAAGCCCTAGATTGGTGCCATAGAGCTGATTTACTCTATGGATACCATTAACAATCTTCCAGACGTTTGGCGAACACTGTGCAGGGACAATATTGAAATAACCAAAGAATTGCATAAAGAAACTTCTTAGAGGGAAAGTAAGACCCCCTTGTGACAGTAAGAGGACATGAATCCAGTGAGCGTCCTTTATTTCTCTAACGTTTTTAGGGACAGGGGAACATTCAATGTCTACCCATTCTGGAATGTTATAATACTTCCTAAATTCAGTTATTGATCTATTGCCTATTTTTTCCATTTACAAACCCTAACTACAAATGCGAAGAAATGTCAACAGAAAAAGCAAAGAGAATAGCAAGAGGGACTTACGAAGTGAAAACTTAGCTTGGGACGATGCAAAGTCACAAGCAAAGACGATGAAGAACAGTAAAGTTGGAAGACGATGACTTGAGAATGAAAAGCGCAAAAGCGAGAGCTTGGAGAAGGTTAGAAAGTATGAAAAAACTTGAAACGACAACCATAAACACTGCTCCGAGGGATTTTTAAACGTTTCTAATCTTAGCGCACAAGAAACAAAGCGGGTCGCCGCTTAAATCAGTTTAGAAGAGGCGTTCCTATCTTGGAGAGTGTTGCACAATTTACAAGATAGCCATTATGAATAATCATTTAAAATTATTGAGCCCAAATTGTGGCCCAATAACTTTAGGGGCAATTGTGGGTACCTCGATTTGTCACCTCGGGCCCAGACGAGTATCCCAGTAAATTACGGCACAAAGTATGGGAGGCCCCCGTCTCAAATCATTCAGTTACGACCTAGTCTATTCCTAAAGTCTCGTAAGGAGATATTCTAGGAATTGGGGATTGACGTGGGGGAGTCCAACACCCCCACTCCCCGGAAACAAACCTGTAGATAAAAAAACCCTAAGCCTGGGGCAAAAGGCACGCATTGTATTTCCTGTAAAACAATCCCCGGAGTAATGAGAAATAATATTGAGAGCACCACCGTGGACGTAGGCATTCTTGCTAAACCATATAAATACTGTGTCGTGTGATTGACGTTCTTTACATTCTTTATTTGTTTTGGTGATTGCCTTTTCTTATTAATTTGTGTTGAACTTAATTGTCACCACACACACACACACACACACACACACACACACATATATATATATATATATATCCTGTATTTCATCTATTGATTTTAAAATTGGAGAAATGCACTGTATGTCATCTATTGGTTTTTTTACTATCAATTCTCATAAATTGTGAGTGTTAACCCATTTCAATTATTGATTTGTATTTCATCTATTGGTTTTTTTAAGCTAATGTGTATTGTCTTTTATTTTTTTTGGAAATGTGTGTACTATTCACTATCTAAATAAGGACTACTGGAACTTTTGAATTAAATTAGCCCTGTTGTGTGTCGTGTTTCAACAACTATTTAAAAATTGAATGCCACATCATTAATGTAGAAAGTCACGCCTGGAGAAGGGGAATCGAAGTTTTCTTCCACAAATTTAAGTATAGTGCCAAGTGGATGGAAATGGCCCTTAACTGTTCTCTAGAATGTTGTTTGGAAAGCAACCACTGGACACGGCCTTATAAGCCTTTATGGAGAGAAATATCTACTACTAAATTTTGAAACTGAGTTTTCACTGCTGAAGAAGACGAAGTTGATCGGTGGATATTGAGGGTAAACCGATACCTGTGGATGGCTCTTGATCGAGTCGTATTCTATTGAAGGTTTTGATGGTTATACGCATCTCACTTAGATTGTCTAAGTTTTGTAAGTCAAGTTTCCTTCAAAACATTTAATAGTGTTGAATATGGTTATATCCTTGTTAAGGATTTTTCCTCATCACTCGCGTATATTGCATGCTTAGTTTGAAAATTGGAAATTAAAATATCTTGCATGCACACCTAATTTAATTGAAGATAAAATTTGATAAAAAAATTGAATTTGTGTGTGTGCAATTTATTATACAAATCATTCCATTCAATCACTTACATTCTCAAATTAGTACACAACACCAAAACTGGGCTAATGGTCATGGATTTTATCCCTGACCATGAAGGGTGGGTCGCGAATTTCGTCCGTGACCAAATCAGGCGTGACCATTTCCACTGGTCACGGCCCAAATTCCTGACCCAAGCCTGGTCAGGGATCTCACATAGTCACATATATGGTCACGAACCATATCCCTGACCCTAATTATATGCGTGGTCATGACCCAAATCCGTGACCACTTCACGACTAACGAACATGTGGTCACAGACTTACATCGTGATCAGTTCACTGTGCGATCCATATTTGTCACAACTTAAGGCCGTGACTAATCTTAATGTGCATATGAAATTGTCACGGCCCATAGCCGTGACTATGCATTAAATATTATCACGGTCAAGGTCCTTTACTATATTACTATGCATAAGTCATTGTCACGACTTTAAGTCGTGACCAATTTTAATAATAATAATAAAAAATCCTCGAATCGGGAGGCTAATCGGCCAGTTGCTGTGAGTGCTCCTTGAGTGACCTTGAGGAGGTCATGTGCTCTCAAATTGGGGGTCACGTGACCGCATTCTAAAATATGGGTCGTGCTCTCAAACTGGGGGTCCCGTGGCCACACGGTCGGCTCGTGCGGGCTACGTTGGTCCTGTGCGAGGTGTTGGCGTCGCTCACGGGACCGTTTGGGGGGAACTAAGGGGTTTCGCCCCCCGATGGAACCTTTTCAAGACTAAGTGTGGACATTCTGAAATATGGGCCATGCTCTCAAATCGGGTGTCTCGTGGCCACATGGTCGGCTCGTGCGGGATACGTCGGTCCCGTGCGAGATGTTGGCGCCGCTCAAAGGGCCGTTTGGGGGGCGCTAAGAGGTTTCGTCCACCGACGGCCCCTTTTCAAGCCTAAGTGTGGGCATTATGAAATATGGCTCGTGCTCTCAAATCAGGGGTCCCGTGGCCACTCGTGCGGGCTACGTTGGTCCCGTGCGAGGTGTTGGCCCCACTCACGGGGCCATTTAGGGAGCGCTAAGGGGTTTCGCTCCCCTACGACACCTTTTCAAGCCTAAGTGTGGGCATTCTGAAATATGGGTCATGCTCTCAAAATGGGGGTTCTGTGGCCACACGATCGAGTTGTACGGGCTACGTTGGTCCCGTGCGAGGTGTTGGCGCCGGTCACGGGGCCGTTTGGGGGCGCTAAGGGGGTTTTCCCCCCGACGGCACCTTTTCAAGACTAAGTGTGGGAATTCTGAAATATGGGTCGTGCTCTCAAATCGGGGGTCCCGTGGCCATGCGGTCGGTTCCTGCGGGATACGTCGGTCCCGTGCGAGGTGTTGGCGACGCTCAGAGGGCCGTTTGGGGGGCGCTAAGGGGTTTCGCCCCCCGACGTCCCCTTTTCAAGCCTAAGTGTGGGCATTATGAAATATGGGTCGTGCTCTCAAATCGGGGGTCCCGTGGGCTCGCGGTCAGTTCGTACGGGCTACGTTGGTCTTGTACGAGGTGTTGGCGCCGCTTACGGGGCCGTTTGAGGGGCACTAAGGGGTTTTCCCCTCGACGGCACCTATTTAAACCTAAGTGTGGGCATTCTGAAATATGGGTCATGCTCTCAAATCAGCTACATCGGTCCCGTGCGAGGTGTTGGCGCCGCTCACGGGGTCGTTTGTGGGGTACTAAGGGGATTCGCCCCATCCGCACCTTTTCAAGCACCCGTGTGGGCATTCTGAAATATGGGTCATGCTCTCAAACCGGGGGTCATGTGGTCATGCGGTCGGATCGTGCGAGCTACGATGGTCCCGTGCAAGGCGTTGGCACCGCTCACGGGGCCGTTTGGGAGCGCTAAGGGGTTTCGCTCCCCGACGGCACCTTTTCAAGCCTAAATGTGAGCATTCTGAAATACGGGTCGTGCTCTCAAACTGGGGGTCCCGTGGCCACGCGGTCGACTCGTGCGGGATACGTCGGTCCCGTGCGAGGTGTTGGCACCGCTCATGGGTCTGTTTGGGGGGCCCTAAAGGGTTTCATCCCCCGACAGCACCTTTTCAAGCCTAAGTGTGGGCGTTCGGAAATATGGGTCGTGATCTCAAAGCGGGAGTCCCATGGCCACGCGATCGACTTATGCGCACTACGTCGGTCACGTGCGTGGTGTTGGTGCCGCTCAAGGGGCCATTTCGACGACACCTTTTCAAGCCTAAGTGTGGGCATTCTGAAATATGGGTCGTGCTCTCAAACTGGGGGTCTCGTGCCCATGCGGTAGGCTCGTGCTGGCTACATTGGTCCCATGCGAGGTGTTAGCGCTGCTCACGGGGCCGTTTGGGGGGCACTAAGGGGTTTTGCGCCCCTACCGCACCTTTTCAAGCACCCGTGTGGGCATTCTGAAATATGGGCCATGCACGTACAAGTTGGCTCTATTCGGTGTCTTTTCTTCATCCAGGCTACCTTTCATAATGGTAGTCCACTCGTTCTTCAAATGTTCATAAGATTTCGAGCCAAGACGATGGACATCTATTTTTTGGCCCTATTCTGCTTATTTTTATCCCTTTGCATCATTTTAGAGTCATTCGCCTCATTCTCCAAAAAATCATTCCATTGAGATACTGGCATCTCAACGATCGAAGGGACTTTGTCTTTGAGCGCCAAAATATCGGAGCTTGATGCTCCCTTAGGGAAATGATTATGCCTAAGGTTTCTCCGATATGTTTGCAGTTGTTCAGTAACCCGAGAAAGCACCTTATTTTTTGAGTTGGGGGAAAATAAAAATTGTTTGCTGAGTTGCTCGTATATGTCATCTTTAATAGCTTTATATATGAGGTTCCAATTGTCAGCTCCTCCCACTCCCACATTCATTTTTGCCAATGGCAAACACTGGGCTTTAAACTTTTGAACGTGATTCTTATCTCCCGTGGGGTAATTTCCCAAAAGAGAGAACCCAATGGGCTTCTTCTTAACTGACCCGACAGTTTCAGGAGCGTTGGGCGTGTATGTTGGATTAGTGGGAGGAGTACCTTGCCTACTGCAACTCGGAGTAGGGGAGTGAGCAGTTTGTGGATAAGGGGTCCCATGAATAGTTGGTGGAGTTGAGTATTGATCACCAATTGGTGATGATAATTCTCCTTATGGTTGTTGGTTATTGTTGGTTGGAGCGTTGGTTCCATTACCGCCCGACTTTATCTATAAAAATAATAAAAGTTAAATGTGTATCTATAATATTAGATGCATAATTTCAAAGTTCAATATGAAAATATAAATAATAAAATAAATTTTTTAACCATATATTATAATCTACATGTTCATGGTAAGACTTTAACAAAAGTTCAATGTGTCTGATCTCCATCTATTCTGAATTTGTGTTTAAAAACCTACAAATTTTTGCGCGTCGCCAATTAGGAGGAAGCGTATCTATAATGGATGCATAAATGTCGACGACATGAACTAGAAATCTCATCCTCCTTAGCCTATTGGCAGGATCGAGTTTGACGTGCATATGTCATGAGACATCACAGTCTTCGTCAATACTCTTTTTACGTAATTCTATCCATAATGGGTGAATTTTATTTTTGGCCTTCTCTAACAGCGTAAGCAAGGTCAGTGCTCTATTGGGATTATGTACGCGATATATATATTGTACAACTTCATCCCATCATTGTGGCAGGGAAAACAGAATACGATCGAACAAATACTCTTGCTAGAAATGAACTCCACGATTTACAAGGTAGTTAAATTGTTCTATCTTCCTATTCCCATACCAATAAATAGGAGTACCCAATTTATGAGGATCATTAATGAAAGAGGTACGAGTACGGACAATTTGCAACCTTTCATACTCTTGTTGCCATCGATTATCACCATGACTCATTTTTCCTGAGAATACTGAACGAGGGCATGAGTATGATTTCTATAAATAATGGCTCTAATGAATCATTAACTAGTTATTGTGTACAAGGGCGTGGATATGGTTCCTATAAATAATGGCTCTAATGAATCATCAACCATTAATTTATTATGTTTTGAATACCTACTTTTGTCATTTAACCCAACAATCCCTAAAATTAACCCTTATGTTTGGTATTTTTTTAATGGTCCAGTATTTTTTTAATGGAGAGGTATTTTTTTATATTTCAACCCCAAACTTAAACCAACAATATCCATAAAATTAAAATTTTCCCTAGTTTGAAAATTAAACCAACAATATCCATTAAATTAAAATTTTCACTAGTTTGAAACTTAAACCAACATTAATCATATATATATGTATTTTTTTCTAGAATACAGGCACAATACACAATGATAATTTATACACACCTACGTACATAATACACACACGTATACACACACACATACACACAGAAATACACATACATATATACACACAGAGAGAAATACACACACATAATGAAATAAATAACAAGGGTTTGGAAATACACACATGCAATGAAATAATTAATAAGGGTATGAGATTATATACACACGTACACACACACACATATAAATACACACATGTGAGGACATACAGAAATACACACATATACACACACACAGAAATAATAATTAAAAAACTAGGATTTGGATTACCTTTAGAGATTGGAAATGAAATCGCATGAGAGAGTGGGAGGGAAAATTGTTTTAAAGGGAAATGAAAACCTTGTTCTGGGTTTTTTAAGTATAAAGACCATGGTCACGGCTTAGGACCGTGACCCCATGACATGACCCCTTTATTTTTAACATATCAGCATGGAAACAAGTCCACGGTCATGGTCAAAAGCCGTGACTCAATCCTCAGAATGGTCACGGTCCTAAGCTGTGACTATAGTGGTGTGTATTTGGGCCCCTAGTCACGGTCATAAGCCGTGACCCCATCTATGACCACAAGTGGCAGGAAACTTGGCGCCGTAACGGTCACGGATGGGTCAGGGTTGTGAGCCGTGACCCATGAGATTCACGGTTAAAGGCCATGACCACCTGCAAATTGATCCATGACCACACTGGGTTCGAGAATTGGTCACGCTCATATTGTATGTAGTCACGGATTTTGGCCGTGACCATCGGGTCATGGCTCTTGGCCATTACCCCATTTTCGTGACCATTTCTGGTTTTTGGTGTAGTGGTATCAGTGCCTATTGCACTAATTTATTGTGTGATCTTTTTTACCAAAATTTTTTATATCAATTTTAAAAAAAAAATTATCCATCTTTAAAAAAATTTATTTAATGGATAATCTGTATAATATAATGCCCATTTTTTATGGTTAAACTATGTGTATTGGAAAGCTAGGATGAGGTCAACTTTAAAAGTTATTGATGGACGTGTCTGGTTAGTTTTTGAAGACTGTTGATAATATCTTTGGCCCAAAACCTATCTCTGCATGGACATAGTACGACTTTAAGTGGGGCAATTTTAACTCGCACTGTCCGAGTGCTATCTTGGGAGTCGTCACCCTTGACGAGTTTTTCCGCATTATGATGTTCACCACGTCTAAGGAAGCTTGGGATACCCTACAACTCACTCAAGAGATAACCAGTGTTGTAAAATCTTTTTAGCTTCAAAATCTCACAACACAATTTGAATATGTCACTATGGTTGAGTCTGAATCTTTTGATGAGTTTTACACACGTTTGTCTGATATATAGTAAACTCGAGTTTCAATTTGAGTGAGAAAATCCATGAGATGCGTGTAGTTAAGAAAATTTTGAGATTATTTCTGGTCTGCTTTATTCCTAAGGTTATCACACTAAATTCGTTAGGGATACTAGATACTCTTAGGTTAGAAGAACTCGTAGGAGACCTTCAAACGTATGATATAGATATATTTCCCAAAACTGTTAGTCCTAAGGATATAAGGATTGATTTGAAAACTCAAACTAAGAAAAAAAAGTTGTGATTCTTAGTTTGAGTTTGATTTTCAGATGGATGACTTAGTCCTTTTTGTAAAAAAAATTAAAAATTCTCTCAAAATTTCCAAAGAAAACTCTTCCAAAGAAAAAGATTTTTGAGAAAAAGAAAAATGGGAATGAGGTCAAGAGTGGTTGTGAGAAAGATAAAGATATAAGATGTTATGGCTGTGAGGTCAAAGGGTATAAGGCACATGAGTGTCCCACTAGGCTTAAGAGATAGGGCAAGAATATTGCAGATAATATTAGTGATAGTGAAGTAGAGACGGTGAATTTGGGGATGAATCACGACGTGAACCGTGTATTGCGTTCATAGACAGTCACGTTAGTACTTTTAGTTTGTTCTGAGGCGATGAGGACATTTCTAAACGTGAGTGACTCGATAATTTCTCGATTCATTCGGGAGAGAGTGAGAGTGTGGATAAGAATTTGAGGGAGGGAGAAGGTGGACTCCAAGAAACATTTAGTGATCTTTACACCGAGACTTTAAAAATGAAAAGGCTTAAAAAATACTTGTCTCTTAGGGTGTGTGATTTAGAATAGGAGGTGAAAGTTTTTAGAGAGTGTGAGGCATTAGTGTGTCAACTCGAGGCGGTAAAAGTTTATTTGTGTGAGCAGTTGGTTATTTTAAGTAGGGACAAGACCGATTTTACCAAATCCATGGCTAGTCTTATGAGAGACCTTCAATATTCATTGGATACTAGTAAGAAACATAAAGCCCATGTACCTCGACTCAAAAGTGATTTTGAATGTGCTCGGGAGGTCAAGGTCACTTTAGAGGACACGTCTAAGAAGGTTGGAAAGATGTTCCCAGTCCTCTGTTAGGTAATATTGAGAGGCAATGAATAGGTTATGATGGTGCATCCACTTTCAAAGCTGCACCTGAGCCGATTCTCGAGTTTGTGATGGATACTTATGCTAACCACCAAGGTGACCTAACCTACAAAGGAGAACTCATCCTAGACATCTTTATCAAGATGGACCAAAGTTTGTGTATGTTTGTTCCCATTGCAAACAAATAGGTTATGTTTTAAGCTGGGAAGAGTTTTTCATATGTGTGTTCCGCCACGTACTCTCACACGTGTTACTCCACACGCTCCCGCACATCACCATAGAGATTTTGAGAGTTTTTGAAAGAAAGTAAAGTATTTAGTTAAGACTTCACAATGTTTGATGGAGGAATTTCGTTGGATGTCTTTTCCTTTTGAAAACTCCTTCAGACCTAATTATTGAGGATGAGTCTTATTTCTATAATAGGGTGATTATCATGTTCATATATTATATTTATATTACTAGATTGTATTACCATTGTATTATCTTTGTATATCTATATTTTTCATTTTGATATTTTATAGAAAATTCCAAAAAGAGTTTTATTTTCTAGAAAACTTTTGAAAAATACAAAAAAATTCTCAATTTCAAGGAAAAGATGAAAAAGTAAAAAATATTTTATTTTGATAAATGTTTTGAAAAAGATGAAAAGATTTTTGTATTTTTGTTTTCACCATATATGGATGAATATTTAGGATATTCTGATCACCCTTTCATTTCATCCATTCACGTGACTTTTTCGTATTGTTTTGAGGCATGACTTTATTTCAATAGTGTTCTTAATAATGCATCGATGTCATTACGTTGATCTTTGATGACTACTATTTATATATTAGATTCCTTATATCCTTTTTTGCACACGTGTACAAGCATTATGAATATTGTTCTTACTTGTCATTTGTTAAATACGATATTTTCATCTCAATTCCTCTTAATAATGAACCAGATGTAAAAAGAGATAAGTTGTGCAAGTAAGAACCATTGCCCGAATTTCATTTATATTATGGAAAATATTATTATATGTTAAGCAATGGAAAAGGGGCTACGAAAGATATTAATTTTCTTTACGGTAAGAGCCACCATTTTCATAAAAGATCCTAAAAATATTAGAGGAACATTAAAAAGAAGTGCCATGCCAATTTTGTTTAGATTCATTGATTCTTAACTACATATGAGCACTATGATTTCTTTAAAATAATTGAGAATAAATTCTTATATATGAGAGATTTTGAGAAAGTTAAAGTAAAAAATCAATGGGTTTACACAACAGACTTTCTTGAAAAATATTAAATAGTTTGGCATTATTGATGTGTATGACATGTTGATTAAGTTGAGTCAATTTCATATGTGTTCATAATCTTTACACCTAAGGTAGACTTTGAGTTCTTTCATTAGGAGTGTCTCACGACTTCGTCCACACTTGTTATGAATGCTTACGTTGATTTACCTTTGAAAAATGTTCACACGATTACATTTCGCATTCACGTGGTGTGTTGAATTTATACACTTTATATTTTATACTTAAAAAATTAAAAAAGTTAAAAAATCGTGGCATTTTTTCCTCCAAATTCTCTGCTTAGTATGTCTTTTGAGATTATCATTACTTATCGTTCTTGATTATTCTTGTGATGATATCTTTGCTTCTTCATGGGGTGCTTATAATTCATGTTTAGTTTCTACTCCTTTTTCTATAATGAACAAAAAGGGAGAGAACAAATTGAGGGAGAGTTTTATTTTTTATTTAAAACACATATGCATCACAGTATTTTGTTCGTCTCATGTGTATAGGACGTTCCGCCTAGATGATGATCTCTTGGACCCACACAAGATGAAGATAAAGCTAGCCAAAAGAAGATATATTCCATTCGAAGACTTGTGCAAATATAACTTTTCGTTTCTTCATTTCGGAGGGTAGTTATTATTTTAAGTCGTTAGGATACAATTTAGCTTCGGTTTGTATTTTGTATCAGAATAACCAAAGGGGGATATTTGTAAGAGCAAGTTTTATAATTGTTCATGTTTTATTTTTTATTTTTTATTTTTGGCGTATCTTGTTACACAAACACTGCCCCTACATGACTTCTTCGGACTCAAAGACAAAGCTGAAGAAATTTGAGATTGGAAGAATCGTTTATCTCAACATCCTTGGAATAAGTAATGGTATTAACTAGTGAAATATTTTTTAATCATTCCTAGGGTTTAAGATTTTTTTAAGAGGTCATATTTTCAAAAGGGTGTTTAAAAATTTTTTAGAAAATTTTTTCAAAGTTACTCCTCCGGTAAACGAAAATGTAGTTAATCATTTATTTAATATTCAATTATTCTAATTGTAATGAATATACATTTTAGTTTAATGTGATATATTGATTTTATTGATTCCAAAAAAACTTTTATTAAGTAATTATACAATTAATTCTTAATTTATATGATATATATAATTCTATTTTATTTATATACTATTACTAGGTATGTAATTTTGAGTATAGTTATCGTTCTATATATGTGTGTAATTATTTGTCCTAAAATTTACTTAGTTGTACAGTTGCATATTTATTTATGTACTTCTATACTCATCTATCTATATATTTTGTTATGTAATATAATTTTTTTGTCAACATTTATTAGGTACATGTTATTTCTGTACATAATTTATATATATATATATATCCTCCTAACATTCTACAACTATTTTCATATACCGACTTGTTTATATATTCACATATGTTTTTTTATATAAACCTTGAGCCTTGTTTGTGCCAGTCCCACTTGGGGCCATGCGTCTCTTTTAATAAATGACGTACATATTGTTTTACTTAGTGTACATTTTATAACTCACTTTACATATCTTTTTAAAACCTCTTTCAAATTTTTTTTGAACGAAAATTTTACATTTGTATATCGTTAATATATAACTTAGTTTATATGTATATTTTGTATAACGTTATAATATTTATAAAGCTTACTTTTGGCCACATTTCTTATATATCACCCTAATGTACATGTTAGTATACTTGTTGTTTTATTATTTCATAGGGCCCCACCACGATTGAAAAATTTCTATCAATCCTTCTACTTGTTTTAACATATGTCAAAAATGAGCTTTGATTTCTAACCAAGAAGTCCTCAAGTGGTCTGTATCATCAGACCTAGGGCCCCGTGCCAATCTTGAAATTGTAAGAGCAACCCTTATGGGTATGCTAAAAAGGTAAAAATGCGGTTTTGATGTATGTTATGGGTACCGTATATATGCATATATAGCATTTGCAAGGGTAAAATTTAGCAAATATAGAATTGCACTAGTTGGTTTTAAATGGGGCCCACCCTAAAACGGAACATCATGTTTCGCGGAAGAAAAAAAAAACCTAAAACGGAACATCATGTTCCGCTTAGGCTTTTCCAACTTTTCCAAAACTCCACTTTCTACCCCTAAAAGTTTATTCGTAGAAACAGATAACAATTTGTGTTATTTTTTTTCCAACGGCTACATTTCTCAACAGCTTTTTTTTTTTTTTTTTATAAATACATGTTGTCTCTTCTCAAATAAATTACCCATTCTACTCCCAAATATTATTTATACTGGCAGGATATTAAATTTTAGGTTAAAAAGAATAAGATAAGAATGTTGGGGGAGAAAAATGGAAATAGAATAACCCCTTAAGCGGAACATCATGTTCCGCCCAAGGGGGTCAGCACACATGCCAAACCGACGACGTTTTCACCTCGTATGCTATATTTGACTTATACCCGTAGCAATTTCTTCACTTTCGCGCATCTAAATTTACACTAGTTTATTTCATTTATACCATGTGCATAAGGGTTGCTCTAACAGCTATCAAAGATGCCACTTCATACTGTATTTATAGATATAACATTTATATATAATGCCTATATTAGCTTAGAGCACTAGACTTTTATTACCCATGTCTGTAACTTTTTAAATGCTTATCTTCTTATATATAACAATTAAATCTTAGGGAGATAGCTTGATCATTTTTTTAAGCCGCCCCTTAAATAATTTACGCAGTTGAATTTTTATTGGACGAAACTTAACCACTGGTTCATGCTAATAACTACTGTTGTAAGTATTGCTGATAAAAATGCACAAACTCGGTTGGTTAATGTGTCTAAGTTAATGATTTTCTAAACAATTATTGTCATATTATTTTTATTATTTTATTACATAAACATATAACTTTTATCTTTTGCTCTCCAGTTATGATAAGAAAAAGTTGGAAAATATGTGTTCTTACACAAAGTCATTTATGAGTGATCTCATCAGCATTCCTTTTTACTATTCTTTCTCTCGACTCCATTGATCTACACCAAAATTATGTGTCTTGCAGAGTTATTATCTTGTGTCATACCATCTTCTTTGTCTTGCAGAGTTGTTATCTTGTGTCCTATCATTTTGGACGATTTTGTGTCAACACAATATCTCTGATGTGTTGGACGATTTGATTTAAGACTCAATTATATTTTATAGTCGCTTTTTCTGTACTTTTTTATTTTTCTTCTAACCTCTCGCTTGCAGAGCTCGACCTACAATATTTTAGGCGGCAAGTCATAATAGAAGATGGCTTATCAAATACGATTTTTATTTTCAAAGATCTTGTACATTTAATACTACACTCATACCACTCCAAGTTGAAGAAGAAGATCTACAACGTTCATATTTTTTTTCCAGACATATTTATTTCAAAACTTAAGTGTAAAGTTCATACATAAAAGAACTCAACATAGACAAGACACGAAAATACAATAAGAGAGCAACTGAAAATTTTATTCAGCTCATACACACATTCAAGAGAGAAACAAAAGTTGACGCTCAGCTCTACAAATTTTTTTAGATAGAAATAAATTATTATTCAGCTATTTTTGAAGAAAAGAACAAGAGCACAAGAAATATTACTCTGCTCAAATACTCAAAGGCACGCATCATCAAATACTAATGCAACCAGAAAGATTTTTTTCAAGAAAATCTTCTGCCTCAAATTGTGAAGACTGGAGCTAAAATCAGATTTATTGTGAAGTCTGTTTCAAGAAGAAACTCAGACTCAATTTTTATTTTCAGAGTTTCAACAATCCAGTCTTTTTACTAAAAATCTAGATCTATTAAAAGATTTATTGAAACTTCGGTTGTAGCGATGTTTGGTTCCTACTCGAAAGTGGACCACGGTCTTGAAGTTGAAATTTTGCTTTAAGTGTTTGTACGCGGTGATTCGATCCTACCCTTAAAATGGATCACAGTAGTGAAGCGCAAGGAGATGGAAGTTTTAAGCGCATGGACGTTGGCCGGGATTTGGTCAAACCAACCACGTTAAAATTTTAGTGTCTTTTATTTTCGCACTTTACTCGCTTATTTACTTCTGCTTGCATGCTTTTATATTTTTTTAGCACTTATATTTCCAAATTAATTAATTCCAACATTTGGTAAATTTATTTCAAGATTAAAATAATTATTCTTGAAGTAATTAATTAATTCAGAATATTAACTAATATTAAATAAGAAAAATTAATTATTTATTTATTGGGTGTTATAATATGTGATTTAAATTGTTTAATCAATTGGAAGTATTTATTTGATAATATATGTGTTAATCATTAAAGATTTATTAATCTAAAATTTGGTTAAGTGTTTTAAAGTTAAATATTTTTAGAAATTTTAATTTGACCCAAAAAGTTTACAAAATCTAAATTCACGCCCTCTTGAGTATTTTTACGGGCAATAGCTGTGACAACCCGCAATCCGAAATAAGGGGTGGCCAGCCCGATACCTCAACACAACGGAATCATGGATGGAAATCATTCTCAGCATCAACATCAAATATGAAGAGTATATGGGAAAACCACCCAATAATTTAGAAAACGGGCTGCCAATTTTTTTTTTTAATTGCAAGTAAAAGAAAACAATTTAAACAACCCAAATCTGAATAGAAAGTGGAATTAGAAAAGAGCTGATATATATATTACATCCTTAACAACGATACAATAAAGGACCGAATATTAAGTCGATCAACAGTTACATACAACGTATCACAATAGTTTAATAAAATACATAATACATTCATTAAACAGTTACAAAGTTTGGGCAACACGCCCGAGTGAAAGATCCAATCATATCTAGAATACAAAAATGAAGGCGTCTAACAAAACATCCCGTAATATCCGCAAAATCTTACAGATCCTCGAAAGCATAAGAGTAGGAATATCAACACGGGCGCCCTTGCAGCGGAGCACCTGAGCGGATAATATAACATACACAACATGGGAAATGAACGGGTCAGGGCCCGGTTTTTATATGATTCCTAGATGAATAAGAAGCATGATAGATATGAACAGTTAATCATGAATGATGAAGATGAGAATCTAACAACCTAATCATGAAGCGTAAATGAAAAGACAATTTAATAACTCATAGCTTTTATTAAATTATGCAAGGAAATATAATTAACCTCATTAATTGAAATCTCCATCATTTTTTCTCATTTCATTTCAATTCTGATTCCTTAGCAGGAACATAATTACCATCATACATTTTGGTGGCAATATACATATCTCAAGTCCCACTTGAATTTAGAAAGGTTATATTCTTATACATATAACGATTCTAAGACCGCCCCTCCGAGTTTTCCCATTGGGCGCGCCCCTAAATGACTATCATCTTCCAGGGGCCTATCAAACAAGGCAGCCTGGGCACCTAATGCACGTCGGGAAGTGGCCATATGCCTGCGAGTGAGTCATAACCACACCCAGAATTACCTCACTAGCGCAGAATAAAATACATAATAATCCCGCATATGGCCTAGGACTATAGTCTCCCTGCATTCACTAGTCAAGGGACATCACCTCATGCGCGAGCTTCCCTTATGATAGCATTTAGAGAGGTGTGTTTGAGTAAATTAACATTTACCAATTTAATTCTTAATTTCATTTCCATTATTCATATTTGTTTCATTTTATCCGAAACCACAATCATTGAATATCCTCATTAATATTCATCGTATTTTAAGTCCCGAATTAATCTCCAGGTAATCACAATAATGCTACAAGTCCCAAGGTCTTGTATACCTCATTAGGGCCCCTAGAGTCTCCAAGTATGGTCCTATAATTCCAAGATATTTAACGGATTTCTAGAGAAAAGAGAAACCCAAGCCTCAATTTTTACACATCCGGAATAAGTCCCATTTAACCCAATCCTATTGTAGGGTAATGACTCAACTCAACTAAAACTCTAGGGCTCTAAGTTTACTTCATTTAAGAAGGTTCCTAAGTCCCTATAAGAAGAAGAGATCTAGAACGCAAACAAGGTTTGAGGGTGAAAAACAGGGGACCGGTCGACCGGTCCTGAGACCGCGGTCGATCGTGTCTCAAAATTTTACCTAAGAAGAAAAGAAGAAAGCTCAGTTCGAAAGGGCCGGTCGACCAAACATAGGACCGCGGTCGACCGCACACCAAAAATTATGCCTTTGTGGAAAAGTAGTGTGCCCACCCTCGAAGGCCCGATCGACCGATCAGAGGACCGCGGTCGACCGGTCATAGCATACCTAGACCATTATCATCCTCCACCAAGATAAATCCAAGGCCAAATCTCAACCTTTTTGCCTTTCTCCCCAAAACCCCCAAGTACAATATTACCAACAACATCTCCAAACCTCAACAAACACACAAAAATTCTTAGAAATCCTACCAAACTTAGATCTAATAATTTAAATACCCAAAATATGTATCCAAACCTAGTATTTACCCAAATCTCCCAAGCACACAACTATCACACAAATTATCCATCATAAATCATATATTAGCAAGTAGAATACTTGCCTCAAGCTTGGAAATTCAGATTTGAGGAAGATGAATGCAAGATCAATCCACAAATCTTCAATCTCTCTCTTTCTCCACAAGCTCTCTTCTTCTCTCTCTCTCACTCTAGGTTAACAATTGGGCTTAAGAGAAATAAAAAGCTTAGCAAGACTAAAACGTGGCATTAGTTTAAAGTCTCTAAACTTAAGTGGTTAATACCACATAAAAATGATTTCCAATACGCAATATACTAAAACCAGTCAAAAGTGTCCAAAACATCAAAATACAATATGGCACACATTTTGACTATCTCGCACCTCCTGGGACTAACTACACCCTCCAAATTATCATTTGAAAATTTCATAACTCATTTTAAGTTCCGGTCTCATTTTAAACCAAAATGTCCTTTTTAATTCTTATGACACGATAAAACACCACATGGTGATATTCACCCACACATAAGGTAAATATGCAACATTTTAGTAAATATTAACTTTTCTTCATTAAATTAATACTTACTCCACAATCTAACATTTTATATATATTACTTCACATAGTAAATAAATATAAAATAGGCTCTCACAATCGAAGGTTGTTACAATAGCCTCCTCCTTTGAATGAGATTTTTAGCCATTTGAACGAGATTGACCATCATTCGAACAAGATTAGTTTAACTTCGAACAAAGTATTTTTGGACATTCTCTAGAATGCCTTTCGAAGGAGTCATTCGAACCCATTCTAACGAGATCACAGGTGTCGTTCGAACGAGGTATATATTCGTTCGAACGACCAAGCAAGAATTTGCTTTTTAATGAAATATAATCCAAATATTTTATATTTATCCTATTTTAACCAAACTTCTTGTAAATAGGCTGAATGAGATTATACTTCTTAAGCACTATTGTCATAACAAAAAATATATTTTTCAGTTCTCTTTTGTGATCAAACACCTCCATAAACATTACCAACCCATTCAAATAATTTAGATCACTTTACTAAGTCACAAAGAATGTTTATTTCTTACAAACCTTTGTGGAGAGAAATCTTTATTACTGAATTGTGAAATCAGGTTTTCACTACTGAACAAGACAAGGTTGATCAGTGGATACCGAGGGTAGACCGCTATCTGTGGACGGCTTTGGATCGATCCGTATTCTATTCAAGGTTTTGAAGGCGCAATGCGTCTCACTTAGATTGTCTAAGTTTTGTAAGTCGATTGTCTTTCAAAATATCTAATATTATTGAATATATGATTTTGCCCTTTTTAGGGATTTTTTTTCTCGTCACTTGTGTTGATTGCATGCTTAGTTTGAAAATTAGAAATTGAAATATTTTGTATGCACTCCCAGTTTAATTGAAGATAAAATTTGATAAAAAAAACTGGATTTGTGTGTGTGTGGTTATTTATTATAAAAATCAATCCATTGAATCACTTGCATTCTTAAATAATGTGTTAAAGTGCAAACGTATATATGACTCAAAAAATTAAATATCTTATTAAGTAATAATAGATAAATATGACACGACACGTTAAAATAATAAATCGAATTTAAATATAACTTTTCATACGATAACTAAATCACCCATTTATGCACGAACCTAATAAAACCTCAATTGAGAAGTACATGGGTCCCATCACAATAACCGCTAATCGAAATGGCAAGGATGTATATAAATTTATATATATGTATATCGTATTCCATTCAGTTTCAAACCCCATTCATATTCTTTCTCATGTCTTCACTACAGAGCTCATGGGTACTATTGTCACACACTAAATTTGGGTATGAATGAACAAGAAGTACACATTAAGCAATGAATTAAAATTAAGGTTGAATAACATAACTTTATTTATTATTAAATAGTCTTTTTTAATAGGGTTGTAGCGCCACAGGGTGAGTTACATTTTTTTAATACAAACTATAATACAGAAAATCGAAAAGCGTCACTTCTTGCTCCCATCTGGCTTATTCTCTTCCCATATAGTCACATACATGAATAGGTGATCGGTATCTGTATCTAGTAGGGAGGATATATTATCCTCTTTCTCTGGGTTCATCTGGACAAAAAAAGAATTAGCACAAATATGCTAAGCAAGTTCTGCCAATTCTATAACAAATATATGTATAGATGAGAGTTGGGGTGTGTATAGAGTCAACGTTCAACAGTGCTAAAGAAATGAAGATAATAATCTCATACTTATCAGTTTATAAAGAACATTAAGGTTCTAGAATTAATAATCCCATACTTACCAGTTCATTAAGAAAATAAGGTTCGTTACCCATTTATTTAGGATCATGTAAAGAAAATCAAGGATTCTTGAACTAATAATACCATACTTACCAACTCACTAAGGAGTATAGAAATAATTAAGCCATAGACAAAATCAAAATAATAATAATAATCAACCCAAAATCTTTGGGGAAAAGTAATCGGCTAAGCACATGATTAAAGTGGCACTCATACGTATGTGGCAATAAATCCAGGCAATCAATCATCTGAGACCTTTAGGCCAAGTAAAAAGTTTCGTGGGATAACACAACAGTCAACTTCCTAGTTAACACTGATGCTTATAATATAATGGCACAAAAGTGCAGGGACAAACTGAATCAATAACGAACGTGATGCCAGTTATTAGGTGAGAATAGTTTAAATTGATCCATAATTGAATTCAAATTTCGATGATAAATTAAAATACCAATGAAATGTAATAAACTATGTAGTGTGGCAGTATTATAACATGCACGTACTAAATATAAATATGAGCTATCACATAGTAATATCAATTGCAGTATGCCAAATATGCAAAGTTTACTATTGAAAAGGTAGGAAAAAACCTACTTGCTCGGTATATCGATCGGATTTATATATCACAAGAGGGTATCGGGAGGAGCTGGTACTTGATTTTCAATATACAATGTTTAGGTATGTAAGTATTTGGGAATAGGACAGTCAGTTTGTACTAAAACTGTATCTTTTAAATATCGAGGGGTTTAATTGTAAATATTTTGGACTTTAAAATACTCTACTTAAGATCTTTTTTGAATTTCGTTGCAAGAGACTTTTTGTCTTAAAATTGTTTTGAAGTATTCATAGACAAAATTTCGGGATCAAATTCATAAGTTAAAAAAGTCAGGAGGGGTCAATTTGTAATTTTGGGAAAATATTCTTAAGTTCAAACCTCATTTTTCCATTACTCAGGCTTCTTTAATCCAATCATGGCCTCACCTTATACCATTTTAACCAGAAAAATAAAATAAAAATATTGGAAAAAAATTCATAATTTTTTGATAGGCCACGCGCCCTCACGTGCTAGGTCAATGTTTCTGGTCAAAAAGTTCATCTTCTTCCCTTCAATAGTTGACTTTAGGGTTTCTGATTTTTTACCTTGGATAACTACTTCATTTCTAAACCATTTGAGATGATTTCTAAGCAAACTCAACCTAATTTTTCACAAGGATCCAGAGTATATAAGGTTTGTGGATTGAGATGCAGTGACTTAACATTCGTGGAATTTAAGGATATGGCAACGATTCTTATAAACATGTTTTTTTTCTATGTATAGGAGTAGTTTCGTTTTGATTTCAAAGGTTGAGATGGATTATATAAAGAGAATTTCAAATATTCAGTTTTCTGGTCCAAAACACACTTTCAATCACTTCGATCTTAATAGACACATTCATGGCTTTTGATCATTACACTCGAGTTCCTAGATTGTAATGAAGTTGCACATAGCTTCAAATCAAAATTTGGAGCTTTATATCGAAATTCGCCATTGACGCTCAAGCTTTAGTGGTGTAATTTCATATTTTATATTCGACATTGTTTTACACAAAAAAAAGCTTATATATTATGATTTTTCTAAGTAAACTAACTACACAAAAAGTAATTGGAATTGAAAGAATTGAAAAATAACTCATAAAATTATGGTGCACCTAGTTTGAGTGAAATTTCAAGTTTTTGAACTGAAGTTTTAAGTGTGTTTTAACTACTCAGGTGGCGGGGCATTTATAGTACATAGTCGGGGGATTTGATTGGTGGAATGGGGTGGTGGATTTAAGCTGTTTATATGAAGTTTTTAAGGTTGGTAAATGGAACTCACATGTGTGCATGGTGTATACATGTGATTTTTAACTTCTTGTGCTCATTCGGTGCACTACGCAGACATGGAGTTTATTGAAATTAATAGAATTTTGATGTTTGGTTCTTAGTTGGTATTGTAATTGCACATATAGCCTTGAAAGTACATTTTTCATAAAGTATAGGGGTACTTTTGTAATTTTAGAAAGTTTTAAGGGTTAAAAATATGATTTTATTTTAGTTGAAGTCTAAAGGATTAATTTGAAGTAAAGTTGAAGTTTAGGAGTGAAATATAAGTCAAGTTATGTTACTTGGAAATTTTTAAGGGGCTGGTAGCCGGCGTAAACTGTGGCTAAAATATGTCGTTGGGCGTTTACGCCTCTACATAAATAAATACCTAGACTTGGCACACTAACTACATAGTGTAGCATCAAGTAAGGATCGAATCCACAAAGACTAGTTGTTAGAATTCTATTAATTTAATACTTCTCAAATACAAATGTAAAAGATGATATGTGAACAAAACATTATACTAGGCATGTATTTAAACTTAGATTAAATAAAACGAGTAAAACTATAGGTTGAGAATCGTCACCCTCACACGGGCTAAATAGCATAAATGGTTACATGAACATAAAAGTGCTAACGAGATTAATCACATTTGGACAATTAATTAAACCTAAACTTGCCACCCTCTAAATTATCATAAAAGCTTAATTTGAGTTCGGTGTCAACGAATATTCTCGAAATTACACATGAAAGGTCGTAAATATAGCGCATACATGATATATCCCGTTAAATCTCATGAGCGTCATATACAGAACAATTAACTCATTAAAACTACCTTAGACTCATCATACCATAGCAAAGCAACTAATCAACCCATGTGAGTTTAACGATCTCAACATAGATTAAATTACCTATAAAACATGTTAAATGACATTAATTAAATGCAAGAAAGTAAATGAAAGCACTTAAATCTAGGTTACAAAGCAAGTAAACTAATAACAACGAAAGAATAACAACAATGGAAGCTTGGATAAAAGAGAGAGAGAGATGGTGAATAGTGTTCTTACAAACCAAAGTGGGTAAACCCTAAAAAAGAGAGAAGAAAAAACTCAAAAATCCCCTCCAAACCCTAACCTCCCTAATATGCAAGATAATGAAGATGAAAAATCGATTGTTATCTTCAAATACACCAAACCCACTTAAGTAATAAGTGGAAAAATAAATAAAGATAAAAGAAATTATTTGTGCAAAGTGGTTTTGGTGTTGTCCTTCCTCCGCGAGAAATCTCATAACTTCTTCGTTATTGATGGGAATCACACACCATTAATGGCCACGGAAAGATAAATCAGAGGGATTCAACTTTCGTGAAGACATTGGGCCAAAAACCTAAATTGTAAAATTACTAAAATGCCCCTGTACGTGCGATTGTCGACGGAACTTCCTCAGAACGCTACAAAATTTCACACTAACCATCGTAATACCTACAAAATCTCAATTATACCTCGTAAAATATGTAAACATATAAAATAGAGGTTGTCTGATTAACGAGCATAAATATAGGAATTAAGGTACCCGAGGGCGCTAAAATGCATAAGTAAAGAGAGTGAATATATGCAATATTCGAACCGAATCATACTCCCTAACTTACAATTACTAGTCCCTAGCAATGAAATACAAAGAAAGAAGAACTAGAAGTAAACCACAAGAAAGAAAATATGTACAATGGAGACAAATGCCACTTTCGCGGGAGAACGATTGCATTTAGCACATGCAATAAGCCATTAAACCCCTAAGTTACCCAAGTAGACGATTGTTGTCTCGTGAGGATTTTCAGGGATGAAACCCACAAACATCAAATTTCCTCAAAACATGCCCAACCAACCAATATGCCAAGCTCAACAACAATTAAATATTTTAACATATTATTAACAAACCAAAAGAAACTTTTGCCCAATAATCCAAAACTATTAACATTAAAAGAATAACTACATGGAATTGAAACCTTAAATGTGAGTGGTGTGCTTGCACATGCAAAAAGCTTTGATTTGGTAAAAATGCCTATAGT
The DNA here is from genome assembly GCA_949130495.1 of Sambucus nigra. Taxonomy (NCBI): domain Eukaryota; kingdom Viridiplantae; phylum Streptophyta; class Magnoliopsida; order Dipsacales; family Adoxaceae; genus Sambucus; species Sambucus nigra. Next base: position 401,441,840 of record OX422219.1, on the reverse strand, counting down.
TCGGATAGCAATTAAAGCTTGCTTCCACTCAATCATCTCCAGATATTAGACTCAACAAATAAAAGAAGCCGAAATAGGGTGTAACACATGGGACATGCGAGCATAATGAGTAAATGTAAATGGAAACTAGGCCGCAGACATGTCATCAATGAAGAACTCTATATATAAAATAAAAACTTTGTAATCTCAATAAAAGGATATCATCATTAAAGGATGCCAAATGTATTTTCACAAATTATCGTAATTATTTAAACTTCTGAATAACATTCACCTTAGGATCACATAGGACGTTCATAGGGTTGTAATGTAGGTTTGGGGTTAAGGAAACGAAAGGAAGGGAATATTTACGTATTCAAAGGTGTTTGGGGATGAAACTCGGGATAATGGAAAATTGCGGGCAATTTCAAAACTGGAAAATAATTTTCATAACAGCATTAAATATAACAATGAAAAGTGACAAAGGTTATTAGACACTATGTACCACATGTACATTCTTTCCCTTTCTTTTGTTTTCTTCTTTTTCTCTTTGTTTTATTTTATTTTCGCTTTTTTTTCACTTCATTTTTTTTCTTCATTTTTCACTCTCACGTGCTTAATCGCAACCACGTAACACGAACATCATTCAATCCCAAGTATATTCCAGACAAAGGCATGAAATGTGTAGATATGGTTTTAAAAACTCCAATTCGGAGTTGGTTATGGGATTTGGGTAATGAAACGAAAGACTATATTAAGGCTCAAAGGGGTTGACTAGGGAAATAAAATAGGTGAGGTCAAGGTCAATATGGGTAATGTAACAAAGAGGGCCTATGATCCTTTCCTAAAGTTTATGCAATTATCAAGTCAAAATAACTTTAAAAATCATGCTCAAGTAACACATTTCATATATGAACTCAAATAATGAACGATCAATGAAAGAATAGTGAGATTACCAACAAATTTAACATTTTCAAGGAGGAAAGAGTAATGTATAAACACTCACAAATGAAGAAAAACACAAAGCTCGCTCACTTTTAGTGTACACAAATCAACAAAAAGATACCCAGTTATAATTGTCCAACCAAATTGTTTATAAAATATGCTCAAGTGCTCATGGGTTTTCAAGGTTTAATTCATGAGTTTATTCTCAATATTGAAAAATTTGTGGACTAAAGTTTAATAACATGAAAGAAATAGAAAATGCATCATTAAATTAGCAATTGGATAGAGAGATTATTTAATTTATCATAGGAAATTAATGCAAAAGGCTAAAGAAAGAGAAAAGAAATAAAAAAATAATTTTTAATTTTTTTTTTGAATTTTTGAATTTTTTATTTTTTATTTTTATATATACAAGATTTAATTAATAACTATAAATATGGCTCACGGTGAATAAAAATAAATATGGCACACGATGAATAAAAAGAAATTGAGACGCCTAATCACACGCCCTAACTTAGAATACACATTGTCCTCAATGAAATTAAAGACTATGAAAAAGCGAGAGATAGAAATAAATCACCCCAATTTGAGCGATCCACGAGGTAGTCGATGTGAGCCCTATACACACCAAAGAAAAACAAAAATATTTACACAAATATTAAGTTAAAAGAAATAATGTCATAAGTCATAACAATATAGAGGGGGCCGAAGTGCAAATACAAGATAAATTGATGGTAAACATGTGATTTTATAAAAGTGGATCGCCACACACATCAAAATCCAATAAATAACCAACAACTACATTATCGTTTCCAATCTCATAATTTCGCAAAAAAACTTAATAAAACATAAACATCCTAAAAAGTTAATACAATAAAAATATAAAGAAGAAGAAAAAAAATCCCATTACAATAGCGATACTAAAAAATCGGGACCACTAAAGAATCCCGGCTCATATCTACACCCCCACCATAGTCTCATACGTCGTCTGCCTCTCTTTCACCACCACCACGAATGTCGCATGAAAAATATGTGCAAAGTCCTCATTGACGCGGCCATTCTTGGCAAGAAAAATGCGCTCAATTGTGGCGACACAAGATGATTCGCCACCCTTTCACTACGGAACCCCTCGATAATACACACTTGGTGGAATGATACTTTTATATCTCAGCCATTCCAACCTAAAAAAATAATAATTAGGAAAGACAAATAAAATTGTAAAGCTCAATTAAAAGTTAGTCGATGAACGAGTTGAAATGGTGTGTGAAAGTGCGTGAAACCGGGTGAAAACATACCACATTGTGACAAAATGTGTCGAGGTGCGACAACGAGGGAAAAAATGCAAGTCCATGCTAAACTTCTTGAAAAAAAATGGTTTAGGCATTTTCGCAAACACTTGGTGTGCATAATGTGGTATAAGGGTGTGTGAATGCCATTTGAACCAACACAAGCCCCATTCATGAACAAACACAAGAATCCAACAACAATTTGTGTTCATGAATGGATATTAATCAACAATCTCGCAAAAATTAGGTTGGAAATCACAATTGGGACGCACCCATACAAGAACCTCTCACATGTCAAAATATATAGAAAAATCCTATAATCGAGACATTTGAATGATACTAACACCAAATATACATGGAAAATTGGAAGAATTCAAACCTTGGGTGTGTATAAATGGTGAAATTTGGGTGAAGCTGGGTGGGGAGAAAAAATAAGGGTCGAAGTGGGAGGAGTGGAAATATAGAGGAGAGCGTGCGAGCGAAAAAAGAGAAGAGAAATGGCAAAAGAAAGAAGCGTCGGATTTACCCCATGTCCCCGGTCGACCACGGCATGGAGGGTCGATCGACCGCGGATTGCGAAATTGCCCTTGGATATGAGAAAGTGTGCGCATGAACAAACCACCGGTCGATCGCGGGTATGATCCCGGTCGACCGGTCCCCTGTTGCTGAACACACCTGCTACTTCATTTTTACAAGCCAAGACCACTCTTTATTTTAAGACCTACTTTGTTTAATGCCTTGAAAGCCCCCTTTTTTTTTATAATGAGGTCTGCTTTGTAATTGCAAGCATACACATGCTACCCTTTTTGATAAGCCTACACTTCATCCCATTGTGTGGCCACGCAAGACCTGCTTGCACTTTTGATAAGCTTAGACTAGCTTTTGCTCTCAAATAGGACATGCCACCCCTTTGTTTTTCGACCTGCTGAACTTTTTTATCAAGTCTACACAGGGTTGTAATGGAAAAAATGGGGATTAAAAAAAATTAAAATTAAAATTAAAAACCAAGAAAAGCCATGAAAGAAAAAATGAAAAGTATTTATAAAAAATATTATAGAAGAGTATATACACTAAAAAAATAACTATAAATATGAAATAAGTATGTGTGTATATATATATATATATATATGAAAAATAACTATAAGTATGAAATAAGTATAATTATGGAAAATAACTATATATATATATATATATACTTATTTCATACTTATAGTTATTTTTCATATATATATATATATATATATATATATATATATATATATATATATATATATATATATATATATATATACACTAAAGTAAGTATGGGATTCACAATGAGTGATATACATACACAAACATACATAAAAAAATGAAAAAAATATGTATAGAAGTGCGGATGAGTGTGTGCAAAAAAAGAAAATATTTTTGTAAGTTAATCTTTTTTAGCATTTAAACAACCGCTTGTCCGGGACGCACAATCTCCTTAAATTCAAGCACGTTGAACCTACAAAAAATGTTAGAACCAAGCATACGCAAAAAATAAAGAAAAAATTGACTAATTACACTAAAAGCTATACGGAAATAAAAAAAATAAAAAAATTAGAATTAACTATGTACAACCGAAATTTTAATTACGTAATTAACTATACAAAAGGAGTTAAAACTTCTGAGGGTCCGCCCAAACAATGATTTGACTTTGAGGGATAATTGGAGGTCCCTGAGGTCCCTCAATTGAGTGCATACCTTTCGAAAAATAAAAATTATGTTTGAACAACGAAAGGTATGTGTATGGCGGAAGAAAAGAACCATCATTCATTAAAAATTTTGAGGGGATGATGGGGGGTTTGGATTGAACGGGGGACGAAAACACATGGCATCCAAGAAAAATGAAATTATCTCCCACAAGATTTTCGAAAATCATGGAGGGAGGGCACACAATAGAGAGGAACCCATTAAAGCGAGCAACTCAAGCAAGTATTCCTCGTCAGTGAACGGATTGAACGTTTTAAAATTTTCGACCAACTCATAGGAATGTTGTAATGGTTGAATAACGGTGAATGGAAACGGGAATGAAGCGAATTCAACTTGAAGAGATGGCTCGTCATCGCTCGATGGTTAAATTTCAAAGGAAATAGATTCACTTTCAGTGAAATGTTCTTCCAAAATTGTTTGAGGTGAAACACAAGTGTTCAACTCATCTTTTTTGTTCAGGGAAGAAATCATCTCATTGCAAAGTGCGTCAATCTCCATATCTACACCGTTTTAATTCTCCATTATGCCTTGGGCTAAATACAAAATGGTTTGTTCCAAAGTAGGCATCGTCGGCCCAAGAACCTCGTATTCCTCATTTGGTTCAAAACATTCGTCATCTTTTGAAGTTTCAAGAGAAGAATCACCGTTGGATTTAAATAATAAAACCAAGTCATGCTCCCAATAATGATTTTCCTCCTGATAAAAATTGTCAAATTTTTCCATTTTTTGACTTTACAACCACGCACCAAATGAATTCGGTGGATTCATAACTTCTCCAAATAAACTAATTTGAGAACTATTATCGTAACTTTTAAGCTTATTAGTATAACAACTTTGAAAGTTATTGTCATAATAGTTCGGAGAACTACCATCGCAATGACTTTCAACTTCGTTATTGTAATAAGATTGAGGCATTTTGTTGTTAGAATATGTTTTAAAAATCCCCAAATCATTATTTTGATTTTGTAAATACTCGTCGAAAGTAACCTTGCGATTTTTATTATTCTCAACATGCAAGTATTCACCAAAAGTTATAGGCTTAAAGGAACTTTGAAAATTGTTTTTAGAACAAACTCCCGAACCCAAATCATTACAACGATCGAAATCATTAGTGTAAGACATACTTACCCAAAATGGTTCCTCGATGGATGCTTAACAGTGTGGTGTGCAGGCGCGAATTCGACGTTTCTTGTCGCTCAGATGTCCAAGTCTCCAAAATAGGCTAAAATAAAAAAATACAGACATTAATAGGCTATTAAGTCAATAAAATTCTAGCAAAAACTAGTCCCCGACAACAGTGTTATTTTGGTAGCCGGCATAAACTGTGGGTAAAATATGTTGTTGGGCGTTTACGCCTCTACACAAACAAATACCTAGACTTGGCACACTAACTACAGAGTGCAGTAGCAAGTAAGGATCGAATCCACAAAGACTAGTTGCTAGAATTCTATTAATTTAATACTTCTCAAATAAAAATGTAAAAGATAATATGTGAACAAAACATTATACTAGGCATGTATTTAAACTTTTATTAAATAAAATGAGTAAAATTATAGGTTGAGAATCGTCTCCCTCACACGACTAAATAGCATAAATGGTTACATGAACATAAAAGCGCTAACGATATTAATCACATTTGGACAATTAATTAAACCTAAAGTTGTCACCCTCTAAATTATCATAAAAGCTTAATTTGAGTTCGGTGTCAATGAATATTCTCGGAATTACACAAGAAAGGTCGTAAATATGGCGCATACGTGATATATCCCGTTATATCTCCTGAGTGTCATACAAAGAACAATTAACTCATTAAAACTACCCTAGACTCATCATACCATAACAAAGCAGCTAATTAACCCGTGTGAGTTTAACAATCTCAATCTAGATTAAATTACCTACAAAGCATGTTAAATAACATTAATTAAATGCAAAAAAGTAAATGAAAGCAATTAAATATAGGTTACAAACCAAGCAAAATAATAACAAAGCAATAATAACAACAATGGAAGCTTGGATAAAAGAGAGAGAGATGATAAATAATGTTCTTACAAACCAAAGTGGGTAAACCCTAGAAGAGAGAGAAGAAAAAACCCAACAATCCCCTCCAAACCCTAACCTCCCTAATATGTAAGATGATGAAGATGAAAAATCGATTGTTTTCTTCAAATACACCAAAACCCACTTAAGTAATAAGTGGAAAAATAAATAAAGATAATAGAAATAATTTGTGCAACGTGGTTTTGGTGTTGTCCTTCCTCCACGAGAAATCCCGTAACTTTGTCATTATTGATGGGAATCGCGCAACGTCAGTGGACACGCGAAGATAACTCAGACGGATTTAACTTTCGTGAATACATTGGGCCAGAAACCCAAATTATGAAATTACTAAAATGCCCATGTACGTGAGATTGTCAACGAAACTTCCTCGGAACGCTACCAAACTTCTCAATAACCACCATAATTCCTACAAAAGCTCAATTATACCTCGCAAAATATGTAAACATATAAAATAGAGGTTATCTGATTAACGCGCATAAATATAGGAATTAAGGTACCCAAAGGTGGCTAAAATGCATAAGTAAAGAGGGTGAATACATGCAATATTCGAATCGAATCAGGGGTTATCTTATAATTACTAAAACTTCAGGGGTCTAGGTCAATATAGTAAAATTATAGGGTATTAAATATAGTTTTTTTATCTTTAGAGGACTTTTGAATTTGAATACTTTATAAGGGTTAAAATAATAGCCGTGGGTATTTAAGGTCGATTTTGAAAATCCTGGTTATTATAACTACGCCACTTTATTTTATCGATGATTTTTCCTCTCTATAAAACCTCCACACACATTCTTATGAAGCCACCCCAAGTTTGTCTTCCAATATTTCTTTTCACTATTTATTTTTTTGGTACTTACATAAACACACACACATAGAGCAAGGATATTGTTTTTTGCTCCACGTTGTTATATTACTCATTACTTTTTAAGGTTCTAGTTTTGTTTTTTGCGTGAAAAATATCGGGAATTGGTATATATCATCGAAAAGTTATTTTTTGTAAAAAAATATTTGCTTGAGGGATGTAAACTATGGAGTTGTTTTGATTTTGAGTTATGATGTAAACTATTTCCATGGATTGACACTTTTTTTCTTTTGTATAGGTTAGTTTTAGCCTTTTAGGATGATTTTACCATCACGGTAACTCCGTGATGTTAGAATTTATATTATTGGTTGGGAAGGACTAATGCTTGTTGCATTTACGTGTTATAAATTGTGATTTTTATTGTCTGGTAAATGTAATTGGTGAGCGTGAAAGGTATTAACAATACTAATAAGGCCATTGAAATTTAGGAAAACTATGTAGCTAGCTATCATTCATTATCAATATATAATAGCTATTATAAAACATCATTTTTAAGGATTCACTCAATCAATGGTCAAGATTAAGACTTGTTCACTACCGTGGAATTTGGTTCGCTGATTACATCCTAAAAAGGTAAGCAACTATTAATATGGGATGACTCAAAATGAAAAATACGACTATTAATTTGGGATAGAGGGAGTAGTATTGAGTACAAAACAAAGACCCTCTATTTATAGGGTCAAAGGGAATGTTCTAGACATACAAATGTCAAGAGAGTGGTGACATTACCCATGCCACCACTTTTGATACAATCTTTATTATGGAGGTAAAGTTCTCTCTGTGTACAAAGTCTGTAGACAGACACGAACATACTTGTGAAAAACAATGATGGATGTTTACGATTATGCGTTGATTATTGGGAGTTGAATAAAGTCATGATACGGAATAAATATCCCTTGCCTTGCATCGATTACTTATTCGACCAACTGAGAGGAGCAGCCTACTTCTTGAAGATAGACTTTAGGTCAGGTTATCATCAATTACGGATCAGGGAACATGATGTGTCTAAGACTTCTTCTATGATAAGATATGGGCCCTACGAGTTTCGAGTTATGCCTTTTGGGCTGACCAATGCACCGACTGTATTTATGGACTTGATGAATACGGTGTTCAGAGAGTTCCTAGATCAGTTTGTCATTATCTTCATATTTGACATCCTGGTTTATTCTCGTACCAAGGAGGAGCACGCCGAGCATTTTCATCAGGTTCTACAGACACTATGTGATGATCAGTTGTATGCTAAGTACAAGAAATATGAATTCTGACTGTGAGAGGTTCAGTTTTTGGGGCATATCGTTACTGAGTTGGGGATATCAGTAGACCCGAGCAAAGTGTCAGCGATGAGTGAGTGGGGATAGCCTATGACACCGACAGAGATGTGTAGTTTCTTGGGTTTAGCCGTGTATTACAGAAGGTTCATTCGAGGATTTTCGAAACTTGTAGGCCCGTTAACTAATTTGACTCATAATGGTGTGTCGTTTGTTTAGGATGATGCGTGTTAGTTGTCATTTGATGAGCTAAAGGATAAGCTAAATTCGGCACCAGTATTAGCACTCCCTAGAGCAGGTTTGGAGTACCTCGTTTTTACCGATGCATCATTACAAGGGCTTGATGGGGTATTACAGCAGGAGGATTGGGCTATAACTTATGCTTCCCGCAAGCTTAAGCCTCACAAGAGAAATTACCCCACCCACGACTTGGAGTTAGTAGGAGTAGTCTTCGCACTTCGGATTGGGCGGCATTATTTATTGTGGGAGAAGTTTTGCCTGTTCACAGATGACAACTCACTACAGTACTTTTTCAGTCAGAGAGAGTTAAATATGCGTCAGCGCAGGTGATTAAAATTTATAAAGGACTATCAGTTTGAGATCTAGTATTACCCATGGAAGGCTAACATGATAGAAGATGAGTTGAGTCATAGGCCAGAGGGTGAGGTAACCGAGGTGTGGAAGGTGAAATGGAAGGAGTTGGAATATCAAGATGCGATTGCTAGATCATTCATATCAACCATGATCGTTACACCCCAGATTGTGACGAGGGCAGTACAGGACGAGGCAGCGGATCCGTTTTATCAGGAGAGGATTAGACAGCTTTTGGCCGGGGGAGCAGATTCTTACTTAGTGAGTTCAGAGGGAGTCTTACACTTCAACCGTAGACTGATTGTTCCTGAGGAGGAAGAGTTATGACACGCGGTGATGATAGAGTCGCATGGATCTCGATTTGTAGTACATCTTGGTGGGGATAAGATGTACCGGGATATGAGGTGGCAATATTGGTGGAGTGGAATGAATAGTGACATTGCTGAGTTTGTCTCAAAGTGTGCCACCTGTCAACTAGTAAAGGTGGACCACCAGAAGCCAGTAGGGTTACTTCAGTCGTTAGATATTTTCCTATGTGGAAATGGGAGAACATTTCCATGGATTTTATCACATGGTTGCCTACTTCTTTAAAGGGGACATGATTCTATAAGGGTGATTATAGATCAGTTGACTAAGGTAGCGCACTTTTTACCAGTTTAGAAGGATTATACTACGGCATAGTACGCTCATATTTTTATTGCCGAAATAGTTAGTTTACACGGGGTGCCCCTAGATATTATATCCGATCGGGACAAATTTTTGTGTATCATTTTTGGGAGAGCTTCCCAGAGGCCATGGGCACCAAGTTACATTTGAGTGCAACCTATCACCCATAAACAGATGGGAAGACTGAGTGGACTAATCAGATATTAGAGGATATGTTGAGGATGTGTATTCTCGATTTCGGAGGGGTTGGGAGGAGTACCTCCCACCTGTGACACCCCGCTCAAAATAATAGTGGATGGCCAGCCCTACACTAAAATAATCAGGAATCTCAAGTGGATCATTCTCAGCATCTACTGACGATTCAAAACTAAACACGACTAATTACCCATTACCACAAAAAATGGGTATCAAAATTTTTTAAAACATTTTATTTACATCGCCAAAACAAAGCCATGCAACAACTAACCAACAATATTACTCTAAATATGATAAGAGATGCACACATGCTAAAAATAATATAAAAGAGTACAACACAATGTACAAAGAATAAAATACCCGAATATGCTGTCGGGTCACAGACAATACAATACTCTGAGAAGAAAAAAAATATTATAGTGCTACTATACAAAACTTGGATATAAACCCGATATACAAAATGAATCCTAATCTAGATACACAAAAGATAGGAATCGACTATGTCAAAAGTCCGCAATAGTCCGCTACTGCCACAGCTCCATGAATACACTGGATGGATGACCAAGCATAAATTCTTCTGAATTTAGCCCCTTAAGTTAGTAATTTTGATATCTCGAACAAAGTAATTGAATCGTTTTTATCCCATATCATTGCCATTGACTATTTCTAACAAGTACCCCGAGTTTCGTGTATTTCTTATGGATTTTACAGGAATTTAGTGCAAGAAAAGAAAGAAAGAAATCGAAAGAAAGGAAGAGAACAAAGGAAGACAAGTCAAAGGGCAAAAGCATAAATTTACACCCGAAGTTCGGACTTGAAGCCTAAAGGAAAGTTGAAGATCCTTATTTCACAAGAGCATCGGAAGAAACGACACTCAAATCGGAGGTCATGATCAAAAGTTATGACCAGTCAAAGATGGAAAGAAAAAGTCAAAATTGAAGATAATCGGACTGATCCGATCTATCTCGGACCGATCCGAAATGTCACCATTCCAGTAGACCCCGGATGGATACCGAATCGATGGAAACAGAACCGATCCGATGGGATCCAGACCAATCCGGTAGAAATAAAAAAAGAACCGATCCGGTAGAAATAAAAAAGAACCGATCTGATGGGATCCAGACCGGTCCGGCTGTGCAAATTCCTGGCATTAATTATGAAGCTCAAGAGGTGCATATCTTGGAGAATCTTGTACAACTCATCGATTTTAGCTGTCAATTCGTGCTAGTTGGTGCTATAAAAGGCCAAGCCCTACATCATTCCAAGGGGGAGTCGAATTAGAGAGAGAGAGAGAGAGTCAGATTTTAGAGAGTCTTTACAGTTTTCTTTAGTAGAAATTTTCATAAACCCTAGTTTGTAAGGTTGAGGAAGAAGAAGTTTTTGGATTCAAGTTCATTTTTTCCCTGCGGCTGAATACAAGTATCAAATTTCCATTCTCTTATTTATTCTTTATTTTCAATACAATTCTCAATTGTTTTGCAACTTGTTAACAATGTTTGTTAGATCCATAATTCCAAGTATTGTTATGAATTTGTTTTCTAATGCAATCATGTCTAGCTAAATTTTCAAGGGCTGGGGTACATTAACTCATTCCAAGGTGAATTACCCATATAGAAAATGGAGGGTAAATTAAATATTGACCGAATCGTGTATGGAAATTATACGAACATAGCCGATATTTTAATCTCTCTTGCCCTAGGTAATGGAGATGTTTAAGAAGACTATATAAGTATAATTGTCTATTCACCGCTTTGTATTTACTTTTGATTTAATATGATTCGGGCTAGATCCCTCATATATGTAATGCTTAGGATTTATAAAGATTGGATTTAGTCAAGAATTTCAATTTACAATTCTAACATTCTATACGGTAATTTACTAAGGTTTGAGGGATTTTACTCCACCCTATTTTCTCTCATATTCATATCTGATTTTTTTACAATTCTTAGGGTTTTTGTTTATTTTCATCAATTAGAGATTTCAACCATAAATCATCTTTTCTTTTATTTTGAGAAACCATTTGAAGGATAAATAACTTTTCCTACATAATTCCTAATTGCCAATTTTTTATCCCTGTGGAGACGATCCCGACTTGTTGGATTACTACTAACACGACAGGCTTGCACTTGAGCCTAAAAAGAACGCACTTTTGAGACAAATTCTTAGTCGCATCAAGTTTTTGGCGCCGTTGCCGGGGATCGTCAATTGGTAATTTTTAGGAAAGTGATTTTAATCCTAAAGTGATTTCAAAAAAATAAAATAAATTAAAAAAAAAATCCTTTCATCTCATCTCTTGTAAGATTACATGCAAAATCCACTTCTCACCCAAGTCCACGAAAATCCTATTGTCGAAGCTAGTTCTAAAAATTCTCACACCACCGATTCTCCACACTTTTGGGTTCCACCTCCTTCGCCTAATAATTCAATCACAAGTCGCACTTTGAGTCAAACACCGAGTGGAAGTTCTGAATTTTTTGGTAGTAATATATCTGTGCACGGTAGTGTTGGTGTTGGTTCTGGAGAGGAAGAGATACCATATCTTTTTATGAAAGATCTTTTATTTTTGGAGCGAACTGTTACCCCTGGTTGCATTTTACTCCCATATAATGCCGGTCAGTTCCACTTTCGGAATGGGATGATCCAAATTCTTCCTACATTTCATGGGATGGATTCTGAAAAACCATATCTCCATATTAGAGAGTTCGAGGAAGCATGTGAGACGTTTGGTGACCAAACTTGCCCACAAGATGTTATCTGGTTGAAGCTTTTCCCTTTTTCCTTAAAGGATAAAGCTAAGACTCGGTTATGGTCACTACCTCCGAATTCTATTTTATCCTGGCGAGATATGCAAACTAAGTTCCTATCCAAGTTCTTCCCACAACACAAAACCAATTATGTCAAAGCTCCAATACAAGCTTTTAGACAAAATGAGAATGAAGCTTTTGACAAGTGTTGGGAAGGTTTTCAGGAGTTAGTTAGTGCTTGCCCACATCATGGATTTGAAAAACATCATCTTATTTCATTTTTTCATCAAGGGCTTACTTCAGCATCTAAACAACTTGTCCAGACAATGTGCGAAAGACCTTTTTGGGAGTTAGACTCGAGCGATGCTGAGGCTCATCTGAAATACATAGCGGAGACTACGCAAGCATGGGATGTTTCTGACCCCAATAGTCAAAATAAAAATCGATAAGTGTCCAACTTGCCTGCTGCGTCCGATATTTATCACTTGGACAAAGACACTTTGTTAGATAAAAAATTTGACCAATTGGAAAAGAATTTCAGAGACATGCTTGAAGTTCGATTGAGAGAAGTAGTTGGACCCGTGCAAGCAGGAAAAGAGAAGGTGTGTGCCATTTGTACTGCTGGTCATTCTACCAAAGGATGTCCTACCATCCCTGCATACAAGGTAATGTACACTGAGCAGGTAGAAGCGATAGGAGGGTTTCGTGGAAATTTTAATGTACCGCAAGGGAATACATACAATCAATCTTGGAGGAACCATCCTAGTTTTAACTATGGACAACCACAAGGTGGGATGGCTCCCAATCCACATGTGGTTTTGCCACCTCCTTCTCCTCAATTTCAGCAATGGCCTCCTATGTTGCAACCTCCTATGCAGGTACCACCTTCGGGCCCGTATGTCACTCCACCTAGGAGATCTCTTGAGGATAATCTGAATCAATTCATCCAATCTTAGAAGGAGAGTGATGCTAAGTATGATCGAATGTTCACCGAAATTGATACTAGCATCTCTAGGTTGCAATCTGCAGTGAATACTCAGGAGAAGGGTAAATTCTCAACTCAAGGCCAAAGACCCCCTCTTTGAGGACAAACTACGGTTAGCTTTACATCATCTGATTTGCCAGAACAATGTCAAGCTGTCACTACTCTACGTAGTGGTCGCGTAATTGATCTAACCCACCATCTCCTAAGGAATCTAAGGCTAAAGAAACTTCAGAATCTGAGGAGACTCCATTGCACATGGAAGATAAGGATGAAGGAGTTGAACCTGAAGTTGAAGTAAAATTACCCACTGCTGCTCCATTTCCTCAATGCTTGCCACCACCCAAAAAGGGGGCTTCGCGTACAGAAGTGTTAGATGTTTTGAAGCAAGTGAAGTTGAACTTGCCATTTCTGGATGCTATCCAACAAATTCCAGCATATGCCAAAGTCATCAAAGATCTTTTGACTATCAAACGACGGTTTAAGGTGAAAAGGAATGTCTTTTTGGCACAAAATGTGAGCTCAATTCTTCTTAATGATCTTCCACCAAAATTCAAGGATCCTGGTGAACCTACAATTTCGTATGTTATAGGAGAAAGTAGAGTAAAAAAAGCTTTGCTTGACTTAGGTGCCAGTGTAAACATCCTTCCATACTCTATCTATAAGCAACTTGATTTAGGTGACCTTAAACCTACCCGAATCACTATACAGTTAGTTGATCGAACAGTGAAAGTGCCTCGTGGGGTTGTAGAGGACGTGATAGTTCAAGTGGACATGTTCTACTTCCCTGTTGATTTTTTCATTTGGGACACGAAACCTTCCCCCCATTCGAGTAATCATGTTCCCATAATTTTGGGCCGTCCATTTTTAGCTACTGCTAATGCTTTTATCAATACACGTAATGGCCAAATGCAACTCACTTTTAGAAACATGACTCTCGAGACCAATATTTTCAATGTCGCTAACCAAATGGGTGATGAGGATGAAATTCGTGAGGTTGACCTTATTGAAGAGGTGGTGGATGAGCATATTGAGAGGATCATAGGTGGAGATGCACTGGAAGTTTGTTTAGTGAAAGGTGTTGAGAATAAGAGCTCTTATACTGAGTTTGAGCGTGAGGTGGAAGAGTTGGGAGCTTGGTTGTAAGAAGAAGTGAGTTTTGAGAAGCTAAGAGATGTTGACTAGATTTCTAAATTTGAGGAATTACCCCCGAGGGAGTCGCTCATGATCCCCTATGAAGATAGATTTCCTAGTCTTGAGTTAAAGAAACTACCCTCTCATGTAAAATATGATTTTCTGGGAGAAGATGATACATTTTCGGTTGTTATTTCTTCCAGTTTAAAAAAGGAGCAAGAGGGCATGTTGTTGAATGTGTTGCGAAAGCATAAAAGTGCGTTTGGTTGGACTATAGAAGATTTAAAAGGTATAAGTCCTTTGATTTGTACCTATAAAATCGATCTCGAGGAGGAGGTGAAGCCCTCGAGAGAGATACAAAGGCGACTAAACCCAACCATGAAAGATGTAGTTCGAGCGGAAATCATCAAATTGCTAGATGCTAGGATTATCTATCTCATTTTTTATAGTAAATGGGTGTGCCCAATTCAGGTCGTTCCAAAGAAATCGGGTATGACTGTGGTTGAAAACACTAAGGGAGAATTAATACCTCAACGCATCACCACCGGGTGGCGTGTTTGCATTGATTACCGGAAGCTCAATGCCGGAACAAGAAAATACCATTTTCCCTTGCCATTTAGCGACCAAGTGATTGAACGAGTGGCGGGCCATCCTTATTATTGTTTCCTAGATGGGTATTCTGGCTATAATCAGATTGAAGTGGATGTACTTGATCAAGAAAAGACGAATTTTACATGTCCGTTTGGTACGTTTGCCTACAAACGCATGCCTTTTGGATTATGTAATGCGTCAGTAACTCTTTAAAGGTGCATGCTAAGTCTCTTTAACGACAAGATAGAAAAATTTCTTGAGGTGTTTATGGACGATTTCAGCATTTTCGATCCATCTTTCGACCAATGTTTAGCTAATCTTGAAAGGGTTATATTTCGGTGTGTGGAAAAAGACTTAGTCCTTAATTGGGGAAAATGTCATTTTATGGTCACTGAGGGTGTAGTCCTGGGCCACATAGTCTCATCTAGGGGAATTGAGGTTGATCGAGCAAAAATAGAAGTAATAACTGAGTTACCCCCGCAAAAATTGCTTAAATATGTGAGGTCTTTCCTAGGCCATGCTGGATTTTATAGGAGATTTATCAAAGACTTTAGCACCATCGCTAGACCTTTGAGTAATCTTCTCATGAAGGACACTCCTTTTGAGTGGAATAATGCATGCCAAGAAGCTTTTGATAAACTCAAAAGCATGCTAATTTCTGCTCCTATCATGCAAGCTCCCGATTGGTTACTCCCATTTGAGCTTATGTGTGATGCAAGTGATTACGTGATTGGGGTTGTTCTTGGACAAAGAAAAGACAAGAAAGATCATATTATTTATTATGCTAGTAGGACATTATCTGGCCCCCAGCTTAACTACTCCACCACAGAGAAAGAATTACTAGCAGTCGTTTTTGCTCTCGATAAATTCTGATCTTACATTATTAGGTCACCCATCATTTGTTTCACTGATCACTCGGCCCTCAAATATCTTTTGACCAAGAAAGATACCAAAATGCGCCTAATCAGGTGGATCCTACTCGTACAAGAGTTTAATCTCTCGATTCAAGATAAGAAAGGAGTAGAAAACGTCGTTGTTGACCACCTGTCACGCCTCTCGTCCGACGTACCTATTGATCCCATCCCCATAGAAGAGTATTTTCTGGATGAAAATTTATTTTCAACTTCTTATCTTCCTTGGTTTGCGAATATAGTAAATCACCTTGTCACTGGAGTCGTTCCCTCCAATTGGACTCCGCAAGAGAGAAGGAAGTTCATTGCCTGGTCACGCATGTTCTTTTATGATGATCCATATTTGTTTAAGTATTGTGCTGATCAAATCATCCGAAGATGTGTACCTGATGAAGAAATTCAAGGGGTAATTCGATTTTGTCATACGGAAGCATGTGGAGGTTATTTCTCCAAAAATAAAACTGCTGTGAAAATCCTGCAAAGCGGTCTCTATTGGCCCACAATCTTTCGGGATGTGAATACTTTTTGCAAATCATGCGATAGATGCCAAAGAATGGGAGCTATTACTCGCCATGACATGATGCCATTGACCCCCTTACTTGTCTTAGAATTGTTTGATTGCTGGGGTATTGACTTCATGAGGCCTTTTCCCCCTTATTTTGGTTTTCTATACATCCTCGTCGCAGTAGACTACGTCTCAAAATGGGTAGAGGCCACAGCTACAAGGATGAATGACAATAAGGTGGTGATAAAATTCATTCAAGAAAATATACTTTCTCGATTAGGAGTTCCTAAGGCTATCATCAGTGATAATGGTACCCATTTTTGCAATAGGCTGATGGAAAAGCTAATGCGAAAGTATGGAGTTGTCCATAAAGTTGGAATGACTTATCACCCTCAATCGAATGGCCAGGCCGAGCTCGCCAATCGAGAAATCAAGAATATCTTGGAAAAGACAGTCGAACCTAATAGGAAAGATTGGTCTCTCAGATTGAATGATGCGCTCTGGGCTTATCGAACTGCATACAAGAATCCCCTTGGGATGTCCTCATTTCGTTTTGTATATGGAAAACCTTGTCATCTTCCTGTAGAAATTAAACACAAAGCGTATTGGGCTATTAAAAGGGTGAATTTTAACATGGAAAAAGCCGGTGAAACACGTAAACTTCAGTTGAATGAGTTGGAAGAAATACGCAATGATGCGTATGAAAGTGCTAAAATCTCAAACGAACGAATGAAACGAGCTCACGACAGAATCATCCGCCGTAAGGAGTTTCATTCGGGACAAAAAGTACTTCTCTACAACTCGAGGTTGCACTTGATTCCCAAAAAATTGCGGTCACGATGGTCTGGTCCATTCATTGTGAAGGAAGTATTTCCCCATGGATCTGTTGAACTAGAGGATCAAAAAGGGGGAAATACATTCAAGGTTAATGAGCAATGTCTCAAGCCGTATTTGGAAGAGGTTTTCATGGAAGCTGACACAATCTGGTTGTCGAACCCCATTTATGGGGATTAACTGAACAAATAAGGTGAGGTCGTCGCACCCCCGATGTGTATGGGGTGAAGATTGTGTATAGTAGTCCTAGGATGTTAGGCTAGTTAATAGTTGTGTGTCACAACCAGAGGTGGGAATCGAACACATGTCTCAGGAGTGTTTCGGGTTTCGATGCGAGTTTTGAGGTCCAATTGCCTTGGAGGGAGTGTGGAAGTTAAGAAATCAAGTTGAAAGTTTAAGCAGGAAAAAGCAGGAGAAAAAGATGGTATTTTTGTATACCGGATCGGTCCGGACCTATAAAAAAAAAAGAACCGATCCGGTCGAAAAAAGAACTAAATAAAAAAGGAAACCGGACCGATCCGGTCTGAATCCTGATCGATCCGTTCGTCTGCAGGCTGCGTAATTTCCCGAGGTTAAAACCTCATCAATCATCACCCCATTCATTCCCCCAATCCCTTCCTCTCCCCAAAAATTCATCCCCCCTATTTCCCCCCAATTCTTCCCCCTACCCACCATCTAACCTATAAATAACCACATACCCCCTCCTACTTCTTTCACACTTCCATCTCCACTCTCCTCTCTCACTTTCTGTCTAATTCTTCCATTACCATGGTTGCTCCCCAGAAATATAATTCCGTTGAAGTCCTGCCCGATGGCAATGGTGAATATCGTTCACGTCGTGAGGTAAATTGGTGCCGCCGTTTTTTCGATCCGAGATAAAAAATCCACATTGAGCGTCAGGTGCTTTGGGATCAGCTGCCTAATTCTGTCACTGGTATGTTCATGTCCCGAGGCTGGTGCAGATTTTTCAACGAACCATACGAGGCTGTCTGGGAGAATGAAGTGCGTCAGTTTTATGGTTCGCTCGTCCGTACCGCAGATTTTGAATCTCGACCCTTTGCCGACTCGACACCGATACCGTTCTCGCTTGAAATTCTGGCTCGAAAACTCGAGTCTAAAGGTGTGATAACTCCAGCCCAATTTACCTATCCCAGTCCTGATCCAGTTCTGTCCAAAGATGTTTGCATATCTCAAATCGCGCCGGGTTTGGTTTGGAATACCGAGACCTTTCCTGTCGGTCGGTTACCCGATAAGGCACGTATCACTTTTAACATCGTTTGTGCCAACCTTTTGCAAACTTCAAATGACTCGGTTATGGGCCCACGTTAAGCTACTCTGGTATATCATTTGTTTGACCATGCCACTGTTATCAATTTAGCCCGCACATTTTACAATGATATCATTTTCACGGCACTGGATAAAAAGGGTAGGGGCCCTCTTCCTTATGGTCGTCTCATTACCTCCTTTCTTAAGGATGTCAGTATTGTTCCCCCACAAGATCTTATCAACTTGCCCAAGCCACTTGGGCAAGAATCCCGCACTCGAAGTGATAAGCAAATCCACCTGATCCGTGCGCGTCGAGGTGACAGTGATACCTCGAGTGATGAGGCTGCTGTTGAGGAAGAGGACGTTACTGATGACGATGTCGAGATGGAAGAAGGAGAGGAGGATGAGTATGATGAAACTACTGATCCGGATTATGTTTCGGTTGGTACAGGTCTGACCGAGCGCGTTATTTCTCTTGAGACGCATTTTGATGGGTTTATGTCCTCATACCAACGGGACATAAGTCTGATGCTGCGTATGCAGGCTAATCTATACCGCCTCCAGTTGGGTCCCGATGCCCCCCGATGCCCCCCCTTCCTGCTTATTTCTATGATCCTTATGACCCTGCTGCCCTCGGACCCTCCCAACCCCCATCCGCCTCGTAGACTCCCCGTAGGAACCCCTGTCAACCCCCTTCTGGTTATGTTGTGTTAGTTTGTGATGTTCTATTTTTTTTTTTAAATATTTGGTTTCCACAGTTATGTTGTACTACACATTTTTCTTATGGTATTTGCTTGTTTTATCTATCACACTCCTTATTTCGCCATAGTTAGCTTTATCGTCCTTTTGATTGAGGACAATGCAAAAGCCTTAGTTAGGGAGATGATAAGTGCGTATTCATAAAACTTCGCATATATATTTATATATAAAAAAAATTAAAAAATTAAAAAATTTGTTCAAAATAAATAAAAATTGGAATTTAAATTTTTCAAAAATATCACCTTAATTCTATTTGAAGTCTCAAATTGTTAAATCTCAATTGCACTAAGCCAAAATTGACCGAAGATGGAAATTGAAAGAAAATTGATGACTTAACGAATAAGTGAGGAGATTAATCAAACCTGGTGAGATTTCGAGCCTTTCAAATTTTTTATGAGTTTCTAAATCAATCCGAGTTTATGATTAACTCAAAGTTCTTTTTAGCGTTTTAATAAGTCATTGATGATCTCAGTCCATTGTTTTGATCGGTTATGGGAAATGTATGAAATGTTGTCTCGAAATTCGTGTTAAATATATCTCTAAACTTAATTAATCTCAAGATGCATATGGTAATGTGATTAGCAATTTGGACAATGAAGTAGGCCATCATTTGTTACCCAAAAATATTAGCCATAATAAAGTTGTGAAAAATTATCCCTTTGCAACCCACTTTGAGCCTAATAAAATAATTTCCTTTCGTTTGATAACCCGAAAAACCCAGATAGCCCGGAATTGTGAAAATTGTGAAAATTCATCAAGTAAGTCCAAAGTGTGTAATAAAAAAGGGTAAAGAAAAGAAAAATAGCAAGAAAAAAAATGAAAAAAAGAAAAAAAAAAGAAAAGAGAAAAGAGAAAAGAGAAAAATGAGCAAATGCCCGAAAAAGCACTAATGGACGTCATCATGACATTTTCCAATTCCGAACAATCCGTCTATTCCCAATTTCACCCTTTACACTTTTTAACCCGAAAAGTCCTAACCGAGTCCGAATGGCAAAATTAATTACTGCATGGAGAGCTAAGACATGAAAAGATAATAAAAGAGATTAAAATGATGTGATTAAGAGATGATGTTTCCCGTTTCCTAATAACTGTATTTCGATGATGAGATCTTTTCACCATATATTTCCTTCTTTTTAATTTTGTATGCATGAATTTGTGTCCATTATATTTACTCTTTATATCATGCATACCGAGAAAAAACAGCCACAATCCGAGTGATTCGTTTGTGAGTGCATCTGTAAGAATTTGAATCAAAACCAATTTTTGGAAAGTAACGTAATGCTCAATCGGTGGAAATTTGAGGTTTAATTTCTGGCTTTGCACACACACACTATGGTTTGAGACATTTGAATATGAATTTATGGTGATTATTTTTTTGAAAAGTTTAAATTGTACAATTTTTAAGTATTTTGATATTTATTTGAGTCAATAAAGAATTTTGTGGATGTATTCACTACAAATCCTCACGAGACAAAACTCGTCCTACTAGGGTAACCTAGAGGTTTAAAGGCTTGTTGCATATGCTCAATGGAATCGCATGCCTGCGAAAGAGGAATTTTAATAAAATAAAAGAAATCGCAAAAATAGAACTCTGGGTAGCTTCATTTACATTGCCCGGGACGTGCAAAGTTCTAAGTTAGGGGGATTTGACTAGGCATAAATTCTTCTGAATTTAACCCCTTACGTTAGTAATTTTGATATCTCGAACAAAGTAATTGAATCGTTTTTATCCCATATCATTTCCATTGACTATTTCTAACAAGTACCCCGAGTTTCGTGTATTTCTTATGGATTTTACAGGAATTTAGTGCAAGAAAAGAAAGAAAGAAATCGGAAGAAAGGAAGAGAACAAAGGAAGACAAGTCAAAGGGCAAAAGCGTAAATTTACACTCGGAGTTCGGACTTGAAGCCTAAAGGAAAGTTGAAGATCCTTATTTCACAAGAGCATCGAAAGAAACGACACTCAAATTGGAGCTCGTGGTCAAAAGTTATGACCAGTCAAAGATGGAAAGAAAAAGTCAAAATTGAAGATAATCGGACCGATCCGGTCTATCTCGGACCGATCCGAAATGTCACCATTCCAGTAGACCCCGGATGGATACCGAACCGATGGCAACAGAACCGATCCGATGGGATCCGGATCGATCCGGTAGAAATAAAAAAAGAACCGATCCGGTAGAAATAAAAAAGAACCGATCTGATGGGATCCAGACCGGTCCGGCTGTGCAAATTCCTGGCATTAATTATGAAGCTCAAGAGGTGCATATCTTGGATAATCTTGTATAACTCATAAATTTTAGCTGTCAATTTGTGCTAGTTGGTGCTATAAAAGGCCAAGCCCTACATCATTCCAAGGGGGAGTCGAATTAGAGAGAGAGTCAGATTTTAGAGAGTCTTTTTAGTTTTCTTTAGTAGAAATTTTCATAAACCCTAGTTTGTAAATTTGAGGAAGAAGAAGTTTTCTGGATTCAAGTTCATTTTTTCCTTGTTGCTGAATACAAGTATCAAATTTCCATTCTCTTATTTATTCTTTATTTTCAATAGAATTCTCAATTGTTTTGCAACTTGTTAACAATGTTTGTTAGATCCATAATTCCAAGTATTGTTATGAATTTGTTTTCTAATGCAGTCATGTCTAGCTAAATTTTCAAGGGTTGGGGTACATTAACTCATTCCAAGGTGAATTACCCATATAGAAAATGGAGGGTAAATTAAATATTGACCGAATCGTGTATGGAAATTATACAAACATGGCCGATCTTTTAATCTCTCTTACCCTAAGTAATGGAGATGTTTAAGAAGACTATGTAAGTATAATTGTCTATTCACCGCTTTGTATTTACTTTTGATTTCATATGATTCGGGTTAGATCCCTCATATATGTAATGCTTAGGATTTATAAAGATTGGATTTAGTCAAGAATTTCAATTTACAATTCTAGTATTTTATATGGTAATTTACTAAGGTTTGAGGGATTGTACTCCACCCTATTTTCTCTCATATTCTTATCTGATTTTTTTACAATTCTTAGGGTTTTTGTTTATTTTCATCAATTAGAGATTTCAACCATAAATCGTCTTTTCTTTTATTTTGAGAAACCATTTGAAGGATAAATAACTTTTCCTATATAATTCCCAATTGCCAATTTCTGATCCCTGTGGAGACGATCCCGACTTGTCGGATTACTACTAACGCGACAGGTTTGCACTTGAGCCTAAAAAGAACGCACTTTTGAGACAAATTCTTAGTCGCGTCAATGGATAACATCAATTGTGTCCTTGCGGAGGAACACCTAGAATAATACAATATATATACATATCAAGAGAAAATATAAACGGGTCAGAGCCCGAGGTGTGAAAACATTTTATAGCAAGTGCATTGAAATGCATAATAATTATAAATGCATTATAACATGATTAAAGTGGAGTCGCACTCTCCATAAAATTCAACTCACCTCTCCACTAAAGCGCGCAACTAAACGTATGCACAAGATCTCCAAATAATTGCCCAAATCTATCTAGGGGCAAAGTAATCTAACTTAATCCCAAATTTTGTATTCAATTAAAATCCATCTAAATCATCTCTCAAATTCAAATATTACCACTCTCATCTATTCGCCCACTTTATAAACATATAAAATATACATAAACATTCTCTTTTACTAGAAGTTCTCATATTCTAGTTATTGACATAACTATATATAAATATGTATATGAGTTATTAGCATCAAGGTGCTAAGGACTAAACTTCTCCCAATTCTCAATATTGCACTGCATTTCGTGAGTGGGATGTCTCGCAAGCGAAATCCAAACAAGGAACCCTCCCAATACACTACTCCTTGGAAATATTGATTATCAAGATTCATTATGCCCTCAATGCATGACACATATAACCCAAATTCTCTTATACTATAAATGATTTATTATTCTCAATTCTGAACAGTACACGACGTTTCGTGCATGGGACGTATCGCAAGCGAAATCCAAACAAGGAACCCCCCCCCCCCCGATACACTACTCCTTGGCACTGTCGATCGTCGAGATATACTAATATATAAATATGAGCACTAAGGACTAACTTCTCCTCACTCCCAACATTGCATTGAGTTTGTGTGCGTGGTACGTCTCGCAAGCGAAATCCAAACAAGGAACCACCGATACACTACTCCTTGGCAATGTTGGTCGTTGAGGTCCATTATGCCTTTGATACCCAAAGTACTATACTCATATAATTATCTACTCTACAATTCCACTTTAATATATTCATCACAACTTGTCCGATTAAAATCTCCCAGAATGAGATTCAATCAATCTTTTTTATCTCTTTACTCTAGAG
This sequence comes from Sambucus nigra, assembly GCA_949130495.1. Classification (NCBI taxonomy): domain Eukaryota; kingdom Viridiplantae; phylum Streptophyta; class Magnoliopsida; order Dipsacales; family Adoxaceae; genus Sambucus; species Sambucus nigra. The sequence continues at coordinate 401,418,198 of OX422219.1, read as the reverse complement.
ATAAATGATATCACATAATCATATACAATTAATATACTATTCACACAAGTATGATAATAACCATACCATCGAGCTATAACTCAAGGATGTAGGTTCTCAATGCTATCATCTACTAGGGAATCACTCACATATCATCATGGGTACCAACGGTCGGAATCTCACACCGCCTTGGCAAAAACCATATCACAACGTACGGGAAGCGGTCATAGTTCCTCTCCGAAAAAGAGACGAAATATACCCACCACGTCTCACCCCTAATAAAAATCACACGATAATAAATGGACGCTATGATCTGTGGACTATACGCGCCCTACTCCCCAAGCCAGGGCCTCACCCACATCGCGCAACTTCCCATGATAGCATAGAAGGGGTATTTTATATATATATATATATATATATATCATTCACACAAGATATACATACATCATCGCATCATATAAATGTATACCATCACACAAGGTATATATATCACACTATTTACATACTCTTATTACGCTCTTCGGCGTAAATGAAATAATATCATTATTTAGTATATTTTACTCTCGATATACTATTCATCAATAACTCACATAACTTCCCCACTTAGTATACACTATACTATTTTTCACTTGAAGTTCACACTTCATTCTATTTATGTGAATCGTCTCTCAATTCTATTTATGTTAAGGATATTCTTTATACTTGTATGCACATCGATCAACATTTATTATTCTCAATCCATAATATGGTTCGATCAACCATATGAACCTTTAAAGTTATCCCATTTGGGATTTAATCAAAACCCAACATCCCTAAGCGCATCCCGACTCTCTCTTATAAACCCATAATTATCTCCAAATATAAATCTCAATGATAGTGGGATTCCCCACTAGTCGCTACGATACTTTCCAATCGATATTTTTCTCGAATTAACTCAATATGACTCCCATAATTTCTCCTAAGGGAAACTCCCTAAAAGTCTCCAAAACACACTTCTCATAACTTCTGTAGAGATTCCCAATCGATAAACCTAAACGAGACAGAGTGAAACTCACTCTAGAAAAATCTCGCAAAACAGCCTCATTTCCAAATCAATTCAGCCCCTCCGAATCAATTCGGTCCCAATCCGCGAATCAATTCGGCCCCAGCGAATCAATTCGGTCCAAAGGACCTGTAAGTCTGCTACATGCCGAATCGATTCGCAAGGGGCGAATCGATTCGGCCTTAAAGACCTGTAGGTTCTGCAACAGGCCGAATCAATTCGGAAGGGGTGAATCGATTCGGTTTGTTCAGCAAGCTACGAAATGGGTTATATTTCTTCAAAACCCAAAATTCCCCAAAACCATTTTTATCGTCTTCTAACCCTTTTTCATCAACCCAAACATATATATATATATATATATATATATATATATATATATATATATATATATCATCAAAATGCATTGTATAACTCATCCCAACTATTTTATAACCTCCAATCCATATATACTCATCAAATCTAAGATTTTCCCCAAAATCTAGGTTTTAACATTTTAAACCCAAAATCCATAATTTTGTCCACAAATCACGAAATAAATGATAAACAATAATTATTTAGCAAGTTTAGTCACTTGCCTCAATTTCTTAGAGTCTGAATCTTCCTCGAGATCGCGTAATGGTCGAAAATCCCACTTATCTCCTCTTTCTCTTCTTCTTTTCTTCTTCCCTTTCTCTTTTTCTCTAAGGAGATTTCTATCTCCCGTAGGCTTTTTAAGCCTTATCTCCAAAGTACACAACTTTAAATGATAATACACACTTTAAATGACTCGGTCACTCTAATTAGATCCAAACGAACTTAAAATATTTCGGAACCTAAATAAACCCCAAGTACAGTCATTTTGACTATCTCGACCCTTTTGAAAACAACCGCACTCTCAGAATCATCATTCGAATCACTTTTTAACATCTTCAAATTTTGACCTCAATGCCAATTTAATTATTCTCCAATTAAATTAATATTTATTTCTTCCAAAAATAAATAAATTATCGTCCCAAAAATCTCGGGGTATTACAAGTTTGATGTAGGGGACCACGCACTACTACGAGTATCTCCTATGAAGAGGATTATACGATTTGTGAAGAAAGGGAAATTAGCGCCGAGGTACGTTAGACCATTTCCTATCATCGAACGAATTGGGCCAATTGCTTTCAGATTTGGATTACCTGAGCACTTGCATCGTATACATGATGTGTTCCATATTTCTTTGCTTAGACAGTATCTCCGGGATGAGTTGGCTCACACTCACATTGCGCTGGAGGAGATTAACCTACAACCTGACAGCTCGTATGAGGAGATCTCGGTGGCAATCTTGGACTATATTAAGAGGATAATGAGGTCGAAGGTAGTTCCACTTGTGCGTGAGTCTACCTTGGAGCGCGAGGATGAGATGCGCGAGAAATATCCAGAGTTATTTTTACCACGTATACTTTTATTTCCGAATTTCGGGACGAAATTTTGTTATTAGAGGGGAAGTATGTAATACCCCGAAAATTTTTAAGAATTTTAAAACAAGGGATTGATTAAAATTTAAATATGGGAAATTTAATTGATAATTAATTCGAATTAAAATAAATATTAACTAGCGAGATAAAGGTTAGTATTTATTGATGAGAATAATATTGAATATTACTGAGTGAATAAATTATTATATGATAGTAAATTTATGAAAATTGTCACGAGTGAGAAATATAATAATTACGAAAATTAAGTCGGGATGCGCGTGACAGTCGTGTCGGGACTAAATTAGTGGAATATAAAGTAAATGATTTATAAATCTCCCAAATAGTCATTTCGAGGGCGTCTATGTGTCTGAAAGGATCGAGATAGTCAGAAAAGTCTACCCAGGGATTTAGTTTGGGTCTTGGGACAGTTTTAGGCCAAACCGGCATCCCGGGAGCATGTTTTGATAATTTGTATTTTTGGAGTATAATTAATGACGAAAATTAGAGGGATAAAATATCATGTAATTGGGTTAGATTAGGGTTATCAGTTGTTATACACAGAGAGGCCAAACGAGGAAGGAGGAAGAGAGGTTTTTAGGGGTAGAATCACCACTATTGCACCATTTACATCGTCAAGACCACCACCGCATAGATCAGAGGGCGAAGATCGCAACCATACCAACTACACCAATGGATCAGACCTTCTTTCTTGAGGCAAGTGTTTAATCCTTGCAAAACTTTAGCAATAATCGTGTTCATGTTAGTATAGGTGTATAATATCCATGTATTGTTCATAATCTTGATGAAATTAAAGAGTTAAAATGATCAATTAAAAATATGAAATTGAATTAGGTTGAATCCTTCATGTATGTAGATTAGAAGTCACGAATTTATGATTAGTTGTGATGAACGAATCTGGATTTACTATGTCCTTGAAAGAAAATTTGAAGAACTGGGGTTTATTGAATTAATTTGGGGATTTCGGAATTTATCGAGATATATGCATGATTAAATGTTCCTAGGTTGTTATAAATCATAAATACATGTTAGAATGTCAATAAGAGTTAGTTAGTTGGTGTTTGGGATTGATCTGCAGAGGTTTTAGGATAAAAATAGTGGAAAAATGCAAGCGTTAGAGGTTGAAGACGAAGGAGTCTAGGTCGGGTGAAGTCTCGTTCGAGCGAGATGGCTGTCATGCGAAGTGGTCATTCAAATGACCTGCTTATCTCGTTCAAGCGACATGCAGTCCTCGTTCGAGCGACGTGTCAGAATTATGAAAATTTTCTTTTGTGTTTAAAATTTGTGCGACATAGTTAATTCGAGTGAGATTAAATAATGTATGATGAATTTTAGTATGGTGCAGAATTATTGGAGTTTATTTGGGTATAATACTTTAAGGTTTGTGGAGTGGTGAGTTATCTTTGGAAATTACGAGAGAGAGAATATTCGTAATTTAATAAATATACCGTAAGTAGTAATGAGAGTAATACTACGTATGAATTATAATAATTGGGTTGTGTGTATACCTTATGATCTTGATGCGTTGTGTGAATGCCTATAGTAATATTTATTATGTATATGACATACCTACCATACTTGCTATCACAAGAGGTCTTAAAGAGAGGACAGTCTTATCTTGATGAGCCTTCGGGGGGATTTCAGATTGGGGCCTCAGAACATGGAACCTAGGTACGGGCTATCTGTGATAATGATAGTGTTGACCGTCATATGGGTGTGTAGGTATGTGCGTAGCCCATAGTCTTGCAATAGGGGTGGTAAACGAACGGATACGGATCGAATACCTTATTTTCCATATTCGTATCTGCTATCTGGATGCACTATCCATATTCGTATCTGTATCCGTCGGATAGTTAAAACAACTATCCATATTCGTATCCTCTCGGATACCTCGAATTCGGATAATATCCATATCCGTTTACATTGTTTAGAAATCGTAAAAAATAACTATTAAAATATCCAATCCAATGAAATCCAATCCAATCCAAATAAATATATAACAAAATTACTACCTCCTGGCTTCCATAATAATAATATCATTCCATAATGATAATATGGATTAAAGCAATCCATACTTTACAAACATATAAGCTTCAAACCATCCAAAAAAATAACAGTAGCATTCCATAATAGTAGAAATAAATATGCACCTTTTAGAATAAATCAAATTTTATTGAGAATGATAACCTCATGGACCTTTTAGTCTTTAAAACATACTGATATTTTTATTTTAATAAGTATACATTTTTATTTTGTATATAATATACCTGTTGTTAACTTCAGTTATCATCATAATCAAAACCATCTCTTTACTTTTTTGTTTCTCTCCTACATTTATGTATAATTAAGGAAACTAATGAACAACCACATGAACAATATATAAATACAGTTATATATATTGTTGCTAACTTTCTATTGCAGGAGGAGGGAATGTGGAGCGACGGAGCGGCAGAATTTATGTGCAACGGAGGGGTTGATGAGAATCGGTGGTGGGGTTGATGAGCAGCAGCGGACTGATGCGGCGAAGGTGGAGGTGGAGGAATGAGGGTTTTTTGTGGAGTGAAATAAAGGTTTCTTTTCTCTTGTTTTGTACGAAAGAGAAATGAAATGAAATTAGTTTTTTTTAGTGGAGTATATGTTGTTTTGTGGGTGAATGTTGTGTGTGATAGGGTGTATTGCAACTTTAGTGCAACTCCATGATAATATACCGAATAAAATAATAATGCATGGCATTTTATAATATACCCAATAAAATAACAACTTTAGGGTGTTTTTGTTTTGAGTAGAGTATTGTGTTTGTTTTGTTTTAGGGAATAAACGATTAAGGTTTTTTTAATATTATTTTATTAGTAATACTAATACTCAGATTATTAATAATATTTTAAACATATGTTTGACGGATATGGATATCCGATAAAATGGATACTCCGCATCGAATACGGATTATCTGTGTCAGATACTAGTACAATCCGTATCCATTTTCTCGGATATTTTTATAGAGTATCCATATTCGTATCCGTTTCCATTTTTTCGGATAAATATCCGCAAATTCATATTCGGATATCGAACGGATGCGGATTTTTGAATATCCGTTTACAGTCCTAGATTGGAACTATGTTCGCCTCCAATATGTGTGACATGTATTAATATGGTTTAAGTGTGACTCTGAACCGATTGTCCTTATTCAGTACGAGATGTACCGGGACTTGATAGCAGAGTATGCACACACCGCAGCTACGTCTAGGAGTGTCGTATTAGTATTTATTTATAATAGTATGATGGGAAATAAATACTTGTGATTTAATCTACTGTGTGAATATGTAGATGATAATATTAATGGAATTGAATCAAGTAGGTGAATACTTAACCTTATTGTGAAGTTCGTACTTGGGATCATTTAATAATAATAGTGTGTGGGGAATACGGTATATTACAACAAGCGAGGGTTTAGAAGGTTTATGACTACGACCTAGTTAGGTCTGATAAAATTAATTAGAACGGTTTAGAGGTATGTTAGGCGTGCACAATAGTCGAGAGGTGATAATCTCAAGTGAGTGCTCGAAAAGCTAACATGCATATAATATTTGCTTTACTGCAATTTTTAAATAAATGCTAAATTATTTTAAAATCTTTTACACTCAGGATCTGACTCGTCTCTTGCAAATCTATTTTCTCTTGTACTACTATTTTAGGTGTCCAGTCACAGGGGCGGCATGCTTAGACCATGGGACTATTTGAGGTGTTGCAGCTATTGTGGGAGTTGCAGGTCCTCATATTTAGACGCCTCCATCCTGGTTATCTCAGTTTCATGCTTAGTCATTTCATTTATGGCATGTATCGCCCATTTCCAGTTTCTATTTATGTCAGAGAGATATTGTACTCACTTTATTTCACTACTCAATTTTTCAGTTGGATTGATATTATTATATTTGCTTGGTTTTGAGATATTTTCTGGAATGTTTATTCCAGTTTCATTTGATTCAATTAAATGGTTTATTATTCATTGTTATTTTTATTAATGAAAATGGTGAATGTGTTATCAGTGTATATTATTTGATTTTAATTAATGGATTAATTATTTTTTACACTAACTTAATTAATTATTAGGTGATTAATAAAATAAATATTTTCGACAGTGATGTTAAGAATGAGCAAACTCGATATTTTGATTTAATTTAATAAAGGACAGATCACGCGGTATTGGGTGTCAGACACAAATACCTGAATACAAAATATTGGGGTTTAAGTTTCACCTTTGAGATTGAGTGAAAAAATTGAGATTGAGAGAGAAATCACCGAAATCTCCGGAGAGAGGGAAAGTGTTTAGAAAATTTTGAGGGAAACTGAAAAATGGTTTGGGTTTTAGTATAAAGACATTGGTCACTTAACCCCCTGAGCCGTGAATAAGAAGTTGGTCACGACCCAAAGCCGTGACTTCTAAATTGGGATAGTCACGGCCACAAGTTGTGGCCACATGCCGTGTGTATTTTGGTTGTAGTCACGACCCAAGTCTGTGACCGCATCCGCGACCACACTTGGGGGGAACATTGGAGCAAATTTGGCGCCAAAATGGTCACGCACGTGTCACGGCTATGGTCCGTGACCCATAAGGGTCACAACCCAAGTCCGTGACCACCAACAAGAAAATCCATGATCACACTAGGTTATGGACTTGGTCATGCCTACATTTGATGTGGTCACGGCTTTAGGCCGTGACTAGCTAGCCACAAATCTGGGTCGTGACCCCCAGGTCGTGACTATTCACAGGATTTAGTGTAGTATATGAATGAATAAATTGATACATAATCAATGAAAAAATGAGTCATATTGGCTAAGTGTCCCAAACCAGAAGCTGAGATGATTTTTTTTTCGCTTCATAATGTTCTTTGTTCCAATCCACTCGGCCATTTTTGTGATATTGGTAGCAGGGGAAAACCGCAGCGCAAGTGTATAAAGATATACGCCGATATTTTTGCTTGACTCCCACCGCTATGCAAAAACCAAGACTATTGACTACACTCTTTTGAGGGAATACAACGGCCAGTCCGTGTATCAAAATCCACCAAGTCTAGTTGTATATTGGTTTAATATTTCTCGAATAAAAGCGTAAAAGATATCGAATAACAAAAAAAAAAGATAACTAGACAAGGAAGTTAAAATAAGATTTACAACGGGAATAAAAACTATAGGTTGCGACTAATTTCCCTCACCTCGATTTAATGTGTATAAATAGTTACATGGGATTGCGGATTTAGTAAGATTGAATTTCATTTCAACAATCAATTAAATTTAGAGTTGTCACCCCCTAAATTCGCATAAAATCCTAATATGATTTTGGTGTTAACCAATACCCCGGAAATTATACACGTAATGTCGTAAATACGGAGCATACATGATATACCCCATTAAATCTCCTAAGTGTAATAACAAGAACAACCCAATCGAATTAAATATGTAGAGTCCATCACCATAGCAAAGCAACCCATTGAAACCAAGGTGAGTTCCATGAATCACAACCTAATTTAAGTTATCTAGAAAGCATATTAAGATGCATGTATTTAAATAAAGAAATAAATGACAGAAAGTAAAGAAAGCAATAAATCTACACTACAAGGCAAGGGATGGAAAGGTAAACCAATAAGTAAAGAAGATACAAGTTAAATAAAAGGAGAAGATGATGAATAGTGCTTACAATACCCAAATGGCACAAACCCTAGGAGAGAGAAGCTCCACCCAACAAACCTCTCCTTCAAACCTAAACTAACCTAAAATACAATATATCTATGAAAATAAACTAAGGGGTCAATTTATAGTAAGTTACAAAGGAGAGAAAATAAAAATGGAAAAAGAAATAAAAAGGGAAAAACGCACAATATCTGGCACTACCGGTCGACCGCGTCCAGGGGGCAGTCGATTGGGCCCTTAGGAAAAAACCTACTACATCCGTTATAAGCCAAAATATGATTCACCGGTCGATCGATGGGGTAGGGCCGATCGACCGGTCCCCGGTCCCCGGTCCCCTATTTCATGGTCTTCTTCGGTCCAAAATAAGGGAGAACCGGTGCATACGAAATGGTCATATCTTCTTCATCCGAACTCCAAATAATGTGCCATTCGTGGCCACATGAAGCTAACTCGACGAACTAGGCTTTTGTGGAATCCCACTGAGCCAGAGATGAAGTGTAAAATGTCTTCAATTCCCTTGAAGTAGCATCCGACGACGAAAGTTCTCCAAAACGCAATGAATCCTCACTTTAAGCATTCCAATACTTACAAAAACTCAATTAAACCCTGCAAAACACACACACACACACACACACACACACACAAATATATATATATATATATATATATATATATATATATATATATATATATATATATATATATATATATATATATATATATATATATATATATATCCAAAGTCGAGGTTGTCTGGTTAACGAACATAAATATAGGCATAAGGAACACAAAAAGTTCTAGAATGCATAAAGATAACGGGTGCGCATATGCAATATTCGTTACTAATCACACTCCCTAACTTAGACATTGTTAGTCCCTAGTAATAAAACAAACAAAACCAGTACACAAAAGGAGGTATAAAAAGTATATATGCATCAAAACTATAAATACCACTTTCGTAGGGAACACGAATGTATTTAGAGAATGCAACAAGTCGTTAAATCCTTAGATTACCGTCGTGGACAAGTATCGCCTCACAAGGGTTTTCAGGGATGAAACCCACAAACATTAAAGTTTCCTCAAAATATGTCCAACCCCATGCAACAAGCCCAACAATAATAATAAAATATTTCAAACACGTTATTAGCAAAGTGAATGAATTCACACAAAAGTCCATATTATTAACATTATAGAATGAACTTCATAGAATTTAAACCTTAAAATGTGGGAGGGAAGCGAGCACTTGAAAAGTATGATTTGGCAAAAACTTGAATAAATCGAATAAGAGTTAAAGCATGCATATAAGTTAATCCTCGTCGAAAATTATGCTCAATAAATGAATCACTGTAAAACGGAGGTAATACACGGGACATGTAGACATAAAGAGTAAATGTAAATGAAAAGTAGGTCGCACACATGTCACAAATGAAGAGTGTCATATATAAAATGAAAAATATGTAATCTTAATGAAAGATATCGTCATTAAAGGAGGCGAAATATATTTTCACGGATTATCAAAAATATTTAAACTTTTGAATTAAATCACTCTAAGATCACATAGGACTTGTATAGGGGTGTAATGTAAGTTAGGCTCGGGTTATGAAACAAAGGAAATATTGTGATGTTCAAACTCTATTATATTGTGTTGGCTATATTTGGATTCATGTTGTACTTGTTGGTTTGAGTTAATTTATAAGATAAAAATTGGCACCGACTTAATTAAATATTAGGCGATTAGTAATTAATAATGTTGCGACAATGATGCTAAGAATGAACCATATGGAAATCCCGATTTAATTTGATAAAACCCTGATCAATCGGAAATTTAATTAAGCGGGGTGTCACAATAATGATTAATATTTATGCAATATAATTATTAAGTGAATAGTAAATAATTATATTATGTCATAGCGAGTGATAGTGACGAGACAATATTATATCTCAACCATGAGTCGCGTGTAGACTATATAATGTCGAGATAGGAAATTATTATAGGGCGAATCAGATGGTGATTTTGATGTCATGGTTGGTTCTAGAAAGGTTGAGATAGTCAAAATAATGTACCCGGGGGTAGTAATCGGGTCCCGAGATCATTTTAGTCATAACCAAGCCCACACGGGAGTGTTTGGGTCATTTGGGCTTGGCCCGTTAGCCTAATTTCAGGATTAGAGTTATTAACCTAAATTAAAGAGTTCGGGGCAGCGGATAATCACAATTTAAACCATAGAATTTGAGAGAAAAAAGAAGGAAGAAAATAGGGAAACTTTGGGGAGTTAAATTCAAAGAAGATTTGGGTGTATGATCTTAAATCCGTCGTCTACAATGTGTAATCAGACTCTACGAATATAGAAAGGCAAATTATTATATTGCTTCTGATTTTAATTTCAAAAACTCATGTTCATATCATAGTAGGTGTAGACAAATCCGTTTTTGGGAGGGTTGTCACATGTTAAAATGGATTTTTGGGGATTTGAGCACTAAATGTGAAATTGATGTTTAATTGATGATGAGAGATTATCATATGATGTTGGGATCTGATTTAGAGTCGAAATCCAGTAGTTAATTTCATTTAATTGGATTATAGAAATCAAATTGATTATGAGGTGTAATGAATAAGAGAAAACCCAATTCGTAAATTAACTGATTGAAGTAGGAGTTGTTAATATTTAATGATGATTAGACACTATTGGGAACATGTGTTAAATGTTCGGTAGGATTGAGTTGAGTTTTGAGAAGAATTGTGAAGTTTGAATGGGTAACAATGGAGGAAAAACAGATCGGGGAAGAAGACTGTATGAGCTGGTGTCGATCGATTGACCGATCAATCAATCAAGCCTGTTTTGTGACAGGTTTGCTTATTTAAGTTTATGACCCATAATTATTTTGGGAGGTGATCAAAGCTTATTTAATTAGTGTAAATTAAATGGAACCTCGAACTTAGGGATGTATGGGGATATTTATAATGATTCATAAGGGGGCATAAATGAGAGAAAATTAAGAGACGAATTAAGTGAATTTAATTTATGAATATTTAAATACAGGCCGATTGGGTGAGTCCGGGCATCTTAGCAAGTGAAGCTACGTTAACTTATTTAATGGATGTGAAACTAAATAAAATAAGAGTCGGATAGACAAACTCGAGTATTATGAGCTAGTGCTACGGGAGTTAGGCACGGATTAGCCGGATTTAATTTAATGATATATACGAAAAATATGATAGTGTGTGTGTGTGTACATGTATGCTTTATTAATATCGGTGTTAAATATTTATGTGAATATATACCTTTCTAGTGTTATCATAGGAGGTTGTGCGATGTTGGTGAATCCCCTAGCTAATAAATGCAGGGAGAGTATAATCCCCGGGTCATAGCATTCGATATTTATTTATATGATTCTTTTCGAGGCGAAAAGCTTTACTCGAGGAATTATGACCGCCTCCACTACGCTAATTCGATGCAAGTTAACTGTCTTATGGTATCCGGGTTGGATTGAGTATACCTGGGGTGATAGAATTTTAAAGAAAGCATCCGATGAGCTATTACTCGGAAGGATGGCTACTATATGCGACATGTGTGTGAATGTTGTAGTATACTATTACGTATATAATAAGAGTAAATAATTGTATACGAGATAAATATATAAAGTGTGATTGTATTTTATATATAACTAGTGCGAACATTATATGATTAATTAAAGTTAAAAGGATTAAATAAGTTAATGAGTATAATGACTTATAAATCAAAGTAAGAAGTACTTGGGTTAGAGCAGCGTAATAGAAAATGGTGTAACAAGACTAGTTAGGTGGGGTAGCATAACTTGGGTTGTGAAGAAAACAATAGGTTTGCACATTAGTAAAGGGGTGAATAATATCTCGAGAGAGTGTGACACGAGCTTAAATATGGAAAGAGTTCATCCACATTTAAATTGTTGCATTTTAATTGCTTGCTAAGTATTTTCGAAAGGTTTTTTGACACGAATCAAGATATTTTCCAAAATAATTTTAGGTATCCACCCATAGGGACACCCAACTTGATGATTCTTTTCATGGATGCATAGCTGCAATATACGTGTGGAGACTTAAAAGATTTGCTTTAGACGCTTCAATTATTCATTCCTAGTACTTCAATTTATTTATGAGGCTTTGTGGATTCAATTTATTATTTCAAACTTATGATTGAGATTTTGTTTTGGGAATCGATGGTTTCTTAGGTATTTATTATTTATATATTTACCGTGTGATGATTCAGACTTATATAATTATTGGGGATGCGTTATTCATTGTTATGTTCTGCATGTTGTTATGTTAACGAAGGATAAAAATGACACCGACTTAATTCAATATAGGTGGTTAGTAATTTAAAAAAGAAAGAAAGAAAAAATGGTTTTCGACAGTGATGTTAAGAATGAACCAAGTGCGATTCCTATTTATTTTGATAAATGACTAATCACCAGTGATTAAAATAGGCATGGTGTCACAACAAGTGGCTTGGATGACAAATTTTTCATGATAAAATTTGCCATTACAAAATTTGTGAGGGCAAATCCTATAATTTTTCTACATAGGTCTGTTTGATATCATTAATTTTTGACATGGCAAAAGTGCACTGCTTGATAATATTAATGGAAGGCCCTAATATAAAAAAAATCAGATGTAAAAAAAAATCATATATAAAAACTGATACACACAAAAAAGTTTTTAATCGAATAAAAATAGGAAAAAAACAATTTGTAACAAAAAAAACAACTTTTTATTAAAAAAAAAAATCAAAAATTAAAATTGTTTTAGCAAAAAAAAACAATTTATAACGAAAAGTCTCCATTTCCTTTTCTTATATTTTTTAATATTAATAACAAGAAAGCGTGAATATGACTACAAGGGATGGAAGGAGACAAGGACTGAACAACAAAAGGAAATACCTTTTTGTTTGCCTCAAGATGAATTGGTTCTATCAATTACTGAATAGATAAAGAAAATAATTTTTAAGAAAAACAACTTTAATGAAAAAAAATAAGTAAAAAAGAAAAACAATTTTTAACAAGCTAAAAACAGTTTTAACAAAAAAATAGTTGTTAACAAATAAAAACATTTTTTTAACAAAAAATATCTTTAACGAAAAAATTGTTTTTGAATAAAACGATTCAAGGAAAAAATAGTTTAAAAAAGAGTTTGAACAAACAAGAAAATGTTTATTTTTAATTAAAAAAACAGTTTTAAAATGAATGGCAAATTTGTGGAAAGATTTTTTTTAATCAAATTTCAATAACAAAAGTGAAAAAATAATGATAAATTTGCATGTAAAAATGGGTATTCATGAAAATCATATTATGATATATAAAGACAATCAAACACATAAAATATCACAAAATATTTGGTAAATCCTTCTATTACCATCATTTGTCCTATTGCCATGACAAATTGGGTTAAATATAGGGACTCTTATACGTGTGAAGTCATGCAGAGACAGTGTGAGATGATACAAATGTTATCGACATAATTAAATGGTTATCTATATCTATATTATAATACTAATACAATAGTAATAACAATTATTACACTAGAGTTAATAAGAGAACTGAATAAATAAATGCATTAATATTTTCATTTTTTCACTTTTAAGCTATTAAAAAAGAAAACATCTATAAACCCACATCTCCATTTTCCTCTCTCCATCATGTCCTAGTGCATGGAATGAAAAATCTGTAAAGGTTCACGGATCGTTGGCACGCATCGATAAAGTGAGAGGTCAAACGCATGGTGACTAAATAAGACAAGAAGAAGTCGCTGTAATTTTTTAACAAAATTTTTGGGGTTACCTCTGAGATTGAATTTTTTCTTTGATTTTTGAAACATTATGGACTTGGATTCTTTATTGTAATTTTTTTACCTTTTAAATTTGAAACCAAATCCCCATACAATAGATTTGTCTCGACTGTCAATTGTTTTACTTAAAAACCAATTTTTGAATATTTACTTTTTATTTATTTAATGAATTGTTCAGTCACGAAGCTAAAATTTGTGTTAATATGGTAATAATGAATAATTGTAAGTAACCTCTATAAGACAACATCACCCATTTCACTCGCTCCATCATATATGATGCAAGGAATGAAGATAGTGTAACTAGAAATTACTGAATTACCAGATCTTAGATTGTTTATGTCTTTGTGATGAGCAAATATTGTTCAAATCTATGTTCTTTGATTTTTTTAATTATATTATTCTATTTCTTTTGTTTTATTATTTATGTGCAAGACAAATTATGGAGCCTAAAGATATTTTTGAGCCTTGGAATACAGTAATTAAGGTCAGGTACATCATCCACGTGTCCAGTTGTGAATAAAAGTTAGTTTTTTTTCACTCCCTTTGAAACGTCGTGTTCTCTTAACCGACGCTTCATTTTTCCAAATTATTTTTCATACTTATTAGTACCAAGATGTGTATTTGTTTCCCTGCATATTTCTTTCTCTATTCTGAAATCATATCAACATTTAATTTGTAGTTATAAAATGGAGTCTAATCAACAGTCTTATTTTTATGGGGTTGGTTCCGATTTTTTGTGCGTGTTTCGCTAAGGTTTGCACGTGGAGTCGACGAAAGAGGCGTTAGAAAGCTCGAACGGAAAATGATTTTGCAAGAAAGGGGACTCAATTGTGACGTTCGCGCAAGAATTGCTTTTGTTGTGGAGTTTGGAGATCAACCTTTTTTTTAATGTTGACATGCGATATTTGTTTGAGTTGATGGAAGTAATAAGTAATCATTTTAATGGGATCTTGATTTAAAAAAATGACAATTGACAACATAGCTAATTGTGATAAGAAATATGTGATTTATTTGAAGTTGTTCATTTTATGATTGTGTTTTGATTTATTCGATCAGGTCGTGTTTTCTTTTAGCTAATTTTATCCATAACTGCTGCAAAAGGTATCCCTAATAAACTCTACACTTACACTTATTACGTTATCTCATTGTTATATGTTAATGTAAATATCCCTTGCAACGAAATCCACAATTTCTTTTCAGCAATGGAAGTTTGTTTTCATTTGTTCCATTATTACAAATTTATCTACATCATTATGTAGTTAAAATTAAAAAAAAATTCTAATAAATAGTCTTAGTATGCAATATTTTTTTAAATTTATTTATTTTTAATTATTTATATAGTTTTATAAAATATTATAATACCCCCGCGCATCGCGCGGGTTACATGTTAGTTTTTCAAACGACTATTAATATTTAGAAAATTATTATTATTTTTGAAAGAAGTTAGGGTATAGTCTCACACACTAATTATTATTGTATTGTTAGTGTGAACAAAAAGGCACTTAAAAACTTGATAATGGTATTATGTTTCTTCTACATGCTACAACTTATTATTATTATCGATGTATTAGTACATATATTGAGTATATAGGTTTGATTGATTATTTGGGTCGGGTAATTTTGTTATTGAGTTATTTTTTTAATTTATTATTTTCTTTAGTAGCATATCATAAAGTGTCTGAGTCAGCTTACGCGCACTTTGATTAATCATCATTCGCGGTTCGTGGCTTTCGCTGGCCAAACATTATTTTGACTGTACCAAGGATCGAACCGGGGACAAATCAAATCCACTCCCGAGACTTTCCCGATGACAACCTTATAGCACTAAATCAAGACGCTTGATTGAGTTATTTTGTCGCTCTCGTTACTCCCGCAAGTCTTTTTGTGCAAAAAAATAATTTGCAAAATTAATGGCTGAAAAGCCTTTAAAAGCAACCTAACTTTTACTTCAAAACTATTTTTTTTCTCTTAACTTTTTACAATTTGTAAATAAGGTCGCCCCTTCTCGGCAATTCAAAATTCTCAACCCAACGGTGGTGGTCTGTAGGGGTGACAATTTTATAAATGACATGAAAAAATGATACGAAACGACACGAAATTGACCCGAAATTGACACAATGTTTCGTGTTCGTGTCGTGTCGTGTTCGTGTCTTAATTATGAGTCGTGTCGTGTTATCGTGTTTTTTAGGCCTGAAATTTAAGAAATTATGGTTGTCGTGTCGTGCCGTGTTATTTCTTATTCGGGTCGTGTTCGTGTCAGCTAAAAAAACACGAATTCGTGTCGTATCGTGTTCGTGTCCGAAAAAACTTTGTCGTGTTGTGTCGGGCCAAAACACGATCCGTTAACCCGAATTGCCACCCCTAGTGGTCTGAGTGGTGTTGAAACAGTCAAAAGCCTAGAGATAGATTTGGGATTTAATAAGAATGGCAATTCACAAAATTCCATCAACGATATTAATAAATTATTGTGGCACGGGGATAAACAAAAAAAAGGCACAGACAAAAAGTGCAAAGGCTTACTGTTTGGCTGATGGTTCTGATTATTCCAAACCAAAGATTGCTTTCTGCAAAAGTACATACAAAAATAAAATATATATGATAATATGAGTGTACAAGCTGGCCCACACATTTTTGTAAAAATGATAAGAATAAAGTATGTAAGTATGGAGCTCAATTTTTCTGTTGAGGTTTTTCATGTAAGATAATGAAGAGACAGATATAAATATACCAATTAATACACACCATAACGAGTTAGATATATTTAGAAAAAATATATCACCTCAACATATTTCACCAAAAAATCACCACAAACGTATCAATTAAAATATATTCATACACAAAATAGATCAAATTTTTATGACATTAGTTTATTTACATAAAGCCTAAGATTGTGAACATCATGATAATCACCTAATAGGTATGTGAAAAGAGGGATAATGTAATACCTCATTTCATCGTCATGGATGTGATGTCGCTGTTTTTCACCGGTCCGACCACCTTAACAGTCCTTCGACGGAGAATTTTGGCTTTTCTCTCCTTTCTTATAAACCTTCATATGTATGTTTCGTGGATATTTTTTAGATGGAAGTAAGTGAAGAGAGGACCAAAATTCCAAATGTCAATTAATTTAAACCTTCCATCAAGATAGAGTTCCAAAGGTCAATTAATCTAAAACCATTTACAATACAAACTGGTATAACTTTCGTAGCAAGTACGCTATAAAGACTATGGAACAAACCATTAGTCTAAACGAGCAAGTTAAGTCTATCGAGCTCTTTAAATGGGATGATCTTAAAGATCATATAAAAGATAAAAATTATCATTTTATTCATGTTGGTTTAATACAAATTGCTTTTAAACCATTGACCCTCTCTGGTATGAACGCCTATCTACAAGCTACTCTACGTGATGGTAGATGTACTAATTTTAAACAATCTTTGATGGGAGCAATTGAGACTAGTCTATGCAATGGACCTGTCTATTTTGATGTGTTTCCAAACATAACTTTGTCTTTGTCAGACATGCACCTTTTTAAAGCTTTGAGTCTTAGGGTTCAAACTAAAGGTTATAATTTTCTTCCTGGATCGGAAACTATTGGGATTATCTATAGAATTTATTACAAAGTAATGAATACTATGGCTCCCAATATTAAGCAATTTAGTCCTTTTGGTAAAACTGTGTTAATTGACACACACCTTATAGATTCTAATGTTCACACACCTAGAACTATAAGTTGGGACGAAATTGACTTCCCAGAGACTTGGGCTATAAAAAATGTTGTTCCTCTTCAACCTCGTCAAAATAATGATGTTGAAGACATAATTGAGGACAAAGATGGAGACGTTTTCCTAAATTTTAGGAAATTCAATAGGTGTCAATCCTCTAGAGATCAATATTCTAGAGCCCCTTTTGTTACTTATCCTCCATCTGCTTCACGACATTCTGTTTGTGAAGATAATCCTAGAAACCGATCATATCAAGACGATATGAATCTTCATGGTATTTTTACCAATGATCAAATACCTCATGGTATTTATGAGAAGAGTACTTCTCAGCATAGAGATTCTCCTACGCCGTCTGAGATGAATGTCAGACTTTAACCCCTTTCCTTTTCTATGGTTTTTACAATAAACAGGAAAGAGATCAGTGCTGAGTTCAATTTGCCAGGATATGCTAGCTTTAGAACTTGGTACTTTAATAAATACAGTAAGTATGAACTGGAATGTTATAAAAATGCATTTTATAACTGGGTTGAAGAAAACCAACTGGTTACTTCTTTTGTGGTTTGGTTCCAAATGTTTTCTAAAGATAGACATCTTTTTGTTCTTGAAACTGAGAATAAACAGACTCTTAAAACTGATGAAAAACATTTGACAAAATGGACCACTGTGAATAAACAGGTTATATCTGCTATTCACCTTCCTGCTGAACCCCTTCCCATTGAAATTGGTAGCACCAGTAAAAGCGGTAATTCCCCTAGGTTAGAAACAAATGCCTTTCTTAACCTTGAAACGGAAGCTAAAGTTGTCACATATCAGAATATGTTAAACCCGCTTTATAAACAAGGTAATTATACTAACCTTATCCTTACCACGATAGGTAAACAGCTCAATAGAATTGAGAACCTTCAGTTACACAATACTGCTAGGAATCCCCCAGACTTTGCTAAAAGTCTTGTCAAACCTATAATCCAACCACCCATTGAAGTTAAAGGTTTTAAAATGGGCACTAAAACGGAGTTTATGTCCCAACTCAAAGAGATCGAGAAAGATCTCAAAGGGTTAAAACTTAACACTTTAGCCCATAGTGATTCTGATTCTGAATCAGATATCCCTTTGAAAGAAGTTCAGGGCTTTGAACTTTCTTTTGGAAATCCTGGAGATCATATCAATAAAATTACTTATAATAGTAATATTGGTAATATTGGTCCTGCTAGAAATTACTATCATCGACCAACTCCTCAGGACCTCCTTTTTGAAGAAAGCACTTTGATGAAAAACACTTTTCATGGTAAATCCATATATGACTGGAACCTCGATGGAAAATCTGAATCTCAAATTTATGAGATGATTCATCAGATGTCCATGTATTCCACCATATGCAAGCATAATGATGCTTCTGATCATAGCATTGCTCAAATGATCGTTGCTGGATTTACTGGAACCATTAGAGGTTGGTGGGGAAACATTCTCACTGAAAACCAAAGAAATAAAATTCTTAATGCCGTAAAAATTGTCAAAAATGAACATATGCAAGACCAGGGAATACAGGATGCTGTTTATACCCTTATGCTCGCTATCATTCATCACTTTGTTGGCAGTGGAGATTACCAAAAAGAACGTAACAGACAATTACTTCAAAATCTTAATTGTCCTACCCTAAGCCAGTTTAGGTGGTACAAGGATGTTTTCCTTGCTAGGGTTACTCAGAGAGCAGACGGCAACTCTGAGCATTGGAAAGCCAAATTCATTGATGGCCTTCCTACTTTCTTTGCTGAGAAAGTTCGTAAGAAGTTAAGAGAAGCTAACGATAGCATCTCTATCAACTACTCCGATTATACTTATGGTCAACTTATAAGTGTTGTCATTCAAGAGGGTCTTTCTCTTTGTAATGACCTTAAGCTTCAGAGACAGCTTAAGAAACAAAATCTTTCTGGAAAGAAAGAGCTTGGAGAATTTTGTGACTAATTTGCTTACAATACTCCTGAGACTTCCAAAAGTAAAGTCTCTCATAGAAACAAGAAAGTTTCTAAAAAACCTTATAAATGAAAAAAGAGACATTATAAAAATGTTAAAGAAGATAATACTAAAAAGAAATTTGTTAAGAAGAAACCTAACAAAACCAACCCCAAATGTTTTAAATGTGGGAAGTATGGCCATTATGCAAACAAATGTAAAATGGAAACTAAAATTAACAACCTTCTGATTGACGATCATGTGAAGACCTAATTAAGCAAACTTTTGCTTAATTCCAGTTCCTCTGAAGATCTAGAGGACTCCTCTGCTAGCGACAATGAGCTTTACCAGATCCAAAGCTCTAGTGACTCAGACATCTCCGAGAAAGGAGATTTCCAATGTAATGCTTTGACTAAGAGATGCGATCATCTCCAATCCATAATTCACTTAAATGGATTAAGTCTTAATGTCCTTACAAGTCAGCAACAAACGATGATTGATATAATTAATCAAGTTACTGACCCTGACATTAAGCTCAAGCTTATTAAAACTTGTTATGACCAGGAAAATATTCTTAGTTCTTCCAACTCCCTTTCTAATGAGTACAACCTTAAGGAGGTACTTAATCGCTTAGAAAAGGCTGGAAAATTTAACAAGCCTGCTACTCTTAATGATCTAAGGCATGAAGTCAATACCCTTAAAATTGAGTTAAGACAACTTAAGGATCAGCATAATAACATGCAAATTGAGATAGCTCATCTCAAGAATGTCTATAAGCATTCTAATCCAGAGACTTCAAGTGCTACTCCTAACACTGAAGATTCTGTGGATTATTTGGGTGTTATCAGCAGAGTACCAAGTCAGAAGTGGTATACTACTGTTAACTTAGTTATCAACAAAGAATTTACTTTGAGTAACATCATTGCCCTTGTTGATAGCGGTGCTGATATGAATTGTATTCAGGAAGGAATTGTGCCTACTGAGTACTTTGAAAAGACTACTCAGTCTTTGTTTAATGCTAGCGGAGATAGCATGGGCATCAAATACAAATTAACTAAAGTTTCCATCTGTAACAATGGAATTTGTTTAGACAGTACCTTTTTGCTTATTGGCGATTTATCTCAACAGATAATTTTAGGTACCCCTTTTTTATCAATGCTTATGCCTATTGATAAAATTGATTCTAGTGGCATATATACCACTATTCAAAACCAAAGAATTATTTTTGAATTTATCACCCGACCTGAGATTAAGAAAATTAACTCTTTGACAAATAATATTATTTTCAAAGAAAACCATTTAAATTTTCTTCAAAAAGAAATCTCTTTTCTAAACATCAAACAGAAGTTGATGTCTCCTAATATCATGCAAAAAATTAATGTTGTTAAAAATCAATTAATAACAGAAATTTGCAGTGATATCCCTAATGCTTTTTGGGATAGAAAGAAACATATTGTTTCTCTTCCCTATGAAACTGATTTCAATGAAAAATCCATCCCTACTAAGGCCAGACCCAGTCAAATGAAGACTGACTTCCTTGACCTTTGTAAGAATGAGATTCAGAGTCTTTTAACTAAAAAGCTTATAACTAAAAGTTATTCTCCTTGGAGTTGTACTGCTTTTTATGTTAACAAGGCTGCTGAGAAGGAACGAGGTGTTCCTAGGCTTGTTATTAATTACAAGCCTCTTAACAATGTGTTGCAATGGATAAGATATCCCATTCCCAACAAAAAGGATCTACTTGATAGGCTTAACTCTGCCACTATCTTTTCCAAATTTGATTTAAAATCTGGATATTGGCAGATCCAAATTGCTCCACAAGATCGGTATAAAACTGCCTTTGTGGTTCCATTTGGCCATTACCAATGGAATGTTTTGCCTTTTGGGCTTAAGAATGCCCATTTCGAATTTCAAAATATCATGAACGATATTTTTAATCCTTATTCTGATTTTTTCATTGTCTATATTGATGATATTCTCATCTTTTCACAATCGATTGATCAACATTTCAAACATCTAAAGATTTTTAAAGATGTAATTAAAACTAATGGTTTAGTTATCTCTGCCCCTAAAATGAAAATTTTTCAAACAAATATTCGATTCTTAGGGCACAACATTGGAGAAGGGAAAATACTCCCTATTGATAGAAGTATTGAGTTTGCCTCTAAATTTCCGGATGAATTAAAGGAGAAAACTCAACTTCAAAGATTTCTTGGTAGTCTCAATTATATTGATGATTACTACAAAAATCTTGCACAAGATAGTGCAATTCTTTACACAAGGTTGAAAAAGAACCATGCTCATTGGACCATAGAGCACACCAAAGTTGTTCAGAAAATTAAACTGAAAGTCAAACAATTACCTTGCTTAGCTTTGGCAAATCCTTCATTTTCTAAATTGTTGAAACTGATGCCTCAGATATAGGCTATGGTGGTATTTTGAAACAATTTAATTCTTCCACTAAAAAGGAAGAACTTGTTCGTTTTACTTCTGGATCTTGGAAAGATGCCCAGAAAAATTACTCCACCATTAAAAAAGAAATTCTTTCAGTTGTTAAATGCATTTCAAAATTTCAGGATGATTTGTTAAATCAGAAATTTTTACTACGAATTGATTGTAGTGCTGTTAAACAGGTTTTGCAAAAAGATGTCGAAAATTGTTTCAAAACAGATTTTTGCCAGATGGCAAGCAAATTTATCTACATTTGATTTTGATATTGAACATATCAAAGGTGAAAACAATTCTCTTCCTGATTTTCTAACCAGAGAGTTTTTGCAGAACCAATGAGTGGCCCCTCTAGAGGGCGTGGCAGAGGCCGTGGGCAATCCCACCAAAGGCCTGGAAAAGAAAAGATAGTCACAGATGATGACCAACATCCGCTCCTTTTTAGTAGTAAGAACTCTATTAATTTAGCTGACATTTCTGATTTCATCCTTAATCAGAGGACTTCAGAACTTGTTCTTGCTATTGATAAAAATGACAAGAAGCAGGTGACTTCTCCTTGGGAAATTAAGTCCCTTTATCTTGGTAAGCATAACTTTGTTGTACAAGAAGGAAAAACCAGAGATATATACGAGGCGATCCTCGAAGTTACAGAATCTGTGGTGTTTAATCACACCCACACTAGCCTAAGGGATAATTCCCCCATTTCTTATAGCAAGGCCATCATTAAAAGATTCACCTCTCCCCGAGAATGGGGACTTCCTCCTATGGAATCGCGAAAATTAAGTTCGCATATATCCTACAATTATTGGGATTATGTCCGGGCTTGGACAAAAGCTTTTTACTACCAAAATTCGGAGCACAACCATATTTGGATTTTCTTTCTGTGCCCCAGTTCTTATAAAGAGCATTACCCAGGATGGGTCATCAATTGGTGGGACAAATTTGGTCCTAGAATTGATATCTTTCCTGATGAAATTACTAAGAAAGAACTATTTCTTCCTTGGACTCAATTTCATCCTAAACTAAGGGAAAATCTTTATGCATGCCCTTTTGGTCTTCATACCCTTCTGTTTTTTACCGAGACTGGTACTCCGTGGATAACCCGCTAGGACTTTCGTTGTAGAGTTAACCAATATAATTTTCCTCTACTCGAAAGAATTTTTTATTACAAATGGTATTGTAATATTAAAACCTTTAATATTAAATACTCCGTTTCTTTAATCAACAATAGCTTAATAAGCTACTTGGACCTGGTGAAAAGATTTCCTCCACCTCCAAATGCGACCTATGATCCCAGAACGGATTTCATTATTGATCTTTGGAACTCTCTCTCAGTTACATTCCCTGAGGCCAATCTTCCAGAGATTATTAGCAAGATATTCTTACATTTATATGGTCAGATACAAGAAGCCCTTACAGTTGACAAAAAAAACAACTATTTCTTCCGCCCGAACAATAATGCTCGTGTTCCTTTAATGGAAGCATCTAGTAGACAGCAAGCCGTTATCCCTTCCATTTCAACCCTTGGAGCCGCCTTCAAAACTTTGGAAACAGCTTTTCCAACACATGGAGGAAAACTCCCTTCCTCCTAGTGATGTCTTATCATTCATCACTTGAAGACAAAAGAACCTGTCATCCCTGACTGGCCCACCTGGCCCCAGCAGCCGACGCATATCGACAAAAGACTTTGTCGACCGAATATTACAGGTCCCACTAACCCCACCTACCTGACAGCTGACACTACCGGACAAGAGACTTTGCCTGGCACCAATAATTTTGGGTCCCATTTGGCCCCACTAGGGACTATTCCCTCTTGTATAAATTGAGGACTCCGCTTCCTCATTTCACACAACTTCTCTCTCTCTCTCTCTCTCTCTCTCTCTCTCTCTCTCTCTCTCTCTCTCTCTCTTATATTGTAATAAGTTGGAGAACTTTCCGGTCTTACTCCGGCGGACTCTAATAAGTTTGTAAGTTTTACTTTTGTTTTGTAATATATTCCAGTTTGATTTCCAGTTTCATTTCCGCATATTGATCCTCTTATTTATGGTATCAGAGCCATGATTAGCTAAACTGTGTGTTAATGTTTAGGCTAGTAATAATAATGGTCTGAAATTTAGGCCGTAACAGTAACTTACTATTCATATAAATAGTAAATTATTGTTCACCGGCATGAATAGTAAATTACTATTCACATTAAAAATCTAATTTAAATAAATATAATCAGGAGAAATAGAAATCTGGTTTTGATATGGACTGGTATTTGTCGCGTAGATGGGTTGCCGTGTTAGCCTGTGTGGCGTTGAGGCTTATTCCCGATGTAAACCGTTGACCACTGGGTGTCAGAAGTGATTTCTAATTCGGCTTATTATATTCATCTAAATTTAGAATTTTGATTTGCATATTATTTTCCTATTTCAGATCATGAGTTTATTACTATTCTAAATATTAACAGTTGTATTATGGAACTTAACCCCATGGATACACACACCAATTAATTTAAGTAAATAAAATATATTGTTAGGACTTCTAGTTTAATGTTAATTTAATCATAACGAATTTTATAAAAAGAAAGATTTAGTAATGTCAAAGGATTAAGAGTAAAGTATCGTATTAGTCCCTCACCTTTTGTCCTGTCTCAATTTCGTTCCTTACCTTTTATTTGTCTCAATTTTGTTCCCCAACTTTCAATTTGTTTCAATTTAATCCTTATCTTAACTTTTCATCAAAATCAACGCTAACTTGGATACACATTGTCTAATTTACCCCTCATGTTCACCCATCTTTGAAATTACTAAATGAATAAAAATATTAATATGGTATACACACTAATATATATACATATGTGAAAACAATTATAAAACGGTTATTTTTAATATTAATTTTTTTATCAAAAAATATCGTTCAACTTTTATTTTTTTAATAAACAAACGTTCATTTTTTTAATAACCAAACTGTTTTCTATTTACAAAATATTTTTTTTTTGTAACTAAAAGTCCAAATGTTATGAAGTTTTTATACAAATATTTTTTTCCTATATTCCGTATATATAACGAAACATGTTTTTTTAACAACTTTTTAACAAAACAATTTTTGTCATTTTTTATAAAACAATTTTCCATAACTATTTTTACAAAATGTTTTTTGTAACTTAAACAAAATTAATATTCAAAATAACCCTTTTTTTTCAGAATATTAAATTTTATTTTTCAAAATTTAAAGAATTTTGAAGTTTTCAAGATGAGACAAATTAATAGTTAGGTGCAAATAATTTAAACGCAAATCATCCTTTTTTTTAATTTTCAGGATATTAATGAGTACGCAAATAATCCTTTATATTAATCCATAAGTATATAAACAAATATTTATATATGTATATATATTAATATGTATACTATATTAATATTTATATTGATTTAGTAAATTCAAAGATGGATGAACATGAGGGGTAAATTAGACAATGTGGAGCCAAGTTAGGTTGAATTTTGATGAAAAGTAAAGATAATGGCTAAATTGAAACTAATTGAAACGTGGAGGATGAAATTGATACAAATAAAATGTAAGAGAAGAAAATGAGACAAGGCCAAAGACAATGGACTAATACATTACTCAACTAAAATTTAAATGGCTGTACTTGTGTTTAATAACGTGATAAATTGTCAACCTATATATATCTTAATGGGTGGTAACGGGTGAACGCGAGATGACATATTAAGGTAATTAATCGAGTTTTAATATGATTTTTTCACACGGTAAAAAGTCATCCGTTTAAAAACAAATAAGCCCGTCAACCGGGCTCTGTGGGTGAGCTTGCTCAGTCTCGATCCGAATTAGAACAACTTGGCTCAAGCTCGAGCTTGAGGCTTCTCGACTCAAGCTCGACTCATAAAATATATTGGGTTCGGGCCTGATTTGAGGAGGCCTGAATTGGATTTATCGAATAAAAAAAACCTCCCACAGATAACACCTTTTAATTTTTAATTCAAGTAATGATTTTTTTAGAAGACCTACATCCTTTTTATTATTATTATTTTTCAAGAAAACTTCAATCATCTTTCTCAAATAAATAAATAAAAACAGGGGGTCATGCAAGTAACTTTTTACATGTAATCATTTGCAATAATAAACTAATATGAAGAAAAAAAGTTAATACTAAAATAATTAAATATCAAATTATATATTTTTATATATACTAGTTGTGCCCACGTGCGTTGCACGTGTGGACGTTTCCAGATATTAATCTTCCACTGCAAATATGTGAAGAACAAAGTAATAAAAATACTCGCAACATATTATGTAGAATTTGTTTTGTTAGAATATAACATAAACTACTTAGTACGAAACGTCAATCATTACCCCAAAAACCAAACCTCCATTCAACTGTAAACTATACAAGATATTTCTATGAATACTCTAAATCTATCATAAACGAACTCAGAACTCCCTACTCAAAAGCAGGAAGAAATACACACAAACATGTATGTATATATAATCCGAATAAATATATCACAATGAAATTAGCTTGAAATGATTTATAGGGAAATATCATTAAAAAGAAAGTTATAAAAGAAAATTCCAAATCGTAGTTATTAAAAGATGACATTTGATAAAAACAGTGTGTAATCCTAAAAACTAAAAATTTAATGCTTAAATATGTTGTTTTTTACGTTTGTTAGGATTCAAAGGTTCTTCTTCCTCTTCAACTTTCAGAGCGAAGAACGTGGATGACATTATCCGAAGAACCTTTATACAACATTCTTGTTCCATTATATAATCCAATTGATGGATTTATATTTCGTAGAAGAATGATTGGACAATTATGTTTAAGTTTCAATGCGTGTGGTGTCAATCCATTCGGCATCAAAGAATTTAAAAATTCTTCTTGGTAATAGTTGTGCGTGTCATCCACAACTTTATCAAAGCTATTTAATGTCTTCAATTCTCCGGAAAACATATCAATCATCATATCATTTAGTGAGTCTACGTGCCCGTTTGTTGTTAGAAGAATTGTTCGATCTGTCAAGAAGTTTGGCGAGTTGGCATTTATATTTAATGATGGGAAGATAATGTCAATGAGAGACTGTTCGGGGCCCTCGTCATGTGTTTATGCATCCGTCCCATTGCCAATCCTTAGAAGGAAATCGCTAAGTGAGGAATCAATACCCAAATGTTCAATTACTTAATCATCACTATGAAGTTAAACAGAGCATTAGTTCTTTTTAGTCATTACATTTACATAATATGATGGATGGCGGGGACTATTTTTTTAGCATGTTGGTACGCGTCAGCGGTATGTATAAGCGGTATTATAAAATATTTTAAATAAAATGTACAAAAAAACAGTTTTAAACAATTTTTAAGTGCCCAAATATTTTATTTAAAAAAATTCTTTTAAGTAAAATCCAAGCATGGGAGTGTTTTAAGAAAATTGTTATAAAAATTCTAATAGTTACAAAAATTCTAATAGTTACAAAAATTATTTTATAAAAATAAAAAGTCAGTAGTTCCAAAACAGTAACTATTAGAATCTTAATTTTTTTTTAAATAAAATCTTTAGGCACTTAAAAAATTGTTTTAAACTGTTTATTTAAAACTGTTTTTTTGTACATTTTATTTAAAATATTTTATAATATGCGATCAAAATAAAATTAACACGACATGGCACGACACACCTCAAAATCTTAATTTTACGTAAAATGAATATGACACATATGAAAGTGACATGACACGATACAAAATCCCTTTTTTTACGAAATGCAAACACGACCCACTTTACGTGTTGTATTTTAAGTGGGTTGTGTTAGTATTTGGTAGAAAAATGAGATTTCGTGTTGTGTCATATTATTTTTATTGGTGAAAATAAGATTTTGAGGCATGTCGTATAATTTTTATTTTGGTTGGGCTCGTGTTTGGTTAAAAAAATAACATATATTGTGGCGTGACACTTTTACTTGGGTCGCGTTCGTGTTTTGTAAAAAAATAATATTTCAAGTTGTGTCATGTCACTTTTAGTCGTGTTGTGTCGAGTTGCTTTTATTTGAGTCGTGCTCGGTTATAAAAACAATTTTCAATTTAAACAAAAGTTTTTATTTGTTAATTTTTTTTTTCCAATTTTATGTAAAAACCATTTTTTAAAAAAAAGTTTTTAAATCTATCTTTAAAAAAATTTCTATAAAAGTATCATAACAATTTTTTAAATAATAAAGGGTTTTTAAAACTATCATAACAGTTTTTTAACAGTTTTTATAAAAAACAGTTATTTTTTAATTTTAAAAATTAAAAAAATATTTTTAAAAAAATACGATTTTTTTATTGAAAAAAATTAACAAATAATAATGTATTTGTTTGATCTTTAGAGCCATCCACTGATGTGTTGTTGAAGAATTTATTGATAAATGCTATTAAGATTTGCATTTGATTTGAATATTCGTACTCGTGTTGTTACGCTTTATTTATCGTCAATATATTTGTTGAGCATCTTTCCTGTCGTATTGTGTACTTTCCCATATTTTCTTTTAGTTGGCAGGTTAGTGTGAATTTGAGCGCTATGGACCAATTGTGATACTTTTAGCTTGGATTATTTTGAGAAGAATATTTTTGGAAGATTTGTATTATTTTATTGTGTTGTATAGATTATTGGTGATTTATATTATTTCGAGAGACTTTGTTGTATTGAATTTGAAGAATTGAGATTAGTGGTTTCGTTTATATTGTGAGATTTTTAGATGCTCTATACCTTGTTATTTGCGAATTTGGTTAGTTTTATCGATAGTGGCGCTCCGTTCGCTCTCCCCGGACGGGAAGTGTGTTAAATATAATAAAGTGTGAACTTGGTAATTCCTTAACTTAAAATATACATATAATTTTTTTGAAATTAACATTGAATTTAGAATTATTATAAAGCATGAATAGAACAATAATAAAATTGAAAATACAAAATCTGAGCACAAAAGAGAGACAACATTCATGAATGAGATAAATATGATTACAAAAATTATGTATTTGCTTTCAAATTAACAAATGCATACTTTTGATGGCAAATGAAAAATGAATACAAAATTAGAAAGAAAATTAAGAGTATTGATCTTGTTTTTTGAATAAGAAACAACAGCAACGAAGAAATTATACAATAGGAATCTGATGGGAAGATGAATGAACTTGAGCAACTGACTTTTGATTTCTAGGGTTTCAAAATGAATGTATTTGAAAGTTTTATTAGATGAATGTATTAGAAGAGAAAACATATAAAGTTGAGATTCATTGAATAATTTTAATTTTATAAATGTGTGAGACTAATATTAAGAATATAATAAAAAATATTAATTTAATAAAGATAATTTAATACTTTTAAGATTTGAATAACAAGTCTACATGCGTCCTATCACAATAACCGCCAATCGAAACGGCATGGGTAGTGATCGTAATTTCCTGATGTTAGTCGTTTATACATATTATATATACGTATATATATATATATATATATATATATATATGTATATATACCGTATTCCATTCAGTTTCGAAACCCCTTCATATTCTCTCTCCTGCCGCCACTATAGAGCCCTCAGGTACAACGCCACTCTGTTCTCTCTCTGGTGTTTCCTCTCTGTAAACACTCCACACACATTCATCTGAAGTCACCCCAAGTTTGTCTTCCCATATTTTCTTTTCACTATTTATTTTCTTGTACTTGCATAAACACACACACACACACACACAGCATGCACATTGTATTTTGCTCAATATTGTTTTATTACTCATTGCTTTTTAGGGTTTGAGTTTTGTTTTTTGGGTGCAAAATATATTGAATAGGTATATATCATCAAAAAGTTGTTTTTTGTAAACTATGGAGTTGTTTTGATTTTGAGTTATGATGTAAACTATTTCCATGGACTGATACTTTTTTCTTTTGTATAGGTTAGTTTCTGCCTTTTAGGATGATTTTACTGTCACGGTAGATTAGTGATTTTAGGGTTTCTATTGTTGGTTGGGAGGGACTAGTGCTTGTTGCATTTACATGTTATAAATTGTTTGCATTTACATGTTATGCTAATGCTATTAACATTACCAACAATGACATTGAAATTTAGGAAAACTATCTAGCTGTCATTCGTTATAAAAATATAATAGCTATTGTAGAACATCACTTTTTAAGGATTCACTCAATCAATGGTCAAGATTAAGACTGGTTCACTATCGTGGAATTTGGTTCGGTGATTACGTCCTAAAAAGGAAAGCGACTATGAATATGGGAAGACTCAAAATGAAAAATACGACTATTAATTTGGGACGAAGGGAGTAGTATTGAGTACACAATAAAGATTCTTCATTTATTGGTGCAAAGGGAATATTCTAGACATACGGATGTCAAGAGAGTGACGACATTACCCATGACACCACTTTCCACACAATCTTTATGGTTGTGGTAAAAGTCAGTTCACTTCTTGTACAAAGTCTATAGACGGTGCGAACATACTTGTGGATAGCCACCAATGCGTCTATCGCGGATAGATGGTAATAATTCACAAGATTAATAGGTTGGGGACGGGGACGACGAGCTGACAAGCTTGTGGATTTATCGATGGCATTGTTGGCATTGTTAAATGCAAACTCTGTTGATCCCAATATTGGGGAGTATACAAAGCAAGATCTCGACACTTTGGTTGACCATCTTAGTGCGATCGTCGGTTCGGGGGCGAAATGTTGTGGAGAATTCCAAGGAGGCTTTGCTAAAAGTGACCCGTGAAATGATGGGTGAGAAACCATGCACAATCATTGAAAAGTTTGATGAGCCCTAGTTGGAAGAGTTAATACTTATAAAGACAAGACTTATGCCCACTTCCCCCTTTCCACTTCTCCCGCACAAAAAAAGCTATGCTCATTGTTTGGGTGCATATGATGAAATGTGCCTTTTAGAAACAATTTATCTACGAAGATAGAGTCATGGCCACGGGCGAGGGAGACTAACAATGAGTTACATAGAAATGCCTTGTGATTGCTTTGGGGATTTACAAAGTGGTACAAAGGTCGACTCCAAAGTGTTGCCCCTGAAGGGGTTTGTGTTGTGGATGTCAATTTCACTCGCTCGTAGCTAGGGCTGTAAACGGATATTCGAAAATCCGCATCCGTCCGATATCCGAATCCAAATTTGCGGATATTTATCCGAAAATATGGAAACGGATATGAATATGGATAGTCTATAAAAATATCCGAGAAAACGGATACGGATACGGATAGTACTAGTATCCGACACGGATAATCCGTATTCGATGCGGAGTATCCATTTTATCGGATATCCGTTTTACCAGATATCCGTATCCGTCAAACATATGTTTAAAATATTACTAATAATATTAGTATTAGTATTAGTATTACTAATAAAATAATTTAAAAAAAAATCAATTGTTTATTCCCTTAAATAAAATAAACATATACTTCACTCAAAACAAAAACACCATAAAGTTATTATTTTATTGGGTATATTATAAAATATCATGTATTAATATTTTGTTGGGTATATTATCATGGAGTTACACTAAAATTATAATACACCCTATCACACACAACATACACCCCTAAAGAACATATACTCCACTCAAAAAAAAAAAAAAACTAACTTCATTTCATTTCTCTTTTGTACAAAATAAGATAAAAGAAATCCTCATGTGGTTGTTCGTTAGTTTCCTTAATTATAAGTAAATGTAAGAGAGAAACAAAAAAGAATGTAAAAGAGAAACATAATAGAATGTAAGAGAGAAACATAAAAGTAAAGAAATGATTTTGATTGTGATGAGAACTGAAGTTAACAACAGATATATTATATACAAAATAAAAATGTATACTTATTAAAATAAAAATATCAGTATGTTTTAAGGACAAAAGGTCAATGAGGTTATCATTATAAAAAAAATTGATTTAATATAATAGGTGCATAGTTATTTCTACTATCATGGAATGCGACTGTTATTTTTTTTTTGATGGCTTGAAGCTTATATGGTTGTAAAGTATGGATGACTTTAAGCCATAATATCATTATGGAATGGTACTATTATTATGGAATCCATAATTGTTGGTGTTAGGAGACAGTAATTTTATTATATATTTGTTTAGATTGGATTGGATTTAATTGGATTGAATATTTTAATAGTTATTTTTTACGATGACTAAATAATGTAAACTGATACGGATATTATCCGAATCCGAGGTATTCGAGCGGATACGGATATGGATAGTTGTTTTAACTATCCGGGCGGATTCGGATACGGATACGGATAGTACATTCAGATAGCGGATACGGATATGGAAAATATGGTATCCGTTCCGTATCCGTCCGTTTACCACCCCTACTCGTAGCCTTTTCTCTTTTGTTTGAGAATGATATTTTGGATTCGGGTTTGAAAAACTCAAATTGAGTTGGTGTAAAGCAACCAATGTTTTAAAATGATAGTGTGCGATTTAGGGTGAAAAACCGACGTTGCTCTTTCAGATTTGCGCGAGTCACCGATAGCGTGCGCTATTGATGACGTGCACGCGACTTGGACGCTATTTGTGTTCAAGTTTATTTAGCAAAAAATCATCAAAACTACGTACTTTTGTTATTTTCTGCACTTTTTTTTTTCTTTTTTTAATCTTTGGAAGCCAAGTTGTGAAAAAAGAAATCTACCACACTTAAAACGTAAAATAAAAAACTCTTATCTCTGCTCCTTATCTGAAAAAGCCACCCCGACTTAGAAAAACCCACCCCGACCAAGAGAAAAACTTTAGCCGACCGGAAAAAACCCACCTCGACGGGAAAAAAAGCCTCGCCGACGTGAAAACCCCTCACGCTGACCGGAAAAAACCCACGCCGGCTGATATTTGCTCCTTATTTTTTGTTCAGTTCTGTCGTAATTCTTTTTTAACTTTAGTAATCAACTATTTTTTATTGCATTTTATTTTCAGTTAACAATAAAAAAAAAAGATTTCTGCTGGAAATATGAATTTGCTTACTTTATTTGAGAAAATGTGATGGTGGGGTCTAGAATTATATAGTAATTTAAGAACCTATGACTTTCAAGTGATGTAGTATTTGATTTTGAATACTTTTTTGAAGTTATTTATTTGTATTTTTAATTATAAAATTGAAATTCTCGAATTGCTTGCGCAATGCACGACACGATTTACGCGATGCACGCTCGAGACCAAAACGTTACACCTTGCGCGAACGCGATTTAAAACTCTGAAAGCAACCCAACATACTCGAATTGTATATTGTTTAGCAATATATATATATATATATATATATATTACCAAGAAATGATTAGAGAAATATATTAAGTTCTATTCGTTTATTAATAATCATGTAAGTTTGCAAATTGCAATTTATTGTTTACAAACTCAGTGCATTAGACACATTAATAAACATGTTGGGTTGGGTCTTGTTCGGGTTTTGTAATCATTTTGAGGCGACTTTGGATTTTGTGAATAAGTCATTTCGGGTTTAGGGCATGTTATGTTCCTTAACGGGTCGGGTTAAGGTTTGGCATCACATCATGATCCAAAAATCCTCTCTCGCAAGGAAGGGTACGGGCAATGCCATTGTTCCTGGCGAGGCCACCGACATAAATCTCAAATATTATCTTCTCTTAAAGAGAAAAGGGAATACAAAGGGTTGTGTCCATAGTTGTCAAAATCGTATGATTCGCGATTCGAATCGTACGATTCGATTCGATTCTCACATAAAACGATTTAAATGGAGTTGAGAATCGTATAGGGCTAAAAAAATCGGACTGAATCGGCGATTCACGATTTGAATCTTACGACGATTCAAGCCCGATTCACTTTTTTTTTTCGCGATTTATTTGCCTTATAACCATACGTGTGTTTTAATAAAACAAATAAAAAAGAAGCAAACAACAAAGGATACCGTTAAGAAACCGAGTTTTAGAGAAAAACATGTTCTCTTGGCTCGGTTATTATCAGCTGACTTTTCTTGTCTATTCTCTTGGCTGAATGTCTTTTATCTTTTGCTTTTTTTTTTTGTTATAAAGCCTTCGTATTTGTTATAAAATCTTTGAAGGTATATTTGTTTTGTTGTTTTAAATTAATATTGTTTTATAGTTAATCTTAGTATTTGTTTTATTGTTTTAAATTAATATGGTTTATTATTTTAAATTAATATTGTTGTAATTTTGTAGGCTGTTTTGAATTAATATTGTTAATCTTAGTCGGTAGGTTGTTTAAAATTTTTGGAAGTATTTGTTTTACAGTTTTATTATTTTAAATTAATCTTAGTATTTATTTTATTGTTTTTAATTAATATGTAGGATGTTTTAAATTAATATTGTTTTAAATTAATATGTAGGTTGTTTTATGATATATTTTTGTTTTTCACATTTTTAAGCTTAAAATGAATGAAAACATATGCTACGGTTAATTTTTTTGATATATTTTGGTATATTATCATGTGCTACGATTAGTTTTTTGTCATATTATGCTTAATTACCAATTCTATAGTGTTAAATCCCATTTACGTATGTTTTACTACATTTTTATCAATTGGTTCCGATTGACCGATTCGATTCACGATTCGCGATTCGGGGGGTAAACGATTCACAATTTGACAACTATCGTTGTGTCACGAAATGGAAACCCATCTTATAACGATAAGTCTTTTGAGACATTATTGTGCTGCTTTTAGGCCGAGAATTTAGGGCCAAAGTACACATCGATGACATATAATTCACGCATCTCGTATGAAACCTTGTTGTGGACTACTACCAAAATGTCAGTACGATGCGTCAACAACAACTGAGGGCATCCATGATTTTTTGATTGTTATTTTTGACAGTTTTAAGCTGATTTTTTTGAGGAGTACCCTGTATTGTCTAGAACCTATAAATTAGTTGCGGACTTATATAGCGGCGTCTTTAACGGATCCTATAAACGACATTGTTTGCATTAATACGAACATTTTTTTCTCTTTATTTTAATGCAAAAACGATGTCGTTTTGGAGGAGTCCATTTTAAAGTTTGGTTTTGTATACATATATATATATATATATATATATATATATATATATATAAAGTCGTAGTTGTCAAATTAATTTATTAATAACAACAAAACCCTAAAACCAAAAGGATGCATTGGAATCAAGCCATAACCTAACTTCATTCATTTTTAACTTTTCTTCTTCTTATTATGCATGAACTCAGAAAATATTTTTTTATATGATGACATTATAATTTATTAAATTTTATTAGTTATTGGTGCCCAATAGTGTCCGCAAAGTGTCTTAGTTGTGTCCGCGAAGTATCCCCTTCTTTAAAACTTCAAATAAGTCCGACACACCACATGGAGTGTCGGACACGTGTCGGCGAAGTTTCGTACCCGTGTCGGAGTGTCCGGAGTGTAGATACGGGTATGTCACCTCCAGAGTGTCCATGCTTCATAGATTTTAACCCTCATTTTGACGCCAAATTATAAATACACTCCATTAAGATCAATATGTATTTTGTTATACTTTTTTCGGCAAAGAAAAATCGTAGTCATATGTTTGTAACACATTGTTTTTAATTGTTTAAATTACCCATATTTTTCTTCAAAATATCACGGTTTAACTTAAAAAAAAGATTGTACAATTATTTTTAAACACACTGCGGTATTTATGTTTTTGAATTGTGTTTTCGCCTGATAGGACACGAGAGGACATGAAATTATGTTTTCTCCCTAAAACATGAACACAATTAATGATTTTCACACTCAATCAAACACGACAATTCAAGAAAAATGATTAAAAAATGAATAACACGACAACTCAGTACCATGAGTCATAGTTTAAACACGAATGCGACACGACGTTTAGTTTTAATATCCCGACAAAGACGACATGAAAATGACTTATCGTGTCAATTTCTTGTGAATTTTGTATCGTTTCGTGTCGCGTTTTCTTCTATTTCGTGTTTAATTAGGTGTAAAAATCATTAATCATGTTAGTCGTGTTTTAAAAGGGCCGTGTTTGGTAAAAATACATGATTTCATGCCATGTCGCATCTTATGCTAAAATAGTCCTTGTCGTGCTGTGTCAGACCAAAACGCAACCCCAAAACACGAATATCACTGCATGTTTAAAAAAAATTGTACAATTTTTTTAATGTTTTACCGTGGTATTTTGAAGTAAATTATGGGCAAGTTGAATAGCTAAATTTATTATGTGTCGCAAAAGTTTGGTTACGATTTTATTTTGCTAAATAAAGCATTGTAAATCAATATATAAATTAATAAAAGTCTTCCTTTATAATTTGATGCCAAAATGGGGGTTAAAATGAATATTTTGGGGTTTTTCGTCAAAGTTAATGAAGAAGTTAACAAAAAGGCCAATTGTGTAGCGTTACTATAGTTCAAGGGCTAAATCTTTGAGTAAATATTTAGGGGCCAAATCATTACAAACTCCAAAGTTTTAGAACCATATGTGTAATTTGCTCCAAAGTCAAAATACACTACATAAACTTACCTAAAAATGGTCAAAGAATCTGAGGCTTGACCTGGATGAAATTTGAAGTTGTGTCGATAGTCCAAATCCATGATCGTTAACTCGTACAAACCATCTTTTGTCTTAAAAGTTGTCATCCACTCTTTCGAATCTAATCTCATTGACCCGCTCTTCAACTCGACTTTGAAGAAAACATAAGGCTTTGTGTAATTGATTGAACATGTCCTCCAGGTGAGGAATGTGATATTGGTACATCACTGTAATCTTGTTGACAAACTTGTTATCGATTAAACATATGCAACACTTATGGGGCACAAATGTCCTGCACATGAATCCAAGAGGCCTTGAACCTCCAATGGGGTATTGACCTTTTGGACAGGTTGATTGGACTAATGAGAGCTTAATGATGGCTTCTTTCGCCTTTGTAACAAAGGGGTGGATCGAGGATGGAGGGAGTGGAGTTGTTGTATTAGCTAAAGTGAATTTGCCCAAAGGGTTGAAACTGCGCAAGGAGATTCTCGGATGAACTTATAGGCATAGAGATTGGTGGCTTGCCTTGGAAACTCCTCATGCTCGGTCGGGTACATCACGGGGGTGGGGTGGGGAGAGGGTAAAAGGGGTCTAGGAACGAAATCAATAGTTGTTAAATGTCATTATAGGGAAACTCATCGTTTGTGGTGCAAACATCTCAAATATGAATCCAAGAGGCCTTGAACCTCCAGTGGGGTATCGACCTTAAGATGGGAAAATTGGACTAACGAGAGCTTAGAACATGTTGGCCTTTTCCTCTTCGGTAACTAAAGTGGAGGATCGAGGATTGAGGGGGTGGAGCTCTTGCATTAGTTGCAACCGAATATGTTCACCATGATGCTGGAAGGTGTAGGTATTGGCATGGGCGCTTTAGTAACAATTGACAAACTCTTATTTCCACAATCATGCATAGGTGCTCATTCGAGTGCAAATCAATCGAGAATGACACAAGGCACTAGCTACTCGGAGAAAATGATCTTACTTCGCCAAGCCACTCAACGAGACAAGGCGTAGTAATTTTATAAAAGGCTCCGCCTAGGCGCAAGGCACGAAGTAGGTGTCTCGCCTTGGGGCTAGGTGACAAGAAAGCGGTTCAAGTGAAAAATCACCGCTCTTAAAAAAATTACCAAGTTTTACTTAAAAAGTACGCAGTGCAATGTATGGTTGTTATGTATATATACAATGATTATAGTATCTTTTATTCCCCAATTTTTGTAAATGTTACTAAATTTTATTTTATACAACATCATTGTTTATGCGTAATATTTCGATTCTTGGTTTTAGGAATTAAATATTGATTGGACAAAATATTTTTCTGTGTAATAGTTATACACTTTGTCTTAGTGTTAGCTATCTTCTATGTATGTACGGGACTTCAAAGAAATTTAGTAATGTTAAAATTGTAGGGTATTGAAGTATTGTTACCAATATGCATGTGTAAATCATTGTTAGATTCTTTGTAACATAAATTGCAATGCGTACATGGTGTTGTGTAAAAAATAAAAGAAAAATGCCTAGGTGGCCATCAACCGCATGCTTACCACTTAGCTCATTTAGAACATTGATGTAAATAATAAATTGGGGTATATTTGTAATATTTTATTCTTAATTGTCTTTTGTCATATTTAGTGATTAGATATTATAGTTGGAATAGAAATTTGTAGAAGGTTCCATTAGTGTTATGACCACTCATGCGAACTTATCTCTTGAAAACTCATATTTGGCTAGCACCTTTTAGAAGCCTCTCCCAATACATATTTGTGCTTGTGTTTTCTCTTCTCTGCATCCAATTTTTGGTGTTTGCATCAAATTGGTATCAGAGCAAGGTGAGCTCCTTAGTGTGTGTGTGGGTGTGCGTTGCCCTTGCATCGCCATTGATGGGTCCGTGGAAGAAGATTCACACGGTCAAATCTAATGAAAACTTGTTGCGTATGTTAGACATCTTTCCACAAGTTTGGAGTTGCTGTTCTATTAAAAACGAAGAGTGATTCGTTGCGAGCCAGCCACATGCTGCCACTTAATTATTTTCTGAAGCAGTTGCGATGGTCATTGTCCCATATCGGCAGCCAATGGAGATTACTCCAAAATTGTTGCTCGAACCTTTTCCCATGCAAACCCTCTGCAAACCCTAGGGTTGCGACACCCCTCCTCTATGAAGCACGGACTCGATACATAATACGTGTTTTGACAAGACAAGCGACACGTGACACGTGATTTTTCAAAAAATTAGGATGCGACACGCTAGGATACGTATAATATATATATATATATATATATATATTAATCAAATAAAACAGATATTTCCCATTAAATATATTATTATAGCATCCTTAATATGAAATTAAGAAAATGAACCATACAAAACAAAATTCAAATACAGTTTAACATTAAAAATCATAAATAAAGCAGAATCACCATCACATAAGAAAAAAAAAAGGTGTCTTTTTACGTGTCCTAGCGTATCCTTTTATGTGTCCTAGTGTATCCTTTTACTTGCCCTAGCATGTCGACAACATGTCCCAGCGTGCCCCAGCGTGTCGACGTGTCGGAGCCTATCGCGTGTCGGACTCGTGTCAAAGTCGATTCGTGGCTTCCGAGAGAGTGTTCCTGCTTCATAGCCCCTCTAGCCCCCACCAGTTTCTTATCAGATTCACAACCTCACCCCAGGGTGCGAAACAAAATTCAAACACACTTTAACATTAAAAATTATAAATAAAGCAGAATCACCATCACATAAGAAAATAAATTAAAAAAAAAATAAAGAATGTGTCCTTTTTCGTGTCCTAGCGCATCCTTTTACGTGTCCCAGCGTGTCGACAACATGTCCCAACGTGCCCCAGCTTGTCGATGTGTCGGAGCATGTCGCCTGTCGGACTCGTGTCAAAGTCGATTCGTGGCTTTCGGGAGAGTGTTCGTGCTTCATAGCCCCCCTCTAGCCCCCACCAATTTCTTATCAGATTCCCAACCTCACCCCAGGGTGCGAAACACCATGAAATCCAACCCCCAACGTGCTGCATACCGTCATAGTCGTCATTGTTTGACACAGAAGAGGATGATAATACGGAAGTAGAAATTGAGTTTGATGATAATGAATCTAAAATTGAAACAGACGAAGATGAGGGCTCAAAGGAGGACAACCCCCCTTTTGATGTTCTTCTTGGGCTTCGACAAAGTTACAGTTTCATACGACGGGCCACAAGTCAACATCAATGGTCTCGAGCCCTAACAATTGCTGATTTGACTACCAAAATGCTCCCTATTATTGTTGTTGACAAGGGTTGTGATGTTGAGATTGAAGGAGACAAGTCTGATAATGACGAAGGTCTAGTGAAAACCCTCTATGAGGTTTGCAAAACTGAAGTGAGTGGTTTTAATCTTATGGACCCAAAATCAGAAAAGATTTATTTTTTTGGTCTCGAAGAAATAGATGTACTTCCAGCTTTAAAGAAGTTGGAAAATATTTCAATTGAGCCCCTACTCAGCCGAGACCACACTTCGCATTCTCCAGCTTTTGATCAGACAGGTCTTTTGGAGCCTCATACTCGACCTAGCCGAGACCATTCCAGACGACATCTTCATCACGTGCGATACAATACTCCAATATGGCCATTCCACGTGGATTGACAGTTATAACCGAATCACATGTGCACGTGGGGAGAATATATATTTCATCATGATCTACATGTGATAGCGACAGGTGGCCTAACCTCATTGGATAATGTATACTGTACAAGCTTCTTACATGCTTGGGGGGTGCATTACAATCACCCAAGCACTATATAAGCTTGTCTTCTTGAAACCCTAGCCAGGGCTCTGTTGAAATCAAAGTCTAGAGAGAAAGTTGAGTGACTTGTATCACAAGGCCATTAGAGCCATTTTCATAGTGAAGTTCCTCACACCTGCACAGTGTGACAGTGGAGACACAGTGGAGTAGGCCAAATGGTTGAACCACTTACTTTATAGTCTCTATCTCTCCATTGCCTCACCTCCTTTTTTATTTATATTGCTGTTTATTCACCATTGTTGCACCTTCAAGGTTGTTTTGGATTGAGCTCTTACTATATTACTTGGTGGTATCACAACTGGTATCATCAAGAAGCTATGTTGATGTTTGCTTTTTAAATTGTGGTAGTTGTGGTGTTCACACTTTTTAGAAGGGTGCTTATTTTACCTCTTAGTGGTGAATGAGAGTCACAATTTGACATTCAGTTTTATGATGCAAACTTAATGCTGAATAATGATATTTCTGTATAATTTTGTGCTTATTATATACTTACATGACATGTGTAATTTAGTATAAAAACAGGGCTTATACATATAAACATATATATAGGTCCTATTTGAAAAGATTTTTTATAAATAGGTCCATTGACTCGTTAAACATTAATTAGGTCTTATTCCTCATTTTGGAATTTTGTTTGACAAATCTATCATTTTTCAACCAGTCATCCGTGACTATTGGGGGGAGTTTCTTTAAATAGTTAAACATTTTTTTTTCTTCTTTCAATCTTCAAAAGGCTTTAACTTTTGATTTTTAAATCCATTTTTCGCATAATTACTATTTTTGAAATTTACTCACGGACATCTATCGATCACTATAAAATTCTTAAAAAAGAAGTGCATTACAGTAAATATTTACCATGTTAACAAATTTTACAGCGATTTTGCTCTGACAATATATATTTACTGTGATAAGAAATATTAATTA
This sequence comes from Sambucus nigra, assembly GCA_949130495.1. Taxonomy (NCBI): domain Eukaryota; kingdom Viridiplantae; phylum Streptophyta; class Magnoliopsida; order Dipsacales; family Adoxaceae; genus Sambucus; species Sambucus nigra. The sequence goes on along the minus strand of OX422219.1, from coordinate 401,376,885 downwards.
TTAGTTTAATACACAAACATAAAGAGCATTTACTTGTAGTAAACATTTACAATGAAAATACAAAACAACAAGAAGATTAAAACTAATTTAATGTTGTATATATAGAAACAGTAAATATTTACTGTTGGAGAAAATTTAAAGTGATCTGGAGGTTTTCTAAGTATCTACAGTGAGTAAAAACACAATTACAGGAGGTTTTCACGGGACAGTATATATACTGTCAGAAACCAGTGTTCTGAAGACTTTCCTATCATCGATCACATTCATACCCATTTCGATTCTTACCCAATAATATTTGCACCGATCCTCCCCAGATAACCGATAGACATCTGGCTACCTTAAGAGAGTCGTAGTTACTCCCGCCGTTTATTCGCGCTTGGTTGGATTTCTTCACTTTGACATTCAGAGCACTGGTAGAAATCATACTGCGTTAGCATTCAGGGACCATAACAATGCTTTGTTTTAATTAAGTAGTCAGATTCCCCTTGTCCGTACTAGTTCTGAGTCGACTGTTCGACATCCAACTAGTTGGTCAGGTTGCCTAGCACGAAGGCAATGTCGGTCAGGTATGCCCAAACAGACGAACAAGTCGGTTGACCAATTCCAGTGCACCAAGGCAACGTCGGCCAGGTGACGCTCCAAACTGCGAATGACTCATTAAATCAGTTCTACTTTGTTTGATGGTACCAGCTACTCGGATAACCGTAGTAATTCTTGAGCTAATACTTCTTTGCCCATCACTACAACATAAACACCACCAAAACATTAAACTCCGCCATCAATCGGAAACAACCCATCGTTGCCCGCTTCCCAATCACCGCCCCTAACACCACAACAGGAAAAAGTAAACAAAGAGAAGAGGGAAGAGGAGAGAATTCAAGAGCCGAAATCGCCAATCTCGTCATCTCTGGATGGGACTTAGATAAGTGCAAACTCTTCAAATAGGACCTAAATATAATAATTCCTTTAGAAACCTGTAATAATAGAAAATAGTCCCATGAAAATATTTCTAATACTGAAAACTTAAGAGGTTCAAACAAACAAGATCCATTTAAAGGTTCATTCGGACAAGAAACGAACAATTTTTTTAGCATTTGGAATTCAATTTTAGGTTAAAAAACAAATGACCCAAGTGTGAGGTTCTTTCTTAAAATTATCTATGGTGGTGGTGGGCCTTATGGCCATCCTAAGCATCGGTTTTACAAAGGGGTCTTGAGATCATTTGTTTACCAGCATTTTTTCTTTTGTATTACACGTCACGTCATCATTCATTACTTGGAACTCAGGGGTATATATGTTGGAAGAACTTGTGGCTTTAACAAAATTGATATTGATCATAATTTATTTATGAAATTTATTATAGTGTGATTTGACTAAAATGATGCAAATGGTGCATTTATTGCATTTTCCCTAATCTTGTATTTTGCTCTCGGTAAATCTATCATGCGAACACATAAATGTTGTGTATAGGAATTGCAATCTCAGCTAGCATTGATATGTTGAATGATAAATTGTAATTAGTAGATTAATCGATAGTAGTTAGTCAAAATGACAAGTTTTAGGCCTGTTAGTAAATGGACAGTAGAAGCTGTCTTCACATGATGGGTATGAAAGCTACCATGGTTGAGAGCTTTTATCAACATGCCATTGTTGTATGGTGTATCATGTTGAAGCATTAAAAAGTTGTTGACTGATCAATTCTTTTGTTCATATTCACCAAAAGTTAGAGATTTGGAGTTCGTTATGTTGAAATTGGCTGCCAGTTTGCCAGTTACATATATTTGTAGAACACTATATGCTTTAAACTCGCTCTCTTCCTTTTTTCAAAGAAATAAAAGCGGAATGAGTTGAATCGTGATTGGATGTAAAGTTGGCAATAAGACCAAGATACAGTAAGATACTGTTGGAGTAACTCTGTCAAGAAATAAGTAAATTTACTCGAGATGGTTTGTTTTATTGAATGAACAAATTGGAAGAAGTTAGAGACAAGATGATTTCGACACGCAGACCCAAGAAGTTTGGTAAAAGAAAAAACAAAAGTGTGATTGCATTTATTGCTGCTCAATGCAACTGAAAAAACTAAACAATTCTACAGGGAAAAGTCTTTGTGATATTTTCTCAAGGAACAATGAATTATATTGATGTAAATTCTTAGATTTAAACTCACTAGGCTTTTAAATCAGGAGGTTGTAACAATCTGTCTCTAGTATTTTGATAAATGAGTAGTTTCTTCAAGAACTGTTGATGCCTGAGTTGAATGTTTAGATTGGGTTACTATGCTTTTTGCTAGTTTCAGCTTGCCTGCATGAGGATTGCTTGTGATGTTCTTTCTTCCCCTTCTAGTTTTGACAAATGTAGTGTCTGAGTTCTTATCTTCTTTTCAGAAAATATTTCCTTTTTTTTTTATTTGTTTGCAATTATGGCCTATTGTCACAGGTTCTGCAATGGGAGAGTTGTTCTTGAACTCAGATAAGCCACTTAACAAAGGCGAGTATTATTTTTTCGGTACTTCTCTCTGTTTATATGCAGTAGTTGAATCACATCTGCCAGAGTAGTCACTTGTAATGATGTAAATCGAAGTGCAGTGGAAAAATTACCAAGGGGCAAACTTACAATCAATTGATGAGTAAAACTGACATGACGCAGTGGAATAATAACACCCACACAAACATGCAGCTTTAAACTCTCTTAATTTTATTCAATTCAATAATGCCTGAAAAGAGATATCAAACCTCCTTTATAGGCAATTAAAATGTCCTAAAAATTAAAAGCTATAAAGTTAATTTGGTATCTAGGAATAATTTCTGTAAAGCAAATTAAGGAAATATGGAAGATATAAGGAATTACCTGAAAGATAATCATATCCCAAACACTTTTTTAAAATTCTCTCCCGAACCAACGCACAAGGCCAGCTGACTCGTCCTCTTTAAACTCCTCAATTATCTTAACTAATAAAGAAAACAACAAATAAAAAATGGATAAATTAAAAAATAAAATAATTATTATGCTTCCCCCTGCATTCTCATCACTCCCCCCCTTTTCGAAAAATATCGCCCGTGATCTTCAAAGCGGGGATGCCTTTGGTTTATGGTAAGATCTCGAACTTGGGCCAGGAGGAGAAGGCTTGATGAACCTCACCCGTTGATTCTTCAATCTTTTGCCCTGTCAATGATCAAATGCTGTTATTTACCTCTTTTGTAGCAATTCAATACCTTGGTCAATCCATTGTCGATCATTGTCCTATTATGTTAGACTAATGCCCAAAGATCTTTGCATTTAGATTTGAGAACATGTGGACTAGACATAAGGACTTTAAAGAGAATGTAAAAAGGTGATGGAATGGAAAGTATGGAGGCTTTACAATAATGAGGCATTTGAAAGGTTTTAAAATTAACCTTGTGTTGGGTGACGTGAGATTAGAAAACAAAAATGTTTTGAGGAAAATTCGAGATAGATTTACTAGTGAGAGCTCTATTAAGGGAAGAGAAAAGATAAGAGAAATCTCATCTTACAAGTAGACTTGGGATATTGTGATGGAAGATGACTTGTCTTATAAACAAAAGGCTAAAGTGAAGTGGAATAATTCAAACTTCTTTTAGAATATAGTGAGCGGGAAAAAACTAACAAAGCTGAGAGTGCGCTTCTGTTCAATGCCTCAACTTATTTAATTAAATTCCAATTTTATCTACAGTTTTGATCAAACCCTAAACATGCATCTAAAGTGATTGAAATCAATAAAAACTATCTAGCATGCAGTCCAAACAATCACAAACACAGATTTGGGAATTTTTTTCAAAAGGGGCAAAACCATTTATTTCACTATATATAGTAAACCTCGACTTACATATACATAGAGAAATACAGTGTGTTTGACTGATGAATACTCGCAGGCGTCGGTTCGTTGTCTTCAACAAGAATTCCCTCAAGAACTCCAATGGTTAACAAGAGATCCCTCAAGAGCTCCAACAGTCAGTAATGGAGATAGCCTTTCTTCTCCACAAGATTTACTCCAAGAATGGGTAATATGAGTAAATGGGTTTAACAATGATTCACATATATGATTTGGGATATTTGGGTGAATCAAAATAGGTTTTAGCTCAAAAGATGAAGTCTAAAAACGCAACAGTTTTGCAGAAAACGGAGTTGTAAAAGACTTGCAAAAACCTAATTTTAGAGCAGTAAAAAATAAAAGGCGGCTCAATGTTGTTCGAACGACACTAGATGTCGTTAGATACCTTAAGAAACGACCTTAAAAACGAAGTATTAAAAACTAAAACAGCACGTGGTCGTTTGATGCATTTAAGAAACGAGGTATTGCGCCACCTAAGAAACGACAAGTGTCGTTTGATGAGGTTGTTAGAACGACATACAAATGTCGTTTGAGCGACTCAAACAAAAATATATATTTTTTATTATTTTTTAAATAGCCAGCCTTGATTTAATAAAAGAATTATCAGTTATAAAACCATTTAAAAAGTCTCCCAAATATAAACGTGAATATTATTAACTCCAATTAAACATTGTACTTTTAACAAAATGGAGTTAGTGGAGACCCGTTGAAGATGCACGACGCACGTTGAAGATGATGGGTGCGTGTTGATGAAGATGGGTGCGTGATGATGATGCGTGCTGCTAGAGATTCGGATGATGGACGTCAAGAATGAATTTGTGAAGAAGTGCCTAATGAAGTGGTATGTAGCGGTATACGACATATCAACTGTGATCTAGGACAACTCAGAAGTTCCTAGATTCTAGACGGACATTTATAAAATCATGTCCTTACAAAAGCAAATGCTCAAGTTGTAGAGAACGGGAATTTTGGAAGAAGAGGATGAGATAGTTAAAGAAATTCTCAAAATTTTGAAGCACTTTTTTGAAAATGCCAATAAAGAGTGTAGGTATAGAAGGGGTGGAGTAACACCCAATCAGTGAGGAATGGCTTTTTGTTTGGAAAGAAGATGAGGAAATCAAAGGAGCAATTTGGGATTGTTGTGGAGAGAAATCTCTAGGGAGGAGGTTGGAAGTTCAAATAAGTTGAGGAAAAATATACTATACTTTAATTTGTTCGCTATTAATGGCTACAAACCTTCTTTATGACACGTGTTGAAGAAAAAATATTAATGGGATCTTAATTTTTACTCCTTTTGTACTTATTAAGTGTCCACTATTCCATTTTGTTTCTTCTCAACTTAACAAACCTATTAGTATATAAAATTGAGATTCTAAAGTTTCCCCTCCCTGTAGACTGTAGTAGTATTCATGGGAGAGGAATGATCCAAGTGCATGTATTGCATTCCAAAGGTATTCATAATTGTTCGAAGAATAAATTTTGAAAGTAATTTTTTTCCTTGTAATGTCTCTCTTTCAAATAAAGATCTTCATCTGGGACAGAGGTAGTATTAAAAAAGCACCACAAGAGAGGATATATACATGAAAATGTGTAGAAAGCTTCTAATAGACTAATTCTCATTCTTAAAATAAACTATCCTCAAATGCCCTCTTGGTAATTACATATTTCCATTTTACTTGAAGGAAAAAAGCATTATAAATATTTTTTTATGTGATTAACTCTTTAATGGTCGAAAATTGACTTTGGCGAGATAGCTAAAGTCAAAATCACCCATGAATTTTTTACTCGTAACACTACCCGTATTTAATACTAACGTGGATTGGTGCCCTTATTGTATCCATAGTTTTGCCACTGTCGATGGACATCATGCATTATCTTCACTGAATTTCGAAAATGGGGTGATTAATATAAGTTTGAATGAGACATATTATTTTGATGCCCCAAAAGAGCTATTCATTGAAATGAAGGGACTTTAGGCCGATAAGTTTTCTTTTTAGTTTATATAATTTTTTTGCAAAGTTTTGGGTACTAGACTTGGTATTGGATGAAACAATCTCTAGAAGTTAATGGGATCATGTGAGAGAAACTGACCTTGAGGTTTCTGTGTGGGTTTGGTTGATGCACTTTATTTACTATTTGTTTTATTAGTTTGTCTTTATTTAGTAGGAGTTGATATATATGTAGGAGCTTGTAGCTTTTTATTATAAAAAAGGCTATTGGCCACTCGTAGTAACCATTTAATAAGAATTTAGTCAATTAGTATTACAGTGTCATCGATGGTAGCAATGAAGAATGACGAGTCGGACAAAGGGTAGAGGAACTTAACCGTGGCGCCTCTGGATAGCTCAACCACGCCGCCGCCCCTTATTGCCAACAACAAACCCATCCAACTTTACACATGGGCCTTCAACTAAAACGCATGTTAGCCCATGCCTATGCTAGATCCCCCACTATGATATCCTGTATAATTAAACACTTAGGTTGATTAAGCCTAACTATAAAATCATACAAGTATTAAAATAATATAATACCATTCTCAGCATGGAGAGAACAAACGAAAGAGTAGACACATGATATGGAAATGATATGAAAACCCTTGAGTGTAAACTTATAAAAAAAGTTCAGTCTTTAAGTGAAATGCAAAGTATCCCAATAAGATATCTCAATATAGTTCTCAAGTAAATCTCTGAATAATAAGCTAGAGTGTCTCTATCCAAAATTTGATGTCCTGGATATAGAGAGGAATAGCAAGGGTTGACTGGAATGAGAATGCTACATGGGAGGTCCAGTCCTAGCACCTGAGATCCACATATAAGAAATGGGTCAAAACCCTAGCAAGTAACTTAGCTACGCAACTCAAAGCACTTATATGAGTAGATGATAAAATCACAATTTATATAGTTTAATGAACGACCCAACCCTTAATCATAAACTCGCAATACTCAATTCATTTAATAAATTACGCGTTCTCATTAATTAAGAAACACGTAACCGGCATGCGCCCCTTCCTCTTGACCATCTAAAAAGCATGTGGTACGCCAAATTTAAACAGTCATATAAATCCCGATCGCCCATTACGTAGCATCGAAATAACACATCAAATACAATTCATAAACATCACGTTTTACATCCTGATGCCACCTGGTGTTTTGCATGGCCAGAATTTCATCAAAACACAGGGCTGTCCCTTCTCGACGATCACTGATTCATTTCCGTTTCACATGTTGGTTTATCAATGCCTTTTATCAAGTGACACATCTTTATTCACTCCGAGCTATTAACTCAAGTCGCAATTAGCCCACTCTCTACCCAATATCATTTAGACTCGTTAATACGTTTTAGTCTGTTTTATAAGAAACAAAGGGAATAGCATCATTACGTGTAACTACTCGTTAAGTAAAGCATTCAGATAAAGGTATATTAGTTATTAAGTTTTGAGTAAACTCCGTGTGTGGGACGTCTCACCGAAATGAAATCCAAACAAGGACCTCCCCCCCCCCCCATGTGAGAGAAACTGACCTTGAGGTTTCTGTGTGGGTTTGGTTGATGCACTTTATTTACTATTTGTTTTATTAGTTTGTCTTTATTTAGTAGGAGTTGATATATATGTAGGAGCTTGTAGCTTTTTATTATAAAAAAGGCTATTGGCCACTCGTAGTAACCATTTAATAAGAATTTAGTCAATTAGTATTACAGTGTCATCGATGGTAGCAATGAAGAATGACGAGTCGGACAAAGGGTAGAGGAACTTAACCGTGGCGCCTCTGGATAGCTCAACCACGCCGCCGCCCCTTATTGCCAACAACAAACCCATCCAACTTTACACATGGGCCTTCAACTAAAACGCATGTTAGCCCATGCCTATGCTAGATCCCCCACTATGATATCCTGTATAATTAAACACTTAGGTTGATTAAGCCTAACTATAAAATCATACAAGTTATTAAAATAATATAATACCATTCTCAGCATGGAGAGAACAAACGAAAGAGTAGACACATGATATGGAAATGATATGAAAACCCTTGAGTGTAAACTTATAAAAAAAGTTCAGTCTTTAAGTGAAATGCAAAGTATCCCAATAAGATATCTCAATATAGTTCTCAAGTAAATCTCTGAATAATAAGCTAGAGTGTCTCTATCCAAAATTTGATGTCCTGGATATAGAGAGGAATAGCAAGGGTTGACTGGAATGAGAATGCTACATGGGAGGTCCAGTCCTAGCACCTGAGATCCACATATAAGAAATGGGTCAAAACCCTAGCAAGTAACTTAGCTACGCAACTCAAAGCACTTATATGAGTAGATGATAAAATCACAATTTATATAGTTTAATGAACGACCCAACCCTTAATCATAAACTCGCAATACTCAATTCATTTAATAAATTACGCGTTCTCATTAATTAAGAAACACGTAACCGGCATGCGCCCCTTCCTCTTGACCATCTAAAAAGCATGTGGTACGCCAAATTTAAACAGTCATATAAATCCCGATCGCCCATTACGTAGCATCGAAATAACACATCAAATACAATTCATAAACATCACGTTTTACATCCTGATGCCACCCTGGTGTTTTGCATGGCCAAAATTTCATCAAAACACCGGGCTGTCCCTTCTCGACGATCACTGATTCATTTCCGTTTCACATGTTGGTTTATCAGTGCCTTTTATCAAGTGACACATCTTTATTCACTCCGAGCTATTAACTCAAGTCGCAATTAGCCCACTCTCTACCCAATATCATTTAGACTCGTTAATACGTTTTAGTCTGTTTTATAAGAAACAAAGGGAATAGCATCATTACGTGTAACTACTCGTTAAGTAAAGCATTCAGATAAAGGTATATTAGTTATTAAGTTTTGAGTAAACTCCGTGTGTGGGACGTCTCACCGAAATGAAATCCAAACAAGGACCTCCCCCCCCCCCCCCCCCCCCCCCCCCACACACACACACACACACACTTAAGTTTAGATAGGGTAGTTTTTAAGACAATTAATTAGGGTTTATTATGTGGGAGTAAGATAAGAATTTAAATATCTATGTGTGCAGTTATCTAACTAATCCATGACTACTATTTAACAACCAAAACAGACTAATAATTTCCCGTACTCTTATCGTTTACGTGACAAAACGTATATCAACAATAAGATAATCTCAAGCATAGGCTCTTATTATGTTCATTGTATAAAGAGGGGACTTGTAATTATTTTACAGAAGCATATTACATCATAAGGGGATCCATTAATATATATAAAGTGTCCCGAGTCAATTATAACATCGTTAGGTTGCTTCTCATAGCAAAAATAAGGGTTTCATGACCAATTTCATCAAATTGGGGAATGCCTGCAAAAGTAATACTTTTAAAGCACAATGCACAACCCTACTAAGCATGCGTAATTTTACAATTTTATAACTCTAAATTTAAGACCGTCTCATATACCATCACATGTCAATCGTCAAAACTTACGACTCTTGGGGGGTCCAAGACTTGAATATTAATTTTCTTGTATCGGGCTACAGATAATTTCCTCGAAGTATTAGGGATCAACAAGAAATTTCAAGTGCATGAAACTATTTAAAATCACCTATTCCTAATTTAATTAGGAATACGCAAATATCTAGGGATTACTAATTAATTTTTAACATTTAAATTTAATATGGGTAAATCTACCGACTACGCATATAAAAGGAGGAGAATAGAAAATCACTTGCCTCCAAACGTCCCGAGAAATCCTTAAATATGGCTTCGAAATCCCCCTTGAATAAGTCTTGAAATGCCTATTGAAAAATTTAGGAGTTGGTTTGGAATTTGGGTAAAGTTTGGGTGGAGCTTAAATAAATAAAAATGATTTAATGTGGTTGGTTGTTTTCAAGGTGCCGAGGGGGACCAGATGTTGGCTGTGATTTAATTGCCAGTGATTGGCTTAATAAATGAGAGGAACAAAATAAAAAGAAAAGCTGCTGAGTGTCAGTTGTCCCCCTCCTAAATCCCAGCGTCCAATTTAAGGTCTCCAGCTTCCGGCCAGGTCAATTACCCCTTGATTTTGGCTTCTATTACTATTCCCTACAGCAGCAAAAAGCTTGAAAAGGAAACCCTCAACTGATGCCCTTTTGGCTCTCCCTACCAGAGCCTCATCTCCTTTTGTAAATGACCCATCCCGCCGACATGGTTGACTGACTAAAAGCCCAGAATCTGCTGCCAGGATTAACTTCTCCTACCTACTAAAACCTTGCGCTGCCCTTAAGATATGACCCGACAGCTCTTAATTCTTCTCAGCTCAATAAATGGGCATCAATATTTTCAATGACTCTAGCGCCGAAGAAGACAGTACCCTACGAACCCTATTTCACAACCTACTGCCCTAGTGAAGTGATTGATGCCCTAATGATTGCAGCCCTCTTCATTAAATGCCATACATTATGTGTGTGTGAGCTGACTGGTCCAAAATCTCATTAAACCAGCTAAGCCCAAGTCAAATTCAGCAATAAATCCCTTTTAAATAAACAGGCCCATTAAACCAAATGGAGACACAAACCCATTGACCTAAATAAGTCAATTAGGCCCACTTAAAAAAATGATAGTTAGAGTTTGCATTAAAATTTTCACTTCACTAGTATTAATTAATTAAACAAAATATCAATAAAAATTATAATTTTATTTCCATAAATTGCATAGACTTGTCACATGAGTTTAATTTACCATAATGCCACATAAATTAATTTCATTTTTCCAAAATACATTTGGTTACCCTTTTATTTAATTATGTTATTATTAGTTAATTAAATTATAAAAAATAACGGGGTATTTCACCCGTCTTCTAAACGCGTCCCTACCTCTATCCGTACTCCTTACCACCAACGAGCCTTGCATTCGCTGCCGTTAGACCTCTTCACCCATTAACTCTTCTCGGCTGGTCATTGCTCGCACCCAATCCTATAGCCTTGACATTGGACTTTTTCTGAACCCCACCACCCGTACCAACTTATGTGGGTAACACAACCTTTGTCTGACACCTTGCTTCAACGCGATGCATGGGATGGTGCCTCGGTCCGTTGTCATCCCTAACCCTCGTCCTGCAATATTAGCCCCTCTTCACCTCTACCCATGGTTCAAAGTCTCGGTATCGGACATCCGGTTTTCAACTTGGTCGCGGTATCGGTCGCGGTATCGGGCGATATGCAAAGATACACTATTTAGAGAGCGCAAAAAAGTCCGGAAAAAATATAGAAAATTTTAAAAAATAAGATTAACAATGTGGACCAATGAGATACATTCAAACCCATCATTCAATATGCATTGCATTGTAGAATTGGTTATACTGAAGCGCGGCAGAGTTGTCAGATTCAATATTGCATAGTAAACCAATAATAATATTGAAAAACAAAAATGTACATTTTGTTTTAACAACAATGTATATTTTTTTACATTTTTACAAAAACGTACAAAAGAACATTATTACAAAAATGTACATTTTTTTTACATTTTTACAAATACGTACAAAAGAACATTTTTACAAAAATGTACATTTTTTTTTAACAAATTATGTATATTTTTTTTTACATTTTTATAAAACGTACAAAAGAACATTTTTTACAAAAAATTCAAAAATGTACATTTTACAAAAACGTACCAAAAGGAAATTTTTTACAAAAATGTACAATTTTTTTAACAAAAAATATATATTTTTTTACAAATATGTACACTTTTTTACAAATATGTACAAATATAATTTTTTTTACAAAAATATATATTTTTTTACAAATATGTACATTTTTTTTAACAAAATGTACATTTTTTTTACATTTTTACAAAACGTACAAAATAACATTTGTATAGAAATGTAAATTTTTACAAACATAAATGTACATTATATATTTTTGTAACAGATTTTGAATATTTTTTGTAAAAAAATAACATTTCTTTGAAAATAGAGTTTTAGTGGTCATTTAAAAAAAAAAAAGAGTACTACTTTTTAAAAGATTTATATATTTTTTTAGTAGTTCATTTAAAGAAAAAAAAGAGTTTTATGTTTTAAAAAATTAATGTTAATACTTTTGAAAAAGTAATACCATTCTGTAATTGTTACAATATATTTTCAACAACGAAGAAATATGGTAAAAGATAAAAGTTCTATCAAAAAATAAAACAAAATATGACAAAATCATTTGAATCGGCTGTCTCGGCCGATATCGCGGCGAGGCGTCTCGGAATCGGTTGTCTCGGGAGATATCGCGGCTGTCTCGACCGATTCAGTGTTTTTTTTGAAACGTCTCTCGGTATCGGATCGGTACCCTCCGATTCCGAGTTGACTCGGCCGATACCGAGTCAACTCGGCCGATACTTTGAACCATGCCTCTACCTATTCTCATACCTGCCTTCTGAAGGCCAGTTCCAATGCAGCCTGGAGTGTGACTTCCTTTCAGAGCCTCAACCCCACCCCACTGAACCATTGCAGTAGGCCCCAATAAACCCTTTTGGACCCCCATTGCCGCTCCCGACACCGATTCCTGCCTCCTTGCCGATTACCACATTAGTGCTATGATATTTGCTTATGTCCCCGAGCAGTTAGTAATGTCTAGGTCCGGCACAATTTATGTAGACCCGATGCACTTCCAAGAGGTGGCTATGCACGGTTATATTATTGCCGGTGAACCCTATTTAACCAAGTCACAATTGAGGTGGTTTTGCGAGATTGCACCAACTCGTAAAGCTGCTTTTATAACCGTGTTGCACCGGCTGGTTAGAGGGTGTAAAATTGTTTAATATTGGATAGATAATGTCGAGTCCCTTTCTCGATTGTTAGTTATGTAGATGAGGTTGTTCGCAACCTAGTCACCGCCTTTGTCACTGACAATATGACCACGGTATTTACGACAGCCGTCAAAATATTTGCCCTTCCAGCCATAGTGGTTAAATGCGATGAGGGAACCGAGACCTCATGTTACGGAACTTTGATATGGCAACTGCTCAGGAGACCGATGTCATCCCCAACCACCTTTCTCTACTCTTACAAACATTTATGTTCCCCACCTTGGGAACAGTGACATCAAGGGATGACAGTTGAAGGATATATATGGATTACAGGCCGTCAATAGGATTATGCTCCAGTATAGGTTTCCTATCCCGCAACTCGAGGACATCGTTGACAAATTGCAGGGTCGTAGCCTCTTAAGCTGGATCTTAGGAGTGGGTCCATCATTTTAGTTAAGAAAACTCCCTATATCATTACATTAACTCTCTCGAATAATGGACTATAATCATTTATAGCCTCAAGGACCTTGCAGCCTAAAGTACCTAATAAGATAAAATACTAAAGTAACTAATTGGGAAACATTCCTAATGAATATTTTCTTATTTTCTAATATTAAGCATTGAAACAAAATAGGTTAGTAGGATACATATAAATTTTTCTATCTTGAAACCCATTGCATGTGTCCACGCTCCGTCATCAACATCATTCTCCCCTTGGTGAGGAAAGATCGATCACAAGCTTTGCAGGTTAATTGCAAGCACTCGTGCCATACAAACAAATATTTAGAACTTCCAATTTTGGACAAAGTGATTTTCCTTGCAGTTCTTGGACCTAAAAAGTATAATATTTACTATTTGAAAAACTTTAATAACTCTAAATTCACACTTTAAAACAAATTAATCATCTCGGATTTTTTTTCCAAAATAATCCTACGATTTTGGTGTATTAAAGTATTTACTGGGTCGGGTACACATATCAGCCACCTATGTAAAATCACAACTGACAAAGATTCTCTCCTGTGGCCCATCACAAATGGATCAAAGGATCCTGAAGGTTTCATAAATTGCAGTACCTTATCAGTCCATAAAACTCTAGGTTCAATTTGACATGCCTACTTAGTGCCACTGTGCTCATTCTGTATTGTGGTAGCATTGGATAGACCATATCTCCTCCTCCAAAGGCTCTATCACTTCTGTTTCTATCAGAATAGAATTTTTATCCTTTGCTGAGCTTGGGCTATCTTCTTTTTAAGCGTTGCATGGTAACCTTTCTTTTTCTATAAAATGGTTCACATGGTGTGGTGGACATGAGGCTGTGGAGTGTGATGTCGAACTGTTGTTCTTCAAGGGGCAACCAGTGAGACCCCTTGGGGGCCTATCACTTGACATACCATCTCAGATAGTTCTCAAGTAACTGGTTCAATCTTTCTGCTTGGGGGTGTGATTGGCCGAGTGAGCCAATTTGGTGCCTAGTAACTTCAATATGGCAGGACAAAATGAGCTCATAAAGATTTTTGATGACTATCAGAGCCCACTTGTGTGGCCTATTATTTGTCCCGTTTGTCCTCCACTCTTAGAAGTATGGAGCTCCTTTCTAACTTTCTTCTTAACTCCGCTTTGTCTCTAATGTAAAGTAAATAACCCACATCATTGCTTGTGTTATTTACTAACTGTATTATTACTTGCTGAGAGAAGTCATCCCCTTCCATACTTCTACGAAAATCTTCCAACTAGGCTGATTGTAGTGTGTAGAGGTTGTTGCACCAGCCTTTGGAAGTATGGAAGTGCGTAGTTTAGGCCAAAAAGCATCACCAAAATTCATAATAGCTTTTTAAGGATCTAAAAGTCTGTCTTCTCATAGTTGGAGTTGGGAGGGCTTTTGGTTAGGATCATTTTTACTACAGAAATTCATGGTGGATTTTAGTAGGCGGGCTAACAAAATCGTTTCTTCAAGAGTAATTTTTGGTCTAACATAAGTACTGCACTCTTGATTTCATTTTTGAGGCCATGCAAAAAGCTGGATACAAATATTTGTTCAGTCAAATATTGTTCTTTGCCCTTGAAATCTTTAAACTTCTCTGCCACTGATATTACTTACATATGGACTTGTTGAATTTAGCGTCTGCTTTTCTCCCAACATACTTCAGTTTTTCCTTCGAAGTTTTGTAAAAACCACTTGCTGGTTATCAGGTATGGGATTCACACCAAAGAACCTTTTCTTTTCCTCACCCAGCCTCTAACATCATCCCAACGGAATATATGAAATTTAACCTCTGGCACCCTGTAGTTTCCCCAAGAGTTTGACCCCTGGTTCTGCTTTTTCCAGGAGTCGACATAGTTTTACATAAATGACACTTCTCTTTTAGAGCTGGCCTCCTCTTCTTCGTATTGACACAGTTGCAATGAGATGTTGAAGGGAGTTGCAACTCTGTTCATCGCTAAACTGATCATCGAAACCCTCGCAATCACAACACAAATGAAGGTTTTATAAATTTCGAGAAGCAATGAGTGGTTGTTGACCTGGAGGTTACGGGTTCAAGTCGCGGAAACAACCTCTCTGCATATGCAAGGGTAAGGTTGCATACATCTAAACCCCCCCGTACCCCGCAGTGGCGGGAGCGTCATGCACTGGGTTTGCCCTTTTCAATGTGTGGTTGTTGATGAGCAGCTCCTACAATCCCCGAGTTCGGAGAGAAGACATCCCTCAAATTCGACTTTTTCTTCAGGGTTTCTGTCAAAAGTTGGTAGCAAAGACCAGTTGATCTCTTTCATGTCTCGATCATAAGGGCTGCAACCATCAGATGCCATAAATATGTATGCTACCTTTGACTCTCTCAAGTTTGGCCATCAACAATTTTATTTCATTCGGTAAAACCATAAGACGTTAGTCTTTCACACTAATTGATGTTCCGGTTCCTCCATCATATGGTTGAACTTCTCCAGCCTCTTAGCTTGCACCTCTTCATTACCTTCGTCATACTTGTCTTCGTTCTGGTTGTTATCCGAACTCACGAGAGAGGTAACATGGACCTAGTCATAGTCGGATGGATCATGAGTATTAGTCACGACTCATTGTGGTCTTACTCACAATGAAACACGATGTGCACAGCCACCAATACCAAGAGCAAACCCTGGTTTGATACCAATTTGTGTAAATCAAAATGTTGAGGAAATTGCCAAAATAAAATTCACGCTCAACTAATGAGTAAAACTTTGAATACTACTCCATTAACTCTCTCTCAAATTGGGGATTATAATTATATTTACATGCTCAAGGAACATGGAGCCTAGGTTACCGAATAAGATAGAATACTAAAGTACTCCTAAAATAATTGGAGGATATTCTTAATGAATATTCTTTTGAGTTTACTAATATTAATTTTAAAATAAAATAAGAATTTACAATGCAAGTAAACCTATTTATCTTGGACTGCATTGCAGCATCCATGCTCCTTCATTTGCATCATAACAACAAGAAAAATGGTAAACTATGGGTTTAATAATGTTCTAATTTAAGAACCTAGCACGTGTTTTCATTGCAGGGGTTGTTATTGGCTGCCTTAAATTATTACCTCCTAAAATTTGAAATGGCATGACTCTGACATTTTCCTTTTCTGTTCCCATTTTCGCCTAAAGAATTGGTCTTTATATGCAAAATGTTTTTAATTCTTTATCAATACTTTTATGTTCAAATTGTTTTTCTTTCTTTCTTCATTTTAAAAATATTTAATAATGCTTTATAATTCAATTTTGCAGATGGTTCATGTTGTGTTCTGCTGTCAAAGGATCAGAAATCTATATGCCTAACAAAATGCCTTAAGCCACCCATTGGAATGTATGCATACCTTCCCAAGCAATGGATCTAGTTGTTATAATGTCTTGGGAACTTAAAAACCTTTTTATTCTGCTGAAGTTTTTGTTCTGTAGTTCATGTTTCATTTGACAAAATATCGGATTCTACCTTCCTTTTTGGGCTATAACCTTTGCGTGTCTCCATCTGCCTTTTAAACATTCTACTGTTGGAACTCGACACTTGCAATAGTTTTGCTTGGTGACAATAGTATTTCATATAGTGCCTTCCTCATGTGTTGGAATATTTGATTTTTTTTTGGTTCTTTACGTATTATCATGATCCCAAATTGAAACCAGTTAGAATATTCTTTAGATGTTTTCAGTAACTCAATAGGGATACACTTTCCTATTATGCCATTTATCATTGTGAAACGAACCTACCTACTTGAGACTCGCTCGTGATTAGCTCCGTTTGAAGGTGCTTTTCCTTCATTGATCAAGAATTTTGATTTATGGAAAGTATCATGATCATCGATTTAGAAGAGTTTGCTGAAGTCAACTTATGAGGTAACAAGTTAAGCTCGATCAAATTTTGAACTTGATTAATTTAGCTTGATATGCTAATGAAAATCCTATTCTTTTTAAAGACAAACTATTTGAGATCAAATTGAGCAAGGGGTTTGTCCACCATTGGTAGGAAAGTCCTCATGAAGTGTAGATTAGTGTTTCGAATCCTGTAGATTAGGGTCGTCAATGGACGATCCGGATCCGATCCGATTTGTTAACTCATATCTGGATCATAGTTTAAAATTCGATTATCCGATTATTAAATGGATCGGATATGGATCTAGTCTAATCTGATGCGTTAAGTACCCTATTCGATTATATATAACATATGTAAATTGATATATCTATATCTATATAATATGTAAGTATTATATATATAAATATACATAGATCAAAGTAATATATGTTTTATTTATACAAATCATACACTATAATAAATTAAAATTTTAATTTAAGATTAAAAAATAAAGAATTGGGATAAAATAAAAATTAAAATTAAAAGTGTATATATATATATATATGTACAAAAAGTCTCTTGTAAAGACTCCTTATGGTGCAGACCCCGGTACATAACATTTTTTTAAAATAGTGAAAAATGAATTTTTTGATGAAACTTCATGGATATGATATTCACGGTTATAAGATCATCTCCAATTTTTTTCATCAAAAAATTTAATAGAAAAATTGTTGAGATGAGGTGATAGGTTAAAAAAATGGTATAAATATTCATTTTCAACCATTGAAATGTTGAGTTGGCGCCAGCGACTTTATTGATTGAATTTTTTTGATAAAACTTATTGGATATGATCTTCTCACTGTCAAGATCATATCCATGAAGTTTAATAAAAAAATTCAATCAACCCAGGGAGTGTGGTGGAGTGGTAGGGACTCCTCCTCCCTTAACCAAGTGTCGGGGGTTCGATTCCCGCCTTGGGCATGGAGCAGCCTTAAATCTCTGGGCCAGCTGTCCCACCCTAAGAGGTGCCTACAATCAGCGAAGGGATTAGTCACTGTGGTACAGTGGACACCCTGGTATTACCAAAAAAAAAATAAAAAAAATCAATAAAAAAGTAGGTGAGATTATCGCCAATATTTTAACGATCGAAAATGCATATTTATACCGTTTTTTTACATATCACCTCATCTCAACGGTTTATTTATTGAATTTTTTGATGAAAAAAATTGGAGATGATCTTCTCACCATCGATATCTTATCCATGAAGTTTCATTAAAAAATTCATTTTCTTACTATTTTACAAAAATAGTATGTACCGGAGTCTGTACCATAAGGAGTCCTTACAGGAGGGGGCCTCTCTTTTCTCTCTCTCTCTCTCTCTCTATATATATATATATATATATATATATATATATCCGGTTTTGGATCCAATATTTTAGGTCCGATTAACACCCGATTTGGATCCGAATCCGATTAAATTCTTGCTAAACGGATCCGGATCACCCTAAACCCACGTGGGGCCACCTTTTTTAGTTGCTTCGAGGCCGATTAGCAGGTCTACACGTGTCCTTTGGGACAAGTTAAGTGGATGATCTAGATATTCTTATTAATTTAAAGAAAGGTGATCCATTTTGGGTTGGAAATAGTTAGCTAAGTTGTTGACCGCTTCTTCACTTCTAAAATTATCTTTCGCCCTCTTGAACAAGGAAGAGTAATGGATTCCAAAATACAAATATCCTAATATTACTTAATATCCTTTTGTCTTTGTTATTTATTTTGTTTAGAGTATTTGTAAGTATAGACATATAATTATAAAATAAATGTATATTACTAAAATTAAACAATAATTTCAAAAGATTTTTTACTTAATTTTTTAACTACTCTTTGTCTTCTTAATTATTTAATTTACTAAACTTTAATAATACATATGCATATAATTAAATATATAATGACATGAATTACTTAATTTTTCTATTAGCCCTCTTCGTCTTCATTTCTTTAATGTAATATATATACATATAATCTATGAAGCACGTACACTTCGTTGGAGGCGACCACACGTACGATACGTGTACTACATGCCTCGGTCATGAGTCTGACACCCCACGTGGCTTGCCTAACATATACGGAATGAATAAAAGACCCGTCACGCGGAGGGACAATGCAGGGGCTAAGAACATGACATATTTTAAAAATGGGGGCCAGTTTGATTGATCAACCTTTTTTATGGATTAGTAGAGATTCAACACAAAGTATTAAGGTTTTTAACCATTTCACTTTCACGGACTCTTTTACCATTTTGAATAAAGTGAATACCTACGGCCCCCTCACATAGTACCATTCCTTCTCTCGAACCTAGGGTTCCATCTTGCTATCAGTGGTGTTTCTCGAAAACCTAGGGTTCAATTTGTCCGTGGTTGTTTGTTTAGTATTCTCAAATAAGATTCTTCTCTTTTTTCTAGTTTTTTTTTTCCTTTCTGCCCCCCCCCTCTCCCTCTTTCTCGGCATAGTTAGCTTCTTAGAATGATTTTCATTTTTGTTTGCAAAAATTTTCTTTTAAATTTGAAGTTAGAACATATATTATTTACTTGTTCAATGGAATTTATTATTTATAAGAACGTATTTAACTTCTTAGAATATATATATATATACACACAAAAAGTCTCTTGTAAGGACTCCTTATGGTACAGACCCTGGTACATACCGTTTATTTAAAATAGTAAAAAATGAATTTTTTGATGAAACTTCATGGATATGATCTCCACGTTGAGAAGATCATCTCCAATTTTTTTCGTCAAAAAATTCAATAAAAAAAACGTTGAGTCATATGTAAAAAAATGGTATAAATATGCATTTTCAACCGTTGAAATGTTGGGTCGGCGCCAGCCGCTTTGTTGATTGAATTTTTTGATGAAACTTCATGGATATGATCTTCTCACTATTGAGATCATATCTATGAAGTTTCATCCAAAATATCAATCAAAAAGTGGGTGAGATGATCGCCAACTTTTCAACGGTAAAAAATGCATATTTATACAATTTTTTTACATATCACCTCATCTCAACGGTTTTTTCTTGAATTTTTTGATGAAAATTGGAGATGATCTTCCCACCATGGACATCATATTCATGAAGTTTCATCAAAAAATTTATTTTTTTACTATTTAAAAAAAAATGGTATGTACCGGAGTCCTTACAGGAGAGGACCTCTCTCTCTCTCTCTCTATATATATATATATATATATATATATATATTTTCTAATTGAAATGAACTTATTTTTTGTAAGATGTTAGACCCGATTTAATCTTTTAGTTTTAAATTTAATTTATTTGAAGTGAAAATAGATGGAATTATATATATAAATTATTGGAAAATATATAAATATGTTGTTGTTTCTCCGTGCGTATCGGGTCAGTTCTCCATAGCATATAATTAAATATTAAATATATATTACTATATTATATGAATTAATATATATTCTAAATAAATTATTTAATTCTTAAATTTGTTGCTATTATCATGTTTTGTCGGTTTCCTCTCAAAGTGGGCAAGTTATTTATGTAATTTTTCACTTACTATTGTATTTGACTAGGACTAATACATTTATGGGTATAAGTTAGATGACATATTAACTATCGATGACAAATTATTTAAAGAGTAATTAAATCACTTTTTTTAAAAATAAGTAGGAGGGTTACCAAATCGATTTCAATTACGCTGTTATGTACATACATGTGGAATTATAATTGTACTTTTTTTAGCAGTCAAAATTACTTTAGCAACAGATTTTCGTGATATACTGTTATAAATAATTATATCGTTCATTCTATATATTATATACGAAGTGGGAAAAACCCTTTACTATATTTTCTCTTAAACTTGATGATTTTTAAATGTAAATCATCTCATAATTAATTTTGTTATTTATAAATCATGGAACAGAGAAGATATCAACAAAATAGAGAGTAACATTTTATTTTTACATGCCCATACAGAAAATAAAGTAAAATAATATGGGTAAATTTCAAAGACATAAAACAAGCCATTTTGTACAAGTACATTTAGCACTCAAAATTTGTTTACTTGACATTTGTAATTATGATTTGTTTATTGTAATAAAAGTTTAATTTTTATGTTCATACAATTAAGTAAATGAAGAAGACAAAGGATAATTTTTATATTTTGCAATGTATCAAGTAATGGTTTCGATCCCAAAATGGACCCCAATCTTAGTAGGGAAGCTTTGGACCCCAACCCCCAATATGCAAATAACCCTTTATAAAAGAATAGAGTCATTTACCCGATTGCATCTACTCATGGGGAGGAACGACATGATAAAAATTTAAAATTATTTGGCTTTAGCTATTTGGTAATTTCTTCATGAAAGTTTTGATTAAAAAAACGAAAATACTGAAAAGATTGTTTCCAATGCTTTTTGTACCGTGACAAGTAATAGACATGTATGTTGTTGTGTGAAGTATGATGTTTACTACA
This sequence comes from Sambucus nigra, assembly GCA_949130495.1. Classification (NCBI taxonomy): domain Eukaryota; kingdom Viridiplantae; phylum Streptophyta; class Magnoliopsida; order Dipsacales; family Adoxaceae; genus Sambucus; species Sambucus nigra. The sequence continues at coordinate 401,355,468 of OX422219.1, read as the reverse complement.
TTTGGAATTCTTTTACCTTTGTTCTCAGTGGTTACTGGCTATCCACTCGTGGAAGTTTATTTCCGACATCAATTTGTGGTTGGTTGTTGATAATCAGCGTGCATTTGCTTCTTTTCTAGTTGATTGCATTGTATATGGTACGCTTTAACTATAAAATATTTTACAGGCCTTTGGTTGTGGAAATATCTGAAATATCTAGACAAGAGACAGATGAGCTTTGGGGATTACCTCAGTGTTTACTACAGCCTGCTCCTGAAGATAGCCGACAGCTGAAGGAGTGGAGACGCTTCTTGCTTCACCTCCAAGAGACCAAACGGGTAAACATCTAATTTTGAAATGTATCAATGATTCAATTTGTAACTTATATATGATTTTTAATGTCATAAGCATTTAATTATCCGGGGGTTCTGGGTTTAAACTTTTTTGCTTCCCAAGCTTGCATTCGCTGATGTAAATGAATAATGAAATTTTGGACTTATATACTCTGATGCAATGATGGTTCTTGCTAAAAATTAATTTTTTAAAAGAGCTATATGATTGTCTGGCTTTTGAAATACTTTAGGTAGGAAGAGGGACATTTTTTTGTGTTTAGTGAAATACTTTGGGTACTATTTAGGGTTCCAGGTAAAGGATATCATGGTGGGGTATTTTTGTTGTTGTGCAAACAATCTCTAACTGCTGTCTAGTGTTTAGTGTGTGTGTGTGTGTGTGTGTATATATATATATATATATATAGAGTCAAGCTCTCCAACATACCTCCTAGCAACATACCCATTTTTTAAAATAGTAAAAAAAATAATTTTGAGATGATATTTTTTATATGGGTTCATGATATTTCAACGTGCCCCTGTAAAAAAAATCAACTGAAAATAATGTTTTTTGTTATTTTTAAAAATAGGTAAAAAAACTGACAGTTTTTACCCTATATAACTGTCAGATTTTTTACCTATTTTTTAAAAATAACAAAACATTATTTGAGCTGAATATTTTTACAGGGGCACGTTGAAATATCATGAACCCATATAAAAAAATATCAACTCAAATTATATTTTTTTACTATTTTAAAAAAATAGGTATGTTCATAGGTATGTTGGACAGCCTGACTCTCTCTTTCTCTCTCTCTCTATATATATTTCCTTTTATATTATAGGTTGTTAAATCCTTAAGTGTGTACTTTTGGAGAATGCGTAGATACTATTTCATGCCAGCTCTTATAAGTTTGTATGGTTTTGAAGGTTGCTATTGCGAGAATTGATTTGTATGAGTACTACGTGCTTCCTCCTGTTGAAGGCTCAAATTTAAGACAAGCTGTCATGCTATATCGGAAGACTACTGATAAAGTATATCATAGTCTAAATCATGACAGATCAGGTGTGTCCTCTCTCTCTCTTTTTCACACACACACACACACACACACTCACAACTTTATGTTTCATTTGAAGAGCGGGGGCTTTGGTGGTGCTCTTGTTTTTACAAGTTAGTTAAATCATAAGATTTCTTTCTTTCTTTCGTTTTTTTTTTAAATTGTTACTGGTGTACATAAATATATTGAAGAATAAAACAAGAGGTAATACCTTAAAAAACCACCAGTATAGACAAGGAATTATATAGATAGACCACTTCATAGCAAACCCTGCTTAAATTACCAAAGATATTGAGATATATCCAGTAACATATTCATAATTTTGGCAATGCTATGCGGTATATATTATTCTCTTATAAATCAATGTTGTGAATGCATTATATATATCATGATACATTGCATGTAGATATAGTGCATATGAATGTTCACAAATCTATATCTATACTAACAAATAATTTTTTTGACCAATTATCCCATCATTATTTATTTATTTATTTTCAAACTTATTACTTTTTATTTTTAGCTCAAACCAATCACCAATTGTCTCTCTCACGGAGCTCGCTTTCTGTTATTTTACTTCTGCTTGAGTTCTTACAGGACAAGGATCATGGACCCGTATCTTATAAACACTTTTTAATTACAATCCACTTTAAGGCTTACAATCCAGAGTCCTTATCATCTAAAGATCTACGTGTTTTTTTAGAAGTAGAAAAGTATTAGATTTTACATAAGTTTAACAAAATGGTCGGTGTATAATAGAGAGCAGCATGTATCAAGGTAGGAACTCTAAATAACTAAAATACAAAATATTATTGCTTCATCCATATTAAATCAAAAGTTGCCATTCGAAATTCAAACTTTGTAAGGAAACACCAATTTACATGTAATTAATGGTTAAGAGGAAAAAATATTAATCTTTCTTGAGATTTTGTACAGTAATTTTTGAAACCAGACTCTTAATTTAAGATAGTTGGAGCACATCTGGTTGGTTCGACCACAAATAGTAAGAGTCAAATAAAAAGGAAGCAACAACACTGAGACATAGAACGAGCAAAAATAGAGTAATGTGGTTGAAGATAAAAATGAATACGCTGAATAAACTAAATATCATTTGTGCATCCAAAGGGTGCTTTGTTTATAATGTCTTAGTGAGACAGATCAGCAATGTTTAAATTTTTACAGTGGTAACTCTACCCAAAAGATTGAGCGAGTATACAGTGGATAATATTCGATTAGTTTAGTAAGTGGGTGATGGAAAAAAAATCAATTTGTTCACTACATCACAGATGCTATATTAAGTTTTAAAACATCTCTTAATATTCATAAATCAAAAAATAAATCTGTTTATTCATTTAATGGAACTTCATAAATTTAAAGATTTTGTATCATTTCAATATAGAAAATATCCTTTTTTCAACCAGCGATGCATAAGCATAGTGTGTGTGTGTGTATATATATATATATATATATATAGAGAGAGAGAGAGAGAGAGAGAGAGAGAGAGAGAGAGACGTGTCCCGTGCGGACACAATGCGGACGGATTTAAAAAAAATAGCTCTAGACATTTTTTTGAAGTGACTTTTTCTATAGGTTATTAACATTTCAATGAACCCACAAAAAAAATCAGCTAAAAGTAATTTTTTTTTATATTTTAATAAAATCCCTCAAAATCAGTCAGTTTTTAGTCACTTTAAGCTAAAAATTTCCAGTTTTTGAGGGATTTTATTAAAATAAATTATTTTGAGTTGATTTTTTTTGTGGGCTCATCGAAGTGTTAATAACCCATAAAAAAATCACTTCGAAAAAATGTCGGGAGCTATTTTTAAAAAATCTGTCCGCATGGGACACGTCTGCACTAGAGCCTCTTCCTATACACACACACACACACATATATATATATATATATTTATAGAGAGAGAGAGAGAGAGAGAGAGAGAGAGAGAGAGACTTACATAGTGCTCATCTAGGCCGTTATTGGACAATTCTTAAGAGAGAGTTGGAGTGTAAAAAATTACAACCCTCATTGATCAACGGCCATCTTATAATCTTTTTGTTCTTCTTTGGTTAAAAATATACAAAAAAGTATTGCGATACTTGTGTGACTATTTGCGGCACTTATGGAATACAATGGTATCAAAGATGCGTGTTAATAGTCGTACTTTATAGAAAGGGTTAAAAAAATGTATGAAAGTTAATGTTAATTTATTGTGATGAACTTCATTAAGGTTGTAGTCCATCAATTTTGACGTTTTTTTTTATCAATCTGAGGATAAGTTATATAAAAAATACCTAAATTATTTAGGAATTATTTTTAAGTTAAAATATGTGGCCCCTCTATTTTTTACCCAGAAGGTGGCCAACCTTATGCACAACGAATAAGGGCTATCAAACAATTAAATGCCATTCTAAACATAGGGCATAAATTAAAACGTGAAATAATAAATGGTACAATATAAGATGAATTGAAAATGACAATATCCCACAGCTAGACTAGGTTGAGAACAGTCTCAACCACAAATACTAACATCAGATTTCAACTTAAATAAATGAATTCATAAAACTTTGGCACCCAAAACAAATTCATACACAGAGATAACTAAAGACAGAAATGTAAATAACGAGGACACTTGACATGTGCATTAAACTAGAGGACTAGGATAGCTCCTGATGTATGCTACAAATTATGTCCCACTGATGCTGCTACTGAAGACTAAAAAAATATTTTAACGCAAGATGGGTCAGACCCACCGCAAGTAGCTTTCTACCCAATCCCAAATAGAGATAAAATATTATAGTAATATAATCATGCCGTTCTAACAGTGAAACATAAGCAACACCCATCAATCCAGTGAGTCGACCATAATCAAAGGCAATATACTAATTCCCTTACAAGATTTTAGGTAATTACGGCCAGTCATATGAACGTTCGACAAAAAAAGGTAAATTTACCGTTAAGGATTTTATCTAAATTTCCTAGATACTCCATCCATAGCCCGAAATTATTTGGGCTCCTCTTACTTAATTGCACATCGATCCAACTGCCACCAATCCTCAGCACATTCCTCAAACATCGATCAAATTCAAATCTACCAAGGTCAAGCAGAGCAAAAATCACGGATCTCAATCCTCCACTTCCCAACCAAAACCAAACTCCATGCGTGGGACGTAAAATCCAAACAATGAACACTTCAATACACTTTTGTCGGGTCCAGTTCGTTAAGATCCAATGATATGAGACCCTCTAAGCAACCAACCATAACACGAACATAACCCAAATCCCATCACCATACCTTGGGCCCTAACTTACCAACCTACCATAATTTAGCACGACATGACTATGGGACCCTCAACCAGCCCACCGATAACTTGTCCTAAAAGTTCCATTGAGCACTCACCGAGTCACTAACTAATGTGTATGGTGATCCGTAAAAACACGTGGCACGTGGTTGTATTCCCGGGAGATGCCTATCTTTTATTTTTCATTTTTAGGGTATTATTGTCATTTTCTTTTATTTTTAGTTTTTTATTAGTCTCCAAGCATGTTCAGGGTAATTAATCTTTTTAAGTTTGTCCTTTTTTGTCTTTTGTGGTATTAACTTGGTTAGCATGCTAACCTCTCTTATAAATAGGCCCTTGCCCTCATTTGTAAACACAACTTGAATATTGAAAAAAGAATATAGAGAGAAAAAAGAAACCCTTTTTCGTAGTTTAATTTTTAGCGTTGTGTAGTTAGTAGTGTAGTTGATGTGCTGTGTAGTAATAACGCTTCCACATTCTTGATTCACATCAAATTGGTATTCGAGCTATGTTTATTCTTGGTGTTCCTCGTGGTGCGTGAAGTGGGTATCGAGTTGTGATTTTTACTCGGGCAACTCTTCAATCGGTAGATTGATAAATGCCCAAATGGTAATCGGGTGGATGGACGCCCAAAATTCCATCATCGCTAAAAGGGGGGATACCAACCCTTTTAGCCTCCTCCATCATCCACCGTCACCTACCTCCACCTCCACCTTCACCTCCTACCACCACACAATTACCACCTCGTCAAATGAGACCCCGTCTCCTACCTTCCCCCAAACCCTAACCTTAACCCTAACCCTAAAAAAAAACCCAAGAACCATAAAAAACCATCCAAAACCCCCTCTGACCAAAACCCTTGCCCCCCACCACTATTTTCCCCCCTTCCCCCCACTCAATTATGCCCAACCACAATCAAACCCAACAAAAATAGACTTCCCTGCTCAGATCCAATCCCCCACTCCTTATTTGACCTCAAATCCGGTCAAAATTTATCCTAAGGCCTATTTGTGACACAACATATGACTTCCATGAAAAAATGTGTCCCACTTGGGATCTATTTTCCGACTATTTGTCATTTTAGGTCCGGCTTTCCGGAATGTCTTCTTCTTCAGTCCGCATGTTTCGCTATCGTACTTGCAAAGTGCGGTTGCCGGAGTTACCGTCCGGTCAGATTCAAGGGTCCACCACACCAAGTAGCAACCATGTACTTGTGGTGTCGAGAAGGCGGATATGGTCATCAGTTTTTGGTTGCTCGGATTTTGTAGAGGGAAATCGCCGAGATTTGGGTTTATTAAACCCATTATTGATGAGGTTCGTACACATGGGACTAATTCTAGTTGGGCTGCCCACTTTTGATGTAGTTTGATTGAGGTTCGAAGCTTTTCTTTGTTCATATTATGTGGCATTGATGATTCACCCTCCAGGCTCGAGGACGAGCTTTTTTGAAGACAGGGAGAATGATGTGTATGGTGGCCCGTAGAGACACGTGATGCGTGGTTGTGCTCCCGGGAGAAAACTATCATTTATTTTGCATTTTTAGGGTATTATTGTCATTTTCTTTTCTTTTTGTTATTTTATTAGTCTCCAAGCATGTTTGGGGCTAATTAGTCTTTTTTTGTTATTAGTTGTCTTTTTTTGTCTTTTTGAGTATTAGCTTGGTTAGCAAACTAACCTCTCCTATAAATAGGCTCTTGGCTCTCATTTGTAAACACAACTTGAATATTGAAAAAGGAATATAGAGAGAAAAAAGAAATTCTTTTTCTTAGATTAGTTTTTGGTGTTATGTAGTTAGTAGTTGGTGTGTAGTGTAGTAATAATGCTTCCGCATTCTCGATTCACATCACTAACTATGTATATCCAAATATGTTATAGGTAATTGTACCTCACCCGTTCCCCGATATATATATATATACACACATTACATTTAAGGGGATTTTACCATACGAGCATCCAAACTATTACCTTAATATACAGTGCACTAAACCAACTCATCGACCAACTCAATTCCTTAATCCATGGAACACTAACCCAGCTCATGAACTTACCCACCCTAGTAGTTGGTGTGTAATGTAGTAATAATGCTTCCGCATTCTTGATTCACATCACTAACTATGTATATCCAAATATGTTATAGGTAATTGTACCTCACCCGTTCCCCGATATATATATATACACACATTACATTTAAGGGGATTTTACCATACGAGCATCCAAACTATTACCTTAATATACAGTGCACTAAACCAACTCATCGACCAACTCAATTCCTTAATCCATGGAACACTAACCCAGCTCATGAACTTACCCACCCTAGGATAATTTTACTCATAAAAATCATACAAATGTATATCATGTCCACCCTAAACGGTCCTATCATGTCCACCCAGCACATGAACTTACACACCCTAAACGGTCCTATCATGTCCAATTTTTGTAATTTCTATCTTAACTGATATTAATCCCCTAAAAGTATCTTAGTGCGACTTAGGTTAATTGGTATGCTTAACCTTATAAAACCTCCCTGTTGGTCCCACTTAAATAAAACATTGTCCTAATCTAAATCAAAATCTAACCAAATTCCCTACCAGATCTATCCGGCTTGAACCCAGATCGATCTGGGTAGGTTCTAACATGATTTGATTTCCTAATATTATTTATAATTGCCAAAAATTCCTCAAAATAATTTAAAATTATCAATCTAATTTAGTGTTCCTATAACATGGCGTATATTACAATCATATTGTAATAATGGAGACGAGTAGAATTTGTGTTTTTTTGCCTTGTGTGGTGTAAATGAACTCCCCATTTGAGCTTTCCAATTCCTTAAGCCTCATCCTCCTCAATTGCCACTTTGCTCCCAAGTTCTAACTATCTCTCTAGCCTCTAGGTTTATGATAAACATAACTTAATCTCATGTTACTATAATGCTAACTCGCAGGTCCCCCTAGACCCTAAAAAAACTAGTTTATGGGCTCTAAACACAACTCAAACCATTCCAACTTGGCTCAATGGGTTACCCAACTCGTAGGTCCAATCCCCCATATTTTGACATTATCTGGGCACTTTAATAAACTCACGAGTTCAATCCAAAATCCCATTCCACTAAATTGGTGCCAAGGCTAAATAAATTAAATAAAATGACTAAAGGTTGCATTTTAATTTAGTTAAGAATTAATAATATAACAATTAATCTTATAAATCAATTAATACAAAATTTTAATTAATCTAAATTGACTACTTAAAATCACGGAGTATTACGAAATATTAGTGGGATGACTCCTCGTATTCTTTTCATTTGATGAGTTTCATAGAAATTAATATAAGATGATATGTAAGGATCTCTAAGATGAAACGTGTCATACTCTCCTAAACGGAAAGCATCATATAACAAAGCCTTTTTTCAATTATTTGGGGTTTGCTACAGCATTATATATATATACTAGCGGATACCCGTGCCTGAAGGCACGGCGAAAATTTTGAAAGTATGTAATCGCAAAATGGTAAAAATTTCGAAAGTACGTAATCGTAAAACGGCAAAAATATCGTTCCCCAACAAACTTTATTAATAATTATATTTTCCATACAGTTTGTTGGGAGCCATTGGTGTGTGCCTAATGTTCCACTATGGCAATACATTAAGTCAATGTGCCTTATTAATAACAATTTAAAAAATAAAATCTTTTTTGTTTGTTTAAAGTAGGAATAAAAATTAGGACTAAAATTGCAAAAAGCAACTTATAAAAAGTGTTATTAATCTGTATATTAATGTGTAGTAATTGGACCGAGTTTCTGGTTTAAAATCTATATATTACATCTCTTCATATGTTTACTATTTATTGGATATTGTTCAATATATTCATTATGAGAAATTATAATATTATTTAAAATGTGTTGCACAGATATGAGGTGTGCAAAAGCAGCTAGTAGATATAAAAACCATAAATCATCGAAATAAGTTTTGTAATATATCACAACATATCAGAAATATCGCAATATATCGGACATATATAACATTAACAGCCTCTTCAGTCTTCATAGTTTTTTGTTTCGGACAGATTTAGTTTGTTTTCTACTCTTCCATCCACACGATTACATACTTATTTGTAGTTTATAGATTTTTTATAAACACACAGAGTCATGCATAAGGCATAAGTATTATTTGGTATTATATGCGGTCTTTCTATGAAATGTAATTCTATTTGACCCTTACTTGATTTTGCTATACTGATGTTACTATATTACAATTTTTTATATATTGGTGGGACAGTATTATGTATGCGGTGCATCTAACTAATTCCAAGGACACAACCATTTGAACCATATACACTACATTCTGTTAGAATATGCATTTTATTCGTATGGTATTACCTCAAAATAATCTTTTACTATCTCTATTAGAATTTTTTATAATTTTTTTGAAAAATGTCATAATTAAACAAAGTATTAATAATATATTCATAAAAAATTGCAATAACGATACATAATTCTGATATGTCTATCATGTATCAATATTATGTTGCAATATATCATTTCCTGATATTTTTTAGATCCCTATTGTAGGTTGTTAATATAAAAATAAATCTTTCATAATGCCCTCCAGATATATAGTTATGCTTATGAAAGAAAGTTTATATTGAATATGTTCATTGTGTGGTTCAGTGATCATGGAATGTGTCACCCAATTTATTTTCCTTTTTCATTCATCACATTATTGTTCTTTCTTAGTTATTTTGTGTATTAGTTTAAGTTATAACTATTATCCTTGACACAGAGATTACGAATGTAAATAAAATATGCGTATCTGTGCGACCTGCCATAGAATTTGCAAATACTTGCTTACGAGATAAACTACAGTCTACTAAGGGGGAGTCAGCTGTGTCAAATTTGCACATGACTGAGGATAAATGTTCTCCTGATAGTAAGATTCAAGAGACTATTGGAGATCACCATGTTATGGGGGAGAGTGGTCCCACAGCAAAAAATTATGTGCAAGCACATCCTAGTTATTTGAAAACCCTCGGGCAAGCTCATTCAGGATGGATTTTTGGTGCAGTTGCTGAACTTGTTGACAATTCAAGAGATGCTAAGGCAACAACGTAGGTGAATCTTGCAATTTCCGCAAGCACTGTTTCACTTATTAGCTATTTGTGGATATTTTTTGAACTGCATGCTTTTCTTAGTAGATAATCTTGTTATTGGGTGCATATAACAGATTGGAAATATCTGTTGAGACGATGTACTCAAATATAGTTGGGAGAGATATTCCTATTTTGTCTGTCATAGATGATGGTCACGGTATGACCCATCAGGAGATTGTGAGAATGTTATCTTTCGGGCACAAGCAGCCTGATGCAGATGATGCTGATCGTATTGGACGATTTGGCATTGGATTTAAGGTATTTTACTTTTTAAAGAAAGCATAACGGTATACGGTGGCTTCTTCTTTTTCTTTTATATTTTATATTCATGTTTGCTGAGTGATAATTTTGGAATTATATGCTAATGTGTTTCATTAGATAAGATTTAGTTTGACAATAAGTTCAAGTTTTTACATGACTGGACACCTTTGATTATGCTTTCAGTTCTGCTATCATGGTTCACAGTTACTGTCAAGTGTCAATTATTCATATTGGTCAGGTTAAAACACAAAGCCTTACTGGCCGTCAGGAACTGTCAGTATTATGCTTTGTTAAGCATTATTGCAAATTTCTCTGTAAGCAGTTTACGTGGTTGCGGACAACTATATAGTACTTATAAATTCCGTATTTGTAATTTCCGCCCTTTCTCTCAGTTACAATCTAAGAATCTCAATTTCTAAATTTGATTTGCACTTTCCAATTTTGAAATGGTAATATAAAAGATTCTAATATAAGGTTAAATGATCCTTCATGTCCCACTATTGCATTTTGTTGACACACAATGATGTTAAAGTTTGTCATGAAGAAAAATCCGACTGCATTATAGTAGGAATTCTGAGTATCTTAGTGATAGAAACTGGAAAGAATATAAAAACAAAGAATTATTTATAATTATTGACTGAGATTGAAAAGTAATACAAAAATTTAACTAGCTCTTAGCTTGAATAACATCTCGTTACCCTTAAACAGATAAGCGAAGGATTTGAAGAGGTGCTTTGGATTGACCCGAATTCATATGTGGATGATAAGATTTCGACCGTTTTACTCCCCCAATCCAAATTAATAGTCATTGTTTGAAAGTCTAATCACTTTAAGAAAAAAATTCCTTCCAAATTTATCCTCCTAAAAATGATGCATTTAAATGCAAGACATGAACTTAGATCGTTGTTCTCTCATGAGTCTTGCTTGGATGCGTGACTTTGTAATCTCACTTAGTTTTATGTACTATATTTATAAACACAATTATTATGTCGGGACGGAATAAAATGGAAGGCAAGATTACTAATTTGGGAAGGTGGGAGTATTATCATTGACACCACTCTTTGAAACATGATGCTTTTTGAAAAAATGGGAGGAAACACATGTGGACATTGCTGAGTAGGCTCTTCAAATAATAGCTTTGTCAATTTTGGGTAAACGGAGAGCTCCTCCTTTGGGAACAAATGGTTGCTTGACCTGATACAGTAGTGTACCACATACCCTTGTAACATTTAATATTTGTTAGCATCAGTTGGAATAACTTACAACAAGAGCATGCGTTAAACATTTATATGACTGTTGAAAAGTTATGACAATCAATTTTTGTTAGCCTTTCCATACCTCTTGAATGTTTTGCGTCATAGAATGATGTGCACAAGTGTGGGCTCCTTCTAGGGGGTGATGAACAAGCACGTGGGATTTTTTTGTTTAGGCATAATATTAGAGATACATATTTATTTATTTTTTTAGGTATTTACCATAATTGGGACTCTAAAATTTTAGTATAAATACAGGCCTATGTTTTTTTATCCCATTATGTACACATCATAGAGAAAGTTAGAGAAAATGGTATATGAAGGAATTATTTCCTCTCCAAAGTATAAGTTATTTTTATAGATCAATATCCTATGAAGAAGTTAACAACCAAGGAATATGAATAATCAAAATTTAAATGCTTATATTACTTTGTTAATTTGATGATTGGGTATTCTTAACTTTGGTATACTTCTTGGACATTTTTCATCTGAAAGGAGAGGGCCAGAGAGAATAAATTGTAATATAGGAAGAAGCGAATGAAATGCATGGACTCTTCTTAACAACGCACATCGGATTTAGCATGTCTTTGTTCTTGCAAAAAATATAGGACTCTTGATGCATCTTCTGCTTTTGTGATTTATAATATATTCCTTCCTACCATAAAATGAATATACTTGGGATTGTGTGTTGTGCGTATATATATATATACAGGATTTCCCTTAGCTCTGTTTCTTTAATCTCCTAGTATTTACAAAACATATGGATGCCTGAGATTTATCAGAAGCCTTTATCTTTTAAAATTATAATTTAAAAATCTGGGGTACATATTCACATATCTTCATCTCTGACTTTATTTCCATGTTAGTTAAGTGAATTGTATGGTGCTTATGTTGGAGAGTTTGAACATTGTTTTATCAGACCGGAGCAATGAGGATTGGGAAGGATGCTTTAGTTCTTACCCAGACTGCCAACTCCAGATCAATCGCTTTTCTTTCACAGTCGTTAAACGAAGGGAACAATGTATGGAACACTTATCAAGGAATTCTTGTTAAGTTTTGTAGTTATTTTTCATGATGAAGAACTTGCGTTTGTAGTTTTCTCAAAGTTTACTTATGTTTCTTTGACTGCTTTTATCTTTTTATGGTTACTTATGCTGTAGAATCTGGAAATTCCCATCGTAAGCTACTGCCGGAAAGGACAGTTTATGGAAGTGGATACAAGTGTCCAAAATGAGGCTTTAGCAAAGGCCAATTTGAAAGCCATAAAAAACTATTCACCATTTAATAAGTACCTTATTGGTGAAAAAGCAGGCTTGTTCCGAGGAAAAGGTACTGGAACTCAAATATACATCTGGAATTTAGACGAATGGGGATCAAATTATTGCCTTGAATGGGTTGCTGGGATGAATGGTGGCAGTTCCTTCCATCAAGGTGACATATTCATTCGTTCTCGGAGGAGCAGATCTCGTCCAGGCCAAATGACTCGAACAGTTGGGATTCCTCCTTTAAAATTACATAATGTTATTACTGTATATGTAGCTTAGTTTTGTAACTTTTATTTCTTCTTTGGCTGTCAGGTGCCTTTAGACTTTTCACTTCGAACTTATTTAGAAGTCATATTCTTAGACCCACGAATGAAGATCTATGTTCAAGGAGCACTGGTACTTTATAGATATATATGTGTGTGTGTGTCTCCAGCTCTTTGTGCCCGTAATGGTGTTATCGTATTTGTGCTTAAGCAGATTCAATTTGATTGTTAGTATGTTTTTTTTTCATAGGTTAAAAGTCTACCATTAGCGAGATCTCTGAATAAGACTGTTGTGGAAAATGGTGTTATCATGGGAAAACCAGTTCAACTCACTCTTGGTCGCTGTCAGTTAGAACGAGAGCAGGCAAATTGTGGAATATTTTTGTATTGGCATGGTCGATTGATTGAGGTGATTATTATTATTATTATAATTTATTTTTTGCTATTTTGACCTTCTACGTCAATTCCTCATAAAAGAACTGTATTTTCCAGTTTCCCATTTTTGCAGTTGAGCTCATTTTTTGTCATTGTAGCGTTACATTAAGCGTGAAATTTTGATTGCAAAGACTATGACTAGAACTATGAATTTCCAACACCTATTTCATTTCATCTTTTTTAGTTTTGTTAATGCAACATAAATCTCTCAAGTGTAGCTTTCATAGTCCTGGTTTATGTTTGTGCTGGAAAGACATCCTCTGCCTTCTTTATATTGTATTTTGCATAGAAGCTTCTCATAGGGTCCACGTCTGCGCGTCCCGAGGCCATATAGAGTTCTTCTTTAACTTTTTTATTTATAACTATTTAGTTGTTTGTTTGGCCTATAATTTATTTGGCGGTGTTATACTCTTACTACATTTTGGGCGCCTCTAGTACATAAAGGGGTTAGCCCTCTTCATTATTCATTAGATCAGAGAGAGAGAGAGACCCTTGTTTTCTTGTGCGTGCTAGTGTGTGTAATCTTCTGCAGTTTTGCATCCGAATTTGTGTTCTATTGTTTTTTTTTAACTTGAGAAGCGCATATAGAAATAGGAGATAAATATACGATGTGAATACAATGATACATTGATACGACTTTTTAAATAAAGTAGGATCCAAAAACGCTGATGATACATAAAATTCTGTAATATTATATATATAGGGAAAGGTTCAGAAGTGAACATAAACGATGATTCGATGAACGTCTTAATGAACTTTAACAAAAAAACACGCAACAACCCATTAATTTTAATTCCTATGTTGTAATTGGTCCGCACCAGCGGCAACGGACACGCTTGTCAATCGAATATTTTTTTACACCTCACCCCGCCCCACCCCACCCCGCGACCAGAAAACCCAGTTGCTGTTGCCATAAGGGACCCAGAACCTGCTGCCATAAGGGCTGCCATGGTGTTGGGGGTGGGGTGGAGTTGTTGGGGTGGGGATCGATCGACACGTGTGTTCGTTGCCGCTGGAGGGGACCAATTACAACATAGGACGTAAAATTAATGGGTTGTTAGGTGTTTTTGTTAAGGTTCATTAAAATGTTCATCTTTTTTGTTCACTTAACCTCTCCCTATATATATATATATAGTAGTATTATATTATATCATCTCTTATAAAAAAACAGATAATGTTATTGTTATTTCAATCAGAATTGTAATATTCTGTAATAGTTATGGTGCGTTATGTTATATTAAATTATATAGGGTACGTATGTAATTTCTGAAACTTATTAATATAAATAGAATGTGATAGGGAGAATGAAGGTATTCATTCATTCATTTCCTCTTGGCTGATTTCTCTCTTCTCCTCTTCTCTTCATCTTCCTTTATTATGTAAATTGATTATCTCATAAATCTAACATGGTATAGTGTGGTGTGTAAAGTTCTAAGGGAAAGTAGTACAAACCCTAGTTTGTGTGTGGGGTTTGGAGATATTTATAGATGGGAGTTGTTTGCAAGGGTGTAGGGTTAATCACATCCACAACTTTCGCGGATCAAATTCCCTTTTTTTTGCGATTTGTTCAAATTGCTGTGTTCCGATCAATTTTCGCGTCCTTGTTCTTCACGATTGAGGTATATGCGTTACTCTGCTATTCTTTTGAATCGGGAATCAGTTATGAGTTGCCCTGCTGTTTTTTAGGGTTTGTATGTAGTTTCAGACTCTTCCATATAAGTTGTTTTGTGCTAGATAGGTAGTTCTCCACACACTTATTGTGATGAAGGAAGGCCTGTTTGGGAGTTCCATCCTAATTGGTGGATCGACCCTAATAACTTCTTTTTTTAAGATACACCATTTGAAGCTTTCACACATCTGCGCCCATGGATAACTCGTGTTTTTAACATGCTTCAACAAGACACACCTAATAGCCGACTGACCAATTAGACCACCATTGAAGCCCGACTTAATTCTTGCTGTTCACAACCACCCTGAGCCACAATGCGAGTAATTTGTGCTAAGAGCCATTGATGTTTTGTCCAATGAGGAAGAATAACCCGACTCGGACTGTGGCCACTGCACACCTTTTGAAGAAGTGTTTAAATGGGGTTATCTGGGTGGATCCCTACCTTTGAGGAAAAATTGGACCCGGGCTCCTTTGCCGATTGGCTGGATTCCATTGAGAAAATTTTCAAATATAAAAGTGTTGACGTCAAGTGTGTACACCTTGTAACCACCAAACATCATGGCCTAGCAAAAGTGTGGTGGAGCGATCTCGTCCTCATGGACCACCTCAAGGCTAAGCCATGAGTTGCTATGGCAAATCTATAGCAATACTGGGCAACATTAGATTCTTCGCCTCAAACCTTTGAGTGTATAACAACTAGGCTACATTTCAAGGCTACTCTATATACACTTTTGCACATACATTTGAGGTTATAATATGTAAATTTTTATGAAATTCACATGTCATATACTTGTATATATTGATTTTATTACAACAGTTAATGATATAGTATAGTTTATTACGACTTCTATTATGAATAATGTTACCGTGTTGCATTTCTTATAATGAGATATTAGGAAATGATAACTAATTATATCTTGTTGACTTTGATTATAAATCTTTTTGTGACGATTACAATTAGTGTTTTCTTATAGGGTAGGGAGGAGTTTTCCTCGCTTCATCAAGGGAAACTCCTTAAGGCCTTTTTTGGTCCATAATAGGCCACAAAAAGATATCGGCCGAAAATCTTCCTTTTGAATCAAAACAGTTTTGAAGGGATGTAAAGATGGATGAAGGGTAGCAATAATTTAAAGCTAGTTACCTTTTGCCTATGAAGCACGGACACGTAACATGTGTTTCGACACGCGACACGCGACACATGATTGATCCAAAAACTAGGATACGACATGCTATGATACGTACAATATATAACACATATTTAAATATATATTAATGAAATAAAATCGATTTTCTCATAAAATACATTGTTAGAGCATTCTTAGCATGAAATTAAGAAAATGGACCATACAAAACAAAATTCAAACACACATTGACCTTAAGAATCATAAATAAAGCACAACCACCATCACTTAAGTTAAAGTTGGCTCGTGACTTCTGGGAGAGTGTTTGTGCTTCATAGGTGTCCGACACGTTGGAGGACACGACACGTTGATTTTCGGGAGAGTGTCCGTGCTTCATAGCCTTTTGCTCTGCCATTTTTGGACTGAATAGTCATGGAAGAGTTCTAGGGTTGAAGATTCCACCTTATAAAAAGGGTCGATTCTTGCTTTGCAACCCACAAAATTCCTTTTTTCCTTTCAAACCTTGATCGCTAGATGTTTAAGAGGTGGTCGGAGCGCTAATCAACAATTGCCGGACGGTTTTGAGGTGGTCGGAGCGCTAATTAACAATTGCCGGAAGTTTTTGAGGTGGTCTAAGCTCCAAGCCTTTGAACTCTCACTGTCTCTCAATTTTCTAAACTATCTTAGGTTTCTCAAATGTTGTTTATGTTTAAAAGGCTAAAAGCCCAATTGTTTTAACTATTGTCTTCTGTAAAAATAATCATTATAAAATTGTTTTGTACAAATAATTTTAAGAAAAAAGCTAACTGTTTTGTGAAAAAAACAACTATTTTGTAAAAATAATTAAAAATCCTACTTTAAGAATAAGCCACGATCGGTTTAACTTATTTCACATTTTGGCTCCACTTTTTTGTACAAATATTTTTTTTTGAAAAAAGCTAACTGTTTTGATAAAAAAAGTGAAGAATGTTTTGTACAAAAAAAGTTAAAAATATATTTGTAAAAAAAAAACTTTGATGGTTACATCCACAGAGAGGCCCATTCCAGTATATTTGGAGAAATTATAAATACAATAGAGATTAATACCCAAGTGAATCCAAGTTCTATGCTAAGAATCCTCTCAATCTCATGCTTCCATGTATTCACCACAATGTTCTAAAAAGCGGTTGGCGGTAGGAGGCGGACGATGGGCTTTTACACACGACACCAAGTCTACGTTGAAGTTTCAGCTACAAACAATCTAACAATGATTTACAAATTAACATTGCTAACAATACTTTAAAGCCCCATAGTTCTAACATTATTGATATTGCCTTAAAGTTCCATACATAAATAAAAGATTACTAAACTAGGATAACGAACAAAAATATTACCCATAAAAATATTTTGTGCAGTTGATATTTTGATTCCTAAAACGAAGAATAGAAATATTAAACACATGAATAATAATTTTGATGTAGATTCTAAAGCGAAGTAACATTTAACAACATTATACAAAAAAATGCTACTATTGTCTTTTGTGATTTCTATATATAGATTGAGCATCACTCACACATATGATATAAGCATTTTAAATTAAATACTAAAATTATATATCTATATATATTGATAAATCAAATTCATATATTTATATATATAATATATATCTATGCTACTGTAATATTATGTACTTTCTATGTAGTACTTGGATTTTTTTTTTTAAAATTTGCGATATTTTCACTTTGTTCACTTTCTTTTGCCCACTTGCCTCTAGGCGAGGTGCTTGCCCTGTGCCTCACCGTGCACCTAGGCGGCCGTTTAAATCATTTTTTAGAACACTGGTTCCCTAAATATTTCCATGTACCCAAACTGGTGTATCCTGTTCCTCACGTAGTCTTGTGAGAAAGCCCTCACATAGCACCCACCCATAGAGCGCGCACACAATATATGAAACACTCTACACACTCGCCCCTCTTCATCCTTTGAGCAATGCCTATGGGTGTGAGGAAAAATACCTCACCTCTCACCCAAACCCTCACCTTAGAAAGAGACTCTTATTCATCTTTAATACCCCCTCTCTCTAGCCTCCAACCTTAGGTTAAACACCAACGAAAAATCCTTTGGTGTCGACTATGTACAAAAAACATGGCCCGGTAATTTCGAGCCAAATTTCACCTATTCTACGTGAGAGCTGATTACTCACAATGTTTCACTCCGAAATTGATGGGGAATCGCTTAGAGTTCGTGAACAAACTTTTTCTTAGGGGGAGTGTGCTGTAAATAATAGTGGCATACTTGGTACTTGGCTTTTTGCATTTGTCACATTTTTCCTTATTAGATTAGTGAGATCTAGTTTTTTCCATTTGTGATGTCATGACTCATGCCAATAACATAGTGACATCACCCATGACCTCACAAATGCTAGAACATTCCCGTACTAGTTGCTATACGCTAGAGGATATTCCCTTTCTTTTGGCACTTACATTCCTGTTTGAGAATGATTATTCAATACAAGTTGAGAGAGTTTATTCTTCGTTAGATGTTTTTCTTTTGGTTCCATAGAGGCGTGTACATCATTTCTTTCTTATTCGCATTTGAAATTCCTTACAGGCCTACAAAAGAGTTGGAGGCATGCTTCATAATGGAGATAAAAGTCATGGCATTGTTGGTGTTATTGATGTTACTGAATTGATGGTATGAAACTTGCTTCAAAATTGTAGTCTTAGTAGTTCTATCATTTTATACTTTATTCAGCATTTCTTTGAACATGATATGCATATGATCTGAAGTGTATGAAGGGGTCAGGATCATTGTTTTTATTTTCAACCTTCTTGATCTTAGGGCAGAGCATGTGTAAATGAAGAGTGTGATACAGGGAATTACCTGGTTCATGCTTGAGACTCTTATGTGATGTATCCATGCAGAATCGTTTAAATAACTTCAACACACTTTCTGTTTATACCAACTTACATATTTCACACAGAGGAACACTTAAAAAACATTATTCATGTTTATTAATCGAGATTAGAAGCTTATAATCTCTCTTGCATAAATGAGGCTTGTAGGCTTATTTAGAACCTACAAATGTAGTTTTGTTTGTAAACTATCACTAAATAAGATGATCAAAATCAACCATTCTCTCTCATTGATATTTTTATCTAAAAGGTAACTATTTCAAATGAAAGAACGATTGGTGGAACAGGATATTAAATCAAGACCAGCGAGGTGGGAGGAAAGAGCGATCACACATTGATGGGAATTGCTACAGAGATCAGTTGGCAGGCCATCGAATTGGTGGGCAGGGACATCACTCTGAATGTTTCTTCCTCAATATAATTTCCTTCCATCTCTGATAGCATACTAAGTCGATCTGTTGGAAGATGGCATCTGCAATCCAGGATTTGATATTGAACCTGATAAGATATTTAATCTCTCTTTGGTATTCCTTAAATGCAGTTATTGTCCTCCAAATGCCCTCAACATCAGGAACAGAAGAGGGCGGACTGTGTTTACTTCCAAAGGGTGTCAAATTTACAAAATCAAGGCCTTCTTGTACCTATCCATACCTTCCCATGGTCTTCTCTTAATTATCCATTCAACATCATCTTCTACAATGTGAAGATCTAGCTCTGATACCAAATATTATGTATATGATCTAAACTTGTATACAATGAAACATCAATACTTCATTAGTGGTCCGCTTACCAAGATCGGAGACTTAGATACACAATACGTGCCGGTCAATTCACATTAGTTCCAATATGTATCCATGTACCATGATTTGTTTGTTTATTTATTTTCCTCTTATGCCTTGGGTACGTGAGGGGATATGGAGAGGGTACTTCTTATCGAATATAAAATGTTTTGACACTAATACAACCCGCGCTGTGTTTTTGCAGCCGCTATCGAACAAGCAACATTTGAACATGAATTTTGATTATTAAAAAATAGTTTATATCTTTTATGCATTTGTGATATAAATATTATTTCTTAATATTTTATTTATAATGTTACTAAATTAGTAATTGTTTACATTTAAAAATATATTGTATAACAACTTTATTATCGTGTCTCAACCGTATGGTTTCCTAGTTTTTTGAGGTTTGGTGTATCCTCGTGGGTATCTTATCAAATACAATACATGAGAGCGTATTTGTGATTCCTAGCTTGTATATAGGCACTAAATCATTGTGTTTAAAATGCACAAACATATCTCAATCATAGAGTAATACTCGATATATTCATATTTATTAACCAAGACCAAAAGCTCTTTTATATATGAGGCTTGTAGCCTTATTTATTGCATAGAGAAAGAGTTATTTGGAAACTCTCAACTCTATTAAACCTAGTCTTTGTCAACTACGTGAATCATATTTCTTGCTTGCTATTCTTTTTAACTAGTTGGGAGCAATAAAAAAATGTGTGATTGATATAAATAAATAAAAGCCAAAGTGTGCACACCCAGGGATATGTGTCACATCTTTATGTGAATTTAGGTTAATCGATTTGTAAATTGAAATAGTAGTTGTAATCCTAAAACAAAAGGTAGTTAGAGATTGGGTAATTTGTTAAAAAGAAATGTGGCTCTTTTGGGGAGCTGATTGTGAAGGTCCCCTTTAACCAAGGTTCCCTTGAGCTTCCATTATTGGAAGTAAATACAATAACAAATGGAATCCTAGAATTTCGTTTTGAGCTCTGGTACTGTAGGTTTAAATTTCTTTCGGATGTAAGTGGAAGCAATGTCAATGCAACATCAATAATATTTTAAAAATAAAAGTTTGTCTCTCTCATTCATTCATTCATTCATTTTTTCTCTAAAGTAATGTGAGTACAATAGTTAGCTAAGTGCCTTATATACATGTAAAAGTTATCTTGCTAGCCAAGTGTAGGTTGAAACCTTTATTGTTTTCAGTTTCAACAATCACACAAGACAGATAAAATAAGATGATAATGAGATAAATTAGTCACATACACAAGAAGACAATATGTACGTGGTTTGACAACGTGACCACGTTCACGGGGTGTTCTTCGTTTATTTATTGATTTACAAAGTATTCTCGTAGAGTTTTTGTGCTGCCAATCAATACATACCCCTCATTGGATGGTTGGTTCATATTTATATAATGCGTGTGAAGAGACCTTAGTCTCCTTGGACTCTTTTTCTGCGGAGCATGATTAACTGGTTTATCTTGTCTTCTCCTTCTCCGTGATGTTAGCGTTATAGCTGATAATGCTTAAATTTTAAATGAGTGGGCTCAACATTACTCCTCACTTGCTCAAATCTGCTCCTCCCCATAATTATTACCCCTAAAGCTCCGATGCTGTTGAGGTCGCTGAGGTTTGTCTTGAGATTAGGGGGTATGTTAGTAATTTTCCCCTGGTAATGAAAGGATGTTTTACCCATTGTGATCGGAGGGCATACTGGTCTTTAATGCTGCTGCTGAAAAGACCTTTGGCTTCCTGGAGAGTTGATCATCAATAGGGAGGCATGCGCTTAATGTTGAGATCCCCTTAGGAAACTGTGTCAAATTCTTTGATGCCAAAAACCTCTCTCACAATCATTTTGAGCCTTCATTTCAAAACCTTTATTTCCAGCACCAAAGTCTTTCGCTGAAGCATTCTTCTCTCTCTTTAAGTCTTCCTTTACTTTACTCCCTCTTTGCATAATTTTTCAGTAACTGTTTTGCTCTTTGTTCATTCCTATTTCTATTTCTGTTTTAACTGTGGTGTATGTTACTAATAAAAACACCATTGGACACTTTAAAATGAGGTATTTTCCGGATTGGGTCATCGTTGATATAACTTTCGGCCCCGTGGATTATTATAACACTAGTGAGGGGTCACTGGATTTTTTTTTAGATGGTTGCAGAGGCGGGGATCACTTCCCCCCTAAGTGCCTCTTTAATTTTTTTTTTTTTGATTATTTCACTCGTTCCGGTACAATGCTCCCCTAACACACGTGGAGGGTTGTCAAGGGGTAACCAATTCAATGAGTTATATGGTACCCATTTGGGTGCCAAATTCAATGGTGTGCCTTTTAGTCCACCGATGGTGTTGGTTGCCCCTTTTAGTTTGGTCGCTCAACTTGATGACGACTTGGATTTTGTGCTTGGGTCTCGTGTATCTGAGCAGGCAAAAGAGACCTACTTAGCTGTTCGCCAAGCCTTTCATCGGATTCTCGCAATGAATGCCCAAGCATAATAAGAAGCTGATTGATTATTGGGTCAAGCTTGATGGCAGTCTGGGAGTTGGCTCTCTTTTGAAAGCTTAAAACGTCGACTTGCGGGTTGAGCTTGAAAAGGTTGAGCAAGCTCTTCAAGATTCTGAGGCGATCAAAAGAGGCTTAAAAGAGAGGTTTCTTCGGCTCGGGTTACAAGTCAGAAAGAACCCCCTAAGTTTGGATGGATGATTCCTACGATATAGTGCTACTTAATGCTCCTATTTATTTGAAAGATATTAGGGTCCGAGCCAAAAACATGAGTGGTTGAATGTTCTTGTCTGTTCTCATCTCAAGGTGCCTAAGGACTCTGGGTTGAGGTACTGGCATGCTGTGGATTGTCCTTACTGCAAATAGCCCTCGTTTGGCCATGATGACTTCCAATGGATGCAGTCGCAAGCCAAATTATCAAAGGATACATGACTGATCATGATAGTGACAATACCCTGCCATGTTGGCGACCAAAAAATGATCATCTCCCTTCAAAGGCTTGTCTTTCGGGTGTCTTTGGTTTTGTGGATGACTTGCCAATTCCAGACCCCGGGGTCATGCCAATTGAGCTCTTTGAGATTAAGCTTTATGTAATGTCTTTTTTGTACACAACAAACATTGAAGTAATGAACAGAGTTTCCATTTTCACATTTGACTTCCCTTAATACTTTTGTAATGGTTATTTGAGATCCCTAAAGTTACCTTTTGGTGGCGTTGTCACAGTTATTCTTATGCCAAATTTTAGTTTGGTGAAAATGCACCTGTTTGTGTGGCACCCATTAAGGGTTTTTTGGATCAACCTGATCGGATTTTTTTATTGCCTAGGGATCCCCCGTAGGTCCTTTTTAATTATTGGGAAATCTTTTATGTTTTGTGTTCACGTGATAAAACACCGTGCCTGATATATCCTTACCTATTTGAGTTATGTGATCACATTGATGGTGACCAACATTTCTTGAATAGTTTAGATAACCACTTAGTAAGTCATCATCAAGAAAACATGACTTGTTTTATTAGCTAATTTTCTCGCCCTGGGGTAGATGACTACCTGCCACTTGGAAAAATTATGATAAGTTCAACTTTGGAATATAAAATTCGTAAAGAAAAACTAAAAAGAGACGGCCCTCCTCGACTAAGAACTTCCTCCTCGGATGAACATTTGATTGTATTGTTTGGCTAATTTGTGGTGGTAGGATGCTGACCTGATGATCGCCTGTTCTTTTATCTCATCTGTGAATTTAAGATTCGCGCTTACCATCTTATCATTCATTCCCGGGTCAAAGATTTTTGTTTTCATGGTTTGTAGACTAGCTTCTTGAGGGATTACTGCTTCCATTCCATAGGCTATGGCGAAAGGACATTTGTCCCGTAGACCTCTTTGGAGTTGTTTGAGAATCCCATAAAACGCGGGGAAGCTCGTCCACCCATTCCCCCTTGGCCTTTTCGAACCTTTTTCCCATTCCATCCAAAACTATATTGTTTGACGCTTCAATATGTCCATTGCTTTGTGGGTAGGCCACTGAGCTGTAATAATGCCTCATTCCATGGTCATTGCAAAACTGTTAGAAAGGTTTATTATCAATTTGTGTTTTGTTGTCTGTGATGAGGGTTTTCGGTATATTAAAGTGAGTTATGATGTTCTTCCAAATTAACCTGAATGTGTATGCTTTCTTAATGTTTGCTATAATGTTAGCTTCAATCCACTTATTGAAGTAATCGGTGCTGATGCAGATACATTTTAGTTTTTAAGTGCAGTGGAAAGTGGTCCCACAACATCCAGTTGTCCAAGAATTGAGGTCCTTGGCTGGTTGATACAGCAGCGGCGAGAATACTTGGCGTTTCTTGCATTTCTTTACATAGAAGATCTCGCCTTTTTGCATATAGGGCCACTGATACCCCTTGTGCAACTCTTATTGTAGCCACATATTCCCTTGTGCAACTCTTATTGTAGCTGGTTAACGTCATTGGGGTGAACACATTGTAGATGGGGTTTTGTGAATGAACGCCTGTAGAGCTTCTCCTTGGGTGCAAGGTAAAAGCAAGTACTTTTCACGCTAATCTGGTGCGCTTCCTTTTTATCCAGAGGCAAGGCATCTTCCTTGAGGTATTTCACTATCGGGTTCATTGAGTTCAGGGTCTTTTCTCCATTTGACTTTCTTATTATGATGGTTCTTTGGAGGTCGAAATTAACAATAGTGGCTAGGGTAGCCAATGCGTCTGCGCTGCTGTTGCACTTGGGCATTAGAACTTGGGGGCCAACTCTTGTGCCTTCTCTAGGTAGGTTGACATATGTTTGTCTTAAGTGTTGTAGTCTCTTGATATTTATTGGATACTAGTCTTGAGTCACAAGAGACATCAAGGTGAGTGGCACAAGTGATAAGACTTTCTCCCTTTCTTCGATTATTGCTTTGTATTTGGCCTCATCGGTGGATACTGTGGAATTGGATGCCCCATCAACAAAGACTGTCCATTTGTTAGTGTGCTTTGCGTCCCTTTTGTTGGTTACATCGTCGTTTGTAAGGATTGCTGCGAGCCCGCGAGTTGTGACTCATGGGTAAATTAGGCGACAAAATCAGCTAATATCTACTCTTTCACCACGCCCCTAGACTGTTAATGAATATCAAACCTCTCCAATTCCATCGACGATTTAGACATTTGTCCAGAAAGGTCGGCCTTCGGAGAACGACTTTAAAATAAAACTAATTCACATGTATGTGTTATCTTTGAAAAAGGAGACCAATTCATTATTTTCCTTGCTCGTCAAGGTACTGCCGATGAGGAACTTGTGCAGATGCTCTTCATCAAATGGTACCTCTTCGAGGGGTTCCATGACTTTATTAGTAACAATGACTTTGGTATTTTCCACTCCAGGTTGCTCGTACTTTAGTATCTATATGGATGGGATAAGAAGCCTGAGTTTGGTCTTTAATGGATTTTTGATGCATTTGAGCTTTTGATGGTTGGTGGAAGGAACTATCTTCATCGCATGCAGCCATCTCCTTCCGAGGATGACGCTGTATGACGAAGCAATGTTGTCGACTAAGAATTTAGTGAATTTTGAGATGCCACCTGCTCTTACTGGGAGCACTACCTTTCCCATGGGCATAATTATTTTGCTAGTGAATCTAACTAGTGGAACTGGGTAAACTACACGTCAATGGCCAAGAAAATAAATCAAACCCTAACTTTTAGAGAGAGAATCAAGGGATTTCTTATATTCCAAATGGAGAGTGTCCTCAAATGAGGAATACAAGGGGGTATTTAAAGGGGAGGAGTAGCTTACGCTCTACACTAATAATTTAATTAGAACAATGACCTTAATTGCCTTTTTCTACTCCTACTTCTAATACTAGAATAAAAAAAACAATGACATATTAAAATAAAATAAGTGAAAAATAAAATAAAATGCGGTAAGCTAGGGTTTGGGTCGGCCTTAGGGGGGTTGGGTTTGGGGCTATTTGGATTCGGGTGGTTTTTTTTTTAGGGTGGGGTAATCTAGGGTTTGGGTCGGCAGTGGGTTTTTGTCCAGTGCGGTGGTCGGCGGGTGGGAAGGGTGTTACTGGGGAGGTTCGGGGGGCTGGGCGGCATGGGTGGGAAGGGTTTAGGGTAGTAGGGTGGGGTAGGGGGGGGGGGGTAGGGCTGTTTGGGGCAATAGGGGAGAAGGTTGGGTAGGGGGCGGTGTAGGGGCTAGGGTTAGGATTAGGCCTAGGACAAATAAGAGTTGGGCCACTTGTTGTTTCATCTCATCAATATGTTGTTGTGTTCGTTCCAACTCGTCCTTTTGTCGTTTCAACTCTTGAATCTCCTCATATTGTTGTTTGTACATTTTTGGAGCCATTTGATGTAGTGTACGATTTGATAAAAAACACATTGATACATCAAACACCAATGTTGGAGCGACACCTCGCTCTGATACTAATTTGAGGTGAATCGGTTAATGCGGAAGCGTTATTGTTACAACTATATACCAACTACTAACTACACAACACCACCACTAACAAAAAAATAAAACTAAACTAAGAAAAAAGGTTTCTTGGGTTAGGGTTAGGGTTGGTTTGTAGGTTCTTGGGATATTTTTTTTTTTGGGTTTGGTTTTAATTTGGGGGTTGGGGGATGGTAGGGGACGGTGTTTCATTTGTACGAGGTGGTGGTAGGAGGTGGAGGTGGAGGTGGAGGCGGAGGTGGAGGTGATGGTGGAGGATGGAGGAGGCTAAAAGAGTTTGTAAATCCCCCCTTTTAGCGGTGATGGAGTTTAGGGTTTCCATTCACCCAATTCTCATTTGGACATTTATCAACCTACCGATTGAAGGGTTGCCCAAGTTGGAATCACAATTCGATACTTACTTCACGCACCACGATGAACACCAAGAACAAACGCAACTCTGATACCAATTTGACGTAAACTACATGTCAATGGCCAAGAAAATAAACCAAACCCTAACTTTTAGAGAGAATCAAGGGATTTCATATATTCCAAATGGAGAGTGTCCTCAAATGAGGAATATAAGGGGGTATTTAAAGGGGAGGAGTTGCTTAGGCTCTAAGCTAATATTCTAATTACAACAATGCCCTTACTTGCCTTTGGCTACTCCTACCTTTAAGTACTAAAATAAAAGAAAATACAACGACATGATAAAATAAAATAAAATGACAAAAATAAAATAAAATGCAATAAAACCCTAAAAAGGGCCCATTTCCATAAGGAACAATGGCTTTTTTCAAATCCTCCAAGCGCAAGATAAGCTCTGGTTGAACAACTTAAGATATGTGACCTGCGGTGAACTCCCCTAGTCGACAAGGAGTGTGTCAATTCAATTGAAGATCTTGTGATTACCAATGCGTCATGATTGGGGGTTCTTACCATAACCATGTCGTGTAGTCCACTTCCTCTGATCGATGACATTTTCTGATAGTCGGCTTTGTTGGGTCAATCTGAAAAGGCCTTTACTACGTTGATTAGCTTCATCTCCATTCCGAGGTATTTCGCTTTAATTGGTTGGGGCTAGAGGTCCCTTGGATCACAACAAATGCCTGCCTCATCCCGTCATCATAAAAAATGTTGTTTGGTTTCGTGATTGTTCGATATTTGACTCTTGCCACCTCTCATCTCTACATAGTCGTCCATATGGCCAGATTGAGCTATATCTCCCATATGTGACTTCAAAGCCTTACATTTCACTGTTTTATA
This sequence comes from Sambucus nigra, assembly GCA_949130495.1. NCBI lineage: Eukaryota > Viridiplantae > Streptophyta > Magnoliopsida > Dipsacales > Adoxaceae > Sambucus > Sambucus nigra. Next base: position 401,328,025 of record OX422219.1, on the reverse strand, counting down.
TGGTCCTTATGATAGGAGCATCCTAGGGCGATATTTCCCTTTCATGGATTCGTGACCGTTTTTCTCAACCATTTATTGTACTGTTGATTCTTAATTTTGTGTAGGATCTTGTATATTGGTCTTTAAAAAGCTTGTTAAACGCCCGATGAGCTTTGGCCGGGTTAGACTTTTTGTCCCATTTCTGTCCATCATTTTATTTCTTTGCCCTCTGCGTGGGCACAACGTCTCTGTCTCTGTCTCCGTTTTTATTTTCTTTTAAGCGAATGTTGTCATTGATATGCGGTCGTTAATGGTAGTTGCTTCTTTCTTGGTGACCGACTGATACACCATGGAGTTTTTTGGTAGAGTGATTTTGCACGAAGTTATGGCGATCTGCCCTGTGCAGTCCTCTACCTTGTTATAAACTTCCCAATATCTTTGGGTATACTCTCGCAGAGTATCCTGTCTTTAGCGTGAGAAGGGAGCCCATTCTCTTGGGGTGGGAGCGACTCGTAATAAACCTAGCGCTGAAGGCTTCAGCGAGCTGTTTGAAACATGAGATCGACCTGGATAAGAGTTTCTCGAACCACTTATGGGCCACGCCTCCCAAACAAGAGTGGAAAATTCGGCACATTAGGGGATCGTTGTTGCTCCATAGCGTTATGGCTTGGCTGTATTACTGAACATCGTTAATGGGATCTGTTTTCCTATCATAGATCTTGAACCTGAATTTCTTTGGTAGCTCAAATTCCTCAATAGACCAGGTGAAAGGCGACTTCATCTGGCTTACTAGAGCCTCCTTGCTAATTTTTTTCGTTGTTCGAGCTCCATGGTGCGCTGGATTATCCAGTCCCTTCCGGATGAAGTTACAAAGGTCCTATTTCTTGGGGCGATTGCTTTGTCGAGCATGTTTCTTGTGGGATCTGCCTTTAGGGTTGAGATCCATATGGTGTTGCGCCCTTTTTCCTCAATTGTGAGTCCTGGTTGCCTCCTGAGGGCTAGGAATTCAATCGACCTCTTGATGCCTGCACTTTTCGCTACATAGTTCACGCTCTAGCTTGTCCAGAAGACGCTGGAGTGGATTGTTCCCTTCTTGTTGTAAGCTAGCAGGCCTCTGTCGTTCGTGGAGGTGCTGCTCGTAAGCATTGCATCATGCTTGAGCATGGTCCGTCGTTGCTATCATCGGTTTGTTCCCCATGGGACCAATAACGAGAACTAGGGTTGCCTTTGTCCCACTGCAGTGTTGGACTATGGATCTGATCTTAGAGGACACGTGGGCGGCTCCTCAACCTAATCCTACTGACTCAAATAGAGAATAGCCTAATTAATAAGCAAAATGCAATTAATCCCTTGGAACCTCTTGTTCACATCACTTTCTCAATTATGTACTTCTAATGATTAGGGATGGGAAGAAACTTAGGTTTAAGGGGATGTTTGGTTGGGAGATTTTCAACTTTGTGCCTTGTATCCAAGATTATAATGTTTTCCACCCTTCCTCATAAAGTTGATGATTCTTGGCCGTCACCATTTTGTTAGAAATGAAGATTTTTTGCAAGGGAGATATGCGACAACTATATGAATACCAACACACAAAACACTTTCAGGAGTTTGAAATCATTTTGATCTTACTTTCTCCTAGATGTGGATACTTGTTTTGATGATAAGACCTTTACGCATGAATTTATGTTGGTTAATTTTGACTTTGGTACCTCACTAATTTGTATTATTTTAAACACGGGAATTTTTTAGACTTTGGTACCTATCGTTGTTGAATGTTATTTTCTGTGGCGAAATGAAACTTTAACCATTCAGTGAAGGAACAGGTACCAATGTTTAAACATGCAAATTAGTGAGGTATGTAAGTCTAGAAAACCTGTTTGAATTTCTTTGTATGATAACCTGAAATCCTTCAGCATGTTTAGAAATAATAATGATATTAATAAGAAATGCATTTTGAAACCTTGGTGGTTGTTCTTCTTGGAACAGAATGAGGGTAAGGGTTGTGTCTGGGTACATAGCAACAAACAAGGATTCCAGGACTGCGAACTCTATGCTCAACTCGAGGAATGGCTTGGTAAACGGGCAGATGAGTACTTGGACAATAACTTTGATAAGCTTCAAGTGGTAATTCACTCGCTTCATTTATTACTGGTTAATATTACTGTTTGATGTAATCTTAATTTTGCTCTCGTGTATCATGCTTCATTGATTTTTTTTTAATCCTGTATAAACATATATCCCTCATGTGACCAGTTGGTTTAGACAAAAGCCCAAATAGTATAATATTTTCCTTTTACTCTCTTTTGTGTGAACTTTCACTCTTCTTGGAGAGCTACCCATCCTATTCAACGGGTTAAATGAAACTACGAAGAAGATCTCAGAGGTTGAGAAATAACAATGCAATTGGCAGATAAAAATGTCTTATTTTCTTTGGGGTGATTTTGACTTACCCCTATAGTAATAGTTGGTGTTCTGCAGTTGTGATCTGATTTTTACATGGTGGATTTGTTGAATCAATTTGGGTTCTCCACCCCTCTCTCTCTGATCCACTTCACACATTGAGAACATAATTTGGTGAATTGTATATTTTGTATTCTTTTTGTAATTTCATGTTACTTTAATTTGTGGTTGTAATTATATATTTTGTGTTTTGTGTTGTATGATTAACTTTGTGTATTCTTTGTATAATCTTATGCTCTTGAATTATTCAACTTTCATGGTTGTTTTAAAATATGTTAGTTTGCATTGAAAAATTAGGGTTAGGGTTTCTGGTTTGGAAAATGAACGAGTAGAAGAGGGTAAAATGGTATGCAAAATTATTAGGAGGAAAGTCTAATTATGAATCTGTTGCATCAACTTTTGAAGAGAGAGGCAGGGACTCCAGATGCAATGATGGTTGAGTGCTTTAAATATTATATATTTGGGCCTAAAATGCTGATACTAACCCTTTCATTTAAATAGCTTAAATAACTGACAAAGAATATGAGATTGTTACTATATTAAGCTGATTATACTACTAAAACAAGTATATATTGATCATTGGTTTGTTCCCGAACATTTGAATTTACATATATTGAGTTGATGACAAAATCTCGTGCTTCCCCCTTCAAATTTACTCAACTTTTATCTGTTTTACAGTAAATTGTGAGATCTTTGTTTTTTACACTGTCTAAAGTGAGTATTTGTACTTATATTGGATGTTTTTCTTAATTGGTTGTATGGCATAACCAAATGTGAGATATTTTGTTTTCTTAAAAGCACGTATTTGTATATATGTTTGAATGTTTCGTAATTGGATGCCTGGCATCACCATTTTTTTTTTGTTAAAATGGGTTTATTTTTCTTCAGAAAAAAGGTAGTTCGCTCTACAAACCTGATCACGAGTGGGTGCAGTGTGACAAGTGTAGGAAATGGAGGATGCTGAGCTCTGGTTTTGACAGCAAGACATTGCCTGAAGAGTGGTATTTATATTCATGCATATATTTGGATTGAAAATTGATAAAGAACCAATGCTGTTTGAGTTAGATTCTAGAATTTATGCAGATTATTCTACTGCCTCCTTACATAATATAATCAAATGAATCTTTTTGGTAGTATTATCAGTTTGCTGCTACAATTTACTAGATAAAATAGAGTTCAAGAGAATATAGTGTATTGAATTGATTTTTGTTATGATACAAGAGAGACAGATATGCAGACTTACAAGACTTGTTAGCTAAGTATCATATGACTTAGTATTCCAACACTCCCCCTTAAGTTGGCATGTAGATTTCAACCAATCCAAGCTTGCCAATAGAAGCACGAAGAAGAGAAGGACTAATAGGTTTGCTAAGAACATACGCTACCTGTTGTGAAGAACCAAACGAGTGGTTGATGTTCCCATGACAAACCTTCTCTCTGACAAAAATAAACGTCCATCTCAATGTACTTTGTTGTCTCATGAAGAATTGGATCATAAGCAAGTTGAATCGACGACCTATTGTCATAATGCAGTATAAAAGAAGTTTTTTCATGAAATCCCAACTCCCCAATAAGAGAACGAAGCTATATAATTTCACAAGTACCCAATGCCATGACTATATTTTGCCTCCGTAAAGGGACTTAAAGCAACGACTTCTTATTTTTCAAGAGATGAGATGACTCTCACGAAAAATAATAGTAGAGATCTCTTTTATAATCTTAATTAGTGTAGCCCTGTCAAAGTCTGAGGGAAAAGTACCACAAAGTATGATACCTTAAATCCAAATGAGTTTGATAGGGTTTATGCATAAACTGACTAACTCTCCCGACATAAAACGATATATATAGTTTTGTATCAGCTAAATAAATGAGGTGACCCACCAAATATTGATATATGGATGGATCTTCTAAAGGCTCACTAGCATCAACAAGAAGCTTCAAATTAACACTAATATGAGATGAACTTGGTTTACATCCAATCACCTCAGTATCCTTAAGAAGATCCATAACATACTTTTTACGTGAGAGAAATACCATTACGAGACCTGGATACTTCAATGCACAAAACAAATCGAAGGTAACTAAAATTTTTCACATCAAATTCCTTTCCCAATTAGACATAACTTGTGGAACCCCATTAGATCATCTCCAGTTGTAATTGTAAAAAACATAATCTTAGTAAAACCAAATCTAATGTCTACCTCACTAAATCTAGAGAACCAGTCGCGTGGTGATTACTACAGCCCGCTTAGAGTCTGAAGGCGATTGACTTTCTTAGCATACTCCCCTTACCACGAAAGTTGTGTGGAAGATCCATGCAGATGATCAAGATGTCCAGAAACAAATGCATTTGTGACATCAAGTAGATTAAGCAGCTAACAGAAAGAAGTAGCTAAGGAGATCAATAGCAACCGGCGTATCTTTTTCTGGTGTACGCGTGATGGCATGATTAGTTCCACAAAATACGTGATGTTAGATGTTTGGTCATTTTCTGCTTGCATATGTCTGGAATTTTGAAGTGCTTTGAGATTGAAAATTGGATCATTATTCGGTGGAGAATCTCGCATGAGAAGGATAAAAATGAACATCTTGGGATGGTTGGAAAGTTGCCTACATGGGAAAGCCGAATGGATTCGATTTAAAGGCTAACAATCAGTGTTGAGTTTACCAACTAGGCAAAGGTAATACCAAAATTCTTCCCCGGAAACTGAGCAAATCCTTTTGTAACAAGTCTATCTTTATATTTATCAAGTGCCTGATCAACTAAGGACTTGAGAGTATATACCCATCGGCAACCAAAGTTCTTACCCCCTCTAGGTGAAGGAACCATATCCCAGTATTGCTAGATAGCATCCATCTCACTTTGCATTGCTTTGACTTAATGTGAGTACTTGAAAGCTCTAGAAACAGTCCCCGAAGCCGAGAGGAAGAAGTGGCCATAATAAAGTCTCAATAAGGACCCTTGTAAGAAACAAAAATAGGATATTTTGTACAACAAAAATGACCATAACGAATAGGCTCTCTATGCTCCTGAAAGATGTATCGAGGCTCGTTGTTACAACAAGGTCACTATCTTACCTCATTAGTAACAGAATACATTATCGAAAATATGATGAATATGATGTGTAACAGAATCATAACAATGATACCCTTTTGACATATTATAATATTCAATAAAAATACGACGAATATCTTCATCATCAAGCCTAGTGAGTGGAAGAGATTTATTAGGGGCAGTTATCCCTTTCTCTCATCCAAGAGGTTGCCCTATGGTTAGTCATCTAAGTTATGCCGATGATATATAATCATCTTCACTAGAGGTTTGAAAAGAAGCCTTAAAAATTTTATTGATGTTTTTGGAAGATTATGAAAAGAAGCCAGGCCACCAACTCATTAGTAAGGAAAAAAGTAGTATTGCTTTAAGCTATAAAGCTCTTGCTGCTGCCAGTCTCAAAATTGCTCAAGTAACAGGCTTCAAAGTTGAATGTGGTCCAATAAGATACCTAGGCTGCCCCTGTTTAAAGAAAGAAGAAAATCCTTATATTTTGAACCTCTAGTCCAGTCCATAGCTTCTAAAATACATAGTTGGAAGACTAAGTTCCTCTTAATGGGAGGAAGACTTACATTGATCCAATCAGTCCTCACATCAATACCTATTTACTCCCTATTTGCCTTAAAACCCTCAAAAAATGGTTATGAAATCAATCAACCTAATGTGAATAAAGGCCTTTTCGTCATTTTTTTGTCTTTTATTCTTTCTAGTATTGCATTGTATTTTTCTTTGGTTAGTATTTAGAGGTGGGAAAGACAAGTGGCATCTAGGGACATAATTGTAATTAGTTTTATAGCTTAGAGCCCAAGTTACCTCCCACCAGTAAAAATACTCATTTGTAGCCTCATTTGGGGTATTCTACATGTTTGAGATATAGTGATTTGAGCGAATTTAGACGAGATTATTTTCTTCTTGATCCCATTTGACATCATTTACGTCAATTGGTATCAAAGCCTCGTTGGTTATACCCGTTGTTGTTGTTGTATAAACAAAAACTTGTAAACAACGTCAAGATGGGACCAAGAAGAAAGTATGCCCCCATGGAAACTTCTAACGAGCATCTCGAGGGGGTTCTTAACCGATTAATGGCTCGGATGGATGACTTCCACTCCTGTCTTCCACCACTAAGACACCACCGGGAACAACCACCGACCTCCCTCATACCACTCCGGTATCATCTCAAAATCCTAACCCTAATTCCCCAAATTCGACTCATTCCAGACCTCAACCGCAAAAAAACCCAAACCCTAATCTCCACCACACCCAAACCGGAGCCACCTCGGGTGGAGGAACCCCACCACAGCCGCTGCCCACTTCTTGGAACCCTTCGGTCGTCACCAATTGCTACCAATCTGGGCGGAATCCTCCCACCACTTGCACGCTGCCCCATGGTGGACAGACCACCCTTCTTGAAGCTACCGAACATTCGTCGCCTACTGCCCATCTAAACTGAAGCCGCCAATAGCAAGAACTGGTGCCGAGGGTTTGAACTTCATCTCAGCAGCAGCTGAACACCCCAATCGGCAGCCAACCAGTACCTCTTGTACTCCTCGATCCGTCATTGATCCATACGGATCCGATCCGGAGTTCTGGCCAACAAAACGATAACAGGGGATTCGGCCCGAGGCCGGCCATTCAATCTCATGCCTCCCCAATGCAGCCCACTCCTTCCGGGGGTCAGACCACTCCTTCGGTGATTGGAACCCACTCTCGAACAATCGCTGACGTCATCCGTGGCCTCCGGCGACCAAATGGTGCAATAAAACCAACTGAGGGTGTTCAGGATTTTTTCGACCTCAATTCGACAATCATGAAGTCAACAAACCAACAATTATGCCCAAATAACATGATTGCGGTGGTAAATGATCCCATAGTGGTTAATAACCAAGATTTTGATCGAGAAACCCTAGGGTTTCAATCCCCTCGTACCCAAGAAACCCTAATCACAAACCCTAGCCTCCCCACCTATCCTCTTGTGTTTGGAACCACTCAAACACGTTTCTACACTCGAAACCCTAAATCAACATAACCCCACCCTCCAAAATTACCCAGAATCACCCAAGAACCCTCCCCCACCACTCAAATTGCCATTACACCACCATCATCTTCCTTCCCCTCACCTCCTACCACCTCGCATTCTCGTATCATCCCATTTATACTCACAAACTCACCATGACCCCATCCTTCACCACATTTCAACTTACCCTCGCCGCCACCCTCAGAGACACCACAAATTCCACCATTTTTCTTTCATGCCACTGGCCCCACCCACCCCTATTCACCCTCGCACATCTCACATGACCTTTCCCACGCTTCCGCCCCCACCTGTGCTACACACTTCCCCAACCACGGGGCGCCCGAAACATGTTCCTCGCCCCCATTCTGTGTGGTATGCACGCTCGACCCATTCTGCCCCTGTTGATTTATTTGAGTGGATACGGGAATGGATTGGTCTCCCTCCACTTGACGGTCCACCCTTACCCCAACCCCATGCTCTCCCAGACATTGAATCTCCACCACCCACCGAGTGGCGCATCGATACGTTGCCTTTTGACTTGTTGAGTCCGAAGATCACCCGATATATGCCTATCACCGAGAGACATTGTTTTCTGTGCTACCAGAATGGGCACCAGATGGACCACTACCCCTACCACCAGCCTCGGGTCTCCGCTCCACCTCCTCCCCCATCCGTGGAGGCCGTGCCACCTTATATACCTCCCCCTTCACCAGTCCCAATTGAAGCACCACCAGCTCCTGATCCTTTTCATCCACCTCCACTAGGGGATAATGAACTAGATTAGGGTGATTCGACTCTATAGGTGGCGATGCCATCACGCACTTAGCCCTCCAACTGTTGTCGAGAGGCATGCATGGCGATATTCGGGTGGATGTCCTGATGTTAGATGGCTACCTTCAGCCCGACGCCGTTATTGATTGGCTTGCTGCGATGGAGCGGATTTTGAGTACAAGCAACTTAAAGGTCGCCGATGTGTTCTGTTAGCAGCGATCATGCTCCAGTGCTACGCTAGTGTCTAATGGAATGATTTGGAAAAGCATCGTGTTCTTGAGGGTCAGCCTCCCATCCAGTCCTGGGCTAAGCTCCGTGCACAGCTGATGACCACATTTGTTCCCGTTACTTACGAGTGGGACCTTTTTCTCCACATCCAATCTCTAAGACAGGACACTACAGTATTAGACTACACAGAGGATTTTCATCTTCTATGTACTCGTGCTCGCCTCGGTGAAAGCGAGGAGCAGCGGATTAGTGGATGTATCCACGGGCTGTAGAGTTATATTCAGCGGGATCTTGCTTTGTGTGACATCACTTCCTTTGCGAAGGCGGTTGAGCACACAACTAAAGTAGTCCTTCCATCAGATTGTCCCTTCACCTCGTGCCCGCTCCACTGCTGCTCCTCCAGCCTCTGTTGTTGCTAGTGCCCTCGTGCCCCCTCCTACTTTAGCCGCTTCCACCTCCACTGTCCCACCTCCTGCACCCTCTCACCCAGTAACATTCAAATGTTACAATTATGGGGTGATGTACCATTGAGCTTCGGATTGTTCACTTCCACGACGTCGAACCCTCTAAGCTTATGGCGGCCCCGAGTATCTTGAGGAGACGGAGGAGGGTTCACCCCAGCATGCCCTCATTACTCTTCTGGATGGTGACACTGAAGGCCTTCTCCTTTGAGTTCGAGGATGAACTCTTTGAAGGGGGGAGAGTGATGTGAATAAAGGCCTTTTCATCATTTTTTTGTATTTTATTCTTTCTAGTATTTTTCTTTTGTTAGTATTTAGAGATGGGTAGGACAAGTGACATCTAGGGACATAATTGTAATTAGTTCTATAGCTTAGGGCCCAAGTTACCTCCCACCTATAAATACTCATTTGTATCCTCATTTGGGGCATTTTACATTTTTGAGATATAGTGATTTGAGAGAGTTTAGACGAAAGTTATTTTCTTCTTTATCCCATTTGACGTCATTTACGTCAAAATCAGTTAATTAGCTCCTTTTGGGGGGTGAACAAGGAATATGGGAATAAATACCATTGGATTTGATGGGACTCAATCTGTTTTCCTAAGCAGGAAGGTGGATTAGGTATAAGGAACTTGTCCTCTATAATGGAAGCATCAAATATTAAGTTGGCTTGGGAACTGAAGGAAGGTAGAAATATTTGGGTAATATTTATGAATTCAAAATACTCCAATGGTTCAATGACTCTTAAAAGCATAAAATCAGTTTGGGAGATTATGGACTCAAATACCTAGTGGATTAACAATGACCTGGTTTGGAAGCCTTCAAACAGTGGTAATTCTTCCTTTGAATCTGCTTATGAGCTAATTAGACCCTCAAAATTGTCTTCTTTGGCCTTTAAGTTCATTTGGCATCCAAAAATACCTCGAAATTTGTCAACTTTTGTGTGATAAGTGTTAACAAAATGTGTTCCAGTTGAAGATCAAATTCAAAAGGTTGGAGTAAGAATGGCTTCTAGATGTCAGTGTTGTTTCAAAGCTATAGAATCTATAAATCACCTGTTTATATCAGGTCCAGTAGCTTCAAAAGTATGGGAAGTGTTTAGAAGATTAATGGGGCTCAATCAGATGTCATCCTCAGTTCATGGTACTTTAATTTAGTGGTGGATCCAAGCAGGTAGATCAAAGATCTCTCAATGGTTGTTTAAGGTAGATCAAAGATCTCTCAATGGTTGTTTAAGGTATAATCCCAGTGAGCATATTCTCGGAACTTTGGCTTGGTAGAAATAAGGCTCTTTTTGAATCTAAACCAATGAGATCTAATTATAATAGATAAGGTGATTTCCAGAGTTTCAGAATTGAGTCAAAATATCATCTTCAAAGGAGGAATCAATGATATCAGCCAGGAAGCCAAGAGTACATTCACATTCAAATTGATGCAGCCTATATCACCATTCAATAACCTAGTGCCATGGGAGTGTCCAGCTAGAGGAAGATTAAAACTCAATTGTTCAGGAAGACCAGAGTTTAATTCAAGTATGGGAACATGATTAATTTTAAGAGATGATTTAGGGAGACTGATTTTTGCAGCTTCAAACTATTTTGAAAAAGGATCCACTCTAGAAGCTCAAGTTCAAGCTATCATTGAAGGCATCAGATTCTGCAAGGAGAAGAGTTTTGATGAGATTGATATTGAAACTGACTCAAAAATCATTTTTGATATTCTTTCATCCTCTTCAAAAGTCATCCCATGGAAAATTAGATCTAGCATAAAGGATATCAAAGACTTCTTCCAGAGTAATCACTTTTGCATCAATTATTGTCCTTGAGAAGTTAACAAGGCTGCCTATTTCCTCTCCAAAACATGGGTCTTATAAAAAATGTTCAGTTTTCTTTAATCTTGTGGAGATTCCTAGTGAAATTAAAGTAGTAATTAGATTAGATTCTCCAAATTTTCCTTTAAATAGATCTTTGTAGTAAGATGATCTAAAGTTCTTCTAGTCGTGAGCCACCTAGAGATTCTCTCTATTCAATCAATAAAATCTTATTTTCTTCTAAAAAAAAATTCCGGTATTACTAGAAAAAAAATCTTATTAGGATAAATAAGTTGTAATAGAGCCTTATTTAGAATGATTCGACATAAATCGACTTGGGGTATGATTCATAAGATAAGTAGCCATTAAAACAACCTGTGTCAATAAGATTGAGAAACCTGTATCCCCTTCAACATACACTTATCCAGCTTATGAGACTTCTGTCCTTTCTCTCGGCAAGCCTGTTTTGTTTGGCGTATAGGAGCAGTGAGTTGTTGAAAAAATCCTTGTTGGTTAAGACGAGAGACAAATTAATTTGAGATGTAGTTTTTGACTGAATCACTTTAATAACAACTTTAAATTGAATTTTGACAAGTTGCAAGTAGAAAAGGGTAGCACATTTGACTTTTTACACAAACTCACATTATATAGTCATCCATAAAAGTGACATACGTGAAGGACCTTAAATATCATAGTATATTAGGGTGAAAAACAAAAGGAGTGAAGCATGCAAGATATGTAAGAATTTCAGTATGCTCAGATGGAGAAGAACTGCAAGTTTGAATTAGTTTGGGGAGCATCATACATAGATATTGAAAATTGACATGTCTTAAAACGATTTTTTCACAACTATAAAAGCTTAGAAAACATAATGGACTACATCATTAGGCAACACACTAGCATGAAAAACAAATGCAGAAGGTGAATCTTGTTAGCCTGTTGCACTCATATCTCCTGCCAAAAATCCTCCGTGTAAATAGGTTTTGAAGAGAAAACCAATCATGCAAGAAAATAACAATACAATTATTACTTCTTGCCAAACGATTAAAAGATAACATGTTCATAGCAAGATTTGGTACACATAAAGCTAAGTGCAAAATAATGGTTTATATCACCTTTACTGAGAATGGGAGTAAAAATTCCATTGACAAGTTGAACCTGTTTATGAAAGAGTTGGTTGGGTGAATTAAAGGGATTCTTCTCACCCATCTTATGGTCATTAGCACGAGAATTCAAAACCCAAGTAGGAGTGTTAGTTGTGTGAACATGGTATGCTTGAGGAATATTCGAGATAAATGCAGTCATAGTAGAGTAGGCCCACTAACAGAAGCTTGACGATTACTCAATAGATTGAAAATTGAATCCATCTTTGAATTAACAGCCTGAATAGGACCCTCAACAATGGTAGCTATACTAGTTATCCTTTTCTTGCTCATATGAGGTTTGCATGCTCCTCTTTGCCACAATGCTCACATACCGGCTACATCCTTTTAGGACGGTTGCTATTGGAGTAGGAGAAGACCCCGAAAAACGGTTCTCTGTATTGGCTACAAAAGCCATTTACTCATATTCCAATGCAGACGAGAACGTGAGCTTGAGGAGTCCCTTTATGCAAGGGAAATCAACTCAAAATAGTGAGCAAATTTCCTTTTTTACACTAGATGATGACGACAAACCATCTCCTTATCAGTACAACGGGATCCAAAATCGAAAGTGCACCCATTCATGTGGAGGCTTGTAGTTAATTGAGTCGGGGTATGTTTTACCAATGAAAAAACATCTTTGCCAATCCCTGATTCAGCCATTCCACTTCACACAAAGAAAAACTACCCTTTGTCAATCATGAGAACACAAGAAAGGCCGAGAAACATGATAAACACCCAATAAAATGCTGTAACGATGAACAGTACGGTGAATAGTAATCAGGATTGAGGGAGAAGATATGTGGAATGATTTTGTTTGGGCACTGATACCCATAAGGTTTTTGTGATGATACCAATAAGGTTTTTGTGATGATACCCAATAAGGTTTTGTGATGTGATGGCTTACCCAATTGGGAGCTCAATAATTGTATTACAAATCTAGAAACTTCTAGAGACTACAAAACTAAGAGTACACAATTAAGGCCCAAAACACAAGAGGGCCCAATACAAAACTCCCATTTGGGGAAATTAAATATTACATTGTTTAATTTAGATTTTTTCTTGTGTTGGATATTTTCTTTTGGGTGTCATTGACATTGTTTACATCAAACTTGATATCCATTAGCCAAGTGGATTCCAAGAAATTATACATGGGATTCTACTGTAGATTCAGAAGTCTTTTAATTGCAAATTTGGAAAAAGATTGAAATAGGCATGGCGAGATATTTCTTACTCTTCCAATTTCCATATAATCCAAGTCTGTAATCTTTTTTTCCACGCTTGTTCCAACATTTCACAAAAATGAATTGTTTTCATTTTTTTCCAAGTTTGAAATGGATTGCAACTTCAGAGATTTGAGTTGTTTGTTTTTGTTTTTATATATTTGCTTTGTTAGGTTGTATTCTTTGAGAGTCGACGAGCCAGATTTAGTTTTTATTTCAAGGCGTTCCAATATTTGTTAATTATTTCTTTATAATTGTGGTTGTGATTTTTTTTTTCTTGGTGACATTAACTTTTTAAAGAGACATAATATTAAGACTCTGTGACGCCATATGAGAGCAAGAAAAGATAAATCTCTGTAAACTCTCTCAATATCTCAAAATGGAAGAATGCCTCAAATGAGGCTACATATGGGTATTTTTAGGAAGGAGGTTGCTTGGTCTCTACGCTAACAATCTAATTACAATTACGTTCCAAAGAGCCAATAACCTTCCTTCTTCTAAATACTAAACAAACAACTAATAAAAGAAAATACATCAAATAAAGGAAATAACAGAAAATAACAAAAATACAATAAAATCAAAAAATACTAAAAAATAACCCCTAATTCTTGATTCACATCATTCTCTCCACTTTCGAAAAAGTTTGTCCTCGAACTTTAAAAGTGAGGTCGAAATGCATAAATTCCCAAAATTGCAAAAGAGATAAAACTTGAGGGGCCAAAACGTAATTTCTGAAAATTTGAGAAAGATTTGTCAATTCTTGCATCAATCTTCATCTTCTTCCTCATGCCGCTCATGTCCATCATAAAAAAACATGTACCACCTGGATAAAAAACAGTGTTGGATGCCAAACTCTAGTACGTGCATATGTTGGTGGGTTCTACCTAGGGCAGAAGATTGATTTGTTAGTATGGGAGGGGATTGGATCAAAAGGGGTTGAAATTGGATTGACTTTGTGGGAGAAGGGTTCTTGATTGGTTCTTGGTAATTTTGGAGAGTTGGGGTGGGTTGACTTAGGGTTTCAAAGGGTGGGGTATATGTCTGAGGGTTTCCAAATACGAGAGGATAAATGGGGAGGCTAGGGTTTGTTTTTATGGGTTGGGTTGACCCGTTTAGGGTTCCTATTTTGTCAGAAAAGGAATAGAATCTGACCTGTTTGGGTCATATCTTGCTGCTGTCGGTGTTGATGGCCTAGTGGGAAGGCTGAAACGTCATGGTCGACCACCAGAGTGGTGGTCCGACCACCCTTGGTTGAGTCGTAACTCGGGGTAGCAGGTAAGGAGGATAACCCGCAATGATAAGCATGTTTGGAGGTCTGCCCAAATGGCAGAGATGTTTCGGCAGCTGCAGAGGGTTGCTGCCCCCCTTGGTGGTCGGCGCTGGTCGGAAGTGACCAAGACAGGTAGCTGGTGGAAGTTGAAGGTGGTAGGTGCGCTGTTTGCAAAAAAAATGGATCGAAAATCTGCTGCCCCGATGGCAGCATTACGCGGCTGTGATCCGAGGGGTTCTGCCCCTTTGTGATTTGCCGGCGACAAAACATGGCCAAGAAGTGGCGGTAGGTGGTGGTGGGGCTGTTGAGGGGTTTCTTGATGTGGTGGTGGGTGAAATAGGATTAGGGTTTTGATTTTTTGGGGGTAGAATTGCGAATGGGTTGTGGAAGCGTAGGTAGAGAAGTCTTGAGGGCTAGGGTTAGGGATTCTTGAATTAGGGTTAGGGTTTGGGTTAGGGTTATTGGTGGAGGGTGGCTCGAGGTGTCTTTGTGGGTGGTGGCGGGGATAGGTTGAAATTTGAAGGAGGAGCGGGTCATGGTGTAATGGCAATTTGGGTGGTGGTGGTGGAGGGAGGCGAGATGCGATGTCATCCATTCGGGCCATCAATCGGTTGATGGCCTTCAAGAGATGAGCGTTAGGAGTTTCCGCAGAGGTGTTCATCCTTTCTTGGATCCACCTTGATGTTGCTTACGAATTTTTATTTTTTTTACAACGGGTAGAACTGACTAGACTCTCTGATACCAATTGACGTAAATGACGCCGAATGGGAGCAAGAAAAATAAATCTCTCTAAACTCTCTCTAATCTCAATATCTCAAAATGGAAGAATGCCTCAAATGAGGCTACATGTGGGTAACAATCTAATTACAATTAGATCCCTAAGAGCGAATAACCTTCCTTCTTCTAAATACTAAACAAACAACTAATAAAAGAAAATACATCAAATAAAGCAAAATAACCAAAATACAATAAAATACTAAAAATAACCTCTAATTCTTGATTCACGTCACTCTGTATTATACATTTGACTGATATGACTTTCTTTCATTTATTATCGTGTTACCGCTGCTTTTTAAACAATTTGTTCACTAGGTTCTGTTACATGAGTCCTTTCAATGGAAAATGTGATATGCCTGAACAAAAGGTTGAACGTGGAGTGATCATCATATCTGCAAAGCGATCTGCATGTAATCCGAAGGAGAATCTTGGGGAACGGAAAGATGGGCTCCTTTTAAAAGTCAATTCCACATCAGAAGGTAGGTCCTTCGAGTTCTCTCTTACTTCAAACTTGTCAAAGTTCTCTTTTTGCTCATCATGTGCTCATCTAGTAACATATTCCAGTGAAGCAAATTTATGGTATATTTTCCTTCTTCACTTTCATCTGCTAGTACGTGGGAAAAAATATTAGTCTCTTATATAATTTTTAGCCAGTTTTTTTCCTTCATATTCTCTGTGGGAACAAATCAAACAGCAGTGAAAGTCCTTTTGACTGACATTTTTTAGCGACAAATATTGAATGCTGCTATGCTATTTTTCGCTGATTAAACACTGCTGTTGCTTTACGCCAGTCCTGACCCAAGCCCCGTGCCAGCGGGGTTTGGATCCGGTGACACAAAGCAATGGGTTGCATAAATTTGATTAGGTTTTTGTTGATTGTGGATTCTCAATCGGCGGCGGGATTAGGCCGGGGTGGGTGGTGGGTGGTGGTGGTGGTTCGGAGGTGGGTTTGAGGTTGAAAACAGATATCGTTTATTTAGTTATTATTATTTATTTATTATTATCATGTTTAGTTATGTTTTTTTATTAAGTTTGGACTTTTTATAGTGAATTTTTTTCCCGGTTTTTTTATCAAGCTTGGATTTTTTTTATATATGGAATTAGAGGATATTGTATTTATTTATTTCTAGAAATGATTAATAATTATTGAAAATTATTTTTTATTGCTAGAAACTATTTTTATTTGCTGAAAATAATTTTATGGCATGGGAAAAATATTTTTTTATTAATGGAAACTATTTTTTGTTCATTGGAAATACTTTTTTATCATGGGAAAATAATTTTTATTGCTGGAAACCATTTTCTAATTGTTAAAGTTATTTTTTTTTTGTTCTTTTCAGATATTTTTTTTTTGTTGGAAATCATATTTTTTATTGCTGAAACTACTATTTTTATTTGTTGGAAATATTTTTTTATCTTTGGAAAACCATTTTTTTAATTTATTGCAACCATTTTTTGTTTGTTAAAAATAGTTTTTTTATTGCTGAAATTATTTTCTTATTGTTGGAAATCATTTATTATTTGCTTAAATTAACTTTTTTATTGCTGGAATTTTTTATTTATTTCTGGAATCTATTTTTATTTGCTGTAAATAATTTTGTATCACGGGAAAACCAGTTTTTTATTTATGGAGATCATTTTGTATTTTACTGTAAATAATTTGGTATTTGTAAATATATATTTGTATTTTCTTAATGTTTAAAATTTTTGTACATTTTTTCCATTTTCTTATTGCTGGAAATAATATATTTTTGTGGGAAATAATATTTCAGTAATTATTTTTTAGAAATTTGCAGATTTTAATCATTTTTTTATATTTTTCAGTATTTTTAAATATATATTAGTTTTTTTTCTAATGTTTTAAAAAAATTGTAAATTTTTTCCACAATTATTTGATTTTTTAAAAATATTTTTTGATATTTTCTTAATTTTTAAAATGTTTTTTCAATTTGATTTCCAACAAAAACTTGACTAACAGTTTTTTGCAAAAAATTAACAGAGTTAGACAACATGGGGTTACTTGTAGCCACTTTCAAAGTAAGGGTAGAAAATTAAAAAAATTGGAAGAATGAGGTGGAAAGTGCAAATAGGGTTAAACTTCAGGGCCTAGGTGTAATAAACCCATTCATTTTAATTTGTTACTTATTTATTTGATTTTGTGTTGTGGATAATCAAGCCTCTTCCCCAGTGGTATAAGGTTGCCATTGGGAAATGTATGATGGTGGAGTGAGTTTGATCCCCAGTTTGATCCCTGACATTGTCAAAATAATGCTTGACCAGCAGAAGTTATGAACCGCGAATGTGGATTAGTCGAGGTGCGCATAAGCTGGTCCGGACACCTCATGGTATGCTATCAAAAATAAAAAAACTCATGCTTTTATTTGTGATATGTAGGGGGTAATGACGAGGAGTTCATGCAACCTTTGGAAGATGTGACGCCTCGATCATTGAAAAGGCTTAGAAGAGGCCCTTCAAGGGATTGTGAAAATAATCGAGTGTAAGATTGATCGCTCTTTGTTTTTTTTTTTTTTTTTTTTTTGTAGTGTACATGTATCAATTCGTTGGTTCGCAAATAGTTTTTCTGTGGTAAATAGAAAATCTTTAGTGGGGTATATATGATTCGAGAATTCTGTCTTTTGAAATTCATCTTTTATCTTCTCTACGAGCACTATAAGAAAAATAGTTTTTGGCCATGTATTTAACTTGCACAAAATTTCATTTCACAAAAAATTCTCATTTACAAAACCACCCATGCAGATAATGAGACTCATCTTCACTAGTATAAATAAATTAATTGATAACTCTCGGTAAAAGTCACAATACAATAATTGAAAGGAGAATATCTGAATAAAAATAAATAATAACTGATTGGGCCACATGCTCAGAATAACTCTAAAATGCCTCATCTAGATTTTAAGGATAAAAGCGTCAAATCAATCCCTGTAGGCGTACATAGTTGTTGTAGCTTCGTCTGATTAGAATGATGGTTAAGTGAGACATTCCTGTGTCTGAGCACCTAAAAATTTTTGTAAATATTTTTGAACAAGTCAGAACTCAAAACCTTTAAATTTTTTTAGCAAATGTTTAAAATACATTAATAAATACGCATTGTAATATTTCATATTTAAATTGATGCTGCACTCCCAAAATACGGGGTGTTACGTACTTCCTCCCTTAAAAAGGAAATTCGTCCAAAAAATTTGGATATGTCTGGTATCAATAACTTCAGATGCTTACCCGCACATAAACCTCAGTTATCCAAAATCAACTCTTGGCAATATTATGGTGTCTAAGCCTCTGACGTTATTGGTACCAGGCACATCTGAATTTCGGGGACGAAATTCTTTTGTAAGGGGAAAGTATGTAACACCCCGTATTTTAAAAATATTTAAATTATAGGTGTGCTCGTAATTTAATTAATTTGTGAAATTTAAAGAGAATTAAATTAAATATTAATTAGTGAATATTTGGTGAATATCTGATGAATATTTATGTATTATTATAATTACTTGTGTGATATTATATTTATTTGTGTGATAAGTAAATGAAATTGTATTATTTTATATTACGTTGTATGTGAATAGAAGCGATGGGTTGACATAATCTTATTCGGGATAGCGTGTGGTCGTGTTGGGAATAAATGGTAAATTGATCATAGGTGACTCGGATAGTGATTTCAAGTACAAGGATGATCCCGAATGGGTCACGATAGTGAGAATTAGGTACCCGGGGGTTGTAATCGGATTCTGCGAACTTTTTAAGCTATACAGGACCTGTACGGGAGTATTCGGATAATTTTAATATTATAAGTTAACCTAATCTTGGGATTAGGGGAATACCAAGGGGTTTTGGATGAGGGAGGTAGCCCAATTGATCATTTTAATCACCTAGGGTTGAGAGAGGCAAAAGAGAAGGGAGAAAACTCAAGAGAGGAATCAAGAAGGCAACCCAGGGAGGAAATTAACAATTTTTCAGGCTAGGATTCTTAGGCATGGAAGACTAACAAAGAAGGATTCAGGCCCTACGATAAATTAAGGCAAGTGTTTAACTTGTTTCGATATTATATGCGTGTTTTTAGTTCATATTATGGTTGGTAGCACAAATATGATTTTGGGTGGGATTTATATGTTATCAAAATGGGGTTTGAGGAAAGGTTTCATGAAAATTGATGCGAATAGTTTATTGTATGCAATCTGAGATTGAATCTGATAGTACAGATTGAACTTTAATTGACAATCTTGATTAAAAATTTGAGTTTGAATCTTGATGAGAATAGAGGTGATGTTGAATTATAAATCTCGAAAAAATAGTGTAAATGGATAATAAAATTTAGGTTTGAATAATTCCATAAATTTGATGATTAATTCTATGATTTAGAATGAGTTTTGGAGGATGTGAATTCATGAAACATGTTTCCTTATGAGTGATGGTGATAGGGTAGTGTAAGATTATGTTGGGATAAATTTTTAGGATTGTTATGAGTAGAGAAAGTGGTAAAACTCCGTACAAAAATGCAACAACCCGACTTGGCTAGCATCTAGGTGCGAACTGGTTTCCCCCCTGGTCGAATCGATTTGGCTGCCCTGTTTGGCCAAGCATGTTTATTTAGATGGTTTTTGTGATCGGGTTAGGTCCGGATTATTCTGGGATGTCCGTAGAAGAGATTATGACTTTTGAAATATGTAGAAATAATTATTAATGACCTTGGGATTAGGCCTATCAACGAATCGAATTTTATTCGAATTCGAATTCGATCCGTTTACACGGATTTGGATCACGCTTGAAAACCGATTACCCGATTACCCGTTTATTAAATGGAGCGGATTTTGATTCATATGATCCGATCCGTTAATAATCCGATCCGATTAATATATATCTATAAATATAATATTTTTAATTAATATATATTGCAATTAGAAATTTATTAATATTTTAAATACATATTTTAATAGTTATTTATAATAGTCCTATATTAATATATATTGTATTTATTTATATTAGTAATTTATATTATAATAGTCATTTAAATATATTTTTTGAAATATATATTATAATAGTTATTTATAATATATACTGTATTTTGAAATTTATAATAGTTATTTATAATTTTATAATCGGATCAGATAAACGGATTCTTAACGGATTCGGAACAGATAATCCATCGGATAATCGGATCGGATCCGAATCCGTTTAACATAAACGGATTTGGATTTGGATTGGCGTGATCCGGTTCGAATTCGACCCGTTTACATGCCTACTTGGGATAGTTGGGATAACCCGTATAATTAAGGGTGTTTGGGACGAGCGATACTCGAAAAATATATTAGTGGATTCGAATGGGAATTTCGGATGGAATTGGGATTCGGGCTGGATTGAGATAGACTTAGTGTTCATAATAAATTATAATCGTGATATATAAATAAATAAGTGATTACTTATGAATTTGGGAGTCGGATTTAGACTAGAAGATTATAGGCTAGTGCTACAAGTGACATGCACGGCTAGCCGATTTTATTTTATATATATATGTGGGTATAGAGACAGTATATATATGTTGGAAATATATCTGTGTGTATAATATAATTATGTGAACATAGTGCTATCATCAAAGGTTGCGTAATGTGGATGATCTTCCCTAACGAATATTTGCAGGCTTAGTATCGACCCCAAGTCATAGCGCCATGCATGTGCCTCAGTGAGAGGTTGAAGTTTGAATTGAGATAATTTTTGTATGGTTATGACTCACTGTTGAAGGGCTATGATCGCCTCCAATACGTTTACGATTCATCGAGCCCGGTGTAAGAGTCCGACTCAGGAGCCCAGGATGATGTGTGTATGTCCTGGAGCATGATAGCATTGTAGAGAGCCACATCGAGTGATATATTACTCTAAGGGATGGCGGTTATACTTATATAGTGATCGATATGTATGTATATATACTTGATATAATTTGTATATACGTATATATATGTGTGGGTATATATATATATATATATATATATATATATATATATATATATATGTATATATATACATATATGTATATATATACATATATGTATATATATATATATATGTATATATATATATGGACGAATTAAAGAAAATTACGAATAGTTAATTCTATATGCATTCGGGAGGACAACTCGAGAATGTTGAGTGTAATTATGTATACAAGTGTGACATAATTATATACATGCATAAAAAATTAAGGTGTGAATGTTGAATTAACGACTAGTGAAAGTTAATTGAAGTGAATTAATAAATTATAATTGAGAAGTATAATTATAAAGTGGATGTGAAAGCTAACTGAGAATTTAAAGTGAATAAAGTTACGTGTGATACAGGGTAGCGTATGGGACTAAGATTAGTGTTGTGGTACTATTTAGGTTGGGTAGCATAACTAGGGTATTTAAAATACATGCGTTAGGTGCGCACTTAGATGAGGGGTGAGGGATATCTCATGGGAGTGCGACACTGATTTAAATATGAAATATTACAATGCGTATTTATTACTATTTTTTAAACACTTGCTAAATGCTTTTAAAAGGTTTTGGACTATGACCTGTTTTAAAATATTTTCAAAAACTTTTAGGTGCTTAACCACAGGGATGCTTGATTTAACCATCCTTCTAGTCAGACGAAGCTGCAACAGTTGTGGATGTTTGCAGGGATTTATTAGATTAGACGCTTCTATCCTTGAGATCTAGATATAAGGTATTTTAGAGTTATTTCGGGCATGTAGCCAAGTGAGTTATTATTTACTGTGAATTATTTTAATTTAGGACTTAAAGTACTAGGTTTTTAATTTTGGACAAGTACTAGATTTTATTTTCATAGCTTGTATAAAGATTCATATACATATGACATAAAAAATCTAGATTTATACAATACTCGATCAAATTATAGCCTAATCACCAGAACTTGAAGTTCTAAATTTCTATCCTAGGAACCTGAAGTTCCATATGCTAGATTTAGAACCGTAAGTTCTAACCATTAACTCAATGAACCTGATGTTTATACCGTGAACCTAAAGTTTTCTTTACTTTTTGGACGAAATATTGATCGTATTTATTTTTATGGGGTCATATATATGAAACCAAAATTTTCTTATTTCAGACCCCGAAGTCTTTAATCTAAAGAACTCAATTTTTTTAATTTATTAGATAAGAACCCAAAGTTCTAACTTTTATTGGCAAATTTTTCGTTCTTTAGTTTTATATATTGATTTCATATTCGTATAATTAAGGTCTTTGTGATTGAAGCATAAAGATTAATTATATTATGATTCATATTACATGTTTATTGATCCAAAGCCATATATATATATATATATATATATATATATATATATATATATATATATATATATATATATATAGAGAGAGAGAGAGAGAGAGAGAGAGAGAGAGAGAGGCCACCTCCTATAAGGATTCCTTATGGCGCAGTACATACCATTTCTTTAAAATAGTAAAAAAATGAATTTTTTGATGAAACTTCATGGATATGATCTCCACGGTGAGAAGATCAACTCTAATTTTTTTCTTCAAAAAATTCAATAAAAAACCCGTTGAGATGAGGTTATATGTAAAAAAATGGTATAAATATACATTTTCGACCGTTTACAATATAGGAACTAAATTGATTGGGTGTTAGGTATTTTTTGTTAAAGGTTTATTAAAATGTTCATCTTTTATGTTCACTTTTGAACCTCTTCATATATATATATATATATATATATATAGAGGCCCTCTCCTGTAAGGACTCCTTATGGTGCAGACCCCGGTACATACCATTTTTTTAAAATAGTAAAAAAATGAATTTTTTGATGAAACTTCATGGATATGATCTTCATGGTGAGAAGATCATCTCCAATTTTTTTCGTCGAAAAATTCAATAAAAAAACCGTTGAGATGAGGTGATATGTAAAAAAATAGTATAAATACGCATTTTCAACCGTTGAAATGTTGGCGATCATCTCACCCACTTTTTGATTGAATTTTTTGATGAAACTTCATGGATATGATCTCGATAGTGAGAAGATCATATCCATGAAGTTTCACCAAAAAATTCAATCAATAAAGTGGCTGGCGCCGACCCAACATTTCAACGGTTGAAAATGCGTATTTATACTATTTTTTTACATATCGCCTCATTTCAACGGTTTTTTTATTGAATTTTTCGACGAAAAAAATTGGAGATGATCTTCTCACCATGAAGATCATATCCATGAAGTTTCATCAAAAAATTCATTTTTTTACTATTTTAAAAAAATGGTATGTACCGGGGTCTGCACCATAAGGAGTCCTTACAGGAGACTTTCTGTATATATATATATATATATATATATATATGATCCTGTGCGGACTGACCTGCACAAGTATAATACAAACCCTCCAAATTCTACCCATTTTTCACCTCCAGAAATTATCAGCCCTCTCTCTCTCTTTTGGAGGCTCACCGTCAGGTGCCACATGTACAATTCGGATTGTCAATGTGCGGTTCAGTCTGCGTCTGCACATGAGCAGTATTGAATATATATATATATATATATATATATAACAAAGGAGCATGATTTTGTCAAAAATATCTCCATTTTCGTATGCATGCCATTTTCTCATTTCATGCCCATGCATGAAATATCATGCTAAATGTTTTTTTTTAATTTCTTTTATTGAATATATAATTTTTTTAAAATATATTTAAAATTTATTAAATATATATTTTTGAAAAATATTTTTTAATATTTTTTTTAATAATTTTTTTATTATGCGCTGGATTTTATCACGGGGGCAAATTTATCACCATGCCACCGGTACGGGCATCCGCTACAATATATATATAGAAGAAGATTCACCTACATCACGCTATGTACATCATCCGTACATCACTCCTAGTTTTAGGACCTAAAAAACCTCTTTTTTCCATTTTTTTTATTTTTCTCGTGAAATTAACCTTCCAATCAACCCATGTTCAAAAAATTAGGTCAAAATATAATTTGTGGCGTTTTTTTTTAAATTGTAACAAAAAACTACTCAAAATACCTTATTTATAAAGGTTTGCGCCAACAAATTTTGTGAATTTTTTAAAAATAGCTACAAAATATTTTTGTGTAATTTTTTGAACATGGGTTGATCAAAAGATTAATTTCAAGAGAAAAATAAAAGAATTGAATTTTTTTTAGGGAATATAACTAGTTGTGATTTATAGAGTATGATGAAGGTGAGCCTTCATCTCTCTCTCTCTCTCTATATATATATATATATATATATATATATATATATAATGCTCTTGTGCGGACCGAACATGTGTCATCTAATCGTGAGCCTAGAAATTATCGCCTAAATTATAGGCACACTCGCTCTCTTTTCTGCGCTCACCGCCAGGTGACACGTGCCCAGTCCACACTCTTAAAATGTGGACTGGTCCGCACAAGAGTAAGATATATATATATAAACCTAACAATTTACAACTTCAAATTTGAAATTCTTTCGATATTATAAAGTATTATATAATTCATTGATAGAAATTGAATATTTTATTATTCAATCCCTTTTTTGAATATCTCATAATTATTGGGTAAGAAAATTCTTCTAATTTACTTCCATTTATTTAGGTTTAGTCACCAAAATCTTAAACATATTATAAATTATTGTATTGTTGTGCATCTATATATTTGCACTCATTTTACACACTTCACATTCTATCTTCATTCTTAGAACTGACAATTATGAGTTGTCATTATATAATGACATTTGTCTGGCAAATAATAGATGACCCACACTATTCTGAAAAATCAAAAGGTTTTTAGAATTTTTATGTGGTATATAGTTTAGGCTTTTACCATAGTTGGACCTTCTAAAATCTTTAAATGCTCGAGAAGAGTTTACGTGGTGTTGTCACTTGGTACCCGTCCATTCACATGCAATGATTTATATGAAAACAATTCCCGAAGAAATTTGCTTCATTTCATGGGAATAAGAATAAATAGGTACTATATTGAAATAAATAATGAACATTATTTTGTATTATTTTTAGTGTTGGAAGACAAGAGCTTACACCAGGAAACAATAATTGCACTATTCACTAGGTCATATACCACATTTATTATTGTGAAATTTCATTTTGTGATAAGCTTGAAGCTCCATGGTTCAAATACTTTTTATGATGACCATTTTTGTAGCGTTAATTGTTTGTCATATCCTTTTCTGATTGAAAAAGATATTTTGATTTTTTTAAATATTATAAGATATTTATGATTTTAATTGATGCGTATATTTACTGTTGTTATAACAAGGGTATATATATGTTGTTTATGATTATTCCTCTATTGAACCATTGACAAACGTATTGGTATTTGTATATTTTGCAAAATTTTACTTTGATTGACACTCTTTCTGCCCTTTAGGAGAGGGAAGAACGTACTCGAGTACAAATTGTTCCTGAAGAATGGTTCATTCATGAAGAACGACGATAATTATCGTGAAATACTTTCACTTTGTCTCATCTAATCTCTCGCATCACTCAATGCAAAAATGAAGTGAAAATTGATATTCGCAAATCAATCTCATGTGCCCACAACTAATGCGCCAGCTAGAATTGATATTCCAGCGGGACAAACATTGAATTAAGCAGCAAATAAATTTGTTCCAAGCCATAAGCGTGGCAAAAATATAAGTCCCAACTACTTGAGTGCCTAATAGTGGAGGTCAAATAAAATTATGCCCAAATGACGCTTGAAAGAGGTTATGAACAAAACATCCACTTTCTCTAATACCCCAGTAGAGGTTATTGTCTATGAAAAGAAACGAGTTCCTGAAAATGAGAAAATGACACGACGACATAATTTCTGTCTCTAAACAAACATGGTGTATTCGGACCTATGGTACAAACAAGGATTGATTTTCGGTCAGTTTGATTGGTAAATGGAGTATGCCAATACCATACCAACGTTGAAATTATCAAACCAAAATTACCAACTTTACCAGCCAATACACCACCCCATAAACAAAAACCAAACCGTGCGGTACATTGGTAAAATCGTTTTTTTGTGATAAAATCGGTTTTCGAAAAATACGGTTGATTTCAATAAATTTCTCTTTACGGTAAATTTGGTACTACATAATTCCGCCGTTTCCATAACTATATATAAATATTAAACTCCAAAATAAACATCACATATTGTAACTCAAGTTATACTATTGTCCAAATAACTTGAATAAATATCAATCCGGTCGTCATATTAAATAACAAACCAAAATGAAAATATTTCACGTTATTTGTTTCTTCACTCCCCTTTTCTTTATCTACAAAAGAAAATGTGAAATCAAAATATTGCCAAAAAAATAATAACTAGTCGAACCCTATAAAAAATCATGTGTACAAAAAAAATATTACAAAAAAAGTACAAAACATAATACAAAATAGAGTGAACAAGAACGGATTTGAGTTTGGTTTATCATCAAAACATTTTATGTTGGTCAAGTTTTGTAAATAACAACTTGAACCCATTGAGAACTTAAAATTTCCTAACAACACAAAATGCTTCTCAAGTAATTCTCCTGTATTTGTATACTTATGTTTCCCTTTCGTTCACTGTTGTATAGGTTGTTGCACTAGCTGACATTTTTGTTTAGGAAGTGATGTTCGGACTAGATTCCTCCATAAGGGTCTGCTATTTCATGTATTTCTAACAAGCATAAATATACAAATAAAATTAAACCAAATTTTTAACAAGCATGTCTGTTTTCTCTTGTTTAGGCACTCATGTTTGGACCAAATTCCATTCAAAAGAGGTGCTTGTTAAAAAAACTAGAGAAAAAAAAATAGAAAATCCTTTCATACCTCGTTCATTTCAATTTGGTTGAATCTTCATGTTATCAAACTCATTAATAACACCTACAAAAAAAAAAAAAAACAGAAAAGTAATTCATATTTTTTTATATTAATGAAGCAAATGAACAAATATATATGAAGTGAATAGTTAAAATTTAGAATATAAACTTACATTTCTCAATCTCCTCAAGCGTCTCATATGAATCTTCAATATCGATGTTTGGAGAACTTTTTAGCCAATCTTTAGCACAAATTAAACACTCCACGGTTCTTGGTGTCAAAGATCTTTGAAATTGATCAAGTACTCTTTTACTTGTACTAAATGCACACTTGAAAGTAGTAGTTTCGATTTAGTACAATCTGTAAATCGGGTTCTAAAATGTTAAAACTAAAACCAATAAAAAAAAATCGATAATTTCGAGTTCGGTAAGTAAAAAATGTAAACAATTACCACTAATTTTCGGTACAAAACAGTACGATACGGGTTTTTATCATACCGCGAACACGTCGAGTACAAACCCATAAGATGTTAACCTTTAAAATCACAAATGGGCGTTTATAAGAAATCAAAGTTAAAAAATCACTAAAAGGTGCACGACATGTGGCACAAGGTTTCTTGCAGAAATCAAAGATTGATTTTATACGAACATACCGTTCCATTGCGATCTTAAATACTTTTTAGATATTTTTCTAGATTAGCAGTTTCTTAATATGTATTATGAGACTCATGAATATTATAACTACTTATTTATATGGGACTTAGACAAATAATACATATGAAGATCCCATAGAATTTTCTTTGCCTGAAGCAAAGCCAAGGATTATGTACTCAATTCGAATAAGACATTAATTGTACATCTTAAGGAAATTCGAAAGGATACAGGTACAATTGTCTTAGTAAATACTTGCCAGGGGGAGTAACTAATCAGGGAGAGCATCTTATCAAAGGGGGAATAGAAGAGCATGATATCTTTGGACATATGTGTGTTGTACTCTTTTTTCTTTAACTAGGTTTCTCACTAGGTTTTTCTAATAAAGGTTTTAACGTGACAACATCAAGCGCGTCCAATACCAATTTAATGATCACATAAGTTTTACTCTTTTTCTTTCACTTTGATTTTTTTCCACGAGGTTTTTCGTTAGTAAGTTTAACAAGGAAACAATCATTAAATGATGAAATTAGTGTACATCTAAAGGGGAGTGTTGTACAATATGTTTTTTAGTGGATGTCCACTAGTATCCCACATTTATGATATGATATTTTGGGATGTCTTACTTTGTAATAAAAATAGCGGTGATACCCCTTGAGTAATAATGCATTATTCATCGTGAAAGGTCTTTATGACGAACTATATTCGTCGTAATGTTCAAAGCTAAAAGATGGCCACAACTGGTCTGCTCCAATGAAGTTTGGATGAAGTTCAAATACATCGCAAAAAGATAAGTCATCTATTGTGATACATTGACTCATCACAAATTGTAGATATCACTTCATCGCAAAAAATGGCCCAATTAAATAATCCCATTATTAGGATGCATTTACCTGTTGCAAAAGGTATGTTGTATTCAAATATCAAGTCGCCGCAATGAAATTCAAATTAATTTGTCTCTATTATTACTTCGTCGCTAAAGCTCATGTATAAAATAAAATTAATTTAATAAAAAACGTAGGTGACATTAAGTGGATTTCTCATGAAATAGCAATAAGTGTCAACTCATCTCCATACCCAATCATGTAATGAAGTCAGGGCATATTAAAAGGGTTAAAGAGAGAATATTGAAACTTAATTAAACTAAATAGTTGGTCCATTTGTCCTGATAACACAAAGCTAAAATAGTAAAATCTAAAAAAGGTTACTTAAGGGGAAAATATTCAAATCTAAAAAAGCATTGAGGAGAAAGAGAAACCGGCGGGAGATGAAGAGCAATGCGATATCGACGAGAGAGATTCTGTGGGAAAATTGAGGAAGAGGGTTATGTTAAATGAAAATGTAAATAATCATTAATTAATTAATTTTCCTTAATCATAAGTGAATTTTCTTTAATTTTTTAAAGAATGCTCATTTAATATAATATTCCTTTTGATGATTACGGTGGTGATAATTATATTCAGCACAAGTTTACAAGAAAAGGCAATCACAAAAGTAAATAAAGAATATAAAAAATGCCAATCACACAACACAGTATGTACGTGGTTCAGCAAGAATGCCTACGTCCACAGTGGTGCTCTTAGTATTATTTCTATATACTCCCGAGTGTGTTTTACAGAGAATACAATGCGTGCCCTTTGCCCCCGGCTTAGGGTTTGTTATATACATGTTTGTTCTCGGGGAGTGGGGGTGTCGGACTCCCCTATGTCCATCTTCTACTCCTAGAATATCTCCTTACGAGATTTTAGGAGTAGATTAAGTCATAACCGAATTCAGTTGAGATGCGAGGAACCCGGATTTTGGGCCGTTTCTATTGGGTTACTCGTCTGGGCCCATGATGACAAATCGAGGTACCCACAATTGCCCCTAAAGTTGTTGGGCCATAATTTGGGCTCAATAAATTTAAATGATTTGTCATAATGGCTCTCTTGTAAATTGTGTAACTCTTCCCAAGATTGGAGTTCTCTACTTGATTTTGGCGGCAGTCTGCTTCGGGTCTCTTGCGATATGATTAGAAATGTTTAAAAGGTCACTTGGAGCAGCATTTCCATACTGTTGTTTCAAACTTCTTCATATTTTCTTACCTTATTCAAGCTTTCGCTGTTGCGCCCTCCTCTCCAGGTCTTCGTTTACTTTGCTTTCAATCTTTTTCGTCGTTTGGGCTTGTGATCTTGCGCCGTCTAAGCCAAACTTTCATATCGTAAGTCCCCTTTGCTCTCTCCCTGTGTTTTTTCTGTTGAGTTTTCTTTGGATTTATAATTAGGGTTTATAAATGGCAAAGATAGGCAATAGATCAGAACCTGAGTTTAGGAAGTTTTATAATATCCCAGATTGGGTAGAGATTGAGTGCGTCTTTGTCCCTAAGAATGTTAGAGAGATAGAGGATGCTCATTGGATTCATGTCCTATTGCTATCCCAAGGGGGCCTAACTTTCCCTCCAAGCAATTTGTTTTTGCATTTCTTTGGTTATTTCAACATTGTTCCTGCGCAGTGTTCACCAAATGTTTGGAAGATAGTTAATGGTGTCCATAGGATAAACCAACTCTATGGCACTAAATTAGGGCTCGCTGAAATATGCTTCTGCTATTCTTTCTCGCGAACAAGCTCTGGTCTTCTTTACCTCAAGACCAGGAGTCCTGATCGGGTATTTGTAGTAAATCTACCTGATTCCCACAAGGATTACTGGCAAGAGGGTTTTCTTGCTTGAAATTGGCAATTTCCTCCCCATACTGAGGGGTTGAGGTCTGACAGGTTTACGGTCCCCTTTTATGGGGAGGAGTACATAGGTAGGCTTAATTTTTGTTCTGCTCTTTGATCTTCCTGTTAATATATGATTTCTCTGATATTCTTCTCTGTTCTTTTTAGCGAGGACAAAGAATTTAGAACCTGCTCTTAGTGAGGTTCAAACTGTCGAGCTGATCAAAACTTGGAATATCAGAGAACCTTTGGCTGACGGTGAACATCCTCGGTCAGCTTCTTTTCTTCTGGAGTATAAAAATATTGGGTCTAGTTTCATCGCGCGACCTGTAAACAGTATCCCCGAGCTTGATATTACTGAAGAAGTTTCTTCATATCCTATCCAATTGGTCGAGGAGGAGAGCAGTTCTAGTGAGGATAGCGAGGGTGATAATAGGGGCGCTGATGAAGGTGGTTCCAGTGTAGAGAGTTCTGGTGAAGAGTCTTCCAGCTCGGAAGAGGTTTCAGAGGCTCGAGAGTCTTTCAGCGAGTCGAGCAGTTCTAGTGAGGCATAAATGGCTCCTCCGAGAAGAAATCTGATCAGGGACGATGATGATGAGGATGATGTTCTTCTTTCCAGGAGGTCGAAGAAGTAAAAGTCTGGTAGTGGAGAAGTTGCCACTAGCTCTCAGCCTGCTGCCATCGAGTTGGAAAAGAAGAGGGGGAGAAAGAGCAGTTGAAAGAGAAAGAGGGAAGATGAGAGGAAGAAGGCTGAAGAGAAAAAAAGGCGGAAGAGAAGAAGAGAGCTGAGAGGGAGAAGAAGGAGAGGGAAGAGGAGATAAGGAGAGCGGAGGTGAGGACGAAGGCAGGGCAAGCTTTGGTGCCTATCTTTGCATTGCCTGAGGGGGCCTCTATCGCCATCTTTCCTCAGTTGGCTCCTGCGTTGCTTGAGCGAGCAATTTTGCCTGCTGATCGACAGAAGGCAATGGGGGCCGACTAGTTAGCTCTGCAAGCAAGTTAGAGGCTAGCCTTGGTAAGTTCATTTTCATTCTTCAATACTTATAATATTCTGTTCAATGCTCTCTTCTAATTCTCTCTTTTTACTTGCAATTCGTGATCGAATTCGCTGTTCTCTACCGTACTCGCGACGAGATGGTGAGTAGGAATGCAGATTTAGAGAAGCAAAACATTGAACTGAAGGGGAAAGGCATTGAGCTAGAGGCCAGTTTGAAAGCTGCCAGCGAGGCCCAGAAGTCATCTGATCTAGCCCTTGCTGAAGCCAACAGAGAGAAGGATGCGGCGATCAATTAGCTAAATGAGTTGCGACAGTCCTACGATCTGGTCTACACAAACAAGTTGGCCGTGGGAGAGGAAAATAAGGTGTTGGCAGAGAAGGCGGAGTCCGAGGCTTCCACCATCAAGGAAAGCTCATACAACTCCGGGCGGGCTGCCACTTATGAGGATGCTGACGTTCAGATAGGCTACATCACCCGTCTGAACTTCAAGAAGGGGTGGAACAAGGTTCTTCTCGCTGCTGGGGTGGATATTAATTCACCCTTGTTCGATGAGCATGACCCAGGCCCAAATCCTGTTGTCGATGATGCGTCTGACCCTGCCATTGAGGGTGTAGTCCCTACTGCCCAGACTGTTCCTACTGGTGCTTCTCCTGCTCAGGGAACAACAGTTGTTCCATCTGATGGAGCTGCCTCTGCTGCTGCCGATAAGGGAAAGCAACCAGCGACCTCTGAACAAACTGAGGTTGCTAGATAGCTTGTTCTTAGGATTTCCTCTGTATCTTTTCCTTTATTTGTACTGCTTTTTTTTTTTAATTACTGATGTACTTGGATCCCTTTATTTGAATGAAATGAAACTACTTTCTTTTCTGCGTACTGATTCTTTTGCTTTTGGATGCTTGTATGGCCTCTAGTTGATTGATGTAGATGATTATATCCCTGCCACCTCTCAATCGGGAAGGATCCTTGGTTCTAATGCGAGCAATTAGGTTCGCCAAGTCTTTGTCAGGATTTGTAAGTCTCTCAGGCCGAGGAGTAAGATCTTTAAAGAACAGTCTGAGCTCGTCGCCAAACTGAAGGATAGACTTCAGGAGATGGAAGACGTTGGTGCTTCTGTCCAAGAAGAGGTAAACACTTTGAGAGCCAAGCTTCTAGATGCCTCTGAAATCAATCAAATTGGAGAAGTTCTTCAACAGGAGAATGAGGCTCTAAGGAGGGAGGTGTCGCGGCTCAGGGAGCATGCATCGAGCATCGCACCTCACATTTTATGAGGTTCCTCTTCATCGGTTGTTCCACGAACTGACACAGGACCGAACAATGCCCTTCCAATTTTGTGAGGTTTTACCTCATCGGCTGCTCCGCGAGCTAGTCCAGACGCAAGTGGTCTAGTTAGGGAGATGGACGAGCTCTGAGAAGATGTCCGTTGAGCATATGTGATTGCTGCTGGGCTTCAAAGAGATGTCACAAGACTGAAGCATCTGTTCAAGAAAGGTCCTCGGCGAGTGTGGGCTGATGGTTATGAACAAGGTTGGATAGATGCTCCGACGAGGCTCGCAGAGTTTGAAGAACTATCCTTTATTAGGGGATGGTTGAGCGCCCTTAAGGAGTTGCAAGTCCCAAGGAACTCAGTACTCTGGTACCGTCACGAGATCTCTTCTTTGTAATACCCCGTAATTTTAATGACTTTTAAAATGGGTTATATTTTAAATTAATGGATTAATTGGATTTTATTATAAATTAATTCATTTGGGTTTTATCCGAATTGTGGATATTAAAATGTATGATTATGAATATTACTTAAAGATATTTAGGTAATATATGAATGTGATATTATTGATATTGATGTGAGTTATTAATTCAGTAATTTGAATTTTTAGTCGGACGCGGTATGGGACGTGTCGGGACTAAATTGTGAGATTAAAAAGGGAGTTTATTTTGTATCGACCTTATAGTCATTTCAACTGCGTCGTTGCGTCCAGAAGGGTTGAAATAGTTAGAAAAGTCTATTTGGAAGTTGGTTTTGGGTTTCGGGTCATTTGGAAATGAAAAGACAACCCAAAAGGGTATTTTAGTTATTTTTACAAGGGGGATGAATAGTGATTTCGGATTTTGTCTTATTATAAGTATTTGGAGATTAGTTGAACGTGGGTTCATTCATCTCTTCTACACAAAATTGAAAGGTCATCTTCTTAGAGAAAGTGAAAGGTTGCTTGGAGAAAGAAAAGCTTGCTTGGAAAGGAGGAGAACCAAAGACCAAAGGTCACCACCACCAACCACCACCGGAAGTGGACGGAGAAAGAGAGATCCACCTGTGTTATACAACCCCAAAGGATCAGATCTTCATTAGAGGCAAGTGTTTGATAATTTCAATCTAAAATTGTATATAGTCCATGTTAGGATAACTATATAAAGATGAGATTTTTACATGTTTGGAAGATGAAAAGATAGAGTTGTTAATGGATTTTTGGAATCTTACTCATGTTGTAAGTAGATAGTAATCCACGAAATATTCATCAATCTGTGGAAGAAATTCTGAAAATCATTGTTGTGTTCTTGAAGATATCATGCTTATAATTTTCTGAAAAAAAAGAAGATAAGTATATGCTTTTAATTCAAACTCTTGATGATTCTAGGATGTTTAGAGCATTAGAAATCATTCACATATGTTGCTATATCATGTAGTAAAGATTATATGGAATTTGGGTTGTTAATATGAAGGTTTGAATGATCAAAAGTGATGAAACCCGTAGTAGAAGAAATGCAGAAAACTGGGCTATTATCTGGGCGATAGATCGATCGACCCCCTGCCTTCGATCGATCGACCTCCCCAGAATCTTTGAAGTTGTTTCTTTTTAATGCTTGTTATTATCCCGAACCTTTTGTAAGTCTTTGGTGATTATTAATTGGATATTATGGGACTTAGGGAAGATCAGTAAGCCCTAGATAAGAATCGAATTAATGTGATTGGGATTTAATTGATTAGAATTATGATAATTAAATTAGGAAGAAATTTTGGTTACTAGATTCATGTGTTGTATTCTAATTGGTATGCATGAGGATTAAGGATAGGTCCAGTAGGGGAGATTTAATATAGCACCTGGGTAGCCTTAGGGTTACAATTTGAGCATCAAGGACTAAGTTTAAGCTCCTTATTGATTGCGCAAGGACTGAGTATAGTACAAGTGCTTAGTGGTATGGCTCATGGATAAAGATGGAGTCCAGACCACATTTGGTTGAAAGAGGGGATGAGGTTATCCCGGTTGCGTATTTGAACTTGACGGACCTCCACGACCGACAAAGTTAAGTAGTAGTGTATTGGAGGGGTTCCTTGTTTGGATTTCGATTTCCGAGATGCTCCTAGAATGAACCTTAACAAAGTCGGGAGTGGAGAGATGTTATAGGATGCGAGGATGTTGATTTTGTTGATAAGTCATATAGTATGAATGAACCACTATAGACTATGAGCTATGTGATGATGGTATTAAATCCTAGTTGATAGAAGATGTGTTTATAAGAGATTTGAAACTATCGGTTTTAACCCTAATTAAGGGAGAGTTTAATTCGTGGTAATTTGGGAGATAAGATGATACGGACCAGTAGGATATTGGGGAATTCTTACTGAATAAATACATTGAGGAAAACCTATTTGAACTTTGAGTAACGAGTGAGACTCTGGAATAATTAAAGTAAGAAGTGAAGCCATAATATTTTAATACGTAGGATTTAAAGAGATATAATGCTACGTATGGTAAGTATCTTAGGGTAGTGTGATCACCTTGTTGATATTGTATTATAGGTAGATGATAATGTCTATTTGATTGATTGATGATTTATGTGTATGACATATCTAGCTTACTTGTTATCGATGGGGAGGTTTGTGCGTGAGGGCAGTCATATCCTGATGAATCCATGGGATTTTTGATTTGTCGCTCGAGAACATAGTTCTATGAAAGACTTATCGGGGAGTTGATAAGTCCGTTGACTATGGGAACGTAGGTATGTGAGTGACCCATGGATATGAGAACTATGTTCGCCTCCAATTTATGTGTTGCTGTTTGTGGTTCGAGGAATCCTTACCGAACTTTTATCCCCTATTCGGCGACCAGCGTTATTGGGACATGATAGCAGAGTAATGCATGCACCGCAGCTTTGACTCGGGGTGCCGTATTATATATGTAGATATATAATAAATTAAATGAATGTATATAGAGTGGTTTGATTAATCTGCTGTGTGATAATTGCAGATAACGGTGAATATAGAAAAATAATTGAATTAAGTAAATGAATATTATTCTCATAGATGTGAAAATCTTAACTCATTTTAATGAGAAACGAATATGAATGATTATACTAAGTATGGTATGGGACATACGGGGTTATGATATGGGACGAAAATCATATTATGGAAATTAGTGAAGAGGAACCATTAACTAGGAGGTTAATAGGAAACGTTAAGTGTGCACCTTAGATGAGAGGTGAGAATAGCAAGTGAGAGTTGGATACTAAAATGTACATAATAAATGCTTTATTGCACTTGTTAAATACTTTATGTTTTCAAAATCATTTTCACATCGGGCTCTGACCCGTTTCCTTGCATATTTTCTTTTCTATTGTATCTTCTATATCATGTGTCCAGTAGCAGGGACGCCAACCTTAGGGGATTATGACGAGCTATGGAGTATTTCTTAAACGCCTATCTTCATTCGGTTCATTGTATTTTTTTAGTTAGGGCATGTACCCAAAAGGAATTCAGTTATCTTTTCTATCTGAGTCAAATACTCTTGTATTCGTGTCGTTTTAATACATTTATTATTGTCGGAATTATGGTATTGGATTATTATGTGGGAATGTTTATTCCAATTTCAATTGCATTTAAAT
The DNA here is from genome assembly GCA_949130495.1 of Sambucus nigra. Taxonomy (NCBI): domain Eukaryota; kingdom Viridiplantae; phylum Streptophyta; class Magnoliopsida; order Dipsacales; family Adoxaceae; genus Sambucus; species Sambucus nigra. The sequence goes on along the minus strand of OX422219.1, from coordinate 401,291,784 downwards.
TCTTTTGTGTTATCTGTTCGGTTATTAGTGTTGTAGAATAATGTGTTGTGTTCTTCGTAAACTAAAAATGGATTTTGTTGAAATAAAATTTGGAAAGTTTTTAACACCAACTTAATTGGGTATTGGGTGAGTTGTAAATGTTTTCGACAATGATGCTAAGAATGAGCCAACTGTATATTCTGTTTTAATTTTGTATGGGACTGGCCACCCGGTATTTAATTAGGCGGGGTGTTACAGGTGGTATCAGAGCATCAGGTTCTAGTGTCCTTTAGGGTCTGTACGACTTACTGTGTTTTCAGCTTAGCGTTCTTTGATGTAGAGCCTATGTTTAGGATTGTTGATTTCCTTAGTGAGATTTCGTTCTCCTGCTATCACGTATATATTAGTGAATATTATTTGCGTTCGGACGTGTTCGTACAAGTAGTATGACAGATGAGGGCCATTGGACGGATAGCGGAGGTTGTACTTAGGAGGTTATGAAGTATGTTCGAGTGTTATGACCGTAGTCGAGGTCACCCCTAATATGGAAAATTGAGGAGAGTCATCAGTAGAAGTTCTTGAAATGTGGGAATTGTGTGTGTTACCTAACGAAGGCAATATATTCAAAGGCTTGGACATATAGTGGAGTGTGGTTAACTAAAACTGAAAATTTGGGGTAAAATTTTTCTTGACTCATCGGAGCAAAGTTATAATAGTGGGAGTCAACAACCACCACCCGCGAATGAGGGTACATTTTCTATCTAAGGAATTATGAGGTGCATACTGATTTTTATAGCAATTAACATTGTATGGGCAAAAGGATTACTAAACTTAGCCTATAGCACTGTTATTTTACGTAGACTCACCGAGGGGTCGTGGGACACCTATATTTTTTTCATGTCATCACGTGGGTCTGATTTTTATCACAGAATTACTTACTTTAGGCATGTACGATCATAATGTGACTATTGACGTGGATTGACTTGTGGTATATGGGAGCGTATGCACTACTATAGCCATCATCTTGTCTTTATTAAGAGAGTAGATGAGTAGACTTTTATTTGAAATCGATAAAACCTGTAGAGAGGTTATAAACTATTGAATAAGGACCTGAGGAGTTTCGATGACCGACTACTTTAGGTAGTAGTGTATCGGGGGGGGGGGTTCCTTGTTTGGATTTCGCTTGCGAGATACCCCACGCATGGAACTAATAACCGTTGGGAGTCGAAATAAGTTAGGTCTTTAGTATATGGGTTTATAACCTTTGCGATAAATCCGAGTATTATGCGTGTAACTATATCCATTTTTTCTAATGAAAGTGGTATGATAGGGTGTATTGGCGCCCTGGATGGTTGGATTGTAGTAGTTTTCATAATTGTGAAACAGTAAGTAGTTGTGACTTCAGGATTTATTTGTTTAATAAGTGAGGATCATTTTGTTCCCAAACTTTTTTGCGAGGATGGTATCGGGAAGATTGGGCAAAGTTTAAATTCAATTCAGTTGAAACTATATAGTGAGGCTTGGCGTATAACAACAATGAGGATTTTCGTTAATGTACTGTATGGGCGGTACGACATAGATTATTTGCGATGTGAGATTTATACTCAGAGTTGACCTTACCTGTATGATTTATCTTTCCGAATTTCGGGACAAAATTATGTTATAAGGGGGGAAGTATGTAATACCCCATAATTTTGACTTTTAAAATGGGTTATATTTTAAATTAATGGATTAATTGGATTTTATTATAAATTAATTCATTTGGGTTTTATACGAATTATGGATATTAAAATGTATGATTATGAATATTACTTAAAGATATTTAGGTAATATATGAATGTGATATTATTGATATTGATGTGAGTTATTAATTCAGTAATTTGAATTTTTAGTCGGACGCGGTATGGGACGTGTTGGGACTAAATTGTGAGATTAAAAAGGGGGTTTATTTCCTATCGACCTTATAGTTATTTCGACTGCGTCGTTGCGTCCAGAAGGGTTGAAATAGTTATAAAAGTCTATTTGGACGTTGGTTTTGGGTCTCGGGTCATTTGGAAATGAAAAGACAACCCAAAAGGGCATTTTAGTTATTTTTACAAGGGGGATGAATAGTGATTTCGGATTTTGTCTCATTATAAGTATTTGGAGATTAGTTGAACGTGGGTTCATTCATCTCTTCTACACAAAATTAAAAGGTCATCTTCTTAGAGAAAGTGAAAGGTTGCTTGGAGAAAAAAAAGATTGCTTGGAAAGGAGGAGAACCAAAGACCAAAGGTCACCACCACCAGCCACCACCGGAAGTGGCCGGAGAAAGAGAGAGCCACCTGTGTTATACAACCCCAAAGGATCAGATCTTCATTAGAGGAAAGCGTTTGATAATTGCAATCTAAGTTTCTATATTGACCATGTTAGGATAACTATATAAAGATGAGATTTTTACATGTTTGGAAGATAAAAAGATAGAGTTGTTAATGGATTTCTGGAATCTGAAAATATATAGGAATCAAACTCATGCTGTAGGTAGATAGTAATCCAAGAAATATCTATCAATCTGTCGAAGAAATTCTGAAAATCATTGTTGTGTTCTTGAAGATATCATGTTTATAATTTTCTGAAAAAAAGGAGGATAAGTAAATGCTTTTAATTCAAACTCTTGATGATTATAGGATGTTTAGAGCATTAAAAATCATTCACATATGTTTCTATATCATGTAGTAAGGATTATATGGAATTTGGGTTGTTAATATGAAGGTTTGAATGATCAAAAGTGATGAAACCCGTAGTAGAAGAAATGCAGAAAACTGGGCTATTATCTGGGCGATCGATCGATCGACCCCCTGCCTTCGATCGATCGACCTCCCCAGAATCTTTGAAGTTATTTATTTTTAATTCTTGTTCTTATCCCGAACCTTTTGTAAGTCTTTGGTGATTATTAATTGGATATTATGGGACTTAGGGAAGTTTAGTAAGCCCTAGATAAGAATCGAATTAATGTGATTGGGATTTAATTGATTAGAATTATGATAATTAAATTGGGTGTTGGATTCTAATTGGTATGCATGAGGACTGAGGATAGGTCTAGTAGGGGAGATTTAATATAGCACCTGGGTAGCCTTAGGGTTACAATTTGATCATCAAAGACTGAGTTTAAGCTCATTATTAATTACGCAGGGACTGAGTGTGGTACAAGCGCTTAGTGGTATGGCTCCTGGATAGAGATGGAGTTCATACTACATTTGGTTGAAAGAGGGGATGAGATTATCCCGGTTGCGTATTTGAAGTTGACGGACCTTCATGACCAACAAAGTTAAGTAGTAGTGTATTGGAGGGGTTCGTGGTTTGGATTTTGATTTGCGAGACGCTCCGCGCATGAACCTTAACAACGTCTGGAGTGGAGAGATGTTATAGGATGCGAGGATGTTGATTTTGTTGATAAGTCCTATAGTGTGAATGAAACACTATAGACTATGAGCCATGTGATATATTCAATCCTTGTTGATAGAAGATGTGTTTAGAAGAGATTTGAAACTATCGGTTTTAACCCTAATTGAGGGAGAGTTTAATTCGTGGTAATTTGGGAGATAAGATTATACGGACCAATAGGATATATGTGAATTCTTACTGAATAAATACATTGAGGAAAACCTATTTAACGAGTGAGACTCTGAATAATTAAAGTAATAAGTGAAGCCATAATATTTTAATACGTAGGATTTAAAGAGATATAATGCTATCTATGGGAAGTATCTTAGGGTAGTGTGATTACCTTGTTGATATTGTATTATAGGTAGATGATAATGCCTATTTGATTGATTGATTATTTATGTGTATGACATACCTATCTTACTTGCTATCGATGGGGAGGTTTGCTCGTGAGGGCAGTCATATCTTGATGAATCCATGAGATTTTTGATTTGTCGCTCGAGAACATAGGTCTATGAAAGACTTATCGGGGAGTTGATAAGTCCACTGACAATGGGAACGTAGGTATGTGCGTGACCCATGGATACGTGAACTATGTTCGCCTCCAATTTATGTGTTGTTGTTTGTGGTTCGAGGAATCCATACCGAACTTTTATCCCCTATTCGACGACCAGCGATATTGGGACATGATAGCAGAGTAATGCATGCACCGCAACTGTGACTCGGGGTGCCGTATGATATATGTATATATATAATAAATTAAATGAATGTATATAGAATGGTTTCATTAATCTACTGTGTGATAATTGTAGATAACGGTGAATAGAGAAAAATAATTGAATTAAGTTAATGAATATTATTCTGATAGATTTGAAAAGATTAACTCATTTTAATGAGAAACGAATATGAATGATTATACTAAGTATGGTGTGGGACATACGGGGTTATGATGTGGGACGGAAATCATATTATGGAAATTAGTGAAGAGGAACCATTAACTAGGAGGTTAATAGGAAACGTTAAGTGTGCACCTTAGATGAGAGGTGAGAATAGCAAGTGAGAGTTGGATACTAACATGTACTTAATAAATGCTTTATTGCACTTGTTAAATACGTGCTGTTTTCAAAATCATTTTCACATCGGGCTCTGACCCGTTTCCTTGCATATTTTCTTTTCTATTGTATCTTCTATATCAGGTGTCCAGCAGCAGGGACGCCAACCTTAGGGGATTATGACGAGCTATGGAGTATTTCTTAGACGCCTATCTTCATTTGGTTCATAGTATTCTTTTAGTTAGGGAATGTCCCCAAAAGGAATTAAGTTATCTCTTCTATCTGAGTCAAATACTCTTGTATTCGTGTCGTTTTAATACATTTATTATTGTCGAAATTATGGTATTGGATTATTATGTGGGAATGTTTATTCTAATTCCAATTGCATTTAAATTCTATTGTGTTATCTGTTCGGTTATTAGTGTTGTAGAATAATGTGTAGTGTTCTTCGTAAACTAAAAATGGATTTTGTTGAATTAAAATTTGGAAAGTTTTTAACACCAGCTTAATTGGGTATTGGGTGAGGTGTAAATATTTTCGACAGTGATGCTAAGAATAAGCCAACTGTATATTCTATTTTACTTTGGTATGGGACTGACCACCCGGTATTTAATTAGGTGGAGTGTTACAAGTGGTATCAGAGCTTCAGGTTCTAGTGTCCTTTAGGGTCTGTACGGCTTACTGTGTTTTCAGCTTAGTGTTCTTTGATGTAGAGCCTATGTTTAGGATTGTTGATTTCCTTAGTGAGATTTCGTTCTCCTGCTATCACGTATATATTAGTGAATATTATTTGCGTTCGGACGTGTTCGTACAAGAAGTATGACAGATGAGGGCCATTGGACGGATATAGGAGGTTGTACTTAGGTGGTTATGAAGTATGTTCGAGTATGATGACCGTAGTCGAGGTCACCCCTATTATGGAAAATTGAGAAGAGTCATCAGTAGAAGTTCTTGAAATGTGGGAATTGTGTGTGTTACCTAACGAAGGCAATATATTCAAAGGCTTTGACATATAGTGGAGTGTGGTTAACTAAAACTGAAAATTTGGGGTAAAATTTTTCTTGACTCATCGGAGCAAAGTTATATTAGTGGGAGTCAACAACCACCACCCGCGAATGAGGCTACGTTTTCTATTTAAGGAATTATGAGGTGCTTACTGATTTTTATAGCAATTAATATTGTATGAGCAAAAGGGTTCCTAAACTTAGCCTATAGCACTGTTATTCTACGTAGACTCACCGAGGGGTCGTGGGACACCTATATTTTTTTCATGTCATCACGTGGGTCTGATTTTTATCACAGAATTACTTACTTTAGGCATGTCCGATCTTGATGTGACTATCGACGTGGATTGACTTGTGGTATATGAGAGCGTATGTACTACTATAGCCATCATCTTGTCTTTATTAAGAGAGTAGATGAGTAGACTTTTATTTGAAATCGATAAAACTTGTAGAGAGGTTATAAACTATTGACTAAGGACCTGAGGAGTTTTGATGACCGACTACTTTAGGTAGTAGTGTATCGGGGGGGGGGGGGGGGGTTCCTTGTTTGGATTTCGCTTGCGAGACACCCCACACATGAAACTAATAACCGTTGGGAGTCGAAATAAGTTAGGTCTTTAGTATATGGGTTTATAACCTTTGCTATAGATCCGATTATTATGCGTGTAACTATATCCATCTTTTTTGAATGAAAGTGGTATGATAGAGTGTATGGACGCCCTGGGTGGTTGGATTGTAGTAGTTTTCGTAATTGTGAAACAGTAAGTAGTCGTGACTTCAGGATTTATTTGTTTAATAAGTGAGGATCATTTTTTCCCAAACTTTGTCGCGAGGATGGTATCGGGAAGATTGGGTAAAGTTTATATTCGATTCAATTGAAACTATATGGTGAGGCTTGGTGTATAACATCAATGGGGATTTTCGTTAATGTACTGTATGGGCGGTACGACATAGATTATTTGCGATGTGAGATTTATACTCAGAGTTGACCTTACCTATATGATTTATCTTTCCGAATTTCAGGACGAAATTCTGTTGTAAGGGGGAAGTATGTAATACCTCGTAATTTTAATGACTTTTAAAATGGGTTATATTTTAAATTAATGGATTAATTAGATTTTATTATAAATTAATTCATTTGGGTTTTATCCGAATTGTGGATATTAAAATGTATGATTATGAATATTAATTAAAGATATTTAGGTAATATATGAATGTGATATTATTGATATTGCTGTGAGTTATTAGTTCAGTAATTTGAATTTTTAGTCGGACGCGGTATGGGACGTGTCGGGACTAAATTGTGAGATTAAAAAGGGAGTTTATTTTCTATCGACCTTATAGTCATTTCGACTGCGTCGTTGCGTCCAGAAGGGTTGAAATAGTTAGAAAAGTCTATTTGGAAGTTGGTTTTGGGTTTCGGGTCATTTGAAAATGAAAAGACAACCCAAAAGGGTATTTTAGATATTTTTACAAGGGGGATGAATAGTGATTTCGGATTTTGTCTTATTATAAGTATTTGGAGATTTGTTGAACATGGGTTCATTCATCCCTTCTTCACAAAATTGAAAGGTCATCTTCTTAGAGAAAGTGAAAGGTGCTTGGAGAAAGAAAAGCTTGCTTGGAAAGGAGGAGAACCAAAGACCAAAGGTCACCACCACCAACCACCACCGGAAATGGCCGGAGAAAGAGAGAGCCACCTGTGTTATACAACCCCAAAGGATCAAATCTTCATTAGAGGCAAGTGTTTGATAATTGCAATCTAAGTTTGTATATTGTCCATGTTAGGATAGCTATATAAAGATGAGATTTTTACATGTTTGGAAGATGAAAAGGTAGAGTTGTTAATGGATTTCTGGAATCTGAAAATATATAGGAATCAAACTCATGTTGTAGGTAGATACTAATCCACGAAATATTCATCAATCTGTGGAAGAAATTCTGAAAATCATTGTTGTGTTCTTAAAGATATCATGTTTATAGTTTTCTGAAAAAAGGAGGATAATTATATGCTTTTAATTCAAACTCTTGATGATTCTAGGATGTTTAGATCATTAGAAATCATTCACATATGTTGCTATATCATGTAGTAAGGATTATATGGAATTTGGGTTGTTAATATGAAGGTTTGAATGATCAAAAGTTATGAAACTTGTAGTAGAAGAAATGCAGAAAATTGGGCTATTATCTGGGCGATCGATCGATCGACCCCCTGCCTTTAATCGACCGACCTCCCCAGAATCTTTGAAGTTATTTCTTTTTAATGCTTGTTCTTATCCCGAACCTTTTGTAAGTCTTTGGTGATTATTAATTAGATATTACGGGACTTTGGGAAGATCGGTAAGCCCTAGATAAGAATCGAATTAATGTGATTGAGATTTAATTGATTAGAATTATGATAATTAAATTGGGAAGAAATTTTGGTTGCTAGATTCATGTGTTGGATTCTAATTGGTATGCATGAGGATTAAGGATAGGTCTAGTAGGGGAGATTTAATATAGCACCTGGGTAGCCTTAGGGTTAAAATTTGACCATCAAGGACTGAAGTTAAGCTCATTATTGATTGCGCAAGGACTGAGTATAGTACAAGCGCTTAATGGTATGGCTCCTGGATAGAGATGGAGTTCATACCACATTTGGTTGAAAGAGGGGATGAGGTTATCCCGGTTGCGTATTTGAAGTTGACAGACTCCATGACCGACAAAGTTAAGTAGTAGTGTATTGGAGGGGTTCCTTGTTAGGATTTCGATTTGCGAGACGCTCCGCACATGAACCTTAATAACGTCGGGAGTGGAGAGATGTTATAGGATTCGAGGATGTTGATTTTGTTGATAAGTCATATAGTGTGAATGAAAAACTATAGACTATGAGCCATGTGATGATGGTGTTCAATCCTAGTTGATAAAAGATGTGTTTATAAGATATTTGAAACTATCGGTTTTAACCTTAATTAAGGGAGAGTTTAATTCGTGGTAATTTGGGAGATAAGATGATACGGACCAGTAGGATATTAGTGAATTCTTACTGAATAAATACATTGAGGAAAACCTATTTGAACTTTGAGTAACGAGTGAGACTCTGGAATAATTAAAGTAAGAAGTGAAGCCATAATATTTTAATACGTAGGATTTAAAGAGATATAATGCTACGTATGGGAAGTATCTTAGGGTAGTGTGATTACCTTGTTGATATTGTATTATAGGTAGATGATAATGCCTATTTGATTGATTGATTATTTATGTGTATGACATACCTATCTTACTTGCTATCGATGGGGAGGTTTGCACGTGAGGGCAGTCATATCCTGATGAATCCATGAGATTTTTGATTTGTCGCTCGAGAACATAGGTCTGTGAAAGACTTATCGGGGAGTTGATAAGTCCACTGATAATGGGAACGTAGGTATGTGCGTGACCCATGGATACGGGAACTATGTTCGCCTCCAATTTATGTGTTGTTGTTTGTGGTTCGAGGAATCCTTACCGAACTTTTATCCCCTATTCGGCGACCAACGATATTGGGACATGATAGTAGAGTAATGTATGCACCGCAACTGTGACTCGGGGTGCCGTATTATATATGTATATATATAATAAATTAAATGAATGTATATAGAGTGGTTTGATTAATCTACTGTGTGATAATTGTAGATAACGGTGAATAGAGAAAAAGAATTGAATTAAGTTAATGAATATTATTCTGATAGATTTGAAAATCTTAACTCATTTTAATGAGAAATGAATATGAATGATTATACTAAGTATGGCATGGGACATTCGAGGTTATGATATGGGACGAAAATCATATTATGGAATTTAGTGAAGAGGAACCATTAACTAGGAGGTTAATAGGAAACGTTAAGTGTGCACCTTAGATGAGAGGTAAGAATAGCAAGTGAGAGTTGGATACTAACATGTACATAATAAATGCTTTATTGCACTTGTTAAATACTTGCTGTTTTCAAAATCATTTTCACATCGGGCTCTAACCCGTTTCCTTGCATATTTTCTTTTCTATTGTATCTTCTATATCAGGTGTCCAGCAGCAGGGACGCCAACCTTTGGGGATTATGACGAGCTATGGAGTATTTTTTAGACGCCTATCTTCATTTGGTTCATAGTATTCTTTTAGTTGGGGCATGTCCCCAAAAGGAATTCAATTATCTCTTCTATCTGAATCAAATACTCTTGTATTCGTGTCGTTTTAATACATTTGTTATTATTGGGATTATGGTATTGGATTATTATGTGGGAATGTTGATTCCAATTGCATTTAAATTCTTTTGTGTTATCTGTTCGGTTATTAGTGTTGTAGAATAATGTGTAGTGTTCTTCGTAAACTAAAAATGGATTTTGTTGAATTAAAATTTGGAAAGTTTTTAACACCAGCTTAATTGGGTATTGGGCGAGTTGTAAATGTTTTCGACAGTGATGCTAAGAATGAGCCAACTGTATATTCTGTTTTAATTTGGTATGGGACTGGCCACCCAGTATTTAATTAGGCGGGGTGTTACATTCTTCAGCTCTGAGGCCTAATCCTTTCAGGAGGGACGACTGATGGATACCTATCGATGCTATCCGTAGGAAGCTGTTAGAGTCAGATGTGAATGAGGTCGAGGAGGAATTGACTCCTCATCCGGACGATGGCCGAAGAGCACAAGTGGATGATTATCTTGTTCAGAGGCCTCAACCTTATTAAGATTTTATCGGATGTAACTCATTGTACATGTAATGAAGTAATGTAATATTTATGTCTTGGGCGATTTTGCCGACTAAACATGAGTTGTATATCATTTACTTCATTTATTTCCTACTTGATTATCTTGGGCCCTTTGTAGCCGACTATATTTGTAGGGTTGTTTCTTTGAGTGAGTATCCTCCCAGTCTAATATACTTTTTGGGATACCTTTCTGCCTTACTTTACATTTTAGGTCGTGTCGTCACACTACCTTAGGCCTAAGTATCGCAATGGCGAGGACACACCTGGTGTTGGATGTTCTATCCGATCAGGTTTTTCTGAACCAAACATAGTTTGGTGACCAATTCAATTTGGTCGAGCTACCTAAGGGTCTCCTGTAGGGCTTCATATATTGCCAGGGCAATGCTAGGAGGTCGTTTGTATTTCATAATGAAAATTCGAGGAGGGTGAGACCCTGCTTTTATGCTTTGAGTAATGTGCCGATTGCTTGGGAAAGATGTGCAAGTTATAAAGTTCCTAACAATGAATTAATACTTCATAAAATGCCATTGCCAAACAGTCTTTTATTAATCATAATAAAAAATGAGTTGCTACTGCGAATAATGTAATAAAAGATAAATGAAGAAAAGCTAGAAATAGAATTTTTTCAGGTTGTCTACATTCCAAGCTCGGGGTATCTCTCTGTCCTCCAACGTTTCTAAGTGATAGGCTCCTTGTAGATCATCTCTTGTTACCTTGAATGGTCCCTCCCAGTTTGGCCCTAGCTTTCCGTCTGATGGTTTTACTGCGCTGCGAAGGACCTTCCTTAGGATGTAGTCCCCAACCTGGAATGCCTTTGGATTAACCTTTTTGTTATAGTACCTCGCGAGCTGTTGCTGATAGCTCTCCAGCCTCACTAAGGCTAGTGCTCTGCGTTCGTCAGCTAGGTCAAGTTCAGCGAGCAATGCTACATCATTCTGGCCTTGGTCGAGATGGGTGGTTCTCATGGTTGGTAGGCCAGCCTCCAAGGGGATGATTGCTTCCATTCCATACGTTAGTGAGAATGGGGTTTCCCCAGTTACTCGCCGTGGGGTAGTGAGGTAGGCCCACAAAATGTGTGGTAGCTCACTCACCCATGCACCCTTGGCTTGATCTAGTCATTTCTTCAACCCATCGATCACTGTTTTGTTGGAAGCCTTGACTTAGCCGTTGCTCTGGGGTAGGCCACCGAGCTGAAATAATGCCTGATCCCGTGTTCTCTGCAGAAGTTTTGGAAAGGGCCACTCTCGAACTGTGTTCCGTTGTCAGTGATGATGGTTCTGGGATTCCAAAATGGGTAATTATGTTCTTCCATATGAACCTCACCATATCTGCATCTCGCATATTTGCCAGTGGCTCTGCCTCGATCCATTTGGTGAAGTAATCTGTTGCGACAAACAGACACTTGCGATTGCCGACGGCAGTAGGAAGAGGGCCTACGATGTCCATCCCCCACTGGGCGAAAGGCCATGGGCTCGTAAGCGATCTTAGGTCGCTGGCAGATTGGTGGATTACTGGAGCATGTAGTTGACATTTCTCACATTTGCGAGCATACACTACCGAATCTCTTTGCATATATGGCCACCAGTAGCCTTCCTTCATTGCTCAGAAAGCTAGTGACCTCCCTCCAATATGGCTTATAAAGATTCCTTTGTGAAGCTCGTGTAGAACTTGCTCGACGTCCTTTGGGTGAACACATTGAAGGTAAGGGCCGATGAATGATCTCTTGTATAGTTTGCCCTCGAGAGATAAGTGAAGGCGAGCAACTTTGACTCTTATCTGTTGAGTGGCCTTCTTATCGTTTGGAAGTGCACCATCTTTCAAATAGTCCCTCAAGGTGTCCATCCAACTATGCGCTGACTCAATCTGTAGCATATGTCCCACGTCGGGCAGCTCGTTGCTTTAGTTGATACTTGGATAGGCGAGGAAGTCGATAGGGGTTATTCTCTTCAAGTATGAATCGATTGCTGAACTCAGGACTGCCAAGGCGTCGGCATGGCTGTTCTGTCCTCTGGGGAACTGTTGGACACCGACTTCCTAAAATCTAGACATTAACTTCTTTGCCAAGGTGAGGTAGACTGCCATTCTTTCGTCTCTTGCATTGAAGTCCCCACTTATCTGATTGGAGACTAATTGCGAGTCGCCTAACACCTGTAGCTGCTTTGCCCCCTACACCTGTGCCTTTTGCAAGCTGGCTACCAGAGCCTCATATTCTGCCTCGTTGTTGGAGGCTTCAAATCCAAGTCTGATTCCCTGTTCGAGGATTGTATCTTCTCGAGTAACGAGTAAAATGCCTACTCCTGCCCCCTTTGAGTTGAAGGCTCCATCAACAAATAGTCGCCAAACTCCTTCTGATAAGTGATCTTCCCTTCGCGTTGTTCGCTTATGAATTATGCGATGAAATCTGCGAGGAATTTCCCCTTGATTTCATTCCTAGGTTAAAATTGGATGTCAAATCCTACGAGCTCGACTGACCACTTAGATAGTCTGTCAAATAGATCCGCTTTCCGTAGGATTTCTTTAAGGGGGTGTGATGTCGACGATACTGTGAGCTTCGAAGTAGTGCTTCAGCTTCCTCGAAGCTATCACTAGTGCAAATGCGAGCTTCTCCAGTGGTAGGTACCACTGCTCGGCGTCGAACAAGGTCTTACTTGCGTAGTAGACCGGGTGATGGATTCCTGCTTTCTCGCACACCAATGAAGAACGGACGACATGGCTGGAGACGGCTAGGTATAAGTATAGGGAATCATTTTCTTGAGGTATGACGAGCAAATGTGGTGTGCTGAGATAAGCCTTTAGCTCTTCCAATGCCTTCGAGCAGTCTTGAGTCCACTCTACTGTCTTATTTCCTTTCAAGAGCTGGAAGAATGGCTTGCACTTCTCAGAGGACTTTGAGATGAAACGGTTCAAAGCGGCGAGTATGCCGGTGAGCTTCTGCACATCTCCTATCGTACGAGGGGCTGTACCCTATTGATCGCATCGATCTGGTCCGGGTTGGCCTCAATGCCTCTCTCGCTAACCAAATATCCGAGGATTTTTCCTGACTGGACACCGAAAGAACACTTGCTCGTGTTGAGTTTCATTTGGTATTTCCTGAGGATCTTGAAGGTATTTGATAGGTCTGAGAGATGGTCCTCTTTTCGCTTGCTCTTGACGAGCATATCACCAATGTAGACTTCCATGGTATCTCCCATTTGGTCTTTGAACATCTTGGTCACCAGCCGCTGGTAAGTTGCTCCTGCATTCTTAAGCCCAAAAGGTATAACTTTGTAGTAGTATAATCCGACAGCGGTGATGAATGCTGTCTTGTCTTGGTCTGGTGCATGCAGAGGGATTTGATGGTACCCCGAATATGCGTCCAGAAAACTTATTCTCTCGTGAACTGCTGTGGCGTCCACTAATTGGTCGATCTTTGGGAGAGGGAAACTGTCCTTAGGGCATGCCCTGTAAGGTCAGTGAAGTCAATGCAGACTCTCTATTTCCCATTTCTCTTTAGAACTACTACTGGGTTGGATAACCATTTAGGGAATTGAACTTCCCGTATGGATCCTGCATCTAGCAGCTTTTTAACTTCTTTCTCTACAGCCTTAGCCTTCTTGGGCGTGGTTCTCCGTGCTTTCTGCGTGATAGGCCTAAAAGTGGGGTCGATGTGTAACTGATGGCAAACCACACTAGGATAAATGCCGGGCAGCTCGTATGGTTCCCACGCGAAAACGTCTAGGTTGCTTCTCAGTAGTACCGTCAATTTTTTCTTCTCTTGATCTGTAAGAGAAGTCCCGATCAAGAAAATCCTGTCTTTCTTGCTTCAACCGGCTGTTATCTCCTCCAGGTTTTCAACAACCCGCTCAGAGGGGAGGAGCCTAGTCTCTTCCACTCCGAGACTTCCATATCTTAATTGCTATTTTGAAGGTATTAAACCTTCTTGCTCCTCGACCTTCTCTTTGGCCTTCTCGACATTCTTCTTTTGTTTCGGGCGGATGGCTGCTATGAAGCACCTTCTTTCCATCGCCTGATCTCCGTGAATCTCCATTACTCCTCGCTCAGTCACGTACTTGAGTTTCTGATGGTAGGTTGAAGGGACTGCCTTTATTGCATGTATCCACCCTCTACCGAGGATAGCTTGATATGGCAAGTCGATGTCGACCACCAAAAATTCGATCATCTTGGAGACACTTCCTACCCTTACTGGCAGCACGATATTTCCCAATGGAATAGTCACTTTTCCAGCGAAGCCAACTAGATGGACAGTAGCTTTCTTCAAGTCGACAACGCTTAACTTCAATTTATCGAATAGGTCAAGATCCATTACCTCGGATGAGCTTCCCTGGTCGACGAGCAACTTGTCAACGTCATAGTTGGCTATCCTGAGCGTAATGATCAACGCATCATGATGTGGGGTTCTTACCCCCACCAGATCTTCATCTGTGAACACGATATGTTTGCCATAGTCGACGTCATCTACTCGCCGACGATTTCTTAATTATGTCTTCACTGGATCGATCTAAAAAGCTTGCATTACTACAGTAAGTTTTTCACTTCCATTCGGGATGAATTGCCCTGAATCTTCTTCATATCAGATGCCCCATGAATAACTGCAAATTCATGGCCAGCATCGTCTTCGAGTACGTTGTCGAGTTTTGTTTCTCCATTGGCAGCGACTTTCTCTTCCTTCTTCTCCATAAACTAGTTCAGGTGCCCAGTCTGGGCCAGTTCTTCGAGGTGAGACTTTAGAGCCTTGCAATGCTCAGTCTTATGTCCTCCCTCCTTGTGAAAAATGCATCTCAGCTCATTGTTTCTCTTTAAGGGATCTCCTCCCATCTTTCTAGGCCACTGAACAAATGGCTCATCTTTGATCTTCGCCAAGATCTTGTAGATTGGTTCTTTGAAGACAGTGTTCACTGCCTGAAAGGGTTTTGAAGAATCGTTCTTACCTCCATTTTTGGAGCCATTCTTGCCCTCTTTCTTCTGCTTTCACATATTATCGTTGCCCTTGGCAGTGAGCTTAGTCCAGACATTATCCCCTGCACTGAGGCGGGTGACATCTTCCACTTTGGCGTACTTTTTGATGCAAGCCATCAGGTCATCGATGGTCGTGGCCTCCTTCTTCGTCAATGATTGGTGCAGAAGGCAAGATATGGGTAGGCCAATCTTGAAATAGGCCACTGCAACCTGCTCCGAGTAGTCCTCGACCTCGTTGAACAACTCCCAGTACCTCTTCACGTAGTCCCGGAGGCTCTCTTGAGGCGTCTTCTTCATTGTTAGTAAAACATCCATCTTTTTCGGATGAGAGCTATTGGTAATGAAAGAGCCGTAAAGAGATCGACCAGGGACTCAAAACTCTTGATGGACCTGTGATGGAGTCTCTCGAACCATTTCTGGGCCACACCATGTAGACTCGAGGGAAAAATCTGGAACATTAGTGCATCCCTGTGGTTCCAGAGAGTCATGGCTTGCCTGTACTGCCTAACGTGATCGATAGGGTCAGTATTTCCGTCATAGATCTTGAATCTCGGAATTGCGAACTTTTTGGGGGCTTCTTCTTCCTCTATCTCCCTTGAGCAAGGGGATTGCATCTGTGTCCTGAGAGCTCGTCGAGCGAGCTCCCTGGATGATCTGGCACCCAGATGTGCTAAGTGTTGGTCCATTTCTCTTCGGACCAAATTTCGTATATCCTCATCACCTCGAGCTGGGCTCCTGTGACGGCGAGCTGGTCGCTGTTGCTCGAGCAAGTCATCATCTGACTTGAGATTCTCACTTCTTTGGGATCCGCATCTGGGGCTCCTTCCTCGGCTGCGAGACTTGCTCGTCTGAGGGCTAGGAGTGCAGTATGGACGTCGCCTAGTGTTGCGATGGAGTTCTTTCTCCATCCTCTCTAATCTCCTTTTGAGGTGAGCATTCTCAGCCTCTTGCTTGCGAGCGGTCTCTCCTTACTCTTGGAGCCTTGCCTCATAAGCATCGATCAACCTGGAGATTTGGGTGGACTTCGCTGGTCCCTAACTTTCCTCTGAGGCCTGCTGCTCTGGGCGAGCCCTCTGATTTGAATGCCGAACTTTAGATCTGATCCTGCGAGGGGCAGGCTGTTCTTGGATATCCCCTGCTTGAGGGGCATTGCTACTGTGATAAAACATTTTATCTTCTTTATTGGTGAGATCTTGCTTAAGGGAGACAAACATTCCCACAAACGGCTTTAATTGTGGTGATAATTTTGTTCAGCACAAGTTTACAAGAAAAGACAATCACCAAAGTAAATAAAGAATATAAAAATGCCAATCACACAAAATAGTATGTACGTGGTTCATCAAGAATTCCTACGTCCACGGTGGTTCTCTTAGTGTTATTTCTATATACTCCGGGGAGTGTTTTACAGAGAATACAATGCGTGCCCTTTACCCCAGGCTTAGGGTTTGTTATATACATGTTTGTTCTCGGGGAGTGGGGGTGTCGGACTCCCCCACGTCCATCTTCTACTCCTAGAATATCTCCTTACGAGATTTTAGGAGTAGACTAAGTCATAACCGAATTCAGTTGAGATGCGAGGAACCCGAACTTTGGGCCGTTTCTATTGGGCTACTCGTCTGGGCCCGTGATGACAAATCGAGGTACCCACAATTACAAACAAAAATTTATCTTAATTATGGTATGTGTACATTTCTAATATTGATGATTCCAAATATATTTACATATGCTTATATTAATTTTTTTTAGTAAACAATTTTTTTTCATGATTAAAAGTTGGCTTTATAAACTAGCATTGGAATTCTCTAATTCCTTAAATAGTTTTTTTTTTTAATATAGATGCAAGTTATTTTTAATAATAAACATTTTTTTATAAGCAAACCATGTTTTTAATAATATTTATGAGCTATACTTTGATATTAATAAATAATATTTAATTTACGCATTTTATTAAAGATGAATGTTATTGTAAGCATTTAATACGACTATCCCTTAATGTCCCTTCGATTTTATTACAAGTGTTTAACATATATTTTATATTATATTTAGTTTCATTTGTAGATTTACTTTAATATAACCGTCCCTTCGATTTTTTTAACTGTCCTGAGTAGATTTTATTAGAAAGAAAATCTCTTGGCAGTGGACTATTGTCAGTTTTCTTTTGGCCATATGTCATATCTGCAAGTGCAGTACTCACATCACCTATATATATATACCATATATATATATATATATATATATATTTTCTCTTTAAAAGCTCTTGTATGGTCAAATCATTAACAATGGGTCTCCTTTTTGTTTGTCAAGCTAGTACCAACATGGGACTCGGCATGCTGACTTGGTCAGCATTAGCGTGGTGCTCCATAAATTGGATGTGCCAACTGATCACTTTATCCATCAGTTTATCCCAGACTAACATTTCAATTTTCTTGAAACAGGCGCTACTCTAGATAAGGACTTCTGCTGTTGGATATACATTAAAATATAGTCGTTATTTTTCTAACTATTCTACTTCATTAAATATAGACGCTCTATCTATTTTATAATCTAACCGTACATACCTTTATTGTTTATATGCACAAATAAATCAGTTGCCAGTTTTTTTACTTATATACAGGAAAATTTTGTTTGCTCTTCTATTGTCCTTTCATATCTGATATTGTCAGCTTTATTTCTCTTAACAGGACTTTGAAAATAAGTGTCAATAGAGACTCAATATCTGTCTTGCATAATTTGATAACGTTAAACTTTATCATCTACTTTGAAGCTCCTCGAAGACCACTAAAACACATCAAAATGGTTTTCACTCTTATTTCTTTTTAATCAGTTCTCTCTGTGGTTCTAATCCGATTTTGCAGATATCAAAGTTATTTGTGGAAGAAGAATCTTCATCAAAAAATGTCGCAGATATACATTCCAGTTTTAGCAGAGTTATGCATTTAATACCACATCAAGGATGTAGAAGACTCTTCATCGAACATAATTTTCAGAGGATTTATTTAAATGAAGCTCAAGTAAGAATGTGATAGAAAAGACTATCAAGCAACAATAAGTGCATACATTACTCAAGATTAGCAATATCTGATTCTACAAGTGTGACACTTTACAAAATCATCTATATCACATATCACAAAGACTAGATTATTTGTTGATTTGTTGAAGCAATTTCAAGAAACACTCAAGCTGAAATTTGTATCAACTCAAGAGTGTAAAACTCCATCTATTCTTTATACACAACTTATTGAAGCTGGTTATTTAAGCTTCGGGAAAAATTTGTAGCTCGTGGTGCTGTTGTAAATTGGGGGTTTAATCCTACCAACAAGTGGATCACTTTAGTGAAGCGGGGGAGATGGGAGCGGATCTTGGCGCATGGACATAGGTCGTGTTTGGCCGAACCACGTTAAAAATTGGTGTCCTTTATTTTTAGTCATTTATTTTTATTGTGTGTGATTGATAATTTATTTTGGCCAATTTTTAAACATGTTAAAATATGAAAAATTTTCTTAAATGATTTTTTGTTAATCTTGTTAATTACAATATTTAATAAAAAAAATTTATCTAAAAATTTATTTAATTCGAAAATTTCTCTTAACTAATTTAAGCTTCTGAATTTTTTTTTGACACTTTATTTAGTTGAACATAAAAATAAAACCAGAAAAATCTCTTGGAACATCAGCAATATATATATTTAGGTTGAAAATTTAAATTTAAAGAAAAGTTTATTATATTCAATTCACCTCCCCCCCCCCCCCCCGAGTACTTTCTGGGAAACAATTGTTATCAGAGCCTTGCTCTAATCTATTTACTTTGATTTTATCATCTTTAGAGTGAATACGATTTATGGCAAACTTCGCTGTCTCATCTCTTGGTGAAGGCCAATCGATTAACAAACCTCCTTTTTTTGTGGATATAACTATAGTTATTGGAAAAATAAAATGAAAATTTTTATTCAATCAAATGAATATGCTGTTTGGAGAGTTATTGTAAATGGACCTAATATTCCAATGAAAGTTGTAAATAATGTAAATGTTCCTAAAGATGAAAATGAATGGAATGTTTTTGATATTCAAAAAATTCAAGTCAATGCTAAAGCCATGAACATTTTACATTGTGCTCTTGATGTAAATGAATACAATATAATATGTTGCTGTGAAACAACAAAAGAAATTTGGGATAGATTGGAAATTACTTATGAAGGAACTAGTCAAGTTAAAGAATATAAAATAAGCATGCTTGTTCATAGTTATGAGCTATTTAAGATGAAATGTGATGAATCCATCTCTGATATGTTTATTAGATTTACAAATATTATAAATGGTTTAAAATCTCTTGGTAAAACCTATACTGACAGTGAATTAATGAGTTAGATTCTTAGGTCACTACCAGCCACATATATGACAAAGAAGCCTGCTATCAAGGAAGTAATCAGAGAAAGACCTATTTCTCTTGATGAGGTGCTAGGCTCACTAATTACTCATGAGATGGAACTCAAAGAAATTGCAGAGGAAGAAAAGTATAAAGTAAGAAAAACCATTGCTCTCAAATCCATTGAGGAAGATGAAGAAATTGAAGAAGCTGACGATGATGAGGATGGAGATATAACAATTCTCACCAGAAAATCCAAAAAATTTCTTGCCAAGGAAAAGGAACAATCTGAAAAAATGAAGAAATTTTTTTCAAAGAAAAAAAATGAAGGAAAGTATTCATCCAAGTTTGAGCCTAGATGTTACAACTGCAAAGAGTTATGTCATATCAGACCTAATTGTCCAAAGGCTAAAGAAGGAAAGAATGACATAAAAAAAAGAAATGAAAAATATAAGAAAGCCATGAAAGCCACTACATGGAGTTATTCGGATGACTCTTATAGTAGTAAAGACTCAAGTGATGAAGTATGCCTTATGGTAAATGATGATGAGGTATCTTCTGATCTTATCTCTAAAAGTGAATATGAAACTTCAAATGATCATGATGAACTTCAAAATGCTTTTGATGAACTTTATTATAACTTTTATGAACTAAGGACTAAATATATTAATCTTAAAAAGAATCATTCATCTATGTCAATTAAATATAATTCTCTCTCTAAAAATGTAGAAGAAATAAAGTTAGAAAACCAATCACTAAAATCAGAAATTGAAAAATTAAAAAACGAAGCTTCCCCAACTCATTATCTTATTTCTAAAAATGATAAGTTAAAACTTCAAGTTGAAGACCTAAAGTGTTGTCTTGAAAAATTTGTAAATGGAAAGAACAAATTAGATATGCTTCTTAGAAGCCAAAGGTTGATTTATGATAGGGTTGAAATTGGATTTAATGATTATGAAAATGAGAAAAAAAATGAAAATTATTCTAATAATATTGGAAATTATTTATGTACATATTGTGGAAGACACACCCATTTTTTAAACTTTTGTAAATATATATTTTCTACTAAAGTTGCATGGATCCCTAAGGGAACTACTCTGTTTGCTAACCCCTATGGCCCAACACATTCTGGGTACCAAAAGAAAAATTATTCAAATGTCCATTGTAGGTATGCTTAAGAGTTCTCTCCCACAAGACTAGATGGTCTTAGATAGCAATTTTTCAAGACACATGACGGGTGACAAAAGCAAGTTTTCTAGCCTAATAGCAAAGGATGGAGTATTAGTGACCTTCAGTGACAACTCCAAAGGCAAAATCATCGGGGTAGGTAAAGTTGGTAAGAAACTTTCCCCTTGCAATGAGAATGTTCTTCTAGTTGATGGTCTTAAACATACTCTAATTAGCACTAGTCAATTATTTGACAAAGGTTATGAAGTTACTTTTAAAAAGGACTTGTGCTTAATTAAAAATGCTAAGGATAATAGTGTTGTGTTTGTGGCCTCTAGAGAAGAAAATGTTTATACTCTTGACTTTGATAATTTGTCTCATCAAAATGTAAAGTGTTTGGCTGCCCTAAATGAAACTAGTTGGCTTGGGCATAGAAGATTGGGTCATTCTAATATGGAACAACTTAATATTTTGTCTAAAAATGAGTTAGTTAGAGGGCTGCCCAAAATTAAGTTTATTAAAGATAAAATATGCAATGCATGTGAATTTCGAAAGCAAACTAAAACTTCTTTAAAAAAGAAAAAAGAGATCTCAACTAGTAGGCCCTTGTAACTATTGCATTTAGGCTTGTTTGGACTTAACAAAGTTTCTAGTTTAGGAGAAAAATATTACGCTCTTGTTATTATTGATGATTATTCTCGATTTATATGGATTTTCTTTCTTACTCATAAAAATGACAGTCACCCCATTTTTGCTAAAATTTGTCAAAAAATTTAATATGAAAAGGGTTGTAACATTATTTTTATAAAAAGTGTTAGAGGAAGAGAATTTAATAATAAAGATGTTGAATTATTTTGTGATGAAAATGGTTTTGAACATAACTTTTTGGCACCTGGAACTCCTCAACAAAATGAAGTTGTAGAAAGAAAGAATAGATCTTTGCAAGAAATGACTAGAACTATGTTAAATGAACAAAAAATACCGGAATATTTTTGGGCTGAAGCCGTTAACACTTAATGTTATTTAATAAATAGAACTATAATTAGAAAAGTTCTAGATAAAACTCCATATGAGATTTTGAAAAATAAAAGACCTAATGTTAGCTACTTCAAAGTTTTTGGATCTAAATGTTTTATCTTAATTGATAGAGATAATTTGGGAAAATTTGTTGCTAAATCGGATGAAGGAATTTTTCTTGGATACGCACTTAATAGTAAAGCATATAGAGTATTTAATAAAAGGACTTTAGTTGTTCAAGAATCTATTCATGTTTCTTTTAATGAAACCAATCATTTTTCCAAGAATATTGATGATGATGAAGCTTTAAATGAATTTTTTGATAAATTGAAGTTAAATGAAAATGTAGTCTCTGATATTGATAATTCTACTAATGTTGAAAAACTCCAAATAAAAATGAAAATGACAATATTCCTAGGTTAGCTAAAAGCTAGAAATTTGTAAATAATCACCCTCTTGAAAATATTTTAAGTGAACCCTCTAATGGTATTCTCACTAGATCTTCCTTGAAAGATATTTGTAATAATTTAGCCTTTGTATCACAAATTGAACCTAAAGATATTTTTGAAGCCGAAAATAATGAGTCTATGCAAGAGGAATTGTTACAATTTGAACGAAATAATGTTCTATCACTTGTTCCTAGACCCGAAGATGAAGATAAAACTATTATTGGAACAAAATAGGTTTTTGGAACTAAAAAGGATGATGGTGGTTTAATAATTATAAATAAAGCTAGACTAGTTGCACAAGGTTATAATCAACAAAAGAAATTGATTATGATGAAATATACTCTCCCGTAGCTAGAATAGAAGAAATTCGCATGTTATTGGCATTTGCATGCTACAAAAACTTCAAATTATTTCAAATGAATGTTAAAAGTGCTTTCCTAAATGGTTTTATAAATGAAGATGTTTATGAGAAACAACCACTCGGTTTTGAAAATTCTAATTTTCAAAACCATGTTTGTAAATTAAAAAAACCTTTATTTGGTTTAAAGCAGGCCCCTAGGGCTTGGTATGATAGATTAAGTAGATTTTTATTTGAAAATGATTTTGTTAATGGAAAAATGGATCCTACTTTATTTATAAAATTTCTTGATAATGATATGCGTCTTGTACAAATATATGTTAATGATATAATTCTTGGTTCCGCAAATGAAAGCATGTGTAAAGATTTTTCAGAATTTATGCAAAATGAATATGAAATGAGTATAATGGGTAAGCTAAATTTCTTTTTGGATTTGCAAATAAAACAAACTAAAAATGACATTTTTATAAATCAATCCAAATACATTCAAGATCTTTTGGTAAAATATGGTTTAGAAAATGCTAAATCTCTCGTAACACATATGAGTAATTCTATAAAGTTAGATATTGATGAAAAAGAAAAATCAGTTAATACCACTTTGTATTGGGGCATGATAGGTAGTTTATTATATTTAACCGCTAGTAGACCCGACATTATGTTTAGTGTTTGTTTATGTGCTCGCTTTCAAGATAATCCCAAAGAATCTAATTTATGTACTGTAAAACGCATCTTTAGATATTTAAGTGGAACAAAAGACTTGGGCTTATGGTATCCTAAATCTACATCCTTCGAACTAATAAGTTATTCCGATGCGAATTTTTTCGATTGCAAAATTGATAGAAAAAGCACTAGTGTTACATGTCATTTTTTAGGACACTCACTAGTCTCATGGTTTAGTAAAAACCAAAATTCTATAGCTCTTTCCAAGGCCGAAGCCGAGTATATTGCCGCCGGTAGTAGTTGTGCTCAAATATTATATATGAAACAACAATTAGAAGATTTTAAAGTATATTTTAAAAATCCTTCTATTTTTTGTGACAACACGAGTGCTATATGTTTAACTAAAAATTCAATTCTGCATTCTAGAACAAAACATATAGAAATTAGATACCATTTTTTATGAGATCATGTTAAAAAAAGAGATTTTAAAATTGAATTTATTTGTACGGATCTCCAATTAGAGGATATTTTCACAAAACCTCTACAAGAAGACTATTTTTCATTTATTCGAAGAGAACTTGGTATGACTCATTTAAGTGACTTAGAGATATAATTTTTTTTGAATTAATATTCAAATTTATTATTATTTAATTCAAACGGTACAATTATTGTGTGATTTTTTTACTACAAGACAAACATCTTGTCCTATATATACATCTTACTATTCTCTCCTTTTTCACACTACAAGATGAAGTCTAACTACGTGTTTTTGGTAGGAAAACAACCCGAAACTTATACCTCTTGGGGAGAATGCGATCTTCAAACAAAAGGGGTAAGTGATGATAAATTTAAAAATTATGCATCTTACCCCGAAGCACTTAAAGATATGACGCTTTCTCCTCCTTTCGCTCCTTGGGTGTGAACACCTCCTTGTTCATTTGTTCTTCCATCCCAAATGCCTAATCCATTTCAAGAGAAATCTTCCATCAAAGCTGAATCTTCTTCTTCCGGAACTTACACTGGAGACTCTATCAAATTTATGATTAAAGAAGATGGAAATAAATCTCTCTTGAAGGACATTTTAATGATGTTTGTACCTTGATTGATAAGTTTAAAATGTAATATGTTTCTTTGCCTTTTGTTAATGGAATAAACATGTTTTTCCCTACTATTATCACCTTCTTTCACTAATTACTTTTATAGGGGGAGATATCTTTTCACTCTTCACCATTTTTTTCCTTTTTGCTTATGACAAATAGGGGGAGAAATATATGATTCACCATTATTAAGATAAAATTATTTTGAATCACCTTGTTTGTCATCATAAAAAAGGGGGAGATTGTTAAATGAAAATGTATGTAATCATTAATTAATTAACTTTCCTTAATTATAAGTTAATTTCTTTAATTTTTTAAAGAATACTCATTTAATATAATATTCCTTTTGATGATTACAAACAAACATTTATCTTGATTATGGTATGCGTACATTTCTAATATGGATGATTCCAAATATATTTACATTTGCTAATATTAATTGTTTTAGTAAACAATTTTTTTTCATGATTAAAAGTTGGCTTTATAAACTAGCATTGGAATTCTTTAATTCTTTAAACATTTTTTTAATATAAATGATTGTTATTTTTCATAATAAACATTTTTTTAATAATATTTATGAGCTATACTTTGATATTAACAAACAATATTCGATTTACGCATTTTATTATAGATGAATGTTATTTTAAGCATTTAATATGACTGTCCCTTAGTGTCCCTTTGATTTTATTGTAAGTGTTTAGCAAGTATTTTATATTATATTTAGTTTTATTTGTAGATTTACATTAATATAACTGTTCCTTCGATTTTTTTAACTGTCCTGAGCAGATTTTATTAGAAAGAAAATCTCTTAGCAGTGGACTGTTGTGAGTTTTCTTTTGGTCGTATGTCATATTTGCAAGTGCAGTACTCAGATCACCTCTATGATAGATATACCATACCTATTCATACATATATATATATATATATATATATATATATATATATATATATATATATATATTTTATCTCTTTAAAAGTTCTTGTATGGTCAAATCATTAACAGTGGGTCTCCTTTTTGTTTGACAAGCTAATACCAGCATGGGACTCGGCGTGCTGACTTGGTCAGCATCAGCGTGGTGCTCCATAAATTAGATGTGCCAACCGATCACTTTATACATCAGTTTATCCCAGACTAACGTTTCAATTTTCTTGAAACAGGCGCTACTCTAGATGATGACTTCTGCTATTGGATATACGTTAAAATATAGTCTTTATTTTTTCAGTACTTCTACTACTTAAATATAGACGCTCCATCTATTTTATAATCTAACAACACGTATCTTTATTGTTTATATACGCAAATAAATCAGTTGTCAGTTTCTTTACTTATATACATATATACATGACGATTTTGTTTGCTTTTCTTTTGTCCTTTCATATCTGATATACTCAGCTTTATTTCTCTTAACAGGACTTTGAAGTTAAGTGTGAATAGAGACTTAATAGTTGTCTTGCATAATTTGATAACGTTAAACTTTATCAACTACTTTGAAGCTCCTTGAAGACCACTCAAATACATCAAAATTACTTACACTCTTATCTCTTTTTATCAGTTCTCTCTGTGGTTCTAATCAAATTTTGCAGATATCAAAGTTATTGTTAGAAGCAAAATCTTCATAAAAATGTCGCAGATATACATTCCATTTTTAGGAGCTATGCATTTAGTACCACATTAGGGCTATAGAAGACTCTTCATCAGACATAATTTTCAGATGATTTATTTAAATGAAGCGCAGGCAAGAATGTGATAGAAAAGACTATCAAGTAAGAACAAGTACATACATTACTCAAGAATAGCAATATCTAATTCTACAAGTGTGACACTTTACAAAATCAGTTACATCACATATCACAAGGACTAGATTATTTGTTGATTTGTTTGGAGCTATTTCAAGAAACACTCAAGATGAAATTGTATCAACTCAAGAGTGTAAAACTCCCTCTATTCTTTCTACACAACTTGTAAAAATTGAAGCTGGTTATTTCAGCTTCGGGAAAAATTTGTAGCTCGTGGTGCTGTTGTAAATTGGTGGGTTGATCCTACCAACAAGTGGATCACAAGCGCGGGAGATGGGAGCAGATCTTGGCACGTGAACGTAGGTCGTGTTTGGTCGAACCACATTAAAAACTTGTGTCCTTTATTTTTAGTCATTTATTTTTATTGTGTGTGATTGATAATTTTTTTTGGCCAATTTTTAAACAACTTAAAATAAGAAAAATTTTCTTAAATGATTTTTTGTTAATCTTATTAATTCCAATATTTAATAAAAAAAAAGTATCTAAATATTTATTTCATCCAAAAAGTTGCTCTTAACTAATTTAAGCTTGTGCATTTGTCTTGACACTTTATTTAGTTGAACATAAAAATAAAATCAAAAAAATCTCGTGGAATATATATATATATATTCAGACTGGAAATTTAAATTTAAAGAAAAGTTTGCTATACTCAATTCATCCCCCCTCTTGAGTACTTTCTGTGCAACATGTTAGATTATGTTAGGGTTATTCTAAAGATTTGATTTAAAAATGATACACAATTATTATTTTAATAAATTAAGACCTTATTTTGAACTTTTAGGAGGAAATTGATGTCTGACAATACTAATTTTGGGCTTTTTTTAATGCTTCAGTTCCTCATAATTGGCAAATTAATAAGTGGGAGGAATAATGTTATCGTCATCATTTTTCTTGTCCCGCCTGCGTTTATCCTCAACATTAATAATCTTTAAGAAATTATGAAGGGCACAACAAGTTACAACAATCTTTGCTTGGATCTCAATCCCGTGGAATGGTTGATGCCTAAGATACGTAAATCTTTTTTTCAACAACCCAATTGGCCTCTCAACTAAATTTCGAAGGGAGGAAGGCCTAAAATTAAACAACTCCTTACTATTCTCGGGTCGTTGTCCATCAACGCCCCTTTGGTGATATTGAGTTTTTTAATCTGGGGAGAGGAAGCTAGGTACCAAAGGAAATCCAGCATCAACGAGATAGTACTTACCTACGCATATTTTAAATAAAATAGTTACTAAACCTATTCATATTATAGTGAAAACCGCAATGGAAGTTACTCATGTTTGAACATACCCAATGGATTGATCAACCTATGGCCTTGTCGTTATATTGCACTTCAAAGTAGTCGACCATCATGAACTGATCCCTCCCAACTAGCGGGGGCATAGGAGAATCGCATATCAAATGTACATGCGACCAAAACATTTTGAGAAATTTCCCCCTTCTTATTGTGATACCTTGCTTGGTTTACCGTAGGAACCAAAGAAGATATGTGCGTACTGTAAATTGCATCTACGGCATCGTAAACGGGTTAAAATGAATTTAATAAGGGAAAAGTCATTGGTAAATGAATAAAAATAATTAATGAAACTATCCTAACCTCGAAGCAGTGATACCATGGTAGGTCCTTGTTGTTATCGTAAGGGGAATTTATGAGGGTGGCATTGGTAACGAAATCTTTGAACAAGTCGAGACATGCTCGTAAAACTCTATGGAAGTAGTAACAAATGGTCTGACCAGATCTAATGAAAGTTAATGACTCAAAAATGTATTGCTCATTATGTCCTATGGTGTTAAGGAACTGTAATAACCCGAGATTTTTGGGACAATAACTAATTTATTTTGGGAGAAATAAATACTATTTTTATTGGAGAATAATTAAATTGGCGTTTGAGGTCAAAATTTAAAGGAGTTAGAAAGTGTTTCGAATAGCAATTCTGAGGCTATAGTTATTTTCGAAAGGGTCGAGATAGTCAAAATGACTGTACTTGGGGTCTATTTAGGTTCCAAAATATTTTAAGTTCGTTTGGCTCGAATTAAAGTTACCGAGTCATTTAAAGTATGTATTATTATTTAAAGCTGTGTATCTTTGGAGACAAGGCTTATTAAGCCTACGGGAGAAACAATTCTCCTTAGAGAGAGAGAAATAGAAAGAAAGAAATAGAGAGAAGAAGAAAAGAAGAAGAGAAAGAGGAGAAAAGTGGGATTTCCGGCCATTGCGCGATCTCGAGGACGAATCATACCCTTCGAACTTGAGGCAAGTGATTAAACTTGCTACATAATTGTTGTGTACCATTTATTTCATGATTTGTGGATCAACTTTATGGGTTTTAGGTTTAGTTTGTTAAAACCTAACTTTTTGGAAAAATATTAGATTTGTAGTGTATAAATGATTTTGAGGGTATAAAATTAGTTGGATTGAATTAGATAATGAGTTTTGATGATAATATTATGTTTGTGTAGAAGAAAAATGGTTAGAAGATGATATATATGATTTTTGGAAATATTGACTTTGAAAAAAGTAGCCATTTTTGAGATTTTTGAGGATCCAAATCGATTCGGTCCCTTACCGAATCGATTCGGATAGTTGCAGGTGCCCAGGTCTGAGTGACCAAATCGATTCGGATCCCAACCGAATCGATTCGACCTGAGATAGAATCCCAAGTCTTATGACCCGAATCAATTCGCCTTGAAGGCCGAATCGATTCGCAGGGCCGAATCGATTCGGATTTGGCCCAATTCGATTCGGAAACAGGGCATTTTGGGGGATGTTTTTCTTGGGAGAATTTCATTCCGTTTCGTTCGAGGTTATCAATTGGAAACCTCTGTATGAGTTATGTGAAGTGTGTTTTTGAGACTTTAAGAGAGTTTCCCTCATAAGATATTGTTTTGGTCACATGGACTTAATTTGAGAAATAACGACTAGAGAATATTGTAGGTACTAAGTGGGGAAGCCCACTATCATGGAAAATTTCATTTGGAGATAATTATGAAATGATATGAAAGAGTGAGAATACGCCTAGTGATATTGGATTTTAGAATCAAATCCCAAATGGGATAACTCTAAAGGTTCATATGATTGATTGAACCATATTATGGATTGAGAATTATAAATGCTAATTGATGTGTATACGGATATAGAAAATATCCTTAATATTAATTTAACTTGGGAGATATCTCACATAAATGAGAAATGCTAATTGAGGTGCATTAGGATATAGAGAATATCCTCAACGCAAATAGAATCGAGAGACGATTCATAGAAATAGAAGAGATGTATGAACTTCAAGTGAGAAATAGTATAGTGTATACTAAGTGTGGAAGTTATGTGAGTGATTGACGATTAGTATATCGAGAATAAAATATACTAAATAATGATGTTATTTCAGCTACGCCTAAGAGCGTACTATGAGTACGAAATTGTGTGATATATATACCTTATATGATGGTATATATTTATATGATGTGATGATGTATGTATATCATATGTGAATGATATATATATAAGTGAAGCATACCCCCTCCTTGCTATCATTGGGAAGTTGTACGATATGGGTGAGCATCCTGGCTCGATGAGCAGGGTGTGGATATTCCCCAGGTCATAGTCATCCATTGTGTTAAAATGTGATATGCAATATATTTTTGGGGGTGAGAAGTCGTGGGTATGTGTCGTTCTCACTTGACCGGTTAGGAGCTATGACCGCTTCCCGAACATTGTGTGTGTGTGTGACCGCGATGTCGGTGATATTGAGTCCTACCGCTGGTCCCCATGATGGTATATGAGTGATGCCTTGGAAGATGATAGCATTGAGAACCTACATCCTCGAGTTATTGCTTTTTTGGATGGTTATTATATTACTATGCGATTAGTGCTTTGGGTATCGAGGGCATAATGGACCACAACGACCAACATTGCCAAGGAGTAGTGTATTGGGGGGCTTCCTTGTTTGGATTTCGCTTTGCAAGACGTCCCACGCACGAAACGCAGTGCAGTATTGAGAATTGGGAGAAGTTTAGTCCTTAGCACTTAGATGCTAATAACACACATATATATATATATATAATTATATTTGATTATGTCAATGACTAGAATATGAGAAATTCTAGTAAAGAGAATGTTTATGTAAACTGTATAAGTGCAACACCCCGCTTAAAATAATAACGGGTGGCCAGCCCTATACTACATTAAATCAGGAGTTTCAGATGGTCCAGTCTCAACATCAACTGTCGTTACTATATAATATAGGACTAACTACCCGATATCATATAAACGAGATGTTAAAATAAATTAAAACATGCAACAAACCACAACCCAACACTATGAATAAAGGAAAGAAAGATGCAGGAAAGAGCTATGAGAAATAAAATGCTAGAATAAAATGAAATAAATAACTACAACTGAATATACTACAAGGAAGTAAACCCGAATAAGCTGTCGGGTCATAGCCAATACAAAGACTGAAATGAAATAAATATACACATTTATAAATATCCCTTGGGTACAAACCCGATATACAATATGAATCCTACCTAGATTTTTAAAGAAGTAGGAAGCGACTACAAGATACATCCCGCAACAGTCCGCACCTGTCACGCCTCCCAAGACTCTGGATAGAAGGTCATCCGGAATCCATGCGGTAGGACACCTGTAGTAATATATACAGGCAAGAGAGAAAAGTAAATGGGTCAGAGCCCGAGTGTGAAAAATATTTAGCAAGTGTGTTAACCGTGCATAATAAATATCGGTGCACGTATTTCATAATTAAAGTGGAATTGCACTCTCGTGGAATCCCAACTCACCTCTCATCTAAAGGCGCGCACCTATTGCGTCCTCAATTTTATTAGTTAAATTACCCCCATTTATAAGGACAACCTAACTTGTCATAGGCCTAGCCTACACCCACGAGATTTGCATTACTACCCTAACCCCATAACCCACTCTTCCTAACTACACTTAATTATTTTTACAAACATATATGCCATGTTAGGCTTAATGGATTCCGGTTTATAATTTAACCAATTATAAATCTTAATAAATTACCCATGTGTATTTGGGTAGAAACATATGATTTAATTTTGAATTAACATGTATACAAGATTATTATTGGCAAAACTTCTCTCCAATTTCAACGCTGCGCCGTGTTTCGTGCGTGGGGTGTTTCGCAAAGCGAAATCCAAACAAGGAACCACCCCGTTACACTACTCCTTGTCAACGTCGATCCTGGAGATCCATTATGCCACACATAAATATTGATAGAACTTCTCTCTAATCTCAATAATGCACTACGTTTCGTGCATGGGGTGTCTCGCAGAGCGAAATCCAAACAAGGAACCACCTCGTTACACTACTCCTTGACAATGTCGATCCTAGAGATCCATAATGTCATACATACCATGTACTACTACTACTACTACTACTAAATTTTAGACTACAATATGAAAACAACTAAAAATCTCCAATAATATCCTTGGGATGATGTAACCAAAATATTCCTTAAATACGATACATCAATTCCCATCAATCTAGTACACCATAATCATCCAAGATGTACTCCACAAAGATTCCATATCCTTTCATCTATAGGATATACAAATATATATATAGGCATTTTATTCTCACCATATATATACATATACCAATCATCCATACCCATGACCAAGTGTACATATCATATCTGATGTACAATGGCCATGCGCAAATAAATACCCGGCTATATATAGCACCGATAAACTGCATCATGCTATCATCCTCCCAGTGCCCGGCTCACGTAGCAAAACTGGGGCCACCATGGTGGGACTAAACGACACCCATCTCGTGGTAAACTCACGCACACGACATCCCGGGAAGCGATCATAGCTCCTAACCGGCAATGAGACGAAACATACCCACTACGTCTCATCC
Organism: Sambucus nigra; assembly: GCA_949130495.1. Taxonomy (NCBI): domain Eukaryota; kingdom Viridiplantae; phylum Streptophyta; class Magnoliopsida; order Dipsacales; family Adoxaceae; genus Sambucus; species Sambucus nigra. Next base: position 401,259,844 of record OX422219.1, on the reverse strand, counting down.
CAATATATATATATATATATATATATATATATATATCACATAATAACACACGGGACGACTATGACCTGGGGAATATCGACACCCTGCATCCACACCCTGCTTTTCTAGCTAGGATGCTCACCCTCTACGCGCGCGACTTCCCAATGATAGCATGAGCGGGGTATGCTTAACCACATAAGTATATATATCATTCACATGCACAATATATATACATCCATATGATCCAATCATATGATCAAATATTAAACCATCATATACGGTTTAAATATTCATACCATGTATATCCACAACATAAATATATCCATATTTTCATATCTATATAAATATATATACATATATTCACATATCTTTATCTCTATATATACAAACTAATTCTCGTTCATATGTATAAGATATCTAAACTCGGCTATAAGTATATAATCTCCTCAATATACTAGCCATCGTTCCAACACAATTAATTTACCTCGATATATGAATACAATCCTTCACTTGAAGCATATTCATTCATTTATACTATGATGAATAGTCTCCCAAACATATATGTGTATCTCCAATATTAGCGTTATCACCCAAAGTTGAGTGTAGGTAACAATCACCACCTATCGTATCGATATTCAAAAGTACCTCAATATCTCATTTACTAAGGTAGCCTATTGGTATGTACATAACTAATAGCCTACGAACCTCAAACTCATCTCGAATTCATTTCAATTATTGGAATCCCAATTGTTACTTCCACTCAATTGTGTATAAACTATCCTGACTAGAATTTAAGCTACCACTTATTCTAGTTGATAGTACGATCTAATCGTTCCCAAGTTCGCTTACGGTTCAATTAATATTATGAACTCTTACTCCCATTGGGTTATCTATTATTTCTTAATTTAAACGTTTCTAAGGATATGTGACCCCTCTCCCTCTTCGGTCCCCAAACCTTAATCGCAATAGAAACCTATTTACCATAAGGATTTAGCACTACTCTCGGCTTAAAATTTCGAGCCATGCCCTCGCAACTCTCTCTTTAAGAGTTCTTAACTTCACGTCCTATATAGACTCACTCTTAATCTAATATTAGGATTTCCATCCCCAATGAGGTTTCTCACTATCTCCATCAACACAACTCCAATACATACATGAATATATTTCTTCGCAATTATTCCAAGGAGTCCCCAAAATCATAATATGTGAGAAACCCTTTTTATATGTATCCAACAACATCCCTCTTACATCATTGGAGATACCCCAAATCAACAAACCCAACTAAAAAGGGTTTGAAATCACCACAAAGAAATTTTTTCAAAATGCCCTGTTTTCGAATCGATTCGGCCCCTCCGAATCGATTCGGTCCAAGGGACTTGAGAGTCTGCAACCTTCCGAATCGATTCTCTAGGGGCAAATCGATTCGGCCCTAAAGACCTGATGCTCCTGCAACCTGGCGAATCGATTCGGTGGGGGCGAATCGATTTGGCCAGTTCAGAAAGCCACGAAAATGGCTGAGTTCTCCGAAATCCAAATTCTCCAAAATTCAATATATACCTCTTCTAACCCTTAATCTTCAACCCCAACATGTTTTCCAACATCAAAACTCATCCTATATCTAATCTCATAAATTTATATCCCTTAAACCCAATTGGAAGCTTAAGTTTCAAGATTTAAACCTAAAATTTAGGTTTTGATAATTATACCCAAAATTTATTTCTTAAACCCACAAATTATGAAATGAAATACACAAAAGACTTATTTAGCAAGATTAAAAACTTGCCTCGATTTTGTAGAGGTTGGATCATCCTCGATGTCGCGGTTGGGCCGGGATCTCCAAGCTTTCTTCCTCTCTCTCTCTCTCTCTCCCTCTCTCTCTTTTTCCTTCTTCTTTTCTCTCGTCTTTCTCTTTTTCTTCTATTTCTCTCTTCTCACAAATGAGAAGGCTTGATCCATAAACCTTTAAATCCCTTAAAACAATAAACCCAATTTTGAATGTTAATACACATTTTAAATGACTCGTTTACACCAATTCGAGTCAAACTGACTAAAAAATATTCCGGAGCCGAAATAAAATCCAATGACAGTCATTTTGACTATCTCGACCCTTCCGGGATCGATGGTACCCTCAAAATTATCATCCGGAATACTTCTAAATATTCTCTATTTTTGGGCCTCAATTTCCAAATTTTAGAATTCTCCAATTCAATTAAATTTTATTTTCCCAAAAATTAAATTTCTATGTCTCCAAAGTCATGGGTTGTTGGATTTTTATGGAGAGGGGTGAGTTGTATTTTTATGGAGAGTGCGACTCCACCTTAATCATGTCATAATGCATTTATAATTATTATGCATTTTAATGCACTTGCTATAAAATATTTTCACCTCGGGCTCTGACCCATTTATATTTCCTCCTACTATGAACATATTGTATTATTCTAGGTGTTCCTCCACAAGGACGCCATTGATGTTTATCCATCCAGTATAGTCGTGGAGCTGTGGCAGTAGCGGACTGTTGCGGCAATTTTGGTTTTAGTTAATTCCTATCTTTTGTGTATCTAGATTAGGATTCAGTTTATATATCGGGTTTATACCCAAGTCTTGTAGAATAGCACTTTTATATTTTCTTTCTCAGTTATTGTATTGTCTATGACCCGACAGCATATTCGGGCATTTTACTTTGTACATTGTATTGTACTCTTTTATATTATTGGAGCTTGTATGTATTGCTCATCATATTTAGATGTTATATTATTAGTTAATGGTTTAATGGTTGGTTGTAGTTGGTGTTAAATAAAATTTTTAAAATTTTTGACACCCTCTTTTTATAGTAATGGGTCGTTAGCCGTGGTTTTTATTAGGATCATCTGTAGATACAGAGAATGATCCACTTGTGATTCCTGATTATTTTAGTATAGGGCTGGCCACCCGTTATTATTTTAAGCGGGTTGTCACAGGAACATGGAAATTTATTCCTCAACCGTGACTGATCGATTATCAGTTAACCTATACATACGTAGCCTAGTATAAAGCCTTTCAAATGCGCCTATGTTCATCCTAAGTTGGCATGGCATACCCTATCATTCATTTTAAACAAACGATATAGTGCTATTTCGTGATCAATGCCCCCGTTTCCATGAGAGCCCTATAAATGGTCACGACTCTTCATATACTGAAAAATTTCAATTGGTCGCATCACTAGGGTCCAGAACAACACTTGTTGTTATCGCATACGCTTTGAAAGAATGATCAGCATTGAGTTAGTAAAATCCTATGTCAACCAAAAATAATTAAAACTTTATGCCCAATTTACTTAACGTCTACTAATTTTTCACCAATTCATAACATTGTTAATCAAAACTTTTAATCCATTAATAATATGAATTGCTATAGTAAAAAATTCAACATCATTGAAAAATAGTCTCATTTATACAACAACCGCGTACGTGATTAAAATAAATAAATACATAGAAGGAAATTAAGTATATACCTGATGAGAAGCTTTCTCAAGACTTTGTTTTCGAACAAACCTATTTTTTGCACAATGAATTTACAAAAAATAACTTATAATCACAGTAACCACAATGATAAATTTAAGCAGTGAAACTATACCAAATAATAAGCAATGAAGGTTTACAAACTTAAATAGTGAAGCTATACCAAATAATTATGGAAATCTAAACATAAAAAAACATTATACTAACTTAGATAACAAAATAACTTATGTTGGATATATTTATACAACTCATAAAGGATTGAACTAAAAAACACTACAAAATCGATTTCTCACAATATTCTGCATGTACATATTCAGATCGAAACATATATACGAGGAATATGGTAATTAATTCAACTACTTTTTTCTAATTTTATGTTGATATCTAGGTTTAAAACCAATTACTTTTTAATCAAATAGGTCAAAAATAGTTTATAGCTGACATAATTGGGGGTCTGTGTAAATGACCCAAAAATAATGAAACGGGCAACAAACAAAAATAGTTTAAAACTGAATACCAGATCAAAGTCGAATAGGAATAACTAGGGTTTCGATGTAAATCAACTAAATACAAGATCAAACCGATTTACATAATGAAAAGGGAATCATTGATTTACGCACATGATGAACAAAGTCTTGCTTCTCAAAATGGAAAAAAATCGAAATGAACAAAATAAGAAAACTTGGGTTTTGAAAACACCTCTGCTCCCCAAATATCTTCTTGTGTTGGCAATGTGGTTGCCTTTGGTAGAAGGTGAGAGGCTTTGGAGAGATTGTTTCCCTGCTCTTCCATCACTTTTCTATCTATTACCTCGATTGACATAAACAACTAGTTGTCCATTTCCAAGCCATTCATTTTTTTTGGGGGGTGCCAAAGAACCAATTCTCCAGACGAAGAGGGTCATGTGAGCACTCTTTGACAATTCAATTCCAAGGCAAGTATTGGGTATCAAATTTACCAAAAGTTGGCATTTAGCATGGAATAGGATGTTTTCCAAGGCAAAGAGGTCCTATCAAACATGGCCTTATATTTTTACTATAAACTCTGAATAGCAATGTAGGAGTGAGGGTAGTGGACCTTTTTCTGACATAAGCTATTAATAATAAAAAGCATATACTGCCTTGTAATCATTGGTGGAAGAATAATGACAGAGACCATACATAACATGTTTTATATCCATCATACATACACCTTAAAATAGGTAAGAAGTGGACTCTAGAGGTACCACTAATTGAGTTGAGAAATCAAACTCTATTAATTGTTGTGTAGATCATTATGCAATGCTTTTTGAGGGGTTAAAAAATATCATCAAAGGTATGACGATTATTTTAGATTAATCATAACAAATAAATGTATCAAAGAAATAGACACTTCTATCCTTGGGATCTAGATATGAGGTATTTTAGAGTTATTCTGGGCATGTAGCACAGTCAGTTATTATTTATTGTGAATTATTTTAATTTAGGACCTGAAGTACTTAGTTTTTAATTTTGGACTTGAAGTACTAGGTTTTATTTTCATAGCTTATATGAATCTGAAGACTCATATACATATGACATAAAAAATCTAGATTTGTACAATACTGGATCAAATTATAGACATAATGTAATCAAAAGAACTTGAAGTTCTAAATTGCTATCCTAGGAACCTAAAGTTCCATATGCTAGATTTAGAACCTTAAGTTCTAACCATTAACTCAATGAACCTGATGTTTAAACTGTGAACCTAAAGTTCTCTTTACTTTTTGGATGAAATATTGATCATATTTATTATTATGGTGTTATATATGTGACAACCGTCCTAATAAGATACCGGGCGATCACTCCAATATAAATTAAAACAGGAGTCTCATATGGATCATTCTTAGCATCACTGTCGAAAAATCCATTTAATTACTAATAACCTATCAGGCCGGTGTCAAAATTTTAACTTTACTACTCTTTTTAACGATAATAAATAAAACATCTACAATTTAATGCGTAAATGAAACTAAAATGAAATAAAATAACCGAACACTCGGTCAAAATATACAACCATATCGAATGCTGTACTGAAAGAATAAATAAATGCAATTGAGCCATTGGCTCGAATATTTATACAGTACCTCCTATCTAGAGTACAAGGATGGAAGCGGCTATCAAAAACCTGCACGCATCCACAGCTGCTGCACCTGACGTCTGACTCGAAGGAATTTTCATCCAGGCGTCCCTGTGTCTGGACACCTATGTATATATATAATATAGCAAGAAAGGAAAAGTAGATAAACGGGTCAGAGCCCGAGTTTTTGAAAATATTTTGCAAGTGCATAAATGCCTTATTATTTTAAAAAAGGTTTTATCTCATATTTAAGTTTGGTATCGCACTCCCATGAGATACCCCTCACCTCTCCGCTAATAGTGCACTCCTAGCGCATCTATCTAGAACATTCTAGTCAAGCTACCCTGCTAAACTAGTCTATCACCCCACCACTATCTACCCTAGATAGTCCAAGTAATGTACTAAGGGCTAAGCTTCACCCCAGTCTCAACGCTATGCCATGTTCGTGCGTGGGGTGTGTCGCAAAGCGAAATCCAAACAAGGAACCCCCCGGATACACTACTACGCGGCACGGTCGATAGTCGAGATCCGCTAGTCCTTAAGTACAGAAAGATATATATATATATATATATATATATATATATATATATATATATATATACATACCATAAACATTTATAATATTAGAGCACTAAGGATTTAAACTTCTCCCCAGTCTCAACACAATGCCATATTCGTGCGTGGGGTGTCTCGCAAAGCGAAATCCAAACAAGGAACCCCCCCGATACACTACTATGCGGCAAGGTCGATCGTCGGGATCCATTAGACCCTCGGCACTCGATTTATCCATTTGTATTTATCATATTTTTACCATAACCATCCGGATCTATCTCCCGGACTGAGAGTTCATATATCAAGTATTTATCAATACTATACATTTTCTCAAAACTTCCCATTTCCCTTTTTATACTCAGGAAATGTAAATATAAAAGCCAATTCATTATCATGAATTACTTTAACAAATCATATACCTTTTAAAAGACAATTTTATTATCATATAAATGCTTTTCCTTTATATCATCCCATTTCCCTTTTTATACTCAGGAAATGTACCCAAAGCCATTTCCATTATCATGAAAATGCTTTGATCAAATCATGCTTCCACATCCCTTCTTCCATCCGGGAGTGTTACCGAAGCCAAACCTTTATCCCATTTCCCTTTTTATACTCAGGAAATGTAAATTAAAGCCAATCCATTATCATGAATTGCTTTAATAAATCTAAGACCGCCCCTCCGGGTTTCCCCACTGGACGCGCCCCTAAATGGCTATCATCTTCCAGGGCCTATCTATACAAGACAACCTGGGAACCTACCAACGTCGGGAAGCGACCATATTGCCTGCGGGAAAGTCAGGACCACACCCGGAATCCCCTAACCAGCGCAGTAATACAAATGCCCATATGGCCTAGGGACTATATCCAACCTGCTCAACAGCCAGGAAGGCTTCACCACAACGCGCGCAACTTCCCTTATGATAGCGATTTAGGGAGGTGTGTAACCATAATTTATCAATTATGAAAATCATTTATCTTTCCATTTTGAAAATATTCATTTATATATTTTCAAAATCATTTCCTTCATAACATATATATATATATATATATATATATATATATATATATATATATATATATATATATATATATATATATACCTAAATCACACAGTATATACATATCCTATATATTCCTCCTAGAATATATATAACCGACCATAATGGCCTATATCATCTAGCGATGACCATAATCCCAAAGATTCCCTCCAGGAATCACAATCATGCATTCATATAAGCATGATACTAAGCCCAAAGTATTTTCTTACTTTGATGACTAATAATTACCTTAATCAACTCTTAAAGGTTTATTGGATATCTCCAAATATAATAATTCACTCTAAGTGAATATATACATATATATTTTCCCAATTCCTCAAGTCCTTTAGGACATAACCCTCTAATATACTTTAATTTAGAAGGCCCTTAAACTTTAATCTCAAATGGGAGAAATAATAATAATCTCCAAAATCTTGGGCTGAAAACAGGGCACCGGTCGACCGGTCTTAGACCCCCGGTCGACCACGGGTTGTAAATAAGCCTACGAAATAAAGCAGTAGGCCATTTCTCCTTGACGCGGTCGACCGGTCATAGGGGCGCGGTCGACCGGTCACACCAGGTCTCCCAAAATTAAAATCCTTAAGTCCCTAATCCAACAACCCAAATTCATTTTCGGGGTTTCTAAACTACCCCAAAAATTATCCCGAACATCCATGACATTAATTCTAGGCGTAATTTTTCCAATTCCCGATTTGATTTCCGAGTTGATAATTTCAACCCGGAGCTGCCATCTTGTAAAAATCACATCAAATCGTAGAAAAATCAGAAAAATATGTGGTCGGCGCCCACGCGACCGTATCGAAAAGATCTACAATTTTTGTGTTTTGGCCGAAAGCTAAATCAATTTTCCTAAGGTGACGGGTTACTATTCATCGTCTTCTCCGAGATGATTTCGGCCATTAAAGCTTCTCCCAAGCTTTTGTCGCCTCACCCAACGTCCTACAACCTCAACCAACTAGAAATACACATATATTAAGGGTTCTAAACATCCTAGAACCCAAAACCACCAATTAATTTAGATTAAAACCTAAGTTCCACAAAATTGAAATATTATTGGGATTTAATTGTTTTAACTCCCAAAAACCCGTTTTATCCACGATAACCCACCCCAAAACCATTAGGGTTTCTTTATACCAAACTACGGTATGAGATATTTATGCAAAAAGATAAATAAAGCAAGTAAACACTTGCCTCGTGGATAAAATCCGACGACCTCGAGTCGATTCCGGCGGAGTTTGGCCCGAATCTCCATTTCTCTCCTCTTTTCTCTCCTCCTCTCTCTCTTATTTCCTTTCTTTCTCTTTTCTCTCTATTCTCTTCCCTTCTCCCTCTTTAAATAGGAAGAAAAGGGGTTTTAACCCTTAAAACCCAAAAACAACTCGTTTACCCAATTACGAGTTACTTTTACCTCTAAAATTATCCGAAACTCATTTTCGACAATCGGACACTCTTTTCCGACTATCTCGGACATTCTGAGACTCACGACGCAGTCGAAATTCCCATCCGAGGTACTTGACCGCAAATCACTATTCCAACCCAAAATAAATAAATGCGGGTTTTCCAATTAAAAATCTTACCTCGTGTCGCTTTACTTAACAACGACATATAATTAAAATATTTCGACCTATATAGTCCCAAAAATAATTACAGCACCCATCGAAAGTCATTTAATTCTCGAAAATCCCAAAAATCACTATTTAGAGAAATTCCCCAAATTCCAATTTAGATCCAATTATGGAATTTAATGGTCTCCAAAAGGACGGGTTGTTACAATATATTTGAAATCGAAATTTTCTTATTTCAGAGCATGAAGTCTCGAATCTAAACAACACAAATTTTTAATTTATTAGTTAAGAACCCAAAGTTCTAACTTTAATGATAATTTTTTTTTCTATTTAGTTTTATATATTGATTTCATATTAGTATAATTAAGGTCTTTGTGATTGAAGCATAATGATTAATTACAGTATGATTCGTATTACATGATTGTTGATCCAAAGCCATCAAAATGCATGATATATATATATATATATATATGCGGACTGACCTGCACAAGTATAATACAAACCCTTAAAATTCTACCTATTTTCACTCCCAGAAATTATGGGCCCTCTTTCTCTCTTTTGGAGGCTCATCGCCAAGTGCCACATGACCAGTCCGGACTATTAATGTGCGAGTCAGTCCATACATGATCAATATTGAATATATATATATATATATATATATATATATATATATAAGAGAAGGCTCACTTACATCACACTTTATATATCACCCATACATCACTCTTATTTCTAAGACCTATTTTTTTTTCAATTTTTTTATTTTTCTTGTGAAATTAACCTTCCAATCAACCCATGTTCAAAAAATTAGGTCAAAATATATTTTGAAGCTATTTTTTAAAAACGGCTGAATAACACCTTATTTATAAGGGTATGTGCCAACAAAATTTTGTGGATTTTTAAAAAATAGCTACAAAATGTATTTTGACCTAATTTTTTGAACATGGGTTGATCGAATGGTTAATTTTAAGAGAAAAATAAAAAATTAAAAAAAAGTTTTTAGGGACTAGAATTAGATGTGATGTATAGTACATAATGTAGGTGAGCCTTCCTCTCTCTCTCTCTCTGAGAGTCGGGCTCTCCAACATACCTTATTAAACATTCCTATTTTTTTAAATAGTAAAAAAAATAATTTTGAGTTGATAGTTTTTATATGGGTTCATGATATTTCAATGTGCCTCTGTAAAAATATTCATCTCAAAATAATGTGTTTTTTATTTTTTAAAAATAGGTTAAAAAACTGATAGCTTTAAAGGGTAAAAACTGTCAATTTTTTTTACCTGTTTTTTAAAAATAAAAAAAAAAATTATTTTCGGTTGATTTTTTAGGGGCACATTGTAATATCATGAACCCATATAAAAATACCATCTCAATTTTTTTTGTTATTTTAAAAAATGGGTATGTTCATAGGTATGTTGATAGGAGGTATGTTGGAGAGCGTGATCCTATATATATATATATATATAGAGAGAGAGAGAGAGATTCTTTTGATATTATTAAGTATTATATTATTCATTGATAAAAAATGAAGTTTTTATTGTCCAATCCCTTTTTTGAATATTTCATAATTATTTGGTAAGAAAATTCTTTTAATTTACTTTCATTTGTTTAGGTTTGGTCACCAAAATCTTAACCATATTCTAAATTATTGTATTGTTGTGCATCTATATATTTTCACTCATTTTACACACTTACATTCTATCTTCATTATTAGAACTGACAATTATTGACGGGTTAAAAATATCATAAAAGGTATGATGATTATTTTAGATTGATCAGAACAAATTGATGTATCAATGAAATAGAATTAGGTCCTATGCCCATTACATATATTGAATTGAAATGATATCGGCGTAGTCTTTTTTAATGCAATAAAGTTAGGTAGTGTCTCTTTTTCTTTGATAAAAATGTATTTCCTTAGGTTTGATTTGGTATCGTGTCTCATATACTCTATAGTTCATGAATTCCCCAAGTAAATAATATTATCTTTGCAATTAAAGTGCAAGAGACCATGACACAAACCCAACAACTGATATACTAGAATTTTCTATCCCCATCACTACAACCTAAAAAATCATAGATTATGTCATCCACATAACTTATTCAAATTTACAAAATAAAAGTCACCCCATAAATATTCTTAAAGTTTAATTTTTAACCCCTTATAAAAAAATAATTTTTAGCTCATAGCATTTACCCTAACCCAAACGCCACCATTACCCGTAACCCTAGTCTCAACCCTCACCCTAATGCACAACCGATTGCTCACCGCTAGGGAGACCTCCACCACCACAAAATTCACCACCAACCCCTCTCTTTTTCTCTCAAAACAACAAACCACCACCACCACCACCTATTAAAGGCCCCAAATTAAACTCCAAATCATAAATAATATCAAAATTCTCCACCAAGGTTATTTGGTGTTACATTGCCGAAATCAATGACAAATTTGAGTGAAAGTGTAAGAGAGTTGTTCTATTAGTACTAGGTTTCTTAAATATAAACTGAGGCGTAACCTGTATTAAATGGCGATAAATTACTAAACAAGATGCTATTGGCAATAATGAAATGAACTCAGATGAAATAAAACCAAACTCTTTGATATAAACTCACGAACACTCGTGTATAATTCAATGATAAGAAATAAATGTGAACTATTTATCATAATAAATGAACCTTTGAATTAACTATCTAGGGGGAGAGAGGAGAAAGCACTCTAGATATGCCTCAGGCAGGCAGCTCAAACACCAAAGGTACGAGGGAATACAAGTCAAAACTTAATAAATGCCCATGTTCTTGGGGGGAAATCTTGTACAAAGGTATATTAATGGTGAAGAATAAATGTTTTGGTTATTTTTAATAACTCTCTCTATGGTGATAATCTATATTCTCTGTGATCTGTGTTCTGTCACCTTTCTCAAAAGGGTGGTTGTGGTATATATATATCAGCTAGGCACACTCGAGTAATCTCGGACTAATTAAATGCAATAGCATCCCACTATGCCTTTACGTCACTAGAATTAAATTTAAAGTACTGCCAACGTGTTCTTACGTCACTTTCACTGAATGCCAACAGAAAATTTAGTGACCAACTATGGGTCTGGTGACTGGTGATCGGTGGTAGCCTACCAAACTATCTCAGACCACCCGGTTTACTAATGTTTGGATCCGTAAGGATAAATTTTCAATCGAGTCAATTTGTAGTGTTGGATTAATTCTGGAACAAAACTATTTGAGTCGTAGGATATAGGTTGTCCCTTCAAGCCTATGACGTTAACGTTGAAGTCATGCGTCCTAGATAAAGTGAAGATATCATTGTCGATTTTAAGTGCCATGTTTCGCATCATCAACATTACACCATTCCAAGGTCACAAAAAGGTATGAATGCATTAATATATATATATATATATATATATATATATATGAAAATTTATTTTGGGTGACAGTATTTTTGTTAATATTTTTTTGAATTCATACTATCTAAAGATTTTGTTCTCGGACACCTTTCCTTAGAAAAATCATAACTAATTAAAAAAAATAAGAAAAATACGAAACTAGCGGTCACGCGTTCGTATCGAAATTATCTAGATGCATGGCTTGAAATGTAGTTCAACAGGCCGTTCGAACAACTTTGTCCTCTCGTTCGAACGTGGTTTCAAACAAGATTTTTCTTTTTCGTTCTGAATTCTCGTTAGAAGTTTCGTTCGAACGACCTGGTAGTTTTTTTTACAGTTTCTTGCCCCTTTTTTTGTTTAACTCCCCACTACCCCCACTTTGTTTTTACATGATTTTAATAGTGCGGGAACACAATTTTTTCACCAGACTTTTCACAAACCTTGAGAGAAAATACACCTTAAGAAAAGTCCCTAGTGTTTTGTAAATCATTAATGCTTTATCCTTTAAACAACATACAAGTTTTACACCCATATGTTCGTTTGATCCAAGTTCTTCATATATATTTTTGTTTGAGATCATTGTTTGGCACCAAGTTACTTTTCTCATCCCGTAAAAGAGAATTTCCAATGAAGGAGTCCGCGTTTTAAAGGTTTACGGTATGCAAGGGTGGAAAGGCCATCATTTGCATTACTCAACGGTGAAAAGGCCATCGTGTGTGTTTGACGGTAGCTGAGCCCCAACAGTGGATTTTTAGACTGCAGTGGACTCCGTAGTTGTCACAAGGCGGAGGTTGAAGAACGAGGAACGTCAATGAAAGACAATTCGTGTTGTAAGTTTTCTCTTGTCGTGTCTTTTGTAAAAATATCATAACTAGTGGATTTGTAGGCTGGGTCGTCCGAGGTCTTTCCTGTTATGGATTTTCCTCGTACATCATGCCTTATAGTTGTGATTGTTTATTTTATCTCACAAAATCACCTAGATGCATATGTAGGTTAAAAAGATAAAATTTGGCCTAAATCACAACTTTAGTTTAATTTAGTGCTAATTTAATATATGGGCAATTTTAGTTTAATTTAATTCAAGTTGGAAAATTAATTAGGAAAAATACATGCTTTAGGTTGTTTAGCATAATTTTAACTTGAATTGAATTAATGTTGTTTAATTGAGATTAAAAGAAAAAAATCAAATATTTATTTTAGTTGTTTGACTTAATTTTAATTTTGAGGAAATTAAAATTTGAGAACTTTAATTTCTAAATATAAAAGAAATTTTAATTTGGAATATATTGTGAACCATCCATCCCGTATTTTGAAATTTTAAAATTCAAGGTATTTTCCTCTAACAAGTGGTATCAGAGTGGGTTACACTAAAATATTATTTGATCCTAATTTTTAAGGATTTGTTTTGTGAATATGAAAAATATATCATTTTCGAAAATTTTCATTTTTGATGGTTCCCACATGTTTGCACATGACTCCTCACTTGCTAAATCTTATGAGTAATTGCTTGCGTGTTTACATACATTAGCCGTGCTTCATGATATATTCTTGCTAGTTGTATGTTTGTTTGTCATATTCTAGTTTATTCTTCATTATATAAATTTTTCTAGAATTATAATGTGTGTATTTTTTGTATTTTAATTTTTATTTATTGGGTCTTATTTGAAAAAATACAAAAAGATTTTTTTTGTGTGTGTGTATTTTAGTTTTACACATTTTATATGGCATATACTTGTGTTTGAATCCAATATCATTTTCGCTTCCATGTAGCTAGAACTTTTGGTTAAGATTTTTAATCCTTAAAATGTTCTTTATCATGCTTGCCTGGAGTAGTTTGACTTTGACTTGCTTAATGGATTCTATTTTTATATGCCTTGATTCACACATGCACGAGATCATTTGAAATTTAACTTCACATGTATATTTAGGTTGAGTGAGATGTTCTCCTATCAATTTAGTCATCTACATGTTGCCATGTCTATGAAGAATTTGTACATGTAATAATCGTTTCCCGAATTTAAAAAAATAGAAAAATATTTATCGAGTGTAGTTGTTTATCAATAGAATCAGGGTGCGAAAGACAAAATTACTTTGTGTGAAAATACACCATTGAAATTTGGCCTAAAAAAATGTGGCATTAAAAAAAACAGCCAAGGCCTTCATTGTTTAGTTGGTATGCTCATAAAGTAAAGAAAAAGAAAAAGAATATTTATGAGGAAGTTTGGTTGGATATATCAACGGGTTTGCACAATGACAATGTATCCTAGTTATGATTTTTTTGTCATGACTCTATTAGTTTGTAGAATCATCAAAATTCTAGGCTTGTGTGCATTGTGTATGTTTGTTCCATGAGTTCACTTTATCTTGTCTCATGAGGCTATATTTATGTTAGATAAAGTTTTGAAATCAAATGAGAACTCCGTGAACATGTTTAAGTAATTGGGCCTTAATTATTTTGTTGCTAGTTCACACCCCTTCACTTCCGTTTACCACATATATTTAGACACATTTTTGCCATAAGAGTGTGGAAAGCTTAATGTATTTTTTGTCGTGTGTGGTGTTTATACCTATGTATATGTGCGTGTGCGCTATTGGTTTCATTTGTGTGTGTGTGTGTGTGTGTGTATATATATATATATATATATGGTATTTATTTTTTATTTTTCTTGAGGCTTTGCCTTACTAGCTAATCCATGTATGCTTTGAATTCAAAATTGGTATCTATCTTGTTGCGAATTTTGTTTGATATCCCATGCTTATCATAATACATTACAAGTGATATCTTTTTGTCATCGCATCATAGGTGAGATTTATTAATCTTTGTATGGACTAGTTGTACTTCATTATTTCCCATATGTCTTAATGCTCTTGTGACTTTATGTACCATTACATGTTTAACTTGTTTTTCATTATTACATATCCCGTGTTTAGTTTGGGGGGGGGGGGGGAGGGGGTATTTGCTTTAATTGGAGGAGAAATAAGTTATTTTATTCTTGACCTTTGTCTATTCCTGAACAAAAAGGGGGAGAAATGGTATCTAAACCTTTTAGTTTAGGAGCTCTAACTTAGGGGGAAACACGAACTTCTTAGGTAGATACTGTTAGATAAAGGGGGAGAATTAATTAAGGGGGATAATTTATTTTTCGCACTTTAATTGGTTATATTCTCTATGCATTTGATGGTTTGTTTAAGTGTGAGGGATTTTATCCCTAGCGAAAAATTTGTTAAAGTGGCAAAATTTCTACTATGTGTTGAGTCAAGCATTGTATTTTTTATTTTTCTTTGGGTGGGATTGTGTCTAGATGTGCTTGACGGCCCATAGGATTTTTTAATGTTTGTTTTTGTCCAGGAATAGACAAAGGGAGAGATTTGTAAGGACAAATTTCCAATCGAGTCAATTTGTAGTGTTGGGTTAATTCCGAATAAAACTATTTGAGTCGTAGGATAGAGCTTGCCCCTTCAAGGCTATGATGTTGATGTTGACGTCGTGTGGCCTAGCCAAAGTGAAGATATCATTTTCGGTTTCAAGTACCATGTTTCGCGTCATCAACATTACACCATTCCAAGGTCTCAAAAAAGTATGAATGCATTAATATATATATAAGGACTTGGAAATTTATTTTGGGTGATGGTATTTTTGTTAATTTTTTTTGAATTCATACTATCTGAAGATTTTGTTCTTGGACACCTTTCTGTAGAAAAATCATAACTAATTAAAAAAAATAAAAAAAATACGAAACTAGAGGCCACACGTTCATATTGAAATTATCTAGATGCATGGCTTGAAATGTAGTTCAATAGTTCGTTCGAACGACTTTGTCATCTCATTCGAACAAGATTCAAATGTCGTTCGAACGATTTCAAACAAGAATTTTTTTTTCGTTCTGAATTCTCGTTAGAAGTTTCATTCGAACATAGTCGTTCGAACGACCTGCCAGATTTTTTTACAGTTTTTCTCCCCTTTTTTGTTTTATTCCCCACTACCCCACTTTGTTTTTACATGATTTTAATAGTGCGGGAACAAAAAAAATTTACCAGACTTTTCACAAACCTTGAGAGAAAATACACCTTAAGAAATGTCCCTTGTGTTTCGTAAATCATTAATGCTTTATCCTTTAAACAAAACACAAGTTTTACACCCATATTCTTGTTTGATCCAAGTTCTTCGTATATATTATTGTTTGAGATCATTGTTTGGTACCGGGTTACTTTTCTTATCCGATAAAAGAGAGTTTCCAATGGAGGAGTCCGTGTTTTGAAGGTTTGCGGTATGCAAGGGTGGAAAGACCATCATATGCATTACACAACAGTGAAAAGGCCATCGTGTGTGTTTGATAGTAGCTGAGCCCCAACGGTGGATTTCGAGAATGTGGTGGACTTCGTAGTTATCACTAGGTGGAGGTTAGAGAACGAGGGAGCGTCAAGGCTTGAAAGGCAAGTCGTTTTTGTAAGTTTTCTCTTGTCGTGTCTTTTGTAAAAATACCATACCTAGTGGACTTGTAGGTTGGGTCGCCCGAGGTTTTTCCCATTGTGGATTTTCGTCGTACATCGCGCCTTGTGGTTGTGATTGTTTATTTTATCTCGCAAAATCGCCTAGATGCATGTGTAGGTTAAAAAGATAAAATTTGGTATAAATCACAACTTTAGTTTAATTTGGTGCTAATTTAATATAAGGGTAATTTTAGTTTAATTTAATTCAAGTTGGAAAATTAATTTGGCAAAATACATGCTTTAAGTTGTTTGGCATAATTTTAACTTGAATTGAATTAATGTTGTTTAATTGAGATTAAAAGAAAAAATTTAAATATTTGTTTTAGTTGTTTGACTTAATTTTAATTTTGAGGAAATTAAAATTTGAAAACTTTAATTGCTAAATTCAAAAGAAATTTTAATTTGGAATATATTGTGAACCATCCATCTCGTACTTTGGAATTTGAAAATTTAGGGTATTTTCCTCTAACAGGATCGGACATGGGGTAGGTCACGTATCACATCACCAGGACATTCATTTCTTTGGTAAAAGGTCATTTTTCATTTATCCTAATGGACAAAGTAACTCATGGTTGCTGGAATAATGCTTTCTTGGGTTATGATCATTGATGTTTTACCCGGTGTATCTAGAGAGGTTAAATCGCGTCTTAATATTTTCTTGATTCTCAATCCTCCAAACCAGTTCCCTCACAGGTGTCCACGGTGAGGTTGTTAGATAGAGCATGAAAGCTCTCCCAAGCTCTGCCAGACTTGGTCCCTCGCGTATACCAATTAATCTCAGCCACATATTACAATACATCTCATTATTTACATTATGTCTTTAAATACATAACTTAAGTAAATACAAAATACAAAGGTTCTATGAATATCTCCTTCGGGGAAGCTTCCTTGGTGCCTACTTCAAATGCTTTCATGACTTACATGCTTCTAGCTTCCTCTGTGCCTCTTCAAGCTTCCTCTTCCCTTTACTAGAGCTAGCTTATGAGCCAGCTCCCTCGACTCTTTGCATTCCTTAAATGTGAGGGATTATCTCTAATTATGGTTTTATCTTTAATATCCCACTACATTTACCCTTTCGTGAAGAGATTTTTTATGTGGGTAAGAAATGTTTGTACGAAACACCTTATGCCAAGGAACCTTTACTTGTGTATCCCTGCATAAACTTGGCCCATGAGAACTTCCAGCGAGGAAACTTAGCTGACTTTGAAATATCAAAAACTAATCATTTGAAATAGACTGTTGTGGGTACCTTCTTTATCTTTTAGTCCCATGAAAGTAGCCAGACAAAGCCCAACTAAAAATAAAACATGCCCAACCCAAATTATAGGATGTTCTAAATAACGGATTGAGGATTTGGCCCATTCTATCCCCAAAAATCTCGGAAGAGATATTTAGGGGATAGTGGGCTAGAGGGGTAGTTATCAGTGCCCGTCTCTCTTCTACTGAATATGTATTGTACCCATGGACCGGGGTAAAGGTCATACAGAAAAACCTCTCTCGAGAGTTACTTAATATAATAGTAAACCTATCCGTGGACGTAGGAAATTTACCGAACCACGCATATCTTTGTGTTGTGATTGTGATATTTGTTGTTCTTATTTTCCTGGTGGTTGTCTTTAATTATTATTTGTGTTGAAATATTTATCACCACAATAGGCACCGTCTGTGGGAAGTAGTTGTTTTTCCTTTAAGAAAGCCTTCACCATCAGTGACCTGCAATGTCCGATCAAGCGGGAGATATCCAAGAGCTGCCTATCCCTCCTAGGGTAAGGTTCAAAGTACATCATTCAAACCAGAGGCTCTACCGAGAGAGGCATCTCTCCGAAGAGATCCAGGGTCCAGTTAGATCAACACATCTGTCTAGACTGATGGACGCCTATGAGTCTATGCTTCAAGAATAGGAGGAGGCTACTCTAAAATAGGAAGCTGAAAATGCTCGCCTTAAAAGGAGACTAGATAAGATGGAAAGGGATCTCCATCGTAACACGTGGTGTAAGGACACAAATTTCCAATTGAGTCCATATATAGTTTTGGCTCAATTCCAGACAAAAACATTTATTCATAGGATAGTATGTAATTGTAATACTCTTAAGCCTATGAAGTGTTTGTTGAAGACGTAGCGGCAAACAGTATAAAGCTTCATCAAATGTGCCAGTTTGCGTGCCTCGTTTCTACGTCATCAATCATAGTTCCATGCTCCTAAGGTATGAATGCAATTATATATATATATATAGGAGCTTGGAACAAAGTTTATTGGGTGTTACGTTTAATATAAACTGCGTCTTTATATTTTCAGAAAAATTTAATTAGAACTTTAAATTATAGTATATAAAGTTTCTGGGCCAAAATCGAATTTTACAAAATTTCTGGAAGTCGTTCGAAATGTCGTTCGAACGAGTTTTTCGTTCGAACCAGGTTTCGTTCGAACGAGTTTGCCAACGAGTTCTCACTAACCTATACTGGTCTGTCGTTCGAAATGTCGTTCGAACGATATTGTTCGTTCTAATGAGGTTTCCAACGAGATTCTAACGAAGTCCATACTGGTGTGTCGTTAGAAGTCTCGTTCGAACGAGATATCGTTCGAACGAAATATCGTTCGAACGAGAGGCCAGGCGGGAACAGTTTTTGGCAGTTTTTTAGCAGTTTTGCACCCACTTCCCCACTTGGTTTTAAACCAACTTTTACAGATTTTAATATGTGTGGGAATGACATTTTCCAACTTAACTTTTCCATACCATTTCCATCTCTTAGAGAGAGTTTGAGAGCAAATTTGTTTTAGGAAAATGTTCATGTTTTGAGTGAGATTTTTAGAGAAATATTTTCATCACTCTAGTGTTTACACCCAATTGAGTTTATTCCAAGTTCTTATATACATATCAAATTGCTTGGAGTTTGGCATCGGTTTTTCTCTACCGAATTCAAGAAGAGAAGTTTCGGGTTTTGCTTCTACCTCCCACGAAGAAAGAAGAAGTATTTCTATGTTGATTTACCCACACGGAGAAAGGCTCCATGTTCGGGTGACGGTGACCATATAAAGTCCTATCGGTGGATTCCGAGACCGCGGTGGTGTTCCAAGGTTATCCGCTAGGAAGAGGTGTCTACGAGAAGAAGTGTCGAGGCTTGAGAGGGATCGCGTCAGTCGTTGTAAGTCTATATGTCTTGTAAGTGTAATTCCGTATCTAGTGGATTTGTGGCTAGGGCCGTCCGTGGTTTTTTCCCGTCTTGGGTTTTTCCTCGTACATCGCGGCATAGTGTGATATTGTTTATTTTATCTTGCTTCATAATTTAGAACGCATGCTTAGGATAAATTCAAGATAAAATTCGGTTTAATTTATCACAATCAATTTAATTTGGACTTATATTAAATGTTGGGTAATGTTTATTTAGTTCAAGTCAATTGTTAAAATTTGGTTTCGCCTAACTTTGTTGAAATATTGATAATCTTGACTTAGGTAAATTCTAGGACTTGCTTTGATTAATGAATCGGTTTAAGTGAATACATCACTTGTTTATTTTTTGTTGAACCATCATCCTTACTCTTCCGCATCATCTCGAGTTTTACACATACAAAGGAAATTAGAAGCTTGCTTTTACAAATTGGTATCAGAGCGAAAGCGATAAATTATTTCGTTAACGATCTTTTAAATAATTTTTGGCTAAAATGGATTTTTCCCCATTTTTAAAATTTCCTATTTTTGATGGTTCAAACTACGCGTATTGGAAAGCGCGTATGAGATCGACACTAAATTCTATCGACGAACGTGTTTGGATGTCTGTTGTTAACGGGTGGTCCCCACTAACTTATTTAGTTGAAAATGAACGTGTTATCAAACCCGCCGATAGATGGACTGAAAATGAGTTTAAACTTGCTAATTTCAATTCCCGTGGTTTAAATGCTTTATTTAGCGCTGTCACACCGGATGAATTCCGTCGTATTATGACGTGTGAAACCGCTAAAGAAGCTTGGGATATTTTACAATTAACTCATGAAGGAACTAGTGTCGTTAAAGCTTCAAAACTCCAAAACCTCACCACTCAATTTGAAACTATCAAAATGAATGAAAAAGAAACTTTTGATGAATTCTATGCTAGACTTTTTGATATTGTTAATTCATCTTTTAACTTGGGAGAGAAAATACCTGACGACCGTGTTGTAAAGAAAATTTTAAGGTCCCTACCCGATAGATTTATTCCAAAGGTGACCGTTTTAAATTCTTTACCCACTTTAGCCTCTACGAAATTAGAAGAGCTTGTAGGTGATTTACAAACCTATGAACTAGATATGTTTCCCTCTAAAACTGAAAAGAAAATCGAGAAGGGTGTTTCTTTAAAAGCCCGAAGAGAGGTAAAACAAGGAGTATAGAGCGAGAGTGATAGTGACTCGGAAGACATGGCTTTGTTTGTTCGTAAATTTAGAAAATTTCTTAAAATTAACAAAGATAAATTAAAAAATGATTTTAAGAAATTTGATACTTCTAAACATGATAAAAGCGAGAAGGTTTCTAAAGCCGAGAAAATCCCTAAACCTAGTAATGAAAATTTAGATAGGGATGAGTCTAATAAGTGTTTTGGTTGTGAAGGTTATGGCCATAGGGCTTATGAGTGCCCCACTAAACTAAGGAAAGATGGTAAGCGACCCATTTCATATAATGCAACCCTTAGTGATAGTGATAAGGAAGAGAAGCCCGATTCCCCCACTAAGAAAAAATTTGTGGCTTTTATGGCTAGTCATGTGAGTGATAGTGAGAACTCATCGATTGATGAAACGATAGCACATGCCACTTCCAAGGTCATTGTACATGATTCTCTTATTTTTGATGATAGTGAGAGTGAAGAAGAAAGAGAGAGTGAAAATGAAGAAGAGGTTAATGTGAGTGAACTTCAAAATGCTTTTCAAGAACTTTATAAAGAATCTATTAAATTGAAAAGAGCTAATTTGAAGTTAGAAGCTAGTGTAAGAGAAAGTGTCAAGGTCATTGATGAAAATGTTTTAATAGAAGGCCTTAGGACACATGTGAGGACTCTTCAAGAGAAGCTTGAATATGTAGAAGGCGAAAGAGATAGCCATAGGGGTTTAATGGAATCCTTGAAAAAGGAGCTTCTTGCTTTTGAAGAGCGAAATGTTTTACTAGAATCTAACATTGTAGAATTGAAAAATAAATTAAAAGATTCTAGTAATGTCAAATTTGATTTGGAGTGTCGTTCAGAAAAACTAGATAAAATGTTAGGAACGGTCCAAATTAAAAATGACACTTGTGGTTTAGGCTTCAATACTTGTAATGAATCTACTCATAAAGCCAAGACCAATGTTTTAGGAGAATCTACTAGGAATGCATTCAAAGATCACTCCTTAGGTAAATCTTTTCGACATATTTTTTCTTGTACACATTGTGGTCGAAAAGGTCATCTTAGGAAATTTTGTTTTGATCTTAAACGCATTCCTAGAAAATCCCATAGTAAAGTAACCATGGTAGTTAACGTTCCAACACCCCAAGATAGTCATTCTTCATTAATTTGGGTTAGGAAATCCGACTTGGTTGCCTTGCAAAATAGGGTTTTTGATTCTCATTTACTTGCACATGCTTCCTCCTTTGCTAAATCTAAAGGATGAATGTGTCAGTGTTTGCATACTCTAGCTTTTTGTGCTTCATATTATATATCATTACTAGATGTATGCATGTTTAGTCATTTTCTAGTCATTGCCTCATTTCATATCCTATGCTAGAAATTATGACTTGTTTATCTTTTTGTATTATATTTTGTGTTTGAATTGAATGCATAATATAAAAAGATTTTTGTTTATCATTTGTGTTTTATTTATTTCATTTAAGCTTAATGAAAAGTACAAATGATTTTTGTTTGTCCTTTTGAGTATATATTTATTTTTGATTAAAAATGTTAAAAACTCAAAAAGATTTTTTTTGTGTATTTTTGTTTGACACACTTTATGTGGCATATATTTGTGTTTGAATCCCAACTTTTACGCTTCCACGTGGCTAGAACTTTAGGTTTAGACTTTCAATCCTGAAAATGTTCTTTACCATGTTTTATTTGGAGTAGTTGGATTTTGTATTGTTTAAATGGATTCTATTTTTATATGCCTCTATTCACACATGCACGAGCTCTTTTGAAATCTTAATGTCACATGTTATAATTGAGCTTTTTGAGGTGTTCTACTACCAATCTAGTCATCTACATATCTATGACCTAGGAGGACTAGTGCATGTCAAAATCCGTTGCATGTGAGATTTGTGTGAAAAATGAAAACATGATAAATAAAAATGTGCACGGGGAAGGGCTCCGAAAGGATGAATTAAATCCTTTGCCATAGTAAGCCACCGTTTATTGGATCTAAAAGAAATACGTGATCCAAAGGCCTAAAAACAGAATATTTGGCATTAAAAAGAAAACAATTGCCACGGCCTATGTTTGTTTGATATTTTCATTCAAAAGCAAAAGAATATATATGCTTATTGAGGGAGAATTGGATGGTATATCAACGGTTTGCACAATGTCCGTTTATCCTAGTTGTCTTTACTGTCATGACTCTATTTGGTTTGTAGAATCATCATCATGCTAGGCTTGTATGCATTGTGTATGTTTGTTCATTGAGTTCAATCTTCATATTGTCACATGAGGTTATATTTAAATGTGATAAAGTTTACAATAAAATGAGAACTCCGTGAATGTTTATTAAGTGTTTGAGTCTAAATTTAATTGTTGCTAGTTCACACCCATACACTACCGTTTCCATATGACACATTTTTGCCACACGAGTGTGCAAACTTATTATATTTTTGTGTCATGTGTGTGTTTATATCTATATATATATATGCAAGTGCTTCATTCGTATATTTCTCGTTTATATATATATGATATTTGTTTTGTCTTTGCCTATGCTTTTATTGCCCATATGCTTTCATGTCTTATCACTTTACGCTTCAACATGCTGTTTATTAGTTCTTTATCCTTTGCCTATTCCTGAACAAAAAGGGGGAGAAATGGTATCTAATCCTATTATTATCATATCTTAGTTTGGGGGAGATTTATCTTAGGGGGAGACGTTTTTTTAAGTAGGTCATGTGTTTGATAAAGGGGATAAAGGGGAGAATTAATTTAGGGGGAGTAATTAATTAATTGCATTTAATACTTTGATATTCCCTATGCATTTGATGAGTTTGCTTAAGTGTGCATGATTTCTTCTAAAGCGGCATTGTTTAATGGCAAAGCGTTTGATCCTTGGGTTGAGTCAAGTTTGGGTGGGTTATGTTTTGAGTCTAGTGAGCTTGACGGCCCTTTAGGATTTTTGTTTGGTTTTTGTCCCGGAATAGCCAAAGGGGGAGATTTGTAAGGACACAAATTTCCAATTGAGTCCATATATAGTTTTGGCTCAATTTCGGACAAAAACATTTATTCATAGGATAGTATGTAATTGTAATACTCTCAAGCCTATGAAGTGTTTGTTGAAGACGTAGTGGCAAACAGTATAAAGCTTCATCAAATGTGCCGGTTTGCGTGCCTCGTTTCTACGTCATCAATCATAGTTCCATGCTCCCAAGGTATGAATGCAATTATATATATAGGAGCTTGGAACAAAGTTTATTGGGTGTTAGGTTTAATATAAACTGCGTTTTTATATTTTCAGTTTAATTAGAACTTTAAATTATAGTATATAAAGTTTCTGGGCCAAAATCGAATTTCACAAAATTTCTGGAAGTCGTTCAAAATGTCGTTCGAACGAGTTTTTTGTTCGAACCAGGTTTCGTTCGAACGAGTTTGCCAACGAGTTCTCACTAACCTATACTGGTCTGTCATTCGAATGATATTGTTCGTTCTAACGAGGTTTCCAACGAGATTCTAACGAAGTCCATACTGGTGTGTCGTTAGAAGTCTCGTTCGAACGAGATATCGTTCGAACGAAATGTCTTTCGAACGAGAGGCCAGGCGGGAACATTTTTTGGCAGTTTTTTGGCAGTTTTGCACCCACTTCCCCACTTGATTTTTAACCAACTTTTACATATTTTAATATGTGCGAGAATGACATTTTCCAACTTAACTTTTCCATACCATTTCCATCTCTTAGAGAGAGTTTGAGAGAAAATTTGTTTTAGGAAAATGTTCATGTTTTGAGTGAGATTTTTAGAGAAATATTTTCATCACTCTAGTGTTTACACCCAATTGAGTTTATTCCAAGTTCTTATGTACATATCAAATTGCTTGGAGTTTGGCACCGGTTTTTCTCTACCGAATTCAAGAAGAGAAGTTTCGGGTTTTGCTTCTACCTCCCACGAAGAAAGAAGAAGTATTTCTATGTTGATTTACCCACACGGAGAAAGGCTCCATGTTCGGGTGACGGTGACCATATAAAGTCCTATCGGTGGATTTCGAGACCGCGGTGGTGTTCCAAGGTTATCCGCTAGGAAGAGGTGTCTACGAGAAGAAGTGTCGAGGCTTGAGAGGGATCGTGTCAGTCGTTGTAAGTCTATCTGTCTTGTAAGTGTAATTCCGTATCTAGTGGATTTGTGGCTAGGGCCGTCCGAGGTTTGTTCCCGTCTTGGGTTTTTCCTCGTACATCGCGGCGTAGTGTGATATTGTGGCTAGGGCCGTCCGAGGTTTATTTTATCTTGCTTCATAATTTAGAACGCATGCTTATGATAAATTCAAGATAAAATTCGGTTTAATTTATCACACTCAATTTAATTTGGACTTATATTAAATGTTAGGTAATGTTTATTTAATTCAAGTCAATTGTTAAAATTTGGTTTCGCCTAACTTTGTTGAAATATTGATAATCTTGACTTAGGCAAATTCTAGGACTTGCTTTGATTAATGAATCGGTTTAAGTGAATAGATCACTTATTTATTTTTTGTTGAACCATCATCCTTACGCTTCCGCATCATCTCGAGTTTTACATATACAAAGGAAATTACAAGCTTGCTTTTACACGTGGCAATGCTATAATAGGACTCCCAGCCCTCAGGCGAGCAAACCTCGTAGCCAAGGAAGGAGCCCAGGGCGCGGGTCGCAAAGGTCTGAGAGACACAGGTCAAATGACAATCAGTCTGAGCAACAGTAATGAGCTCGCCGATACAGAAGCCCGGGCCAAAGGAACGATGATATATGAAGATTAGTCTGAAGAGAAATGGACCAGCACCCAGCTCATCGGGGTGCCAGATCAATACAAGAGAGTTGGCCAGGTGAGATCTCAGAACTCAGATGAAGTCCCCTTTTTTAAGGGCGATTGAGGAAGAAGAAGTCCCAAACAAATTTGCGGTGCCCAGAATCAAGATTTACGATGGCAAGACTGATCCCACCGATCATGTCAGACAATATAGGCAGGACATGATCCTATGGAACCATAATGATGCACTCATGTACCGAATTTTCCCGTCAAGCCTGCATGATGTCTCCTAAAAATGGTTCGAGAAGTTCCCTCACAGATCCATTAGGAACTTCAAGTCTCTAGCCGAGTTGTTCACAACTCACTTTATTACAAGAAACTCTCATTCGAAGAGGATGGACACTTTTCTGACAATGAAGAAAAAACCTCAGAATAACCTTAGAGACTACGCGAAGAGATACTGGAAGGTGTTCAATAAAGTCGAGGATTGCTCAGAGCAGGTCGCTGTAACATCCTTCAATATCGGTTTGCCCCACTCCTATTTCCTACACCAGTTCCTCACTAAGATGGAGGCCACAACCGTCGACGACTTGATGGAACGTATCGAGAAATATGCTAAAGTCGAAGACGTGACCCATCCTAGTGCAGGAGAAAATGGTGGCACCAAGGTTACCATCAAGGGGCAAAAAAGGTGACACTTAAAAGAAAAGGAATAAGAATGGGGGGCAAAAGTGGCTTCAAGAGTGGGAACAAAGGCGACGCCTCAAAAGAATTCCAAGCCATAAATACCATCTTCAAAGAACTAATCTATAAGATCCTTGCAAAAATTAAAGACGAACCATTCATGAATTGACCCAAGAAGATGGGTGGAGACCCCTCCAAGCGAAATACCGCATTGAGATATGCATTTCACAAGGAATGCGGGCACAAAATTGAGCACTGTAAGTCTCTCAAGTCCCACCTTGAAGAGCTAGTTCAAGCTGGACACTTAAATAAATTCATAGAAAAGAAGGCAGGGAAGGTAGCTATAAATGGCAATCAGAAGCCCAATAATGTTCTTGAAGAGGATGTCGGCCACAAGTTCATGGTAATTCATGTGGCATCCGACCTCAAGCAGATTCAAGGGAATGCATCTCTAATGGAAGTAAACAAGATTACAACAGTAATGAAAGATTTTCAAATTAATCTAGCTCAAACCCCAGTTGGGAAGCGTCGGCGTCTAGAGGAAATCAATTACAACAAGCGTATTATGTTCACAGATGAGGATTTGGTAGGAGTGTGAACCCTACACCATGTTGCGTTGGTCATTACACTCAGGATATATAACTTCAACGTCGACAGGTTACTCGTCGACCAAGGCATCTCATCCGAAGTAATGTACCTCGAGCTATTTAGAAAGTGAAAGTTAAGCATTTCCGACCTAAAGGAGGCCACCGTTCATTTGGTTGGATTCAATGGAAAGATAACAATCCCCTTGGGAAAGATTGTCCTACCGGTAAGGGCATGAAGCATCTCGAAGATGATCCAATTTCTTGTGGTTGATATTGATTCACCTTACCAAGCCATCCTCGACAGAGGATGGTTACACGCGATGAAGGCCGTGTCATCGACCTATCATTAGAAGTTGAAATGTGTGACAGAGCGCGAAGTGGTTGAGATTCATGTAGATCAAGCAATGGCAATAAAGTGCTTCATACGACCATATACCCCAAATAAGAGAAAAAAAGTGGAGGAAGCGAGCAAAAAAGACGAAGAACAAGAGAGGCTGATGCCCTCTAAATAGTAGTTAAGATATGGTAGACCAGGAGTGGAGGAGACCAGGCTCCTCCCCTCTAAGAGGGTCATCGAGGGCCTGGAAGAAGTCGCAACCGAAGGTGGGTCGACTGAGAAAATGTTTTTGATTGGAACATACCTTACTGATCATGAGAAGAAGGAATTAGTCACCCTCCTTTGGAGAAACTTAGACATTTTCGCATGGGAGCCCTACAAGTTGCCCGAAATCGATCCCACCATTACTTGCCACCGACTACACGTGGATATAGCCTTCAAGCCAATTATATAGAAGGCCCACCGAATAGCTCTAGATAAGGCCAAGGCAGTGGAGAAGGAAGTGGAGAAGTTACTGTATGTAGGGTCCATACGGGAAGTTTACTTCCCCAAATGTCTATCCAACCCAATAGTTGTCCCTAAGAGCAATGAGAAGTGGGTAGTCTGTATCGACTTCACCGATCTCAAAAGGGCTTTCCCCAAGGACAACTTCCCCCTTCCAAAGATCAACTAGCTGGTGGATGCAAGAACAGCTCATAAAAGAATGAGCTTCTTGGACGCATATATTGAATATCACTAGATCCCTCTGCACGAGCCAAATCAAGATAAGACCGCCTTTATTACCACTGTTGGCTTATTTTGTTACAAAGTTATTCCCTTCAGACTCAAGAACGCATGAGCAACTTATCAGAGGTTGGTTACTAGGATATTCAAAGACCAAATGGGAGACACCATGAAAGTGTATATCGATGATATGCTCGTCAAGAGCAAGCTCAAAGATGACCACCTCTCTGACCTAGCAAGGACCTTTGAAATCCTGAGGAAATATCAAATGAAACTTGACGCAAGTAAGTGTTCCTTCGGCGTATAGTTAGGAAAATTCCTTGGATACTTTGTCAGCGAGAGAGGTATAAAATCTAATCCTGACCAAATCGATGCTATTAATAGGGTGCAATCCCCTACAATTATGAGAGATGTACAGAAGCTCATAGGAATGCTCGCTGCCCTAAGCTGGCTCATCTCTAAATCTTCAGAAAAATGTTTGCCATTCTTTCAACTGCTGAAGAAAACTAAGAGCGTGGTATTGAACAAAGGTTGCTCGAGGGCCTTAGAAGATCTTAAGGCCTACCTCCGCAAGCCCCCTTTGCTTGTAATCCTTAGAGAAAACAATCCCTTATATCTCTACCTAGCAGTATCAGATCATGCCGTGAGATCCGCCTTGGTATGTGAGAAAGAGGGAAGCCATCATCCGGTCTATTATGCAAGCAAAACTCTTTTAGATGCCGAGAAGCGGTACCTGCCATTGGAGAAGCTCACCTTTGCACTGGTGGTAGACTGTAGAAAACTTAATCACTACTTTGAGGCCCACTCTATCTTCGTAGTTACTTCGCACCCCCTCAAAGTTGTACTGAGGAAAGCAGACCTCTTAGGTCTACTGTCGAAATGGTTGGTTGAGCTCAGAAGATTTGATATTCATTTTCAACTAAGGACTGCTATTACGGGGCAGGTCCTTGTCGATTTCATTGCTAAATTTACAGGGGATTAGCCCTGTGATCAGCCCGAGACCAATCATCTCAGAGAAGTCCCACAAGATCCAAGTATCTGGAAGTTATGTGTTGATGGAGCCTCCAATTCCAGAAGGGAAGGAGTAGGCATCGTGTTAATTACCCCCGAAGACACAGTGCTCGAGAAAGGAATCAGGATTGGATTTAAAGCCTCCAATAACGAAGCAGAGTACGAAGCACTGATTGCTAGTCTATAGAAGGCTCAGTTACTTGGGGAAAGACACCTTCAAGTTTTTGGTGACTCATAATTGGTATCTAACCAAATAAGTGGCGATTTTAATGCAAAAGAAGAAAGGATGGCAGCCTATCTCGCCATTGTAAAAAGGTTAATAACCAACTTCAATCGCGTCAATGTTTAGCAGTTTCCCAGGGGATAAAATAACCATGCTGATGCCCTAATAGCTCTAAGCTCAGCGGTTGAATCCGACTTAAGGAGAGCAATTCAAATTAATTTCCTTACATAGCCGAGCATCAACCAAAAAACTGAACCACCAAACCTCGAGCATGTTCTCTATATAGATAAAGCTCCTAGTTAGATGGACCCCAAAGTTGATTACTTACGAAGTGACGTACTGCCAAGTGATAAGAAGATCGCCCATCAGATAAGAGTCAAAGCTACCCATTTTCACTTATCTCTTGAGGGAAAACTATACAAAAGATCTTTCACAAAACCATAACTATAGTGTGTTCATTCGCAGGTGGTCGAGCAAGTCCTACACGAGCTGTATGAAGGAATTTGTGGAAGTCACGTAGGAGGAAGGTCACTAGCCTTTCGAGCAATAAATGAAGGATACTGGTGGCCATACACGCATAAGGATAATGAAGTCTACACTCAAAAGTGCGAGAAATTACAAATGCACGCACCTATGGTTCACAAGCCCGCAAGTGATTTAAAGTCACTCACCAGCCCGTGGCCCATCGCCCAATGGGATCTGGACATCGTAGGCCCTCTACCAACTGCTGTCGAAAATTGAAAGTATTTATTGGTTGTCACACATTACTTCACTAAGTGGATAGAGACATAACCACTTACGAACATCAGAGATGCATACGTGATGAGGTTCATATGGATAAATATCATTACTCGCTTTGAGATACCTAGGACAATCATCACTAACAACGAAACCCAGTTTGAGAGCAGACACTTCCAAAGTTTTTACAGTCACCATGGAATCATGCACTACTTCAGCTCTATGGCATACCTTCAAAGCGATGGTCAAGCTGAGGATTTAAATAAAATAATGATCGATGGACTAAAGAAGCACCTAGAGCGAGCCAAGGGAGTATGGGTAAACGAACTACCCCATATCCTCTGGGCCTATCGCACTACATTGAGGCGAGAAACTGGAGAGACACCGTTTGCACTCACATATGGAATGGAGGAAGTTATTCCATTGGAAGCTAGTCTCCCTACCATGAGGTCCACGCTGATCGACCAAGACCAGAACGATGGAGCATTGCTCGCTGAACTTGACTTAGTCGACGAACGATGAGAATTGGCTCTAGTGAAACTAACAGCCTACCAGTAATAGCTAGCCAAGAAATATAATAGGAAAGTCAATCCAAGGACATTCCAGGTTGGGGACTATGTCCTAAGGAAAGTCCTTGGCAGCACTGTGAATCCATCAGATCGCAAGCTAGGACCGAACTGGGAGGGACCATTCAAGGTGGTAAGGGACTACCTACAAGGATCCTATCACTTGGAAATGTTGGAGCTCAGGGAGATACCAAGAGCTTGGAATGCGTCCAACCTGAAGAAATTCTACTTCTAGATTTCTCTTTTCTCGCACCATTAATTTAGATAAATTTTTATTTTACAAACTTAATGTTGCTCTCTATTCGTGACTCTGATGAATAAGATTTAATTGGCATTGGCATTCTATGAGTGTTGGTTTTCTCAGATATATTTTAGTATATGAATCCTTTCCAAGTTACATGATTCACTCTTAACGGGCATAATAAAGATCATAGGTTATAGTAAGTTGGTCAACTTACTTCAGCCAAATGATCCTATATCTAACCCCTTACCATCACACCACATGGGTAAAAGCATTAGCAGGGTAAACATTCAATAATCCTCCTCAGGCCTTCGTTACTAGCCCAATTGGCCTCCTAGTTTGCCACCGGTAATGAATAAATCCCTACAGGGGATCCTTAGGCAATTTAGCCAACCCAGGTTGGTCGCTAACATAGTTTGGCCCCAAAAACCCTGCTCGGATGGATTATCCGCGTACCAGGTATATTCTCGCCATTGCCATACTTAGGCCTGAGGCAGTGTGACGATACAACCTAAAAGGTAAAATAAGGCAGAATGGTATGACTGAAGTGTACTGGACTGGGGGATATTTATCTGACAATTAGCCCTATCTAAGTCATAATTAATCGGATAGAAGGTAATTAATGATAAGACCAGCAAAATCGAAAAATGAAATAACACACGTATAGTCGGTAATTGTCCAAAACCTAAATATTTCATTACAACACTAAATGTAGAAATAATTACATGTACCAAAACAAATCAAATCCTAAAGAGGACTAGGTCAATGGGCAAGATAATCAACTACCCGCGCTCTTCGACCATCATGCGGGTGAGGGATAAACTCCTCTTCGACATCGCTCGAGCTTGGATCCAGTAACTATCTTGGGATTACGTCTTTTGGGATCCAGCGATCATCCCTTCTGAATGGATTGGGCTCCAGAGATGAAGGAGAAATCTCATGTCTATACCAAGGATGGAGTTCTTAGGAACCTTTAACACCTTAAGGGCACTCAGCCACGCTCTAATAAAAGATAACTCCTCAACCTCCTTTAGTCTCATGGGAGCATCTGTCTAGCCCTTGTCGTACCCATCTGTCCACACCTACCGATGACCTTTCTTGAACAAGTGCCTTAGTAGGGTGACATCCCTTTGAATCCCAACCGCTATGACATACGCCCTCCAAACATCTCCCCATAATTCAGCAATCTCCCTAGCTGAACCGCTATCATTAGGCCCATCTCCTCTCCTAGTTAACGAAGAAGAACCTCGTATGACTTGAGGGGAAATGCTCGGCGCATTCTCCTTAAGGCGTGAAACTTACCTCCTTAAAGCATCATTCTCATATTGCAGGATTTCTCCAACTTGATTGATCTCAGAGGCATCCAAAAGCTTAGCCTTCAGAGCATCCATTTCTTCTTGAACAGAGGCACCGACCTCATTGATCTCCTCAAGACTATCTTTCAACTTGACAACCATCTCGGATTGGTCTTTATAGTTTTGGTTCCTTGATCTGAGAGACTTGCAGATTTTTACAAAGGCACAACGAACTTGGTCGCTAACGTTGGTACCAAGAATTTGGCCTAGGCGAGAGGTAGCAGGAATATATTCGTCAAGATCAACAAACTACAAATCATAAAGGCACGATAAGTAAATATATCAGTAGGTGCAAAAATCCTAAAATTTCTTCATTTCATTAAGATTGACCCAAGTCAGGTATAAGTACATTGATCAAAAAGAAGAAAAATCAGGAACACAAAAATACAAGGGAAATCCTAGGAGACTAATTGGCAACCTCGACTTGCCTAGAGGAGGCTGGCTTTTTTCCTTTATCAGCAGTGAACTCGCTTATCCTAGTTCCACCTGCACCTCCCTCAACCGGAGCAAGGCCCTCTCCTTGAGCAACAAGATCACCAGCAGCAACGGGACCTTCACCAATTTAAGCAGCGGGAACCCCCTCCTCAATAATAGGAGTAGGCACATCCTCTATAACCGGTTTGGGACCTGGGTCATGCTCGTAAAAAAGAAGGGAATCATTAGCCACCTCGGCAGTAAGTAGATCCCTATCCCAACCCTTTTTAAAGTTGGAACGACTAATGTAACCAATTTAAACTTCTGCATCATTTTATGCCACCACCCATCCATCGTTATAATCATCCTCCTTAATGGAGGAAGCCTCAGACTTCAGCTTTGCCACCTCCTCAACGAGCGCCTTATTCTCTTCAATGATCGCTAGTTTGCTCGCCATAACCAAACCATAAGACTCCCGCAATGTCCGAAGTTCCTTGGATACTACTTCTCTCTCCTTATCAAAAGAGGCCTTAACCTCTATAAGAGCATGCTCAGAGGACTTTCGAGCCTCATTGGCAACTTTCAAGCTTGCCTTGAGCTCAAAATTCCTCCTTACTGGCTCGTCGCGGCTGCGGTCGAGAACGGTGTAGTCAGAAAAGAACTGCAGAGAAAGATCGAGTATAAGTAAAAAGGATATAATAGGAACTATAACAAATAAAGGAAAGAATGAATAGACTTACCAGTGCAAGCCCCTGACTTGCCTTTAAGGCTAACTTATCAAGTCCTATTTTTGACGACTACTCACGATCCATTGGCAGAACTACCCTCTCGATCATTGCAGGAGTGACCTGAGGGGTCAATGCCACAGAGGCTCCCTCGGTTGGGACAGACACAGGGACCAGAACAAGCTGCACCATTTTTGTCCTCGCCTCCTCTCTTCCTCTCTTTCCTTCTTCTCAGCCTCGTTGCTCTTTCTTTCTTCTTCTCTTATTCTCTCTCCTCAACTCATCTTCTCTCTTCTTCCTCTCCCTTTCATGTGCTTCGATCTGGGAACCACTAGTAGTATCCCCATACCTAGGCTTATGTATCTTCAACCTATGTGATAGAAAAACATCATCATCATTATCATCAATGATTAGATTTTTCCTCCTTGGGGGAGCCATATCCTACCTGCTCGAGCTCTCTAAATCTGATTCCGAGCTGGAAGTTCCTTCACCAGATCCTACCTCACCACCACTAGTAACACCAAACTCCGAACTTCTCTCCTCCTCTTTGTCTAGGTCGATTGGTTGAGGAGAACCTTCTTCATCCTCTTATTCCTCTGAGACATCAAGATGAGGAATATAATCAACTGGGTGGGCGATGAAGCTGGAAGTAATGTTCTTATATTCCAGTAAGAAGGTGGACGATCTCGGATGCTTGCCTTCTGTAATGGAATCTTGTATATTCTAAGCCTTGAGTAACTCAGCAGCACGGATCACTTGGAGAGCATGCTCCTGATTCTTGGACTTTACTGTAAAGGAAGAAGGAAAGAATTAAAGAAAAAACACATTATAACAGTAATGAAAATACAAAGGGATTGAGCAACAACCTATATATTCCTCTCCATAGGTAGGAATTCGAGGCCCCGTGTACCTCTCACCTCATGCCTGAGGAGGGAACTTCCAGTTCCTAGCGATGAATCCCTCAGTCCAATAATCTTTATGGGAATCAGGTAGGTTAACTACCAACACCCTATCCGGACTCCTCGCTTTTAAATAAACAAGACCAGAGATGGTGCGAGAAAAGGAGTAGCAAAAACAAATTTTAACCAAGCCCAACTTAGTGCCATATAGTTGATTTATCCTGTGGACACCATTAACAATCTTCCAAACATTCGGAGAACATTGGGCTGGGACTATATCAAAATATTAAAAAAATGTAAAAAGAGACGATTTAGAGGAAAAGTCAAACCCCCTTAGGACAATAAGAGAACGCGAATCCAATGGCCGTACTCAACATCGCGAACATTGTGAGGAACATGGGCCCACTCGATGTCTACCTAACTAGGGATGCTACAACATTTCCTAAATTCTACCAAGGATTTGTTGTCTATTTTTGCCATGAGAATAACCCTAGCTACAGTAAAATTAAAAATGAAGAGACGAAATACACAAAAAAAAGGAGGACTGAGAACTTACAGGGAAAGGAATGGAGCTTTTAATGATGGAAACCACGAGCAAATGAAGACGATTGAAGCAAAAGATAGCTCGAAAGATATGAAGAACGAACTTGAGAGCAAAAGGAAGCTTGAGAATAAGAGACAGTTTGAGAATAGGAGAAAACACAGATTAAAACTGGCAAGATGAACCGTCTGAGTATCTCGGTTTAAACTCTTAATGATAGTGCACAAGAATCGAAGAAGATTTTCCGCCGAAATATCCTGTATAGAGACGTTTCGCACCCCGGATTTGTTACAATTCACAACAGTGCCACCTGAAAGGAATCAAAATTAATAGTTAAAATTTTTGAGCCCAAGTTGTTACCCTAAAATTTTAGGGGCAATTATGGGTACCTTCTTTATCTTTTAGGCCCATGAGAGTAGCCGGATAAAGACCAATTAAAAATAAAAGATGACCGTCCAAAATTATAGGATATTCTAAATAACGGATTGAGGATTTGACCCATTTTATACCCAAAAATATCAGAAGAGATATTCAGGGGTTAGTGGGATAGCGGGGCGGTTATCAGCGCCCCTCTCTCTTCTATTGAACATATATTGTAACCCTGGCCCAGGGCAAAGGGCATACAGAATGGCCCATATGTGGCATGAATTGTTTTTTATTTCCTTTAAATTTTTTCGGGCTCTTTTAACCTCTTTGGACCCTGGATAATAAAATTCCTCCATTTTTTAGGTCCTTTTGAATGGTGACTTTTGCGCAAAGAAAAGATAATTACCTTTCGCAGACCCTCCCCGTTCTTAAACAAACACACAGTCTCACGAAAATGGGTTTTACATGCATTCCAATCTTGTCAAGTTTTATCGCATATTGTATGTTGTATAGACAGAATTGAGATGGAAACACTCCAGCCAATATGAGATAGACAAGTACAATAATCAAATATAGCCGTGCATGTGTGCAATAAAGGATATAGGAGTCAAACATGTAGGAAAATATCACTAATTACATCTCAAAGACTCCATACAATGTAAAGCACATGGATGAAATGATGTAGCATCTCAAATCTCTATCAAATAGTCACATGGATAAATGGAATGAATTTTGTGACTTGGCTATCTTAAATGTTCATCCATAAAAGGTGTAAACAAAATACAAAAATCTTTTTGGTCTTTTCTGAAAATTTTTCTTAAAAGGAAAATCTTTTTGGAATTTTCAAAAGAATAAATAAATAGCTGTACAACAAAGCAATGATACATATAAAACAAACTAGAAATAAGAAGCATATGATATTAACATGAAAAAGCATCATATTCTAGACATAGACCAACCCCTCAATCAATTGTTCAAATCCCCAAAGACTTCATAAGACTCTCAAATCTAAGGGCATCTAAAGGTTTCGTGAAAATATCGGCTAACTGACGGTCGGTGGGAACAAAACTCAAGGATACGACTTTCTCCTCAACTAATTATCGTATAAAGTGCTCACGTATCCTGATGTGCTTGGTGCGCGAATGCTGGACTGGATTACGGGATATGTGTATCGCGCTCGTGTTATCATAGGAAATGGTCATGGTGTCCTGTGAAATCCCATAATCTTCCAGCATTTGCTTCATCCACAAGAGTTGCGTGCAACAACTCCCGGTGGCTATATACTCAGCCTCTGCAGTGGACAAAGAGATGGAATTTTGCTTCTTGCTCAGCCAGGAGACAAGAGCAGAACCAAAATAGAAACACCCACCAAAAGTGCTCCTACAACCATCTACATCCCCAGCCCAATCAACATCTGAATAGGAGGATAAACGGTCATCAGTATCAAAGGAATACCAAATACCGTATGAGAGAGTCCCACTCACGTATTTAATAATTCATTTTAGATAAAGTAAATGTGACTCTTTAGGGGACGCCTGATATCGCGCACAGACTCTAACACTAAAGGTTATGTCGGGACGACTGACAGTCAAGTAGAGAAGACTACCTATCATACTCCGATACAAGGTTTGCTCTATATCCTTGCCTAAAGTGTCCTTACTAAGCTTGGTAGTGGTACTCATAGGTGTAGGTGCATGCTTAGCTAAGTCTAAACCAAATTTCTTCACTAGGTCTCTAGCATACTTGGATTGGGAGATGAACATCCCATCCTCTAGCTGATGAACCTGGAGACCAAGGAAGAAAGTAATCTCACCAACCATGATCATCTCAAACTCACTTTTCATCTCCTCTTCAAAGTGATGAGCATGTTGAGAGAACGTGGATTCAAAGACTATGTCATCCACATAGACCTGGGTAACCAAAATTGCACCGTCATCTCTCCTGACGAACAACGTCATATCAACTCCCCCTCTCTTGAAGCAACGGGCTAAGAGATAGGAAGTAAGCCTCTCGTACCAAGCACGTGGTGCTTGCTTCAAACCATATAAATATTTCCTCAGATAGTAGACGTGTTCCAGGTGCTGAGGGTCTTCAAACCCTTTTGGTTGTTCCACGTAAACCTCCTCCTATAGAATTCCATTCAGAAAGCCACTCTTGACATCCATCTGATATAACTTGAAGCGCCGATGACATGCGATGGCGAGTAGTAAACGGACGGACTCAAGCCTCGCAACAGGAGCAAATGTCTCCCCAAAGTCTACACCCTCTATCTGTGTGTATCCTTGAGCGACCAACCTAGCCTTATTTCGAATTATGGTACCATTTTTATCCATTTTATTCTTGAAAATCCATCGAGTACCTATCACATTAGTCTCACTAGGTCGGGGGACTAGTTCCCAGACATTGTTCTTTTTAAACTGAAGCAACTCATCCTGTATAGCAGATATACAGTGTTCATCCTTGAGTGCTTCTTTATGATTCTTGGGCTCGTCTTTGGACGTGTAGCAGAGATGGCTAACAACGTTCTCTAACTGAGCACGAGTCTTGACCCCAAGAGTGGGATCACCAACAATGGCAGAAGGGTCATGACTCTTGCGAACCCAAGCAGGTGTGTCCCCTAATAGAGGAGTGGGGACCACGAAGTGTGGGACAAGTAAATCACTGTAAAAAAAGTCCTCATCCTCACACTGAAGGTTATGATCAATAGCTGTCAGAGGTTCGTCATCTTACACGACGACGTTTATTGACTCCACAACCTTAGAGGTCTTCAGGTTAAAAACTCGGTACGCTCTAGTATTCGATGAATAGCCTAACAATATTCCCTCGTCGCTCCGAGAGTCAAACTTTCCTAATTGCTCTCTATCCCGTAGGATGTATCATTTACTCCCCAAAACACAAAAATATTCCAGGTTGGGCTTCTTGCCAGTCCACAACTCATAAGGTGTCTGAAGTGTGTGTGGATGCCGATAAACCCTATTCACCGTGTGGCATGCAGTAGACACTGCCTCTGCCCAAAATCTCCTAGAAACTTTATGACCTACAAGCATAGATCTAGCCATCTCCTGGATCGTTCTATTCTTTCTCTCAACAATCCCATTTTGCTGAGGAGTCTTCACAGTAGAAAACTCATGTTTAAGCCCAAGGCTATCACAATACAAATCTACCTTTGCTTCCTTAGATTCAGCGCCGTTGTCACTACGTATCCTGTTAATAGTGACTCCGTGTCGATTTTGCAGGACATGGCACTTGGTCATTAAAAACTCTACAGCATCAGATTTCTCTCTCAGAAAACCTACAATGGAGTATATGGAGAAATCATCCACCATCACGAGGATATACCTCTTACCACCCAGAATCTCGGTACGAGTGGGACCCATAAGATCCATGTGTATAAGCTCAAGAACACGAGAGTTGGTAATGGAATGCAACTTCCTATGGGGACTACGAATTTGTTTTCCCAACTGACAGGGTCCACAAACCATCGAAGTTGACTTTCCAAGAGATGGTAAATCACGTACTAGGTCCTTTTTAGCTAAGCGAGTGAGATCTCTAATATTTACGTGACCTAGACGTTGGTGCCACAGATCCATTGGAGTGATCGTGGCGCTGTTGCAGACAAGTGAGGATGTGGGCTCAGTCCCATAACAATTATCATTTGTCCTCACCCCTTGCACTAAAAGTTTACCGGCTTGATTATAGACCTTACAAGCGTTTCGGTCAAACTTTATGGCAAAGTCAGTGTCGCACAGCTGGCTAATGCTGAGAAGGTTTACTTTCAAACCTTTGACGTACAACACGTTCTCTAGCATAGGAAATACTGGTAATTCTATAGTACCTCGTCCTACAATGCTAGGCTTGCTCCCATCTCCAAAGGTGACTTTGCCATCCTGATAATCCTCAAAAGATGTAAAAAATGAGGCATCACCTGTCATGTGTCTGGAGCACCCACTGTCAAAATACCACTGTGAGGTATTATGTGCTTCGAGCGCAACATGAACAACAAAAGCCTTTTTTTATTTCTTAGGTACCTAAGAAGTGGTGACCTTTTGTTTGCCTTTGTTGTTGTTGGTTTTAGCTGGAATGTGAGAGGCATTCACAGACGGCAACGACATCCGTCGGAATTCTTCCATCAAACTCTGAGACGTGGCAGCTAAGAACTCAACTCGCTCTCTCAGACTAGAAAACTCATCAGTATGACGTGGCGGAGCAGTAGTACGTCGCGTCCAACCCATGCTATAGAAAAACTCCCTGAGGTGGCCTTTTTTTTTGCAATAGGAACAGAAGAACACAGTCAAAGGCGGACCTTGGTTTGATTTTCTTGGTCGAACTCTCCTTTTAGGTTTTTGATGATGGCCATAAGGATTCGTAGTGAACTCAGGAACTGGTCCAGGTGAAATTTTGGAGGTGGACGCACCATCATAACCAATACCCTGCCTATCACCAAAACCTAAAGCGGGGCCGAGGAGAATCTTTCCCATTTTTCCTGATCTGTCCTCGATTTGTACCTTGACTTCCTACGCTTTCTCAAGATCATGAGTCAGCTGGGCAACAAGGGCTTCAAGTTTCTTCTGAGTCTCCACGGAGGAATGGAGCTCACTCGTAAGACTAGCCACTTGTTTAGTCAAGTCCCCTCTCTCTTCCTCAAAATTACTCTCTCTCTCTCTCTCTAAACAAACTCTCTTTCTCAACACAGGCAGATTCTCTCTCTCTCAGGGCGGTGCAGGTGGAGGAATCTCTCTCTCTCGCTTTACTTAAATCTTACTCTAAGCTGGTGATCTTAAGAACTAACGCTTTATTACTCTTTTTAGTTTTAAAAGACTCAGAATATAACTCAGCGTAGGCGCGTTGAATATCACTCTCGCTCTCACTTGTGTCATCCCCCCCTCACTCACATCGATTTTACTGTCGAGGTGTCCCTGTGATGCAGCATCCTCATCGTCGTGAGAGGAACTATAAGTGCTCACATGACTAGCCATGAATGCGGTGAAGTTACACTCATGCGGTGACTCAACTCCGAAATCCACCGACTCGACCTCACTGCCTTCGCTAAGGGTAGCGTTAAGAACAACTTTCCTTTTCTCTATGTTCAGACGTGTGACACACTCAAAGGCTCTATGACACCTACCGTCGCACTCAAAGCATCTCTCACTTTCTTTCTTAGGAGGATCTTTAAAAACTTTTTCATTTTTCTTTTCAAACTTACTTTTCTCAAATTTCTTTTTATCTTTAAAATTGCCATTTTTCTTAAATTTGAGAATTCTTTTGAAATTTTTTGCAAAAAGAGCCAAATCATCTAAGTCAAAATCACAATCAGAATCTGACGTGTCAGTCTCTCTCTTTCTAGAAGACTCTACCCTCTTTCTAGACGACCCCTCACTCTTTCTCTCTTGGGCATTAAGTGCAATTCCCTTATCTTTAAACCTAGCAATTTTAGGGAACATATCAATTTCATAAGTCTGCGAATCTCCTACAAGTTCTTCCAATTTTAGCGTATTTAAATTACCCATAGAATTTAGCACAGTGACTTTAGGGATAAAACACTTAGGCAAAGAATGAAGAATCTTTTTAACAACTCTAGCATTAGGAATATGTTCACCAAGATTAAAGCTAGTATTAACAATGTCGGAAAGCCTAGCATAGAAATCATCAAAACATTCAGTCTCATGCATGGTGATTGTTTCAAATTGATTTGTCAAATTCTGCAATTTAGACTCTTTCAGAGCATTAGTTCCTTCATGGGTGAGTTGTAAAACATCCCATGCCTCTTTTGACGTGGTGCACGTCATTATGCGTTTGAACTCATCAGGTATGACAGACCCAGAAATAGCACTCAGACCTTTAGAATTAAATGATGACCATCTAAATTCATCTTCAGTCCAAGAAGTGATAGGTTTTAAATTGATCACATTATCAACAGTGACGGAGGGAGGTGTCCACCCTCTTTCAACCAAAATCCAAACACGTTCATCAATGGCTTTTAAAGCAGATCTCATACGGGCTTTCCAATATGCATAATTTGTCCCGTAAAAACTGGCATTTTATTATATAACTTCTCCATAATGAACACACTCGTTTTCAAAAATTAATTTTTCAGAAAATTGATATCTTAGAAAAATTTTGCGGAAAATTACACGGTATAATTGTGTAACTGGCTCTGATACCAATTTGAGAGGAGTGTGCGTGTGTTTAAATAGAAAAATTATTTAATTAAACACAGTTTTATCAGTGAAGTCCTAAACATGCAGCTATATGTGGTTGAACAAGATGATGAAACATGCAAGAACAATCAAACACATACATGTGAGGAAAAATCCCCCAAAGGGGCAAAACCATTTATTTTCGTTATAATATTGTAACGTACAATTTTGGACTACAATGAAAATACAAGTGATTAAGAATTACCCTCAGGTGTCGAATTCTGTAGTCTGTGGCTGGAAGTTTCCCTTTCTAGGAGGGCAGCAGTGAAGAAGAAGAACGGTCTTATCCAGAAGAGTATGAACAGATACGTGGATGTGTTCTTGGGTTGCAAACTGATTCACAAAGGATTGGCAAGGTTGTGTGAATCAAAACATGAGTCTAGGGACTCAAAAAGGTGAAGACTTGAGGTATATGGACTCTCAAATTCGTCTTTGAAAGTCTTATGAAACAGCTCCCCCGAAGTTGGTATTTATAGGAAAATACATGAAGAGATCCACGATTTGCAAACTCTGAAATTCTATCCAGCGTACAGGGAAACCAAACTGGTTCGGGTACCCTGTGAACTGGTTCGCCCCCCCGAACCTGTTCGGGCTGGGTTCGGGGACATCCACTGGACAAAGGGGCTTTCAGCACTTAGAAAAAATTCCAAGGAGATTCTTGGAAATAACTCCATTTTCAACAGGCCATAACTTGTTCACCGTAGCTCGGATTGAGGTGACGTTTCTTCCAATATCTTTGTTGCGGCAAGATCTTCAAAATTCCAGTTGACTGGTCCTCCAGACGGTGGCTGTAAAATTACCAAATTTCCCTTGAACTTCCCTATCAAGCCTTGTTGCACTATTTTGAATTCTCTTGCGTACCACTTGCTTTGCGTGCCTAAAATCATGGAATGTGAAGTCGTTGAGGTAGATGAAGGACACATGATGGAGAAAATAAATGCTTGATTCCCGGAATTCGAATTGAGGTCGTTGTGTGAGATCGTGTAGAGACGTGCCAAATGTAACGGCGTACGACTTAAATAAATGAAACATTTCAAACATGATAAAAATGTCCTCAAAGTATACTTCTCAATGTATATATACATGAAACATGTACTCAAAGTACCCTTTGTAAGGACGAAATACAAACATTCATTCAAGGGGTATGTAGTATGGCCTGAAATTATTGTCCTACATACTTAACCATCCTATATTCTTAAATTGTACAAATACATGGGTCCAACCTTATCAATATGAAAACATATATGAATATAATTTCCAGTACAAGTGACGGTGTAATTTTTAAAGCTTCCTAGAGCAAGTTATGACCATTTGTTTACAACACAAGAAATCTGCCCTACAAGCTCCTCTATTGTTCCTTCAACTTCCAAGATTT
Source organism: Sambucus nigra (assembly GCA_949130495.1). Classification (NCBI taxonomy): domain Eukaryota; kingdom Viridiplantae; phylum Streptophyta; class Magnoliopsida; order Dipsacales; family Adoxaceae; genus Sambucus; species Sambucus nigra. The sequence continues at coordinate 401,217,106 of OX422219.1, read as the reverse complement.
TTCATAATTTTTCTCCAGCATAAATTTCCATGATTTTCAACCCATTTTCATTACACATACTGAATAGTACATAATCAAAGTTTCATAATTGTTTGACTTCCTTTGCTATCTCAAAATCTTGACTAAACTCAAGGCATACCGAAATGAAGTATACAGACAACAACTATGTACCAACTTGAAATCATCATTACGGCCTAACCACAAGGAGATAAATTCTAATTTTTGGATATGATATTAATATATGAGTCTAATTTTATATATAATTGTAATTTCTCAATTCTAGTAAGCACACAAAGAGATATGCCAGTTTTAATACAAGGGGTTTCAATACAAAGCAATTTTAAGGGTTTCTACATTCAACTTAACCTAAACTTGCATCTAACCATACATATAGACAAATGGCTGAAATTTGCGTAAAATTATGATAATTTATATCATATAAATCAATAATATAAGAAAAATAACAAGATTTGAGATTAGGATTACCTTTGGGACTTTTACGTAATTTCTACAGATTTTTCTACACTTTTTCTCCTCACTTTTCCTTCCTAAACTCCCTAATTCTCTTTCCTCAAGGTAAAACCCTTTCATGGATTATTTTGGCTGAAGGATAAAGCTATTTCAAGGTTATAAGGTCGGCCAAGGCTGCCTCTCAAGCCAACCAATCAAATTAAACCATTTGGTTTAATAAAAGACAATTTACCACTTAAAGGGAATTGACAGATTTGCCCCTTGTTCGTAAATTTGACCTAACTTCTTACTCATACATCCGTTTGATGCACCGTTTGTTGTGTTACAACCCTATTCACATGTATACAACTATCTAGTTTTTACCTCAAGTCAATTGTAATGTTATAAGGGTCAAAACTAGTCTCTAAGAGGAACATTTCTATCAAAAACAACAAAATTTTGTGTTTGTAAATAATTCGACCTTTCATGATTTATGAAAGTAGGATTATAATAAACATAATCACTTAATTTTAGATATACTAATATCACATTATTAATATCACATAAGATAAGCATGATTTAAATATAATTTATCGTAACTATATTCGGGTTGTCACAACTTCCCCCCCTTAGAAAATTTCGTCCCCGAAATTTAATATAAAGGTTACTTACCAAACAAATGGGGACACTGTTTCCTCATGCTATCCTCCATTTCCCAATTTGATTATTTAACTCCATGGCTCATCCACATAACTTTAACTAAGGGAATAACTTTATTTCTCAATGCTTGGTCCTTACGATCAATAATTTCCATTGGTTCCTCGATGTAGGACAAGTCTTCCTTCAGTTCAATTGGTTGAGATTTCAACTGATGCGATGGATCCACCAAATACTTACGAAGCATTGATACTTGAAACATATCATGTAAACGGGATAAATCTGGAGGTAATGCTAATCTATAAGCCAGGGGCCAAATTCTTTCCAACACCTCTTATGGTCCAATGTATCTTGGACTTAGTTTCCCTTTTTTCCCAAATCTCATAACGCCTTTCCACGGTGAAATACGCAGGAGTACAAAATCTCCCTTCTGAAATTCCAATGGATACTTCCTCTTATCTGCATAAAATTTCTGCCTACTTTGTGTTATCTTTATCCGTTCCCGAATAATTTTGATCTTTTTAGTTGTCATATCTATCAATTCAGGACCCAAAATTTTCCTTTCACCTACTTCATTCCAACACAAAGGCGTTCTACATCTCCTCCTATATAAAGCTTCATACCGAGACATACCAATGGTGGACTGATAACTATTATTATACGAGAATTCCATCAATGGAAAATGATTGTCCCAACTACCCTTCAAGTCAAATACACAAGCTCGTAACATGTCTTCTAATATTTGAATCATCCTTTCTGATTACCCATCAGTTTGTGGATGAAACACAGTGTTGAACTTGAAACTTGTGCCCATGGAATTCTAGAGACGACGCCAAAACTTAGAAGCGAACGTTGGATCTCTATCTGATACAATTGATACTGGTGCCCCATGTAAACGGATAATCTCATCAACGTACATATGTCCATACTTATCAACAGTGTAGGTGGTCTTAACTGGAAGAAAATGAGCTGACTTCGTCAATCGGTCTACAATCACCCAAATACAATCATGCCCCTTTCGTGACCGGGGTAATCCTGTAACAAAGTCCATCGTTATATGCTCCCACTTCCATTTCGGAATAGGCAAAGACTGCAATAATCCTGCCGACTTCTGATGCTCTGCTTTCACCTGCTGCCATACTAAACATTTAGCTACGAACTCTGCAATCTCACGTTTCATATTGTTCCACCAGTAATATTCATTCAAATCTCTGTACATTTTGGTACCTCCCGGATGCATAGAGTAAATAGAACTATGTGCCTCTTCTAATATATCTTTCTTTAAGGGTGATCATTCAGTACACAAATCCTATTTTTATAACACAACTATTCATCATTCTTAATTTCAAGTCACTCTCTTTACCATCCAGGACATCTTGTTTCTTCTTCTCAAGGAATGGATCACTCGTCTGCAAATTTCATATGCGTTCGGCCAATAAAGGTCTCACTGTGACATGTGATAATAATCCTTCGCTTTTTGAAAACTTCAATTCAATCCCCATCTATGCCAAGTCAATAATATTTCCAATACGGGCACACTGTATGCAACCAAGAATCCCTCATGATTTTTGACTCAAAGCATCTGCTACTACATTGGCCTTCCCAGGATGATGATGAATGGTACAGTCATAGTCTTTAATCATCTCTATCCAATGCCTCTGTCTCAAATTCAGTTCTTTCTGTGTAAACAAGTATTTCAAACTTTTATGATCCGTAAATATCTCACAAGTTTCTCCATACAAGTAATGTCACCACAACTTTAAAGTAAAAATAATGGCCGCTAGCTCCAAATCGTGTGTAGGGTAGTTTCGTTCATGTGTCTTTAATTATCTGGAAACATATGCTATTACCTTCCCATTCTGCATAAGAACACATCCTAAACCTTGAAATGAAGCATCTGTATAGATCACAAAAGACTCATTCTCACATGGAATAGTAAGTATAAGGGCTGAAACCAACCGCTTCTTTAATTCTTTAAAACTCCTCTCACATTCTTCATCCCATACAAACTTCACTTCTTTACTAGTAAATTTTGTCAATGGTAATGCTATTGCTGAAAATCCCTTAATGAATCTGTGATAGTAACCTGCCAATCCTAGGAAACTCCTAATTTCTGTCACATTCTTAGGACTTTCCCATTCAACGATTTCTTCCACCTTCTTTGTATCAACACATATCCCATTTCCCGAGACAACATGCCCTAAAACACAATTTCATTCAACCAAAACTCACACTTGCTAAATTTAGAAAATAATTTCTTCTCTTTCAAATTCTGCAATACAAGTCTCAAATGTTTCTCATGTTCCTCCATGCTACGCGAATAAATCAACACATCATCTATGAATACAATCAAGAATGAATCAATGAAAGGATGGAATACCCGGTTCATCAAATCCATAAAAACTGTTGGAGCATTAGTTAATCCAAATGGCATCACTAAAAACTCATAGTGTCCATATCAAGTCCGAAAAGCTGTTTTGGAAATATCACTATCCTTCACTTTCAGTTGGTGGTAACCCGATCTCAAATCAATCTTCGAAAATACCGTGGCCCCATGTAATTGGTTAAATAAGTCATCGATACGAGGTATAGGGTACTTATTTCTAATGGTCACCTTATTCAACTGCCGATAATCAATACATAATCGCATTATCCCATCTTTCTTTTTCACAAATAACACTGATGCTCCCCATGGTGAAACACTAGGCCGAATGAAACCTCTGCTTATCAGATCATGTAATTGCACTTTTAATTCTTTCAACTCCGCTGGTGCCATTCTATATGGGGCAAGAGAAATTAGACCAGTACCTGAAATTAATTCAATAGAAAACTCTACTTCCCTATCGGGTGGCAATCCTGGCAATTCCTCTGGGAAGACATCAGAAAACTCTCTAACCACGGGTTTATCTTGAATTTTAACTGTCTCTTTATTAGTATCAACAACATAAGCTAAATACCTTGTACAACCTTTACTCAGTAACTTTCTGCTCTTAAATGATGAGATAAGACAATTAGGGACAACATTCCTTTCTCCTATAAACTGGAACTCGGGTTCACCAGGCAAATGAAATGTAACTTCTTTGCGAAAACAATCAATGGAATCATGATATGATGATAACCAATCCATCCCCAATATAATATCAAAATCTCGAATGGCCAACCGTATCAAATCAACATAGAAATCTCGTTCCCCCATTCGTAAGATACAATCTTTATAAACATGCTCTACAAGAATCACACTTTCCATTGGGGTAGAAATATATAAGGCACAATTGAGAAATGAACATGGTCTACCCAAATTTGAAATAATATCTAATGCCATAAATGAATGCGTAGATTCAGGATCAATGAATGCATATAAATATTTATTTGCAATAGAAAGTTTACCTGTAACCACTTCAGGTGTAGTATGGGCATCTTGCAGCGTCATCGCAAACACTCTTCCTCCTGCCCTCGATCCAGTGACTTGTTATGTACCTCTCCCCCTGGTGGCACTTCCTGGAGAGGATCCTTTATGAGGCCCCACACTACTGACTGAAACCGCTCTTGATAACATCGGATAATTCTTTCTCAGATGGCCCTTCTGATGATAGTTGAAACATTCTATATTCAGTAGCTTTGGGCAAATTCAATTTACATGACCCGATGTCCCACAAAAGAAACAAACATTCGGATCTCTTTGCGATGAAACTCTTGAACCTCTTCCACTACTAGCCTCACCCCTCTGTGAACCACCTCCCATACCTCTACCATGATGAAATTTTGGCCCTCCAAGTCTTGAATATTCTGTATCACTACCTTTTTGATAACTTGGATTGAATCTGCTTCTCTTTACACCTCGTTCTCAATTCCCTCTTGCTTCATTCACGTCATTTTCTACCAGCAGGGCTTTATTCACCAAGGCTGAATAATTACTAGTCTCTAAAGCCGATAGCTTTGATTTAATAACTAACTCTAGTCCATCGAGAAATCGGCTGCACATATCTTCCTCATTCCGTATAAACCTCGAAGCAAACCGAGATAAGGCTGTAAGTTTGACTTCATATTCTCTAACAGTCATGCTTCCCTGATTCAACATGAAATATTCTTTCTCCTTTTTTTTCGATACATCGGAGGAAAATACTTATCATATAAGGCTTTAACAAAAGCATCCCATGAGATCACATTCCCACCTCCTGGAGTAATCAACAAATGTTTTGTGGCATCCTACCAGTACTTAGCTTCTCCTTTTAGAATATACGCTGCCAAGGTCACTTGTTGATTTTCAGGCATCCTCATTACCCCAAAGATAAGTTCAATATCTTTAACCTTGACTTCTGCCTCTACGGGATCAACTGCTCCTTCGAATGATGGTGGGTTCATCTTAATAAATTTATCATGTGAAGTACTTCTTTCTTCCCGGTGTATCACCTCCTCAGCCCTAGCTAAGGCTTGTACCTCCAGTTTCTTGGTCTGTTGTTCTTCCACATGAGCCATAAATCTTGCTTGTTGCTCTGCCATTAGAGTCATAGCACGTGCCATTTTTTGCATGTCTATCAATTGTTCCTGCTCGGGTTTTACATTTCCATGAACAGGTTGCTTAACCTCCACTTCTGCTGCCATATTTGAAGCCTCATCTTCTAGTCTCACATTTACATTCCCTCGTTCCATTCCCTAATATCTGAAATGAATCAAAGATATAACAACATGCATATATACATATCTTTCCTAACATAATCGTTAGTATCAAATAAATATATTTCTAACATTCACTGCCAAATCTAGATACTTCTCACTCCAGAACCTCTAAAATCTAGGCTCTGATACCAAAAGCTAACACACCCCAACCCAGTTACTTATAATTAAGTTTGAAAGTCAAAGTGAGTCAAACCATGATTAATTTAACCAAACCATACATAAGAGTTTTAATTTCAGAGTCATCATTACAAATCCATATAGCTGAAAACCTTTTTACAACATCAGAGTAGTCACACTTATACAAACTTGCTTGAAGGAAAATTTAACTTAATTACATCATTTATATTTAAAAAAAATCTTTGTTTCTCCCATTCCTGGCTAACCCAACCCGACTTCCTAGATTTGGCAGTGACACCGCGTTTCCTGAAAAATGTGAACATAGGAACCATGAGAAAAATAGCCCAGTGAATGCATCACTACTATACTACTGCATAAATTTAAATGCAATAAATCATGTCCATATAATTATGTATTAACTTATCCGGCTCATTCATAATGAATGACCAAATTTTCCGAATCATGATTCACATATCCTGTCTAAATAGACAATTCTCCCCCATTCCTAGTCGAGGAGTAACCCCTTGTCATTAATAGACAAATCTCCCCCATTTCGGGTCGGGGAGTAACCTCCCATTTCAGTATAATGAAATGAACAATTTTATATTCATAACATTATGATCATATTCGTAACTGTATACAAATACATCATTCCAGTGAGTACACTCACCTTGGGTTGTCAACTATGTATTTATGTTTCCTTCGGGTGGAGCTGAACTGGGTTGATTAGACCTTACACCTGTCAATCCAACTAAATTAGTACTGAATCTCAATTATAAGTATTATCCTAACATAATTATGTAATTTTTCATGACTATGAACCAAGAACATAATTCCACTTAAGTCACATTTCATAAACCATGAGTAAAGACAAAACAATGCTATCCTTGTTAATAAAGTTATGAACATTCAATCGTAAGAAGTAACTTATAAGTAATTTATAAACAAATCAATTAAACATGAAATTATACTTCTCAATGTATATATACATGAAACATGTACTCAAAGTACCCTTTGTAAGGACGAAATACAAACATTCATTCAAGGGGTATCTAGTATGGCCTGAAATTATTGTCCTACATACTTAACCATCCTATATTATTAAATTGTACAAATACATGGGTCCAAACTTATCAATATGAATATAATTTCGAGTACAAGTGACGGTGTAATTTTTAAAGCTTCCTAGAGCAAGTTATGACCATTTCATTACGACACAAGAAATCTTCCCTACAAGCTCCTCTATTGTTCCTTCAACTTCCAAGAATTTTCATAATTTTTATGCAACATAAATTTACATGATTTTCAATCCATTTTCAGTACACATACTTAATAGTACATAATCAAAGTTTCATAATTGTTTGACTTCATTTGCTATCTCAAAATCTTTACTAAACTCAGGGCATACCGAAATGAAGTATACAAACATCAACTATGTACCAACTTGAAATCATCATTACGGCCTAAACATAAGGAGATAAATTCTAATTTTCGGATATGATATTAATATATGAGTCTAATTGTATATCCAATTAGAAATTCCCAATTACAGTAAGCACACAAAGAGATATGCAAGTTTTAATACAAGGGGTTTTAATATAAAGCAATTTTAAGGGTTTCTACATTCAACTTAACCTAAACTTGCATCTAACCATGCATATATATAAAGGGCTGAAATTTGCGTAAACGTATGATGATTTATATCATATAAATCAATAATATAAGAAAAATAACAAGATTTTAGATTAGGATTACCTTTGGGACTTTTACATAATTTCTACGAATTTTTCTACACTTTTTCTCCTCACTTTTCTTTCCTAAACTCCCTAATTCTCTTTCCTCAAGGTAAAACCCTTTCATGGCTGATTTTGGCTGAAGGATAAAGCTATTTCAAGGGTATAAGGTTGGCCAAGTCTGCCTCCCAAGCCAACCAATCAAATTAAACCATTTGGTTTAATAAAAGACAATTTACCACTTAAAGGGAATTGACAGATTCGCTCCTTGTTCGTAAATTTGACCTAACTTCTTACTCGTACATCCGTTTGATGCACCGTTTGTTGTGTTACAACCCTATTCACATGTATACAACTATCTAGTTTTTACCTCAAGTCAATTGTAATGTTATAAACGGTCAAAACTAGTCTCCAACAGGAACATTTCTATCAAAAACAACAAAATTTTGTGTTTGTAAATAATTCGACCTTTCATGATTTATGAAAGTAGGATTATAATAAACATAATCACTTAACATTAGATATACTAATAGCACATTATTAATATCACATAAGATAAGCAAGATTTAAATATAATTTATCATAATTATATTCGGGTTGTCAGAGGGAATGTGTTAGGCACCCATTCCGCCCTTATGGTCTCTCATGGGTTATTTCTATTTTCCTTTATTTTTCCGTGATATGTGTGCATGTGTATATGTAGTGGAGATAGGAATCATCGACTTCTATCATGCAAGAGATAAATTGAGTCATCCATAGGAATATTCTTAAAGGCAATATTAGAAAATAGGATTTACGCGATTATCCTAGTGTTGATTGCTATAACGGAACGATAACACATAAGGAATAATATGCCACTAAGCACAAATATACGTATATGTAAATATATAGAGTCTAAGAGAGTTAAGTTTAAATAATATAGAAAAATAGGAAAAGGACTCGAGTCTCGAGTTTTACCCCGAGACGCTTACTTAGCCTATAGAGGCATCAAAGTCCACATAGTTCGTATGCAAAATGAGGGGTGGGATTTATCCCATAAACCCAATCGGGGACTTCTCTTATATGTGTGTGTGTGAGTAAAAAAGTGTTTTAGTTGTGAGAAAAGTGTGAGAATTCCCGTTTGGAATTTATGAGCAAATCCTCTTTTTCTTGTTTTTTGGGTTTTATTTATATGAAAATAAGAGATGTGCAATAATACTAGATAAACAATATATTATGATATGTGAGATGAGAGAATAAAAATACTAAGTAAAAAGACAAATTAATGCGAATTTAGAAGAATTTAAGGGGAGAGTGGAGAAAGTTGGACCTCGTCTTGAAGATCTTGAGCTTGATCTTGGATGTTGGAGATAAGCCCTTGCACTTGAGTGATGATGGAAGATACTTAATTCACCAAGTTTGATAAAAAAGGCGATGAAAGGTGAAGGTTGGAAAGGGATTTGGATGTGAAAATCACGCTGACTTCGAGATGGGTTTTCTGAGCTTGCTGAGAGTGATGGATCTCAGATCTTTGGTCCTCTTGGAATGAGGTCAGGACCTCTTTTTTATAGGCTGAGGGCATTGCTAATCGGCATAGCCCTGGTCTTACCAATCGGCAGGTGTGTTTAAGCACACTGCCGATAGGCAGGGTTTGGAACCTGCCGTTTGGCAGTCTCTTTCAGGTTCCTTCGAAAAATCGATCATAGAGCGCAAACCATTGATCCAATTCGTGCACAAGGGAAACCGTTGGAAAGGTACTTCATAGACCTTCAAAAGTATTTTGTACTACTCCCGGGTCCGGTAGTTGACTTTGGGTCAAATATGGCTCGAAGCGTTCGTTGGTCCTTTGGACGGGGAATTGTCGGACGCAAACAGATCGTTCGTCCGAATGGTAAGTCAGAATTGCATGCGGGGTGGACCATTGGAAAGGTTAGGATATGTATGTCAACATTCCAAAGAGTTTGACTCATTTGAAGGAGTTGACTTTGGTCAATTGGGGACTGGAAGCATTCGGTCCTTTTTCGGAGTAAAATAGATCGTTCGTTTGTACCGTAAGTCAGAATCGCGTACGGGGTAGATCATTGTAAAGGGGTTTTAGTTCCTTTTAAATATTAAATCAGTCTTGATTGAGCTAAAGAGTTGACTTTGGTCAAATGGAGCCGAGGAGCGCCCGGTGACTTTCTAATCAAGTTTTGGGGGAAAATGGGTCGTTCGTCCGCATGGTAAGTCAGAATCGTGCATGGGATGGACCGTTGGAAAGGGGTTTCAGTTCCCTTCAAAGATTCATTCAGTCTCATTCAAGCTGAAGAGGTTGATTTTTGGTCAGACGGAGCGTGGGAGCACCCGATGGCCTTCAGGTCAGTACCCAGGGTCTGACTTAGGTTTGAAGTGATGAAGGGAGGTGCAAAAGACCTTAGGATAAGTTAGGGGGGGTATTAGAATGGGGTGTCTATAGAGCCCCTCAATGGGTGAGTTTAGAACAAACGGTAGCCATTGAATAGAAACCACATGATGCGTTTGAAAGAGGATGACCAGAGGGTCGAGGTCGATTCTGAGGACCTAAGGATGTGGATGAACGATTCTGAGGGATTGATAAGGGTGACCGATTCTTCGGGGTGAAGCCAATTCTGAGGGCTTAGGGATGATAGTGACTGATTCTACGGGTCGAAGCCAATTCTCAGGTCTTGATTAGGGAGATCGATTTGGCGGGTCAAAGCCAATTCTGAGGGCTTAAGTTTTAGATGAAAAATTCTACGGATCGAAGCCAATTCTAATTAGGGCATGTATAAGATGTTCGAAGAGACGATGATTCAGAAGGTGATAATGAAGATGATCCGGATCTCCCACCAAAGGATGACAACACCCCGATGAAGAGGGTTGGTATGATCTCTTTCGGTGTTGACACAATATGCGGAGGATTTACAGATGGTGGATCTGAAGTAGCTGATAGGAAGGCTCATATAGTCGAGGCCAAATCAGTGGCCAAGCTTGAAGTTGTGAATCTAACGCCTTCCGATACAGTACAAAAGAGGAAGAAAGTAGACATGAACACCCTCATAGTTGGGTTCTCCAGACTCGACTTCAGAGGTATCTTAGCCCCCCATGAGGACCCTTTGGTCATAACGACAAGGGTGAATGGGTATGAGGTGAAGAGGATCCTCGTGGATGGGGGGAGCTCGACAGATGTGATGTTTTGGCCTTGCTTCAAGAGCTTAGGCCTTAGTAGAGCAAGACTGGTCCCCTATCACCACCCCTTGATAGGCTTCAGTGGTGAAAACGTTCACCCCTTGGGCATGTATGAGATGGACGTACGGATGGATGACGAATGGCCTAAGAGGTTGACCAGGAGGACTAATATCTTCGTGATGGATGAGAGTGTCTTATCGGCCTATAACCTCATCATAGGAAGGGTGGCCCTTAGGGAGTTCGAGGTTGTGCCATCAACGGTCCATCATATGCTAAAATTCCCGACTCCTTATGGAGTAGGGGAAGTGCAAGGTGACCAGACTACAGCGCAAGAATGTTACTTCAACTCGGCCGAAGAGAGAAAAGCCCATAAGAGGGCCACCACCACTTATAGCATTGATCCTCTTGATCCAAGAGATGAAATAAAATTGAATAAGGGAGAGGCCGCGGAAGAGGTAGATTCCATCGTCCTCGATGAGGATGAACCGAAAAAAACCATCCAGGTCGGCAAAGCCCTTAATCCAGAAATCAAGGAAGAGCTGATAAACTTCCTCAGGAAGAGACAGAATGTCTTCGTATGGAGTCACGCAGACATGTCTGGCATCAATCCTGACGTGATGAGTCACAAACTCAATGTAGCCAAAGATGCCAGGCCTATCAAGCAGAGACGAAGAGTCTATTCCAGGGAAAAATACAATGTCATCCGTGAAGAGGTGAAAAAGTTAGAAGAGGCTGAGTTTATAAGAGAAGTTACCTATCCGGAGTGGCTATCGAATGCGGTCATCGTGCCCAAGGCCAATGGGAAATGGAGAATGTGTGTGGATTTCACTGACCTAAATAGATCTTGCCCAAAAGACAGCTACCCCTTACCTCGGATAGATCAGATGGTGGATGCTACAGTAGGACATGAGCTCATGAGCTTCATGGATACATATTCAGGCTATAACCAAATCTTCATGCATGCCGAAGACTCAGAGAAGACAACTTTCATTACCGACAAAGGGACGTACTACTACAAAGTGATACCCTTCAGTCTGAAAAATGCAGGGACAACATACCAATGTCTTGTCAATAAGATATTCGAAGAGAAAATAGGGAAGACCATGGAAGTGTATGTAGACGATATGCTGACAAAAAGCTTGAAAGCTTACACTCATGTAGCAGACCTTGAGAAGACCTTTTATGTGATGGACTCATACAAGATGAAACTCAACCCAGCGAAATGTGTCTTTGGGGTAGGAGCCAGGAAGTTCCTGGGATTCATCGTCAACCAGAGAGGGATCGAAGCAAGACCTGAAAAAATTAAGGCATTGCTTGACATGAAGACTCCTAGGAGTATTAAAGATGTCCAAAGACTCACGGGAAGAGTGGCTGCGCTTAACAGATTCGTCTCTAGGGCGACGGACAAGTGTCTCCCATTCTTTAAAGTTTTAAGAAAGGCCTTCCAATGGGGCGAAGAGTGTGAAAAATCCTTCAACCAACTCAAGTCCTACTTAGGGTCTCCCTTATTGCTATCTCGGCCCATCGTAGGAGAAAGGTTGTTTGTGTATCTGGCAGTCTCTGAATCAGCTATCACCGCGGACATCATACGGGAAGAGGATGGGATCCAAAGGCCTGTATACTTCAACAGTGAGGCCCTTCAAGGGTCTGAGCAAAATTATCCCCGTATGGAAAAGTTGGCTTATGCCCTAATACATGCCTCAAGAAAAATGAAGCCTTACTTCCAAGCTCACTCCATGGTAGTCCTCACTGACTCCCCACTAAGGCAGGTCCTGCATAAAACTGAGAAGTCCAGGAGATTGATGATCTGGGCCATCGAATTAGGAGAATATGATCTTACCTACGAGCCTAGGACAGCCATCAAAGGGCAGGCCCTCGCGGACTTTATTGCAGAATTCACCTGGGAAGAGGCCGAGATGGAGAAAGGCCTAGAGGACGCCGAAGAGACAAACCGTAGTGTCTTCCAAAATTCGAAAGAGACGGCACCAAACGTCTTCCGAGGTCGGGAAGAGTTCATCTCAGGCAAAACCCGGGGCAGAATAGAAGAGAACGAAGAGGATCGATACCTCTTCAAGCAAGGATTTCTGACAGAAGGGGTCTTCTCATTAGATACAGACGTTTGGAGCCTCTTCGTTGATGGCTCTTCCTGTGATAGTGGAAGCGGTGCGGGGCTAATACTCTCGGCTCCAGATGGTGCCAACATTGAATACGCCTTGAGATTCAACTTCCAAGCCTCAAACAACGAGTCCGAGTATGAGGCCATGATAGCAGGCCTCTTATTGGCAAAGACTTTTCGCGTAAGACGTCTCCTGCTCCACAACGACTCAAGGTTAGTTGTCAATCAAGTGCTGGGAGCCTATGAGGCCAAGAATGAGAGGATAGAGAAGTACCTGGAGAGAGTTAGAAAAATGTTAGAATATTTTGAAGAGGCAAAACTGAAGAGAGTGCCTTGACAAAGTAACAGCCACGCAGATGCATTGGCAAGGTTGGCCTCGTCAACGAAGACAGAGGTTAAAAGGACCGTTCCGATCGAGGTCTTAGGAAAAGAAACCATCGAGAAAGAAGAGGTATGTAACCCTTGTCACAATTTGAACCTAGAAGACTCATGGATCGACCCGCTCGTCAGATACATAAGAGAGGGAGAGCTGCCTGAGTCCAAAGTAGAGAGGAGAAGATTGAGATATAGAGCTGCCAAGTTCCCGATGATATGAGACGTCTTGTACAAAAAGGGATTTCTATTGCCTCTCCTTAGGTGCGTGCATCCCGCGGAAGTCTCCAGGGTCATACAGGAAGTCCATGAGGGTTCTTGATCTAGCCACATAGGGGGAAGGCCCTTGGCCAAGAGGATCATCACTCAAGCATACTGGTGGCCTACCTTGTCCAAGGACGCTACAGACTACGTGAAGAGGTGCGATAAATGTCAAAGGTTCGCCACTATCCCTCATCAACCCCATCAGCCTATGACGTCAATCTCTTCTCCATGGCCATTTGCGGTATGGGGAATTGACTTAGTAGGACCCTTGCCAATAGCTATCAACAACTATAGATTCTGGATAGTTGCCATTGACTACTTCTCAAAGTGGGTGGAGGCAGAGCCGATGATAACAATCACAGAGCAGAAGACCTTCCAGTTCATTTGGAGGAATATCGTATGCAGATATGGCCTCCCAAACACTCTCATCTCGAACAATGGGACCTAGTTCAAGAACTCCTCTTTAGAAAAGTATTGCCAAAGATTAGGAATAAAGTAGTTCTTCTCATCTCCTGGCCGACCTCAGGAAAATGGTCAGACCGAGGTCACAAACTAGACTATCTTGGACGGAATCAAGAAGAGGTTAGAAAATGCGAAGGGAAAATGGACTGAAGAGGTCTACGCCGTGTTATGGGCCTATAGAACCACGACAAGGACACCAACAGGAGAAATCCCGTTCATGCTGGCACATGGCTCAGAGGCCGTCATACCAACGGAAGTAGGACTCCCAACTCATCGAATTCAGACCTACGACCCTGATAATAATGTAGAAGAGATGAGGCTAGACCTAGATCTTATCGAAGAAATAAGAGAGGACGCAGAGGTCAGACAAGCAGCCTACCAGCAGAGGGCATCGAAATTCTACAACCAGAGGGTGAAGTCAAGACCCATTGCAGTAGGAGACCTATAGCTGAAGAAGACCCTACAGAAAGCAAATAAGCTTCACCCAAACTGGCATGGCCCCTACAAAGTGACAGAAGAGGTTGTGCCTGGCACTTACAGGCTAGAAAACCTAGAAGGAGAACCTTTCACTAACCCATGGAATGATGATCACCTAAAGAGATATTAAATATGATGTTGCATAGAGTTTTATGCAAGGTTCTAAAAAATGCGAGGCGTGATCGAGGCGTGGAGGTCAAGCCTTAAGCCTTAGAAGCCTAGGCGGGCCTTAAGCGTAAAAAGGCGTGAAAAGGCGTTTAGGCCTTCCTAATATATTTTAATATTTTTAAACCATAACAAGGCTATTAAAATACTAAAATTGTTCATATCATAAAAATAAGCTTGAATATATGCAAATTAAAATACTATTTGATTATTTTGGATGAGATAATGGTCCGGTTTGTAAAAAAATTCTCTAAAAGGCGATATCGTTTCACTAAAGCATTGTTGTTTTTAGAAAAATGTGTGCCTTAGGGGTTTTACCAAGAATAAGGCGTGAAAGGCGTAAGGCGAGGCGTTTCTCCCAAGCCTCAAGCCTAGGCGAGTTTTTTAGAACAGTGGCTTTATGTAAATGTACCATCTTATTATGAAGAGGTTATTAATGAAGATCAGTTCCCATGACAGTTCTTGCTACATTCTTAGATCTGCGATTAATTATGAGGACAACATCTTAGGTGATGACCTCAGACCTTCATAACACCATCCATTGGTGACGAGGTCTGAGCTCAGACACCATAATGAGATGACCTCAGACCCTTAACATTATTAATTTAGTGAAGACTTATTATGGGGGTAACATCTTAGGTGATGACCTCAGACCCTCATAACACCATTCAGTGGCGACGAGGTCTGAGCTCAAACACCATAATGAGATGACCTCAGACCCTTAACATCATTAATTTGGTGAAGACCCTTAACATCATTAATTTGGTGAAGACCCTTAACATCATTAATTTGGTGAAGACTTATTATGGGGGTAACATCTTAGGTGATGACCTCAGACCCTCATAACACCATTCAGTGGTAATGAGGTCTGAGCTCACACACCATACTTGGATGACCTCAGACCCTTAACATCATTAACTTGGTGAGATTAATTATGAGGATAACATCTTAGGTGATGACCTCAGACCCTCATAACACCATTCAGTGGTGATGAGGTCTGAGGTCATACACTATAAATTAGATGACCTCAGACAGATAACATCATTAATTTGGTGAAGATTTATTATGGGGATAACATCTTAGGTGATGACCTCAGACCCTCATAACAACATTCAGTAGTGATGAGGTCTGAGCTCAAGACCATTGGTTGAGTTTAATAAGACCATTACAAAAAGACAAGCTTAGAAAGAGGACTTCAGAGGTTAAAGCTCAGATTACAAATTAATTTTTAGCAGACATCATTGCAACGAAACTAAGAATGAAAATTAATGAGCTAAGAATGAAAAGAATCACATGACATTCAATGAAAAGAAAGTGAAGATGGTCCTCATCAGAGGTTGATATATATATATTCAGAAATTATATGCTCAACGATTACAGAAACTCCATAATACAACGAGTTACAAACAATGAACAAAAAGTCCTAAGGGTTTGAAGAGGGAACGTTGGCATCCTCGGCTTGATTAGTCACCTCGGCCGCATCATGACAATGGTCTGCCCCTCCAACCTCGGTGACCTCTAATGTAGCAGTCTCGGCATGAGCGGCAGCCTCTTCCTCAACCTCCTGAAGAGCTTGGGAAAATTGGGGATCAGTAAAGCCGAGGCCAATAAAATCAGAGGCCTTTAAAGTGATGGCCTCTATCTCCCTAACGTCTGCCCATTTAATAGTGGCTTTGATACCTCTTTCAAGGTATTCAAAACCGAAGCCCATGAACTCATCAGAGGCGTTATAATCAGCAATTATCTTCTCAGAGGCGTCATCAAGGGTGGCTCTGACAGCTGAGTTGACTTTCTGCTGCAGAACGTCGTCCTTAGCCTTCAGTACAGCAGCGTGATCCTTGCCGAGCAGGGAGATGTCCTTCTCTAACCCCTTCACCTTCTGCTCAGAGTCCTTCAGCTCGGACTTGAGGCGCTCGATCTCTGCATTCAGAGTACTCTGGACTTTCTCGGCCTCTTGCCCCTTTTGGATGAAGGGCAACTTCCTCAGAGTCCAATTGGATAAATGGTGCATAGTTGTCAAGCCCTGCATATTTATTGATTATAAGTAAGCTGAAGAAGAATCAGAGGTTACACTTAGAAGAATTTCTGAAGAAGGATCAAATCATACCTGAACGGCTCTGTGAAGGCCGAATTCAACCAGCAATGGGGTGTTTAGAGACCTGAAGAAGCGTTTATCAGCCTCGGTCATTACAGAGCCGATGGCATCCAGGGCCTGAATATTGTGGCCGACCACACTGTCAGTTAACTTCAGCTGATTCAGACGAGCCGACAGGGCGCCAGCTGAAGAGATGGGGATGGCAGAGTCAGTAGCCTTCTTCTTTGGCCTCTGATCCTCAGAGGCATGATCTTTGGGGGCCCTCTTCTTTTTTGCTGGGGGCTTAGAGGCAGAGGGAGCTAGGGGAGGAGCGTTAAGACCTGCTCTCTTGGCAAGTCTCGTCAAGCTTGGTGCAGCCATCTCCCAAAGCTCGTCTGGAATATCCTTTGGTCGCTCTGCAAAAAATTAGTAGACCTGAGTTAGATAATCAGATATGAATAAACTCAAAGGTTAAACTTCAAAAACAAAATGCTTACCAAGCTCGGCAAGGGGACTTCCACCTAGACCTGTCCCAGAGAGAAAGTGGGGAGTCATCAAGTGTTCGAACCTGATAAATAGACCATGTACCCCCTGATCTTGAAGGGTTTTCACCTTCTGGAGGTTTTGTAGACTTAGGCCAGGATTGGCCCTGGAAGACATGGTGACATTACCCCACCTCAGGGGCATCCTCTGCTCCAGATTGGACGAGAGAACACTTGGGCCAAACTCCCATGGCCCTGAGGCAAAGAAGTACCGAGGCTTCCAGTTATGGTTGGAAGTCTGAGTCACCTAAAGCAATTTCTTCTCAGGCCTCCGAGCTATAAAATGGTAGTAGCTCGGGTGATTTTTGGCCGAGGAAGGGACGTAGCAACCTACGAAGACCTGAACTGGAAGGTTTGAGTGGTGGACAGCCTTCCATAACACTATAGCCCCTATTAGGACTCTCCAAGCATTAGGAGAGAGTTGAGAGGGGGCCAAATTAATATAAGAAAGGATGGACTTGATAAGGGGTGAATGGGCAGACAAAACCGCAACTTGAACATATGCTCGTACAAGCAGACCTCACCGTCTCGGCCATGATAAGCCCTCTCTTCCCTCAGAGGTCTCCTAAGTTTTATTGAGGGGCTGATAGAATACAGATATCTGAAGCAGAGAAGGTCTACCTTAGTAATTGTACTTTCGATCTCGGCCGCCTCAGAGACGTCGACATCTCTCTCAACCTCATCGTCATCCAACTCAACGTTGGTCGGAGCAGACGTTGATGGGTTACTCGGGAACCTCTGAGCGAACTCTGCCCCGGTGATAGCCGACATAGGGATGGCGTCAAGTGGTGGTGGAATGGCCACACTCGGCTCAAGAATCTCAACCTCTGAGGAAGACCCTGAGGTGCTTGAGTGATTATGGGACGAGGCTCGGCTGGAGACCTCAGCCTGATCAGGGGCCTGATCAGGCCTAGGTGTGAAGTCCATGGCCTCTCGAAAGGAATCCATAGACATAGGGTCCGAGGTAAAAGATTCAGACTCAGACATAGATATGGGATCGGCAGGAACCTCTGTCTGATAGAAGTTCTCCGGGGGGTCAAGATATATCACCTTCAGAGGTGGTGGAAATATGGGTCTAATGGGAAACTCTTGTGATCTATGAGCCTCCTCCTGTGCTCTTTCTATTTGCCTAATATTTTCTAAAGTCTTCTCTCTAAGAGAGGGGAACTCCTCAAGAAGCTGATATAAGGGTCTGAGCATCAGAGGACGACACTACACTTAAGGATTTTCCTAAACTCCAAAAATTACAAACAAGACTGGCTGATAAAGCAAAGGAATATAAAGATCAAACTACTTAAATTTGGCAAGAATCGCTCGCCTGAAATTATGGTGGTCTCGCCGAAAAACTAAGAAACTCGCCGAAAAATACGAAAATAAGGGTGTGCTTGCAGGAAAAATGAAGGAAAAATTATGGTAGACCTTACCTGAGGATGAAATGGTAAGGAAAAGAGGAGAAGACGCGAGAAATCACCACCCAAAGGCCTTGAACCAAGATCTGTCTAGAGAGAGAAAGCTGTAGAAATGAGAGTGGCTGAAATGGGAGAAATGAAGAAGAAAGAAGGAAAGAAGGGTTCAAAACCCTTAAATACTCAGGCACAACTCCCAAGGCCCATCATTTCCTTGGGAGCCCCAAAGGGCGGCTGACAGCACACGCCTACCAAGCAAGCATGTTCCAGTATTGGACAAGTGTCAAGGAGGTATTGTCTTGTAACAGACAGGCCTCGGAGGTGTAGTAATCCCCTAGTCACTTGCTCTCACATATGACTAAGGGTTGGGGGGTGATTGATATGCCCCAAGTGTAACCTCGGCCTAGAGACACCAACCTCGACCGAGATAATGGCCGACATTGGACGAGTCTTGGGCACCCGATATCAGACCTCGGCCATAACAAGGTCGGCCAGGGCCGACACTACTATGAGCCTCTCCAAGGGACGTCACAAGGATCGGCAGCATTCTCGTATACCTTGGAATGGCAACCTCGGCCAGACGTAGGCCGAGCTTGCAGGTAGCCACCAGCAACCTCATCAAGCCACCAGCAACCTCATCAAGCCACCAGTTCAACCTCGTCTCAGGCCGACCTTGCCCATTGTCTCGGACAGGATTAGGCCGAGACCTCCATGGAATCCTCGGACTGAACAGGTATCAAGACTCACCAACCTCAGCCTCATCAAGGCCGAGGTCATACCCCAGACGCAATAGTCGAGCACCTGCTGACATTTAGATAAGGACACGTGGACACAAATCAGTTATAACAAGATTATTCCCCACACGTGGAGAGAATATTGCATCATCATTCTCTACATGTGACAGTGACAGATGGCACTCCCATATTGGTGAGGTAACCACACACATGCTCATTGCATCCATGGAAGGTACATTACACCCCCTAGGTACTATATATAGAGGTCATCCTCTACCTTGGAAAAGGGACCCCCATATATACAACCCTAGCTGAAACTCTGTATAGATACACAGTAGAGAGAGAAAGGTTGAGAGATTGTATCCATGGCCATTAGTGCCTTATTGCAGTAAGGTTATTCACACACATAGTGGACATAGGCCAATTTAGGCTGAACCACTCATATCCTGGAATACTCTCTCCTTCTCCTCATCTCATTCTCTTACCTTTTACATAACTACGCTGCCATTGTTGTTCTTAGATTGAGCTTGAAAACACCTTATCTGGTGGTGCTGATTCCAGCATCATCAATGACCAATTATGTGGGTCGAAGACAATTCTGCAGGCTTAAGTTTGAGATGACCAATTCTACAGGTCAAAGCCAATTCTGCGGGCTTAAGTTTAAAATGACCAATTATGTGGGTCAAAGCCAATTCTGTGGGCTTAAGTTAAGATGACCAATTCTGCGGGTCGAAGTCAATTCTGCGGGCTTAAGTTTGAAATGACCAATTCTGCGGGCCGAAGCCAATTCTAAGGGCTTAGGGATGAGGGTGACCAATTCTGCGGGTTGAAGCCAATTCTGCGAGTTTAAGTTAAGATGAATAATTCTGCGGGTCAAAGCCAATTCTTCGGCCTTAAGTTAAGATGACCGATTATGCGGGTCGAAGCCAATTCTGTGGGCTTAAGTTTGAAATGAACAATTCTGTGGGCCGAAGCCAATTCTTAGGGCTTCAGTTAAAATGACCAATTCTGCTAGTCGAAGCCAATTCTGAGGGCTTAGGGATGAGGGTGACCGATTATGTGGGTCGAAGCCAATTCTCCGAGCTTAAATCAGGGAACTCTGTCGGGAAAATTACCTCGTGATTTTGATTTGAGGTGGGGAGCTGATTGTTAGGGAAATCCTCATATCTTTTGGAGATTTTACCATGTAATAGCCAATTTTATGCTTTAAATTCTACTGGGGAAGCGAGTAGGTGGTCCATGCTTTGCTCGGGGAGACCTGAGACCTTTGGGGAATTTCGGGATACCTTAGGAGTCCTTCGGGGATGTTGACGGGAGGAGATTCACTTGGCTTTTGAGAGTTCCGCTGGGTAAATAGGGATTCCTCTTGAGGGAGTGAAAAATTTTCTTGGTGAAAATGTTCTAAGTCCTTTTCGGGATTTTTAGAAATTTTTTAAAGATTTTTCAGGGTTTTCTAGTATTTTTTTGGAGTTTCTGTACAAAAATTTAAAGGGGGTTCCGATCGGCATGGTGCAGAGAGTGCCATTCGGCAGTGGCACGAACTTTTGAGCTGCCTCGAGAAGGCAAATGGTGAGTACCAACCGGTAGGTGGGGGTGTAGTGCCGATTGACATGACCCCTGACATCCTATAAAAAGGGGGCGGGTTCTCCTCATTTTTCACAGCTTCTTGCCTTCTCTCTCCTTACAATTTTCTTCAACGAATCGTTCTAGCATTCCACAATCTAAAAAATGGACACTTTTGTGAGCACTGCAGTACGCAGGGAGTGGTTGGCTGTTGATGACTGGGCAAATATGGAGTGGAGAGCCAGGGCGCTTCTTGCTTTGGGGATCAAGAAATCTTTTGACGCATTCGAGTTGATTGCAGATTAGCGGGCTTTGCTGCTGGAGCCATCGCATCATCCCTCTTCGAGGGTGGTGAACCCTGGCAGTAATGTAAGTAAAATGGCTTTTGGCATTCCTTTTTGGTGATTTTCCTTTTTTTCTTGGATTTTGACAAGGATTTTTCTTTTGGCAGTCGAATGTTTCTTTGTCGAATATACGTGCCTACGGGACGATGGGGCTTAAGGATGTCTGGGAGCATATTCCATATGTGGTGCATTGGGTGGTATCCTCGGCAGGCTTTGGGAGGCTGGGATCTGTGCTGGATGAGACACCTTGTTCGACGAAGGTCTTATGTCCTATGGGGAGAGGTGGTGGAACACTACCCACACCTTTCATTTTGGCTTCGGGGAGATGACTGTAACTCATATAGACGTGCAACAGCTGCAGGGGCTAGATTGCGATGGAGAGCAAATAGAGGTGGATCGCTCTTTGTGAGTGAGGCCGGAGGCGGTGCATGTGGCGCTTGGTGATATGGGGATGATAGTGTCTAGGGACTCCATCTGTCTGCCTCTACTGAAGGATGTTTAATTGGGCAGGGTGACTGATGTGGAGGATGAGCTGCAGGTGAGACAGATGGCCCGATTATTTATTTTACTGGTGTTGGGGGGATTTCTGGTGATGTCGAGCGATGACGTTGTCCACTTATGGTTATTTACCATACTTGATGATGTTTTCGAACATCCCTCGCTATGATTGGGGGAGCCTGACTTCGGCGACCCTTTATTTTTCTCTGGAGGTATTCAGCCGGTGCTGCCGGCAGACCTTCACTGGAGCCACGCATCTTCTTGAGGCATTCTTTTAATGTTCACATTTTCCTTTCATGCATTCGCATTTTCCTTATGCATTTCTTTTTAATTGCTAGTTTGTCTTTGGAAGACGTGGTTCTATGAGGTAATTGGGTGTAATACCCAGTTTATCGCTTTGAAGGACGAGACTATTGGGGACTTTTATCGGTTGTATCGGTGGCGAAAGGCCAATCGACAGTCGAGAAGGTCTCTCTCTCTGGAGGCGGTGCGTCAGGTCTTGAATGGCCTGACCAATGATAGGGTAAGACTTTTTTCTTCTTCACTCTAAGACCTTTTGGTGCTTTGATTTCATATTTCCTTATATTTTACTAGGGATTTTTCAGGTGACCTTTTACCCTTGGCGGACGACTGTTCAGGACACGAGGTTGACTGGGGTGAATGCACAGATGAGGCATTTGCTAGCGCATGAGTTTGGCCACTCTTGGTATCTCGGGGAGAGGGTGGTCCGACAGATTTCTAAGGAGGAGGTGGTGGTGCCACCTGCGAGGCCCCCTATGTCTATGAGGCGTGAGCGGCTGCTGCCAGAGGATGCAAGGATCGCGGCGATAATTGGCGAGTCCTACCTATTGTATATCGATACGGTTGTGCCTTATGATTATATGGAATTTATGACGAGTTGGCTGATGGCACCCAAAATATATGATTTACTGCCCCTCCCTCCTGCGGGTTCGAGTCATCCAGTGGGGTCCTCCCACAATGGTGGTAGTCTGTCGACATCTACGGCGGTGGAGACTTTAGAGGTTACCTTTGTGCGGATACATACCCCTTCATACAATATCCAGTGGGCTAATGGAGGGATGGTGCCTATGTTGCACCGTCCTCATACGATGGACCCAGCGGAGTTGGGCTTGATAGAGGAGGTTCTTCATCCTAAGGTATATCTTTTTTGTTCTTCTCCTTTGGTTTCTTTTGATCTTTTCTACTTGATACTGACTCTGCCTTTTCTTGCAGCACATCCAGGTGTTCACCACCTAACTGAGGGATATTAAGGACTGGATATCTTCATCAACTGCCCATATTTAGGACGCGGTTCCTATTCCTTCTTTCTTGGTGTCGTCTGCCTCATTCGGGGAGGAGTATGGTTCAGGTAACGGTAGTACGTTATCTCTCCGTCAGGAAAAGAGAGCGGGTCGTAGGGATGAAAGCTCTTAGGAGAGAGGGGAAAGGGCAAGTGAGAGAGAGAGAGAGAGAGATAATGTGGGTTCGGGATGAGTCCCATTGTTTTTTTCTTTTCTTTATTTTCCTGCAAAAATGATGTAACACAGGAATATATCTATGCAATGAAGTTTTTTTATTATCTCCTGTTAATGATGAATGAATGCATGCACATGTGCTTTATACTTTGCTGCTGAGACCGTAAAAAGAAATATTTTTGGGATTTGAAGAAAAGTTTTATTTAAAATGAGAATTTATATAAAGCTGGAAAGGGGAATTTTTGAAATCCTTTTGAGAATATCAATTTATTTTTATTGGGTTTTCTAATTTTGACGAAAGAGGAAAAAGAAAAATTTCTAAAAATAGGGGGTTGTCGATCGGCAAGCACCTTGTCCTGCCTATCGGCAGGTCAGTCCAGTCCCATCAATTCAAAGCTTTGATTTGTACCCTCTTCAGCCTTTAGTACCTTGTGGGGCAGAATTTCTTCTGATTTCTGCGGAGGTTTTGTCTTTTGTGGGGGTTTTCAAGTATAAAAAGGGGGGTAAGGGTGGAGTGTTTTCCTCACACCTTCACATTCCTAATTTCTTATTTTGTGAGATGGCTCTCCGTGGTAGTGTTGAGTTTGCCAACTACCTCGAGACTTTGGAGGTGATGTGCTCCTATAACGTCGACTATGATGTTTACAACATGCGTCGAGTTTTTCTATGGTGTAATCGGCCCATAGAGTGGAACATGATGATGGCGGAGGTACAATTCTGGTACCCCGAAGACCATGTATTCGGCTTTGGCTTGGAAGAAGTCTTCTGACTTATGAGAAATTTTTTGCCATGTTGGGGATAAATCCTGGCGTTGTTGCGGCTCTGCCTGAGTTTTCTCGGTATCCCCACAAGTTATTGGTTGGACTTATCCACGTCTCACCCTCGATGGGTAGATCCTTGGTTACTGGAGGAATGATTTCTCTTCCGGCAGTGTTGCGGTCCGTGCATTTGTAGGAGGTTGGTGATGCTGGATATGTTAGAGTTGTCGTTCTGGGCTTGGTTTCAAAATTATTGTTGGTGACTGGGGAACTGCTGGTGGACCCACAACTTGCAGCTATTACTTTATGGATATCCTACAATTGCAATCCAGCAGCGGTGATACTGGCGGAGACTCTGAATGGCCTGGATGCCTAGCGAGAAGGTCGTTCTGACTTTCTGAGGGGTAGCCGTGTGATGTTGTTCATGTGGTTCTCTAAAAGATTTTTCCTACTGACTACTCCAGAATACCCTTTGTCGGTTGTACCCAACTTTTTTTCTCGCCATTTCATCAGTGTTGGTCTGGATATTGAGAGCTGGGAGAACTGGTTCGTGGAGCATGGGGCTCTAAATCTATACTGGTCAGTACCTTGGAGGGGACAGCTGCTGCCTATTCTAGAACTGGGAGAATACCCGTATGTCCAGCTGGTTGGTCTCAGACAGACCTCTTTTTATTTTCCTTGGCGGCTTCTGCGTGGCTGGGAGCAGATCGTGCCACCTCGGACACTAGACTTCTTTTCGGTAAAAGATTTGACAAAGCGTCTTCACATGTGGCTTGGCTCTTTGTGGGAGAGTCAGCGTCCGTCGACTCGTCCTTCTCAGTCTGCTAGGAGAGTTTGGCATATTCCTGGGGATAATATGAAGTGGTTGTGGAGAAGAGTAGTCAGCAAGATGTTGGTAGTGGAGAATGGACAAGGGTGGTTTGTTTTATCTCATACCATAGAGAGAGGTGTGGTAGTTTTTCGAGACTGGTTCGAGCTTATCTGTCCATGGAGCATCTGTGACGTTCCATTCAGGCAGAGGAAGCTTAGGGACCCCAGGATATAGATGATGATGATGGAGCGGGCTCCTCTGGTAGCTGTGGGTAGGGCGCTTGGAGAGTTTGTTCTTGTAATGGAGAATAAATTTGGGAATTTATTTGGCTTTTTAGGAAGGCAGGGGGAAGGGAGTTATCCATTTGTTTTCTTATGTAATTGTGCTGTAATTTCTTATTAGTGAAATAAATAAGTTTTTGATCATCCAATTGTGCCTTTTGATGAATTTTGTATTTTGAATTAATATACTGATCGCTAAGGCATGCATAATCCTTTTATTCAAGTATATGTTAGAATAAACTGTTGTTCTCGTAGATAAGAAAAGAATAGTTTTTTTGTGAAAAAGAAAGGGTCGCGCTCATGTAAGATCTATGATATGCCTACGTACCTCTGGGGATTTTTGAAAATTTAAATTTTTTCGAGAAAGATTTTTGCAGAGGACCATGCCCACGTAGTTCTGGGTATATAGGGACAAGAAGATTTTTTTAGAATAGACGAGAGATGAGAAGAGTCATAGCACGTCGAGATTTCGGACTAGGGGTAGAACTTTTTGAGATGGTTCAAGTTGACTGGATGAGTCATCTCTTCTCCATCTAGGTCGGTGAGCATGGCAGCACCGCCAGACAAGATTTTCTTCACAATGTATGGGCCCTCCAATTGGGCTTGAATTTCCCTCTGGGTTCCAGATGGGCTCTACTATTTATTTGAGGGCTAAATCCCCTTCTCGGACACTGTGGTCCTTAACTCTCTTATTCAATGAACGCGCTATTTGGTGATAGTACCCTTGTATGTGATACAACGCCTTCATTATCCTTTCGTACAAGAGTAACAGCTCGTCGAGGCAGATTTGATGTCAGTCCTCCTCACTGTCCTTGCTTTCAAGCATGATGCGTAATGAGGGTATTTCCAGCTCCACGAGTAGGACTACATCCATGACGTATACTAGAGAGTAAGGGGTAGCCCCAGTAAAGTTCAGATTGAGGTTAGGTAGCCCTAGAGGGCGTATGGGATTCAGTCGACCAATTCTCGACAACTTTGGGTCATCTTACGGATGATGACTTTGAGGTTTTTATTGGCGGATTCAACTGCACCTTTGGTCTGAGGACGGTAGGGAGAAGATTTGTGTCTCTGAATCCCATACTCATTGACCACTTATGTGACTTCTGCCTCGAAATACAACCCGTTATCTGACACTAGCTCGTGAGGGACCCTATATCGGCAGATGATGTTTTTCTTGATGAACTTGGCCATTTTCTTGGCATTCAGGACTGTGTATGACTCGGCTTCGACCCATTTGGTGAAGTAATCAATGGAAACCAGGATAAACTCATGCCCGTTGGAGGCCTTGGGTGTAACGTTCCCTATGATGTCGATGCCCCAAGTGGAGAACGGCCTGGGAGAAGTCATGTTGTACAATTCATGCGGAGGCAGGTGTTGAAGGTTGGAGAGTTGTTGGCATTTGAGGCATCTCCGAGCATAGGTGGTTCAATCCAGGATCATGGTGGTCCAGTACTAGCCTTGTCGCATGATCTTCTTGGCAAGCAAGTCAATGTTCATGTGGGTCCTGCATTCCCCACTGTGGATTTTTTGTTTTACCTCTTCAATGTCAGCCCCTGCGATGTAGTGTAGATTGGTTCCATCGAAGTTTCTCTTGAACAGTGATTTATGATAAATGATGTACTGGGCGGCCAGTCTTTGGAGGGTCGCCCGGTCTTTCTTGTTGGAACCCTCGGGATACTCACCATACTTGAGGAGGTGCCAGATATCATAATACCAGCAATTGTCTAGCTCAGGATCTTCTTTGGTGATGAGCTCAATGTGGTAGCATTGGGTTGGTTTGTTTTTCTTTTGGACCAGGAAGGGGGCCATTTTATTCCTTCGGGCATATCGACCATGGAGGTCAAGGTAGCAAGGGAATCGACTAGGTTATTCATTGCTCGAGGTAGGTAGTGGAAGGTAATGTCTTAGAATTGGGAGGCTAGTTCTTCTAAGTGGTTATGGAAGGGTTGGAGTTTCTCGCCCTTGACTTTCCATTTTCTGAGCACTTGACTAATGATGAGGGCAGAATCCCAATAGACATACCTTTCTTGAGAGAAACTTTGAGGCCTACTGTACATGCCTCGAACTTCTTTCTTCGTTCGGGGTGGTGGCATCGTAAGTATGGCTTTTAGCTTGCAGGATCTGCTTTTATCCCTTTCTCACTGACCATGAATCCTAAGACTTTTCCCTTTGTAATGCCGAAGACACATTTCTATGGATTGAGTCTCATCTGATACTGTCGCAGTCATTCGAAGAACATTCGAAGAGCGGGAACATTACCTTCTATAGTTTTAGATTTGATAATCATATCATCCACATAGACCTCGACTTCTTTGTGAATCAGATCGTGCAGGATGGTTGTGGCAGCCCGCTGGTAGGTAACCCCAACATTCTTGAGACCAAATGGCATAATGGTGTAGCAAAAGGTTCCCTATGGGGTGATGAACACAGTTTTTTCTTGATGATCTTGGTGTATTTTGATTTGGTTGTACCCGAAGAACCCGTCGATGAAATGACTTGAGAGCATGACTTGCCGTGTTGTCCACGATCATGTCGATATTGGGTAGCGGGTAGTCATCCTTTGGAGAGGCCTTGTTCAAGTTTCGATAGTCTACACACATACGAAATTTCCCTCCCAATTTCGATATAGGCACTATGTTGGCTAGCCATGTGGGATATTCGATCACGCGAATGAAGCCCACGTTCAGTTGTTTGACCACCTCTTCTTTGACTTTGAGTGACCATTCGGTGCGGAGCTTTCTCAGATTTTATTTAACCAGCTTGTAATTCGAAAGAGTGGGGATCTCATGCTGAGTAATTTCGGGATCAATGTCGGGCATATCATCATAGAACCATGCGAAGACATCCACGAATTCCTTCAATAATTCTTTGAGTCATGCACACTCATGCTCGTCAAGGGTATCCCCTATCCTAATCTCGCGCAGTTGGCTACTAGCACCGAGGTTGATAATAACAGTCTCTTATTCATTAACTTGAACGCAGTTATGTTGTTTGTTATTATCCTTATTTAGATCAGTTAAGAACTGTTCATTTGCAAAATCATCATCATCAAAATTTTAATTAGAATCTAAACAATTAATATAAGGCACAGAAAGATACTCAAAATCTTTATTTATTTCATTGATAGGAAAAACAGCATTGAGAACCTCGTCAAAGGAGGTCTCGATTACATTTGAGCAAGGATAGACAATAGAAGAAGAAATAAGATCAACATTGGGGTTAAGTGGGATTTCAACGGGTAGAACTGGCGTAGCATGCCAGTTGAGGAGAGGTGCATTATAAGCTTTAATCAGGTGGGATGGATCCAGTGATGTAGTGCTTGAATGAACCATGCAGAGTGTTAGCCCAGTGTCTATAAGTCAAATGAATCCTCGAAGTCACTTCCCTCAGAATCTTCGGTATCTCTGATGAGCGATTGTATATGGTGTTGGGAACTTTCAGCCCATGGGTAGCTGTCTTGAAAAAAGATCTCCATTCCAGGCTTCATCTTCTTATCTGTATTGTCATACCAGAGTTCTGGGAATCCACAAAAGGGGAAGTCTTCACCCTCTTTAATTAATCGTCCATTCAAGGAGTCACTTGGGATAGTCTGAATGCAGTCTATTCTTTTCTTTAGTCGAGACTGGCGGATTATTCTGAGCTCTTGTTCTGATGGTTGATACCCCAAACCACAAGGAGGGAAAGCTTTCTTCAGTTCAATGGGCTCAAGTATCCCTTGTTGTCTTTTCCCTAGCCGCAGTCCGGGCATGAAGTGCATGTTTCTAAATATCTTAATCACATTGATATTTCCATGAGGGTCATATTCGGGAAAAACCCTTTCTTTAAAATCGTCCCCTGCCGGGAGTATAAGTGGTTCAACTCGGAATCTTGATAGGAGAATATCATTTGTCCCGTGATGTATCTCAAGGATTGGACTGCTGGTACTTGCATCCTCGGTATTATCATCATCGCCCAAAATGATAATGACCCGTCCGTCGACGAAGAACTTTAATTTTTGATGGAGTGAGGAAGACACACCCTTGATACTATGGAGCCAAGTTCATTCGAGTAACATGTTAAAACAAGTTGGGATGCCAATAACTTGGAATTCAACGATAGGGCTTATAGGGTCAGCCCCTATTACAAGTTTTATGGATCCCACCACCTCCCGACGGGTATTATCGTAGGCACATACAACAGCAAAAGTTGGAGCGAGGTCACCTTCCTTCAGTCCTAAGCTTTTAAAGGTTCTTAATGGGCAGACATTCAAGGCGGATCCATTCTCGATAAGAGAGAGTGGTACGATCTTCCTCGTAACTTCGACGGAGATGTTGAGTGCATGATTATGGTTTGGCCCAATTCTAGGGATTTCTTCTTCGGAAAAGGAGCATTCGGGTTGAGGTTAAAGATTCGACTAAATTTACCACTTCTTTTGGTGTAGTAGAAGGAGGAACTATGGGTCCAGTGAGAAACTTGATCAAAGCATTTATGTGCAGCTGGGAAGACATGAAAAGCCCCTATAGGGTGATGTTAGCTTGAGTTTTCTTCAGTTGATCGAGGATCTTGCTTTCCTCGAGGGTCATTTTTAGCATAGGAAGGTTTTCAATGCCCTTCCCTTTTTCATTAGCTAGTAGTGAGCTTGGGATCTGGTAATTCCTCCCTGATCTAGTCATGTGATTTACTGAAGAAGGGAAGAACAGGAACCTTGTTTCTTTGCTAATCTCGGGTTGTTCTGTTATCTTGTTTATTTCTGCGAGGAGCTCCTCAAATGATATCATCCCACACATGTCGGCTACCGGGCCGGTTTTCTCTGAAGCTTGCTCTTTATTTGAATTTTAAAATTCTTCCCGCCATCCAGTGGTAATAATTTTGTCTTTCCACATAATGCCAATGCATTCCACAACTTCAATGGCTTCTTCATATAGGTCTTCCCATTCTGCGGGGATAAGTAAGGGTGAAGGGACTAGGTGCCCTTGTAGCTTCAGAGTATCAAGTAACTCGGCCATACTGTAAATATCGTTGCTTTGCCTGAATAATTCTTCAATAATCTGTACAACGCCATCTAGTTTGACTTCATCAGTTGGTACCACCGAACTGTCTGACTTTCGGGCCCATTTTCGTTCTTTCAAGAACAGCGTGCTGAACCTCTGGCAATCAATGATCATTTGTGAGGGCAATTTCATCCCGAACTCTAGGAGTTGGTTTAATACTTTTGATAATTCCATACTTGCATCTTCAGAATGGGTACGGACAACGATGCATTCTCTGGTGAGGAGTGACAGTGCCTGATAAACGAGGAAAATAGGGTGTAGGAGGAAATATGGGCAAGTTTGGAGAGGTTTGGGAGAGTGTATGGGTGTGATTTGAGTTGAGGGATCAAATTTTGGGTCCCTTTCTAGGAATATAGCATTAGTATGATTTAGGAGTGGGTTGTGAGTAGTGTTTTACTTAGGATCCGATGGTGGGGCAATGGTACCCCGATTAATTAGACTTTGGATTATGTTTCGGAGGTGAAAGCATTGGTTGGTGGTATGGCCTGCAGTTTGGTGAAATATGCAAAGGGCATATGCCTTGAAGTTTCTGGGAAGTGGATTGGGCAATGGACGGGGATCCAAGGGTTTGATGAGGTTTCGGCTTAATAGGGCTTGATAAAATTTGGAGAATGGAGCATGGAGTTCGGTGTATTCCTTTCGAACTAGGATAGGGTAGCTTTCTGGTGCCCACGAAGTGGTTGGTTGAGAGATGTTATTGATGGTTGAGACTACAGTAGTGGAAGGTTTATCATATTTTTGGGGGTCAACTGTCCGGACACTTTCTTTGGCTCAACCTCTGTTTTAGCAAGATCTTCCTCGATTTCTACTCCTACTTCTATGAGAGCTCCGAAGTGGAGGTATTATTGTCCTCCCATTGTTGATCGGACATAGGGCAAGAAGTTCTTCTTCACTATGTTGACTTGTTCTTCCTCGGATGGCCGATTGGTTATAGCGGCTGCCTTTTCCCTCCATCGGGCTATGAAGTTACTGACTGATTCCCCAGAGTTCTATTTGAGCGGCTCTAAATCATGGTAGGTAACCTTCTCGGGTATTCGGCATCTTGATATTCGGCATCTTAAACTTACCGGGTAACCTTGCCTTAGGATAAGGAGACATGTGGGTGTAGTCTATGTAATTTTAGAGATTCTAACTTTGTCGAACTTCTTAGTTAGCATATTGAGATCTTCTTTGAACTTGTTTAATTATTCCTCTTTCGGATCAATGATCATAGGCAAGTTAGCCCCAAGATGGGTAAGGTTTGGCATAGGAAGCTGCGTAGGCGGGGGCCCATTAACAGGAGGGGGATGTGGAGCGTGCTGATACTCTTCGGGAACCTAGATAGGCTCAGGTGGACCCATAAGATGAGGTAATAAGGCCTCGGGCTCTCTTGAGGAACAGAAACCTGGTTTCTTTACATCTCTCGGACCTCAGTCTGGAGGTTATCAATTTTGGACATGAGCTAAGCTAAGACCGTCGTCAGATCTGGCTGCACAACTGGTACTTGATATGTGTTCTCCATGGAAAATGGATGGATACCGAACTTGAAAGCAGAAGTAGGGGAACGGACAAAACTCCAGGGTGATTTGATTGAAGACCGAAGCCAATAAGTAGCCAGGCCAAGGGCGTACGATCGACCTGAGAAAGCATAAAACGGGATTTATTTTTTAAAAGAAAGAAGGAAATATTTTTAACATTTTTTTTAGATTGAAAGACAAAATATTTTTGGGTTTTTGATAAAGAAAAGAGAAATATCTTTGGGTTTTTGATAATGAAAGGAGAAATATTTTTGGATTTTTGATAAAGAAGGGAGAAATGTTTTTGGATTTTTGATAAAGGAAGGAGAAATATTTGGGAGACAGGTCTCAGCATGATTATTATTATTATGTTTTCACTTGTATTAAATTATCCAAAATGCAAAATGAAATGTCGGACGGGACCCGAGCCTATAAAAGTTGGGTTTGTAACATATGCAAAGCAATGGCCAGACTTGTGACTAGGCTCACGGGCAGGGTCCCATTTTAAAAGTGCACGAAAATTTGGGCGGCAGACCAAACTGAAATTTTGGCAATGTTTTGGGTTGCAATCGGCAATCTAACATGTGTGTCATATGCTTGACACCTATATGCGGGTATGCAGTTGGTTGTGTGAATTGGAAAGGGTTCCCCCCTTTGGCGTGGCTTTCGTGATATAAATCTTGCTTTTAAGGGCAATTGGTACGTATGGACAAGACATTTCATATACCTAAGTATACGTGATTTGCCTCACTATATACCTCGTGAGGACAGTATGAGTGAGAGCGAATTCGATATACTCAGCGTACGTGAACGAGTTCCGTGCGATATACCTCCCGTCATGACTTCGGTCAAGCGGTACGATGTGGGGTAACTGTTAGATATGCGTCGATGGTACTTGGCTAATGGAAGGTGAGAGTCATATCGCTTAGGCTGATTGCGCTCTGCCGGACCAACGCCCATCACGAAGTGAACCTCCAATTACTGGACAAAATTTGGTCAATCACAATGCTCTTTCTTGATATCATGTGAATCATGCATGATTCTCTTATTAGTATCTTATGAGGGTATATTTCTTGATCATGCCCAATAGGGAGCAAAGTATGAGTACTAATGGTATACCAAGTATGGATGGGTGATGCGTGAAATATGGGGATATATGTGATCCTAGGTGCACATGGTGTGAAGTGTACATGGAGAATTTTCTACAAATGTGTGAATAGAAGCATAAGCATGAGGTACGTATGAATAGTAACAGGGGAACATGCAAAATAGGGGGATATATAAGAACATAAAACACCAATGTAAATAGAGTCTATCCCTCAAAATGAAAAATCCCCAGTAGAGTCGCCACTGTGGCCATCCCTTTCGATCCTTGTGGTGGGAGAGAGGAAGAAGATGGGGGGGTATCCCCTTCGTCTCGGGAGGATATTGGTCCCGCGCATCCCTCTCTGGAGCGCTTCGATCGACGTCGGTGATGAGGTGAAAATGTAGAGAGATAGATTCGCCAGTCTATTTTACTCAAAACAGACAAAAGAAAAAAGGGAGCCATCCCGAAGGACATCATCCAAAGACAAACTGATACATATGAAACCAAAATGATTCGAAAAGGGTCTGGAGGCTAAGTTATGAAATGGGAAGGTGTTAGGCACCCATTCCGCCCTTACTGTCTCTCATGGGTTATTGTTATTTTCCTTTATTTCCCCGTGATGTGTGTGCATGTGTATATGTAGCGGAGATAGGAATCATCGACTTGCATCATGGAAAAGATAAAGCAAGTCATCCATAGGAATATTCTTAAAGGTAATATTAGAAAAATAGGATTTACGCGATTATCCTAGTGGTGATTGTTGTAACGGAACGATAACACATATGGAGTAAAACGCCACTAAGCATAAATATACATATATGTAAATATATAGAATCTAACAGAGTTAAGTTTAAAGAATATAGAAAAATAGGAAAAAAGTAGGAAAAGGACTCGAGTCTTGGGTTTTACCCCCGAGACGCCTACGTAGCCTATAGAGGCATCAAATTCCACGTAGTTCATATGCAAAACGAGGGGTGGGATTTATCCCATAAACCCAATCGGGGACTTCTCTTATATGTGTGTGTGTGTGTGTGTGTGTAAAAAAGTGTTTTAGTTGTGAGAAAAGTGTGAGAATTCCCGTTCAGAATTAATGAGCAAATCCTCTTTTTCTTGTTTTTTGGGTATTATTTATATGAAAATAAGAGATGTGCAATAACACTAGATAAAAAGTATATTAGGATATGTGAGATGAGAGAATAAAAGTACTAAGCAATAAGACAAATTAATGAGAATTTAGGAGAATTTAAGGAGAGAGTGAAGAAAGTTGGACCTTCTTGAAGATCTTGAGCTTGATATTGAATGTTGGAGACCAACCCTTGGACTTGAGTGATGATGGAAGATAATTAATTCACCAAGTTTGATGAAAAAGGCGATGAAAGGTGAAGGTTGGAAAGGGATTTGGATGTGGAAATCACGCTGACTTCGAGAGGGGTTTTCTGAGCTTGCTGAAAGTGATGGATCTCAGATCTTTGGTCCACTTGGAATAAGGTTAGGCCCTCTTTTTTATAGGCCCGGGGCATTATCGATCGGCATAGCCCTGGTCCTGCCAATCGACATGTGTGTTTAGGCACACTGTCGATAAGCAGGGTTTGGAACCTGTCGTTTGGCAGTCTCTTTCAGGTTCCTTCGAGAAAATTGGTCAAAGAGCGTGAACCATTTATCTGAATCATGAACGGGTTAAACCATTAGAAAGGTACTTCAGATATGTTCGAAAGTCTTTTGGACTGCTCCCGTGTTCGAGAGTTGACTTTGGGTCAAATATGGCTGGGAAACGTTCATTTTTCCTTTGGACGGGGAATTATCAAACCCAAATAATCCGTTCATCCGCATGGAAAGTCAGAATCCCGCACGGGATGGACCGTTGGAAAGGTTAGGAGATGTAATTGGATATTCTCAAGAGTTTGACTCAGTTAAGGGAGTTAACTTTGGTCAGCCGGGGCCTGGAAGCATTCGCTGATCTTTCGAAGTAAAACAGATCATTAGTCCATACCGTAAGTCAAAATCGTTGGATAGGGTTTTCAGTGCCCTTCGAAGATTCATTCAATCTCGGTTGAGCTGAAGAGTTGAATTTGGTCAAATGGAGTCTGGGAACGTTCGGTGACCTCGTGATCAAGTTTCGGGGGAAAACAAGTCGTTCGTCCGCATGGTAAGTCAGAATCGCGCATGGGATGGACCGTTGGAAAGGGGTTTCAGTACCCTTCAAAGATTCATTCAGTATCCTTCAAGCTAAAGAGTTTAACTTTTGGTTAAACGGAGCCTGGGAGCGCCTGATGGCCTTTAGGTCAGTACTCGGGGTGTGACTTAGGTTTGAAATGATGAAGGGAGGTGCTAGGGACCTTAGGAGAAGTTAGGGGGTATTAAAATGGGGTGTATACAACTATAGTTTCTACATGCAAACCTATAACCATATTACCCAAAATCCAACCTCTACCCTAAGCACACAAGGGTTACAAGTATTAAATCATATTAAAAATTTAAAAACAATAGTCCCAAATTACATTTCACTTTTCCTAATTAGGTTGCTAATTTATTTTTACAAAAACACATGAATTACGCTTTAGGGGACATCTAAAATGCATGATACTAAAGAGAAAGAATATAAGTATTCATGCCTGCTGAAAAGTCATTTAGGAAATCTGATTAGACGGTTGAAATCCTACTGAAAAGTTAAGAAAGATTAGTTCTTTGCACCAACTTGAGAACACACCATTTAAGCCTCCAAATTTTGAGTTGAATCTATAATATGTTTGGGGCTAGGGTTTGTAGATGGAAGAAGATGAAAATTTAGAGGGATACTATTCTTGAAGTTTATGAAAAAGTG
The DNA here is from genome assembly GCA_949130495.1 of Sambucus nigra. Lineage (NCBI taxonomy): Eukaryota > Viridiplantae > Streptophyta > Magnoliopsida > Dipsacales > Adoxaceae > Sambucus > Sambucus nigra. The sequence continues at coordinate 401,181,531 of OX422219.1, read as the reverse complement.
TTTTAAAAATCCCAAACCCAAATTAATTTAAGTGGAAAAGGATTAGAATTTGATTAACATTAAAACTCTTCAAAAACCAACTTACCACCACCTCTGACCAAAATCGAATCGATCCGGCTACAAGGCCGAATCGACTCGCCTTGTTATACTTCCAAGACATCCCAAAAATATATATATGTTAATAAAAAACCAATTTCACCCCCCATTCCAAATCCAATTAAAATCCCACTTCTCATAACTAAAATCCAACATTTTAATTTACTAAAAATATTTAATTCCAAAAAAATTTATTTTCTTGATTTTCAAATTAATTTAATTAATTTATGATTTAAAATCTAGAGGGTGTTACATACTTTCCCACTAGCACAGGAATTTCATCCTCAAAATTCGGTCAAGCGTAGACACAGAAATTAAAATAAGGCTCACATATGCCTACCCATAAATACTATGATTAGGCGCCCATACACCCAATGCCACCCGCACTTACCCCATGATCAAAACTACAATTCATATATCACCTAGATATATAAGTATCTAAGAAATATTGTGTACCGCACCACTCCCCTAGCCACGTCGTGGCTCCTGCGATGCCTGCCCCACCTGAGGCTCCCGAGTCGGAAGCATATAGTACCTACCCACTGTAGTCACTGTTGGTGTTGCTACTGCTGGTGCTCCCTGCGCACATAGTGATATTAGTACTAGAGGCCCTTTTCCCTACTGACTCTGTGTTCCCTAACCCTATTGGCCATGCACCTATGGACACCTAGAAGGTTGGTACCTTATCTCTCCACAACTGAAACACGCACCCCAAAAAGGTTCGTACTTCCTGTTTGGCGTTCACTCCCTTGACTGTCCTTGACCCTACCCTGAAGGGCCCTGTGGGACACTATTGCCCTGCTTCTCCTGACTTTTCCTTTGTCTTTTCCATTCCTGGTCATTGAGACCCTAATTCTCTCCTCCTTGCACATTGGACTTTTGCCTCTTCCCCAACTTCTTTTGATAATTTACTTTCTCCTACCACAGTAACATTATGTCGTCCACTACCTGAGTGTATGTAGTGTACGCCAGATTACCCAACACCATCTTCCTGATAGGCTAAGACAAACCTTTAATAAAACATTTTATCTTTTTTGCCTCAGTATTTACCTCCTCCAGTACAAACATTGATAAATTCATAAACTCCTGCTCGTATTCAACCACTGATTTTGAGCCTTGCTCTAAGTCCAAAAATTCTCTCTTCTTCGCGCTCCATATTGCATACGTGAAATATTCATCATTGAATTTTTTCAAAATCTCCTTAATTCAAACAGTCTCTGTCCTCTGATGTGGTGATACTCTCCCACCACTGTAAAGCATCTCATGTCAGCTTGAACGCAGCCAACATCTATTTTCGCACATCATTGTAGTCCACCATCCTCAAATGTCTCTCCATGTATTTCCTCCACTGGTGAGTAATCGGTTGGTCAGATCCCCCTACAAAGGTGGGAGGATTACCATTGTGGAAACTGGCCCTCACCCTATCCCAAGTCGAACCGAGTGTACCCGGTTGCTGTGCCTATAAAGTCACCAATCTCTCTCTCCCAACCTCAATACTATTTGTTGTGGCCTCATGCACAATCACCTCTAACTCCTTGACATCCAACACAAACTACTTATGTTTCTCCTGACTTGTGAAACTAGAAGCCGAACCCTCTCTTCTATCTCTAGCTCTCCTAGTCTTCTCCATCTAAAAAGATAGGAACAAAAACAACATCACACTCAAAATAACTAAGAGTACAAATAATCAAAAGGAATCAAAGATAGCAACGTGGAACTAAATCTGACTCATAACCTACGATCCCTAAGATCATGCTCTGATACCATCTGTAACGCACCGCGCAATCTGATAAGCGAGGCTGCCAAAATACATCGGACATCATGACATATGTAATCATTCTTAGAATGACAGATATGAGACATATAAAATTCATTCCATAAAATAATAATTAAATTGATCCAAAAATTATAACCATTCATGCAATAATAAAATCCATCACCATTCTAAACTCCAAATAATCCAATCTCCTGTAATATAAATCTGAATAAAAAGATCTAACTAAAAATACCTGAAATAAAACTGTACACAACTCTGGAATCGAGTGGCCCGACAAATTCAGAAGTAAACTCTCATAATAAAAATGTGACGAAAAGGAAAATAAATCTAAACTACTAAGCAACTAATAAATAAACTCCGGTTGCACCTCCAAATGATCTTCAATAACTCCTATGCGGCTATTCCAGCACTAAACCTAAAATATTAGTCAATGCAATTAGTCAGATCCCACCGCATGAATACCAGCCACTCTTCCCAATTAGGGTCCATGAACCCGGACAGTAGCATTATACATAATAAATATCACAATTTAATATTTTAAATTAACGAGATAAGTAATAACGAGAGAATAAACGTAAACTACCACAATCTACCATACGACTAAGGAACCTTGAATGGTAAGTCCAAATATTTCGATTACATTATTATTATTATTATTATTATTATTATTATTATTATTATTATTATTATTATTATTATTATTATTATTATTATTATTATTATTATTATTATTATTATTATTATTATTATTATTATCCTTATTTGGATTTATTTTATTAATTAATTTAATTCATGTGATACTAATATGGCCAGTCGACCCCTGATCGACCCTGCACACTCTTGGCACGCTTAAGTTCTACACATCACACTCATTTCCCTCACTATAGTTAGTCAACCCATATTTTATCGGTTTTGTACATACTCGTGAGGTTAGATGCATGACACGTCACTATATCCCGTTAGCCCGTTTAATTGTCAGTCCTCACATACTCGTAACGCCAACATACACCCTCGTCACTATAGCCAGTCGGCCCGTTTAACTGTCAGCCCTGCACATACTAGCGTCGCAAATCTATTTGAATACTCATTTATTATCTTAGTTATTAATTCTCAATTTCTTATTTTCTTCATCATCTCATATTCTCATTGTTTTATTTTAGCCCCACCTAATTATAGAGAATAAACCTCAAACCTGCCCCTAGTCCCATACCTAAAGGTCTCCAAAATATAACGCATCTTATCCTATTTTAGTAGGATGAATTTCTCTAATTAATATCCTCCTATTTTCGCACATATGATATCCAAATCAACGGAACGACACCAAAAATCAGCATCAGCCCGGAATATCCCATCCGTAAAAATCTACACTATCTAGTCTCATACCTAGAGAGTGTTAACCTCAACTACAGCATACCCACTAGTCCATACCTAGCAAGTATTCCTAAAATTAAGGTGAGAGAACACAATCCCAAAATCTCGTCGTCCACGCGATGATTAATATAATCAACACAATAAATCGCACAATTTAATTTACCAACATCTATGCAATTTCTCAAATAATTATAATTAATCTCAATTTAATTTATTAAATCCATCATTGTTATTAACACCAATGTTTTTATTCAAAAAATATAATCTTAACATCAAGCAAATATGAAGCACATAACAATAATTTATTTTGACCAAGCTTAGATAATTATGTGTGGTTGAACAAGTCTAGTTTTCATTTAAATCCAATTACTACGGTTTCTACATGCAAACCTATATCCATATTACCCAAAATCCAACATCTACCCTAAGAACACAAGGGTTACAAGTTTTAAATCATATTAAGATTTTTTAATAGCAACAATTCCAAATTATTTTTCACTTTTCCTAATTAGGTTGCTAATTTATTTTAATAAAAACACATGAATTTAGGGCTAGGGTTTGTAGATGGAAGAAGATAAAAATTTAGAGGGTTACTGATCTAGGAGTTTATGAAAAAGTACTTTAAAAATCCTAATCCCGAATTAATTTTAGTGAAAAAAGATTAGAATTTGATTAATATTAAAACTCTTAAGAAACCAACTTACTGTCGCCTCTGACCAAAACCGTATTGATTCGGTCATAAGGCCGAATCGAATCGCCCCTACTATATATATACTAGGGTGTACCCGTGCCGATGGCACAGTTGTAAAAACGTTCCAAAAATTTTATAATAGTAAATAAGTCGGACAAAATAAGACACGCTATAATCATTTTGCACGTCAACATTCCAACACATTGATAATCATTTTTGCACGGGCAAGCATAACACATTTCCGTAATTAAAGAGAAATATAATCAGTTATTATCCAATAGTTGATTAAAAAATAATTTAATCACCTAAAAATTACTCATAATAGTTCTCTGTTTCTTGCAAGTCAATTACGTATTGACAAATCACATGTGTGTAACTAAAAACTCATTGTAATGGCATTAATTTACAATAACTAATATAATGTGTAAGATTATCTTTAATACCATATCAATATTCTAATTGCTTAATGGAGAAAATTTCATTGTCAAAAGAAAATTTGAGACAGGTGCAAATTTAATCTCTTACAAAATAAATCAAATCTCGCATGCATAAAAAAAAATTATTGTGAAGTTAAGTGTTTCAATCCTTTACATTGATTCTTGGGCCTTAAGAATTATTCTTCATAAAATAGTCCACTTGCTCCCAAGTCCATGAGACGTGCATAAAATAAAGGCATTGCAACAAAAGAAAAATCTAGCTTCCTTGAGACATGTGCCTAAAAGCACTATCACAAAAAAAAAATGACACATCAAATACATGTAACAAAAGTAAATGTGATAGTAAATTAGTTATTAAAAAAATAATTTCTAAAAATATAATTTGAGAAAGAATTGTAACATGGTTGCTTTTTGAACATACAACGCTCATTAATAAATATAACTATCATTTTTTTAAATAACGAAAATGTTTTTTTAAAATAAGTTATATCAAACCATTTTTTTAAAATATGTCCATTTTAAAAAAATGATTTTAGAAAAAAGTTGTTTTACAATTTATTTTTATAAAAAATTCCAATTTTATTGAATAAAAAAACATTTATTTATTTTTTTAACTTTATAATAAAACATTTTTTATAATTATTTAATTAAAAAATTGTTAAAAATGTTTGGAATTTGTATGATATTAAGGAGAAGGGTAATTTTGTCTTTTAAATTTTTTTTGGAGTATTTTAAGAATATAAGAAGTGCCATTAGCCACACCCATCTTGTTGGTACATGAATAATGAGTATGAGATAAAGAAATATTCATACATTTTAAAATATACCATCTAAATTTAATGTTACCAATGTAGCAAGCAACAGCCACTACAAAGAACGCCACATTGAAAATCATGCCTGGTATAATGTTTGAAATAAGCAAATTCAATGTCAAATACTCATTTTTAATTTGACTAATTCTTCTTGTGTCAAAAAAATGTTAGAACTAACAAAACTAACCATTGTCAGAACCAAGTAATAATCCCTAGACAATATAACAAAAACTATCAATGACACTACAAATTAGCAGTCTAGAAAAATAATAACAAAATCTAAGCCAATACAATTCAACCAATAGATACGACGGCTTTACGTTTCAGCCAATACTATATGTAACTATCAAAATCCCAATAGAAGATTTAAACCAGTGACGAAGGCAAAAATATATGTTAAGGGGGCCAAAATAATTTTTCTACAATTAATTAGGTTGAAAAATAATTAACTTGGATTAAAAAATAATTAACACAATAGATAAATGTGATATTCTGAAAGTTAAGAATGCAAAACTAACTATATTATGTATGTTTTTCATGAGAATGTAACCACAGATTTAGGTAACCACCCCTACATAATTTTACCTAAATTGGAGTGATTTTTTTCAATGTTACACACTATACACACTATAAGATACATTACAATAACGGACAACAAAAAAAACACGTTTATATAAAAAGTGTTGTTAAAAAACAAAACATTTTTACCAAAATAAAAATAGGTCTTAAGGGGGAAAACAATTAAAAAAACAGGTCTTAACTCAATGTTAGACCTCATGTTCATTTATACATCTCATATGGACTGCTCCACCCCACATCATGAATTTGTCTCCATAAACCAATGTTAATATTACGTTGGTAAACATTACAAAGTTAGGGCCTAAAGTATTACAAAAAGAAATCCAATAATTATATTACGTGGGTAAATATTACAAAAACAGTACCAAATACGCAATAAGCCACAGATATGCGGGTATTGAACCTTACAGGTTGTGGATAGTAAACTATCAAGAGATACCATATAATTAGGCCAAAACCTGAATGGTACACATATATATGTATGTTTATATATATACAAAAGAGACAAAGAGAGAACCGAATGGGTTTAACAAAACAAACGCATTTCTCAGATTAAACCTCCCACCCCTCACCCATTACAAAAGCCAAACCACACACAGTAACGCTCCCACTCTGCTTAATTACCTCTGCACAACCTTCAAAAGCTACTTCAAAGACGGAGATTCCAAACATCAAAATTCACGGGAAGAACATGCCAACTTAAATATTCTATTTTTTTTCTAAACACAAACTTGAAGAAATTTGTCAGTTTCAAAAAGTTGAAAAAAAATTAACGAAAAACTTGATTTAACTCGATTTTCAAAGCTATCTTATTGTGTTTGCCCCGGGTCTAATAATTCCAAAACATAAACAAAAAATTATATTCAATTTACCTGTTTGACTGGTCTTGACCTTTGAGACTCGTTTCAAATCAAACCCATAGCATACCTGCACATAAAAATATGTTCAATTTAAAGGGGACTACAACAAATTGCGGTAGAGGGTTTGAAAGCTATGCTTTTTACTCCTTGAATTTGTAAAACCTTAGCATACCTGCACATAAAAATAGGAGAAGAGTATTTTCTCTGCAAAATACGGAGGTTTCTCAGGTCCTCTGGCTCTCTATTTTGCCCACCAAAAAGTCGAGCAAAGTGAGATTACAACAAAAAAAAAAACTCTGACAAATTTCAACTCACAAATTTGCTTCAATTGCATACAGATTAGTTTATCTAAAACCCAAACATTTTGATTTCTTTTTTTAGAAATCAACTAACAGATTACATTAAAGATCCAAGAGTGATGACAATACATTCAAGCATGGACCTAACAAACCACGCCATGTACAATTAAAAATCACAAAATCAACCCCCAAATGTCTTGCCCTGCCTCTTGACGACATTAAGTAACGGCGTGCTCGGTGTAGGTAACAGCGTGCTCCGCTCCACGCAAGGCATCGGATGGCAGACCTACTCCTCCCTTTCCCTTTCCAGTTCCAGACATTTTGACGAAGATGAGTTTGTGTGTATGTAAAGGCAACCTGAAAAAAGAAATAAAACGCAATTTTTTTATGGTCGTTACCTGAGCACGGTGAATGCAATCCTCTTTTACCGCAATGTTTCGTTGGGAAGAAGCAATATATCTAGACCTCTTTTGGTTGGCAATCCTTTTAGAAGGGCAGTTTATGTTTTGAGGAAAGGGTTGAGAGTCGAAATGAGAGAGAGAGAGCTTCACTATGGAAAAGAAAATGACGAAAGGTAAAAGGACTTTTTTTTCTTGAGCCTTGTGCTGTGTAAATGTGTTTAAACATTGAGCCACGCAACCTTTTGACAGACTGTCATCTGTTTACCTTGGGCTTTGTTTTTTTTTGGATTTTCAGCTTTCGCCAGAAGATACCATCACTCTCGGCCACGTGGCATAAATACTTACATTTAATCTCAATCGTCAATTGATAAAATCTCAATCGTCAGTTGGGAAGATAAAAAATCCCTAAGATATATATATATATATATATATATATATATATATATATATATATATATATATATATATATATATATATATATATATATATATATATATATATATATATGACGTGGAAAAAGTTGGTCTTTGTCAATTGTATGACGTGGCTATATGATGTGGCAAAATTTATATGATGTGGCAAAACACCCTCCTGCTTTATTATATATATATATATATATATATATATATATATATATATATATATATATATATATATGTGTGTGTGTGTGTGTTAATAAAAACCCAATTTCACACCCAATTCCAAATTTGATTTAAATCCTACTCCTCATAAATAAAATCCAACATTTTAATTTACGAAAAATATTTAATTCCAAATATTTTTATTTTCCAGAATTTCAAATTAATTTATTTAAATTTTGATTCAAAATCTATGGGGTGTTACATCTTCCTAAGGTTAAGATATTCTCTTAGGAGACAATCATATGCAGTCTTGGATTCATCTAATTCACTATTACGAGAAAGGGATGAAAGAACATAAACTCTAGTGGACTTAGGAACCAAAATATCAGCTTCAAAATCTCAATGACATTAATTGGAAACCAATGTTGTTAAAATACCCTATTTTGTCTCTAAGAATGAAATCATATCACTCTGATGGTTCTAAATATTTTACCACCTCTATAATTTATGGGAGGTGAGGGGGATTGGTTGAACATATAATATCTACCACCACAAGTAAAAAAAATCATTGACTTATTTGACGATTTAATATTCTTCACTCCATTGCTTTACCTTATATAAAATTTGGCTTACCTCCCGTCCTTTGATATTGTTAATTATAACTCAATTAACTCTTCGGTAAAAGAAGTCATGTATTATTTATTAATGTAAAAGGAATTGTTGGAGTCATTGTTAGAGTTGGTTTTAAAACCCATATACTTTTGCTTGTGGACCCGTCCTAAAAAGATAGTAATATTTTATCAATAATATATTTCTCTAAAATCCTTTTTCCCAAGACAAGTGAAAAGATAACTTTGCCACTTAAATGCGCATAAAACTCATCAAAACAATTATTATTTTATGTTATCAATACTTTTAAGATTATGGTCAACTATGAAAGTTTGGAATTCTTTACGAATGAACTGCCTTCATGGGAAACCTTTAAAATCTTGCATGATTGTTTAAACATTTTATAATTTGTTATACATCTAAAATCACCAATACTAGCAGTTCCAATTATAGCATTTAAGGCTTTAGTATTCCACTCACTATTTATATTATCATTTTCATTCTAACTATATTTACTCTTTTCTTTTTTACTTTGGGTGACAATGATAATGGGAATAAGATATTACCATCCCTCTTCCACACTATTCCATATATTCCCATCCATATATTCTATGTCCGTACTTTTTAATTTGGATAGTTACTATCATCGAGCAATGGTGGTAGGTTAAAAAAACTTGCCTCCATTGCATAAACAAATGAGATGACATACGTGATGAACCAAATAAAGAATGGAATAATCTCTGACACCCGTTGAGAGTGTACGACCTCTCAATGGTAGCTATTGAAATTAAATTATTTCTAATTAAAAAGAATATTTTATTTTAGACCAAATTTGGGGAAAATCTCGTCCTAACGTTAAAGTGGAAAAACTTGATTTACAAAAATCATTTTCTTGTTAACATGTTTTTATTAAGCATATTAACAGAATCAAAATGCGAAAAACTAAATTATGCACTTGAGATGACTTCATAACACCATAACAATAAAATTATGCCGTGATTGTGGCAAAAAATGTGATTAGAAAATAAGGGCCATAACTTGGGAATGAAAAGGTCATGGAAGGGTATAGAAGGACACATCTAGGGTGTAGGCCACAACCATAGAAAAAATTATGGAAAGAGGCCATGACCTACGAGATGGATGGTCGTGGACTTCAGGAGAGGCACGTGGGGAGATGATATGACCTCATCAAATCATAACTTGAGAATAATTATTGGTACCTATTATAAGAATTTCTAAAGGGGTATTTGCATAAAAGTGACATCTTGAGGATAAACCTTAGGTTCCTTAGTACAAACTATATATAAAATCACTTGCAAACTTTCCTAAAGTTGTTAACACACTTAATTAATACTTTATAGAGAGAAAGTGAAACTTTGAGAGGAAAGAAGAATTATTGGGAGGAGGTCGCAGACAGACTATTCATAGGCGGATAAGGGGTGTTAGAGACGATAATCAGCAACTAATTCATCAAACTTAGTTCTACCAAAGTAGGGGATATGCCCTCATCTTCTTCTTCCTTTCTCAAAACCTTAGTCTCCATATTTTTTATTGAATGAGATGATCCCTTGTGTAGATTTTTGAGTTAAGACATGGAGTTATTGGATGTAAAGGACATTGTTGCTTGTTGTTCACATCCTTTCTGAGTTTATAGATTGTTCTTGGAAGAATCATTAATTTTAGAAGTTTTTTTATTAAGATTCTTAAGGAGAAATTTGGTGAATGTTTCGAGGAAGTTCTTATTGACCGTATGAGTATATATTTAGAGTTTTACCTTTCATTTTGAGGTTTAGAGTTGTGAGATATTTAGGGTTTAAAATTAATTTTTTAGTAAAACACCCTTATTGTTTTATTGATTAGGAGTTTTAACTCATTTTTTGAGCTTACGGCCTGTCAGTAGAGGTCGTATAGTTGAGAGGCAGTATTTTTTTGTGTTTGAATAAAATTTGATGTAACACTCTATATTTTTTGAGGATTTAGAATGTAATTAATTCGGTGATATCAAAATTAATTTATCTGGCGAATTTAATTAAACTAGTGAATTGAGATTTAATTAATTCGGGTTATTTTTAAAATTCATGTGTGTCGTAATTTGAGGACGAGGTTGGATATTTTAGTAAAGTGACTCGGGTGACGATTCTGAGTGTACGGTTGATTTCAAATAGATTGAAATAGTCGGGAAAGAGTACATGAGGGTAGTAATTGGGCCTCGGGACATTTTTAGGGATAATTGGACCCACATGGGGGTGTTCGGGTCATTTGGGCTTGGCCCGTAGGTTTAATTTCGGGATTAGAGCTAACTAACCTAATTTAAGGAGTTGGGGCAGCAGCTCATCATTATGTAAAACTCTAGTGTATTGAAGAGGAAGAAAATGAGAAGCTTTTGGTAGCCAAACTAAAGGGGAATTGCGGTGTTCTTCAACCATTTATCATCTTCTACGTGGAATCAAACTTTATGAATCCTATAAGGCAAGTGGTTAAAATTTCTTTTGATTTAAATGGATGAATTTCATGTTCATACTATAGTATGTGTTGACAAATTTGTCTTGGGAGGGTGACACATGTGCGAAATTGGGTTTGGGGGGAGATAAGCATTAAAGGTGAAATCGATGTTTAATTAATGTGGATTAGTATCATATCATGTTAGAATATGACTTAGAATCGAAACCCACTAACAGTTGTTGTTGAATTCAGATTTTTGAATCAAATTGAAATTGTGATTTAAAGAATTTTAAGAAAAATCCAATTCGTTAACCCTAAAAGTTTTTAAGAAAATCAATGATGATTGATGACATATATTGGTGATTAGAACTTGTTTATGGATGAAATAAACATTGGATATTATTTGGTTGAAGTTTGGGTTGGATTCGAAGCTTTGAGGTTTAAAAATGGTGGAATTTGCAGTCAGAGAAGAAGGTTGTCACCTGCTCGATCGATCAATCGATCGATCGATGATCCCAGAATTTTGGTAATTTTGCCTATTTAATAATATATCTTAAATTTTCTTTGGAACCTGTTTTAGGCTTATTTATTTAGTGAAAATGAATATGGGTCCTATCTCCTAGAAATTATAGATAGATGTAATTGGGACTAGGAGGGTAAGATAAGGTGTGTCACACAATTAAGGAATTTTGTGAAATAAATTCTAAGGGTTAAATTATGGGCTGAATGAATTAGTCTGCGTATTGTAGTTGAGTGACACTACGCTAATAAATTAATAAATGATTGATTCATTAAATTACGAGTATGGATAGAGACTCGGGTATTTTGGGCTAGTGCTACAGGTAATAGGCACGAGTTAGCACTTTTATTTTATATATATATATATATATATATATATATATATATTTAAGAATGCTCTTGTGCGGACTAGTCCGCATTTTAAGAATGCGGACCGGACATGTGTCACCTAACGGTGCGCCTAGAAATTATCGCCTAAATTATAGGCACACTTTCTCTCTCTTCTGGGCTTACCGCCAGGTGACACATGTCCGGTCCGCATTCTTAAAATGCGTACTAGTCCGCACAAGAGCAGGACTGTATATATATATATATATATATATATATATATATATATATATATATATATATATATATATATATATATATATATATATATATATATATATATATACGATTAGTGTGATAGTATATATTTAATTGTATGAATTATAGATATCGGTGTGAATGATGTTTATGTGAAAAGAATACCCCTCTAGTTCTATCATAGGAGGTTGCGCGATATGGGTGAATAACCTGGCTTGAGGAGCAGGGAGGGTATTGTCCCTAGGTCATATCGCCTATTTTTATTGCGTGATTTATTTTCCGAGGTGGGACGCTTTGAGTATGATTCGGTTTCACTTTTGGGGGGAATATGATCGCCTCCACTGCGTTTGCGACATTTTTGCCCAAGTTTGGTGTGATCTAGTCTAACTTGAGGTGGCCGGGTTAAAGTGAGCATACCTGGGACATGGTAGCATTTAGAGAAAGCATCTGGTGAGTTATTAATCAGGAATGGATGGTTATTACACGCGACACGTGTGTGAATGTTTTAGTATACTAGTACGCATATAATATGAGTAGATAATTATATATGGTATTAATACATAAGTGTGAATGTATTTCTTATATAACCAGTGTGCAAGTTATATGACTTAAAAAGGTAATTTCCTATATAACTAGTGTGCAAGTTATATGATTTTAAAAAGGGGTTTCCTATATAACTAGTGTGAACATTATTATATTATTTAAAATAGTTGAAATTATTAATAAGTTAATGATAAAATAACTTAATAATCAAAGTAATAATACTCAGGTTAGAGTAGTGCGGTAGAAAGATGAGTGATTCAGCTAGTTATGTGGGGTAACTTAACTAGGAAGGTTAGAAGGCAGGCGTTAGGTGTGCACATTAGATTAGGGGAAAGCTACACCTCAAGGGAGTGTGACACTAGCATAAATATGAAGAGTGTGCATGAATATTTAATTATTTCAATTTAACAACTTGCTAAATATTTTCAAAATATTTCACTTAGGCTCTGACCCGTGTCAAAATATTTTTCAAAACCTTTAAGGTATCCAGCCAGAGGGACGCCCAGTTTGATAATTCTATCAAGGGATACTCAGTTACAGCTCATGTGGAAGTTCCAAGACTTTGATGTAGACGCTTCGTTCATTTATTCCTGGTGTAGGATCCTTATTTCAATAATTTTGGGCCTGTCGCCCTCCAATTTAGTATTTAGATATTTACTTGACCTTGTGCATCCAGGTTACTATTTATGTTTAGGGTTGGATTTTATTGTTCAACTGAAAGTTGATTCGGTCAGCTTTATTCATATTTTACATTTGTGTTGGATTCAGTTATCAGTTTGCGTTAATGGTTTAAATTATTCTTTATTTTTTGCATATTGTTAATTAATGAAAGATAAAATTTGGCACCAATCTATTTAAATTAGTAGGTGGTTAGTAACTTTAAAATATTTTTGACACTGATGCTAAGAATGAGCCATATGAGACCAATGTTTTATTTTCATCATAGGCTGGCCACCCGATATTTTAGTAGGTGGGGTGTCACATTTGAGATGTCATCCGATGCTAAGGTCATAACACTATTTAGCAAGACCGAGGTGTAATTTTCCATTTATGGTCCTCTTGCTTAATGCTTGAGGTTAAGATGGTTATTCCTAAGGAGATTGAGTATAGGACTAACTATGGTGCTTACACCGCGGCAGATCTCGGTCAAGGTGTGGAATTAGAAGCAGACCATAGACCCACCTTCAAAATAATAAGGAGTGGATTTCATGCCTGTGGTATGACTAGGTCAAAGATACCTAGGATAAGGCCGTGGAGATTGGGATGTTTAAGGCCATAAATTAAAGGTTGTGGTCTATAAGGCAAACCGTGAGAGATTGAGACATTAGGACATGACGTGAACCAAGGGAATTTGAGACTTCGAAGGAGTCATGGTATTGTTATCTAAATGATATTGAGCCTTAGGTTATTGAGGTAATATGACAGGTCGGGAAACTTATATGATTTTCCTTCTTATTTTCTTATATTGCACTCCCCTAGTTATTGCATTAAAACTTTTATATTTACTTTGTATACTTGTATTAGTTTAGTAGTAATATTGGCAGGTGGGTTGAGTACTTCATTTAAACCTTGTTGATCTATTTGATTGCATCCCTAAGATATTCCTTGTCTCATCGTGATAGAGGTCGAGTATTTAAGTACTACAGGTCACAGCCTATTATCTGAGGCCATGGATAATTTTGTATCTGAGAGATTTTGAGGAGAATTTAAATACTTATTCCATATTTAAATTATAAAGTTTGTCTTAAGTAATAAGAAGAAGAGAGAAATGATATATTATGTTTCAACGCTTGTATTTAGAGACTTTTACAATTATTAATGCAAGTAGTATTCAGTTGTTAAATCTTTTTATGGATCCTTTTTTAAGTATAATTATGAGTAAATTCTACTAACTCTGATGATGAGATTGAGTCCTTATTAGAAGGTCATGATAGTTTAAGATTTACCTTAATTATAACCAATTAATTTTTAGTTATGAGCAAAAAGTGATAGCAATGGTGGAGAGATAGGGTAAGTCGCGGGGCATACTGTTGGTATCAAAGTGTTCAACCTAGGAAAAGTATAAGTGTTCAAAATATTTTGATTAATTTATTTAGAGAGATAGATCTTGGACAATAGACTCATAAGTGTGTGAATTTCCTCAAGATATATAATCGAAGGACAGAGAGCTGGAAGAACCACGGATAATATTGAGGACACAAAACCTGCATCCCTAGTGTTGTACCTAAGGTGGTAGTTAGGTTCGCAGAAGCCCTAGCTCAGGAAATGACTGCAAGGACAGCCAAGGCACGGCCTATTGGTTGCATTATTGATCATTTTAAGAAATTAGGGTCAGGGTTCCTTTTAAGGTCGACACCAAGATTCAGAAGATAGAGAAGATATTTGCGGTGATAAATAACATTCACGTGAAAAAGGTGTCCTTTGCCTCCTTCATGTTTGGGGCTGAGGCAGATCATTGGTGGTCGATGATCAAAATGGCCCAACTGGGGGAAGAGGCTGTGGCTATGAGGTAGACCAGATTCAAAATGCTCTCTGTAGAAAAGTACTTCCCCGTCGTGACTATGGAGAAGCTAAAGGTAGAATTCATGGATCTAACTAAAGTAACCATGTCTATGGCCCTATATGAGACCAAGATTACAAAATTATCAGACTTTCCCATAGCTTGTAGACATTGAGGAGAACATGGCAAAAACGTTTGAGAGGATCTTAAAATGGGGAATATGCAACTAAGTGTTGGGACTAAGACTAAAACTCACACGGAATGAAGAAATATCGCAGAATGGATAAGTCAATGCCGAGTTATTGGAAGGGGATATTCCTCACCCTTTTAAATTCTCCCCAAAAACACTAAGATGTACCAAAACATGAAGGAAAATTTTTGGTGTCTTACCATAAAAAGAGAGCATGAAGTTAGTTACAAGGTTCTTAGTATGCTAGCAAGTTAAAGTAGAGCACCAAAGGCCAGCTGGACTGCTGCAACCCTTACCCATTCTAGAATGGAAGTGGAGAATATTTCCATAGACTTTATAGTTGGACTATCATGAAATCAAAGCAGTACACCATATATCGAAGATGGTCATAAACCTAGGCCATAACCAGGGCCATGGGTCATAGACTTAGGCCATGACCATTTTTGCTGTGACTAAAAATAGTGATCGCTGACCTCATTCGTTACCCTAAATGAGGGCCACGGCCTCTCCTGTGGGACAATATTGGCTCCATGGTCACGAACATAATCTATAACATCATGGTCATGGACAAGGTTTGTGACGGACCTGGGTTGTAACCATGGGTGGGACAAACCATGAATATTTATTTATTTATAAAAAACATTAGGGGTCATGGATTTTGATCGCGACCATATCCATTTAATAAAAAAATTATTAGGTCGCTTTTAAAAAACTTGTATTCAGCAACCAATTCATATACAATTAAGCAATATTATAATCATAAAGTTGATAATTCAAGGTAAAGCCTAAAGGCATGTTAAAAAATTGTTAAGGGCATGTTTTTAATCCTAAGTCTTGATATTTGCAAATTATCATAAATTTTCAAAATGAGAGACCCGTGACTTCGCAATCAGTTCCTACGTCTTACATTGTTCCTTGCGAGGTGTTCGTACCTCTTACGGGGCCCTTTGGGAGATATTTTGCATTTTTTTCCTTTAACGACATGGTTTTAACCTAAGTCTAGATATTTAAAAATTATTGTCATATTATAAAAAACACAAGAGTCCCATAACTACGCCTTTAGTTCCTACGAGTTACATTGAACCCGTGTGACGTGTCTATGATTCTTACGGGAGCCGTTTGGTGGCTATTTTGGGTTTTTGCCTATTAAAGACATAATTTTATGCCTACGTATGAAGATTTTCAAATTATCATCATATTTTCAAATCAAGATGTGACACCTTGCTTATTCTAGTACAAGTTGATCAGGCATTTATTAAAATTAAATGGGAAACCAATATGATTTCATTCTCAGCATCACGGACACAACAAATAATACAAATATAAATCAACATAAAAATACACCAGATAAAATGACAAGATAATAGATAAGCATAAATAAAAATAATGTAAATCAAATAAATTTTCAGTTTTTACAAATAAATCCATAGACTTCCTATCTTAACTTACCCCACATATATATATATATATATATATATATATATATATATATATATATTTAAAAGTTAATATAATTTTAGATGCACATGGGGTAAGTTAAGATAGGAAGTCTATGGATTTGTTTTAGATGATGGGTTACACAAGTGTGTATTTGGACGCAGGTTACATTGTATTGTCCCTCGAAAGAGTTGGGTAGTTATTTGAGGATCATGTGCATACGTTTAGGTTCGCGCACTAGTTGAGGGGCGAGTTGGATTTTTCAGGTGAGTGCGACTCCACTTTAATCATGTTATAATCCATTTATAATTATTATGCATTTTAATGCACTTGCTAAAAATGTTTTCACACCTCGGGCTCTGACCCATTTATACTTTTCTCTTGATATATATATTGTATTATTTTAGGTGTTCCTTCGCAAGTACGCTAATGATGTTTTCTATCTCGTGGAGCTGTTGCAGTTGCGGACTGATGCGAGATTTTGTTATAGTCATTTCCTATCCTTTCGTAAATCTAGTTTAGGATTCAGTTTGTATATCGGGTTTATACTCAAGTGTTGTATATAGCACTTTTATATTTCGTTTCTCGTATTATTGTATTGTCTGTGACCCGATAGCATATTCGGATATTTTCTTTTGTCAACTTATGATGTTATTTAGAATTACTTCTCTCTTTCATCGCCTTGTGCATATGTTATCCTGTTTAGTAGTTATTATGTCGTTGATTGGTTATTGCTTTGTATTTTTTTAAAACTTCGGCACCCACTTTTTATAGTTTTGGGTAGTTAGATATGTTTATATTAGTATCGTGAGTAGAGGCTGAGAATGATCCACTTGAAATTCCTGATTAATTATAGTATAGGGTTGTCCACCCGTTATTATTTTAAACGAGTTACTACAGGTTATATCAGAGCATCAGGTTCTAGTGTCTTCAGGATCTGTGCGGGTATTTTATGTTCTTCCATAAGAGTTTTTTATATAGAGCCCCATTATTATGACTGTTCTGTTCACACGTCTATATTTTCTTCTGCAATGAGAAAACATTTGAATGACATTCTGATACAATCGTTCTTGTTTCAGATGCCACCGAAGAGAGGTCGTCCAGGTAGGACAAACAGAGGGGATGATAATATGGATCCCTAAAAGCCTCAAGGGACTGTGACCACAACCGAAGTTCCCAATATTATGGCACAAGCAGTAACTCCTGCTAATTCTGCGATGGCACATCAACCTACAACTCAAGCAACCCAAGCTCACCCAGGGCTATCCGTGTGGTAATGAGTACAGGAGGATTTTAGAAAGGGACATCCTCCAAAATTTTCAGGGGGAGCTGATGCGATGGTTGCAAGTCATTAGAAGAAGAGTATGCAAAGGCACATTCGAATGGTTGAATGTAGTGAGGTGCAAAACCAATTTCTCGCCACCTTTAAATTAACAAGAGTAACTCTCCAATAGTGGGAGTCAATCACCACATTGAATCAGAGAGATACGATGCCCATAGCAGATTTTTGGGAACTCTTTGACCAAAGGTATTTTCCTTTCGCGATTCAGAAGGAAATGAGGAGGAGATTGTAGGATGTTTTTCATGGTGATCTAACGGTGGTCGAGTACGAAGAAGAATTTACTCGATTGGAGAATTTAGTGCCTGATGAGGTAAATAAAGAGGAGAAGCAAATAACGAGGTTTGTGGGATGTTTAGATTGGCGAATACGACAACATTTGTTAGGGAACCCAGCGTTAGTGACTTTTACCGACGTAGTGAATACGACATTGTTACAGTGTCAGGAATATCGTCTTCGTCAGCAAGGGGTTAAGAACTTTAGTGACTCAAGTTCATCTAGTAAGTCTGGAGAAAAGAATTCCAGTGAGGCAAGATGGTATGAATAGGATTATCGAGGGACACAATAGCATTTTATTCCTCAGGTTGTGCAGGGAGGATTTACTGGTAGATGTTTCATTTGTAGAGAGATATGAAGAGGAATTGCCCCGAAAGAGGTAAAGGCCCACTTTTTGAGGAGGTTTTGGATGTGTAAAACCTACAACAAATCATAGGCCAGTTTTGGTTGGAGGATTTTGAATGGGAACCCATCGATGAAGTGATACAGTCGGACTAGAGAGGTATTATGTAAATTGTATTCCTTTATGGTTAGGATTATGCTTTAAGGGGCATTGGGAGTATTGCATGCAAGATTTTGATGAGTAGTTAGTAGTTATAACCCTATTATGTATGGAATGACCCAGAAGGGAGGAATGAGAAAGTAAGGCTCTTAGATGACGTCTTTTGAAGAATAGATTGTCTTATGATGCGTTAGTAGAGCGTTATGACTTTGTTTTGAACATAGGAATCATTGAAACGTGTTGGTTAGTAGAGTTAAAAATATCATTTTATAGTAATGCTAGACTTATAAATTTGTAATGTTCCATCTATGGAAGAGACTAGTGTATGGCAATATTTTGTTAAGATGTACAGGATTCTTATTACTGAAGAGATTCAGAGTTGAACGGGTTATTGTTGAGCTAACGATTTCAGCTCATGATTATGCTAGTTTTGAGAACAACATATTGGTAAGAGTACTGTATTTGTTGGAGCCTTGTGCCGCGGGCATAAGGTATTTGATTTGGATGTCGAATAACATAATCTATTTTTAAAATAAAATTATTTTATAGGCCTTTGGGCATTATCAAAATGTTTTAAAAATATTTTTAAACTTTAGTCCTGATCTCAATCCCCGACAGAGCTATATAGTAGTGTATTGGGAGGGTTCCTTGTTTGGATTTCTCTTGCGAGACCTCCCCCGCATGAAAGTAGGGAATGTCAGGAATTGAGAGGAGTTAAATCTTTGGAACTTTTAAAATTTTATATAATTAGTATATTATTATGGATTAATTTGTTTTGAGATATTGTACAAATTGAGGCAAGAGAAGTCGGGTACTGTTTACGAGTCGAGCTTGGGTACATGGTGTATGGACGCCTTGGTTAGTAGATTTGGTTTTTAACTAAAATGATCCGCGGTTAGAATTGGGGGAAATGGGTATCGTAATCTTAAGGGTAGGTGTTGTGGGAACTAGTTGAGTTTTGAGTACTAGGCTGAGCTTAGTTTTGAGGACAAAATTCTTGTAAGGGCGGGAGTCTGTAATACCCCGCTATTTTTAGGAGTGATAATTTGATTTATTTAGGAGAAATAATATTTCTTTTTTTAGAGAAATTTTAGATTGGAAATTGACGTCAAAATTTGAGGATGTTAGAAATTATTTCGAATGACGATTTTGAGTGTGCGATTGATCCCGGAAGGGCCGAGATAGTCGAAATGACTGTATTTGGGTCTTATTTGGGTTTTGAAATATTTTAAGTTCGTTTGACTCAAATTGGAGTAACCGATTCATTTAAAGTGTGTATTATCATTTAAAGTTGGTATCTTGGATTTAAGGCTGATTAAGACTACGTGAGAAGCGAATCTCATTTATAGAAAAGAGAAAGCCCTAGAGAGAGAGAGAGAGAAGAGGAAAGGAAGAAGATAAAGAGGAGAAGGGCTTGGGGATTCCGGCCAATCAATGATTTTGCGGAAGATTCAACCTCTACAACTTTGAGGCAGGTGATTAAACTTGCTAAATAATTCTTGTGCATCATTTATTTCATGATTTGTGGATAAAATTTATGGATTTTTGGTTAAATATGTTAAAACCTAGATTTTGGGTAAATCTTGCATTTGAGGTGTGTATATGGATTTGAGGGTGGATAATTAGTGGGTTGAGTTATATAATGAGTTTTAAAGTTAGTTATGTATTTGGGTTGAGGAAGGATGGAGAGAAATTGATGTAATTAATTTTTGGAAATTTTGGGTTTTGGAGAAAACAACCCATTCATAGCTTGTTGAACAAACCGAATCTATCCGCCCTTTCCGATTCGATTCGGCATGTTGCAGAACCTACAGGAATTTAGGACCGAATCGATTCGCCCCTTGCGAATCAATTCGGTATGTAGAAGACTTACAGGTCCCTTTGGGCCCAATCGATTCACTAGGGCCTAATCGACTCGCTGTTAGGACCGAATCGATTCGGAGGGGCAAAATTGATTCGAAAACAGGGCTATTTTGCGAGGTTTTTCTAGAGTGAGTTTCGCTCCGATTCTTTTGGGTTTATCGATTGGGAAACTTCATATAAGTTATTAACTACACGAGTTATTAACATCTAAATGCTAAGGACTAAACTATTCCCAACTCTCAACATTGCACTGCGTTTTGTGTGTGGGACGTCTCGCAAAGAGAAATCCGAACAAGGAACCCCCTCGATACACTACTCCTTAAAAATGTTGATTATCGATATTCATTATGACCTCAATGCACAACGCATATAACATCAACTACTTAATTAAGATATTTCACCAGTTTATTCCCATAAAGCATTATTTCACCATACCTATAAATCTGAATACTAAGACTAAACTTCTCCCCACTCCCAATATTGCAATGCGTTTCGTTCTTGGGACGTCTCGCAAAGAGAAATCCAAACAAGTAACTACCCCGATATACTACTGCTTGACAATATCGGTCATTGAGTTCCATTATGCCCTCGGTACCCCACACATAACTACGAATATCAATGAGGAGCAATAATCTCTAATCACATAAATAAGATAATGCTCCGAACTTTTTAGGGCTCTATAACATTACTCTTGTTATAAAGCACAATCATACAACCCTAACAATCAAGTACACATAACACACTTAGCGTACAATTAAATATCCAAAATACAATACCTTATGGATAACAAAATACTTCACAATGCTATCATCTTCCAGGAATTACTCAACTTATCCCGGGTTACCATATATCGGATTATTATCACACCGCCATGGTAAAATGAAATGATTCACAAAGTATGGGAAGCGGTCATAGTTACTAACCGAAAAGTGAGAACGAATCATACCCAATACTTCTCACCCCAAAATAAAATCACACAATAAATAATGGACGACTATGACGTGGGGACTATACGCACCCTACTCCTCAAGCCAGGGGCCTCATCCACATCACGCAACTTCCCATGATAGCCCTGGAGGGTATAACAACACAATAAGTATATATATATCAATCACACTAGATATATATGCAATCACATCGTATAAATGCAACCCATCACACAAGGTATATACAATTACGCCATATAGGTATACATACTAAATTACGCCCGTATGTAAAATAAGTGAATTCATTTAGTATATAACTCTTATTATACTAATTGTTGCTAACTCGTATACCGTCCCATTATTTCACAATATGATCCCTCACTTGAAGCTCATCCATTACACCGATGAGTATGAAAAGTATCCCAATTCAATCAACCTTAAGGATACCATCTATATCCGAATACACACCGATCAATAATCATTATCCCCGAATCCATATTATGGTTGATCGATCATATGAACCCATAATGTTATCACATTTGAGATCCAATCCAAAAGTCCAACATCGCTAAGAGCATCTTGCCTCTCTCTCATAGACCCATAATTATCTCCAAATAAAAATCTCAATGATAGTGGTATTTCCTACTAGTCGATACAATAATCCCCAATCAGTATTCTCTCGAAATAAGTCAATATGACACCAACAATTCATCAAAAGGGAAACTCCTTAAAAGTCTCCAAAACATACTGCTCATAACTTATATGAAGGTTCCTAATCGATAAACCCAAACGAAATGGAGCGAAACTCACTCTAGAAAAACCTCGCAAAACAGCCCTATTTTCGAATCGATTCGGTCCCTCCGAATCGATTCGGTCCTAACAGCAAATAAATTTGGCCCCAGCGAATCGATTAAGCCCAAAGGGACCTATAAGTCTGCAAGGGGCGAATCGATTCTGCACAAAAGTCATGGAGGTTCTGCAACATGATAAATCAATTCGAAAGGGGCAAATCGATTCGATTAGTTCAGCAAGCTACGAATGGGTTGTTTTCTCCAAAACCCAAAATTTGCAAAAATCAATTACATCAATTTCTTTCCATCCTTCCTCAACCAAAATACATAACTAACATAAAAATCATTATATAAATCAACCCACTAATTATTCACCCTCAAATCCTTATACACACCTCAAATGCAAGATTTACCCAAAATCTAGGTTTTAACATATTTAACCCAAAATCCATAAATTTTATCCACAAATCTTGAAATAAATGATGAACAAGAATTATTTAGAAAGTTTAATCACTTGCCTCAAAGTTTTAGAGGTTGAATCTTCCTCGAAACCGCGGATTGGACGGAATCCCCAAGCTTTTCTCCTTTTTCTCTTCTTCATTTCCTCTTCTCTCTCTCTCTCTCTCTCTAGGGCTTTCTCTTTTCTCTAGATGAGATTGGCTTCTCACGTAGGCTTAAGAACCCTTAAATCCAAGATATTCAACTTTAAATGATAATACACTTTAAATGACTCGATTACTCCAATTCGAGTCAAACGAACTTAAAATATCCCGAAACCCAAATAAGGCCCAAATACAACCATTTCGACTATCTCGACCCTTCCGAGATGAATTGCACACTCAGAATCATCATTCGAAATACTTTCTAACGCCCTCAAATTTTGACCTTAATTGCCAATGTAAAATTTCTCCAATAAAAACAATATTATTTCTCCCAAATAAATCAAATTATCAGTCCTGAAAATCACGGGGTATTACACTACTCTATAGAAAAAAGTCGTGACCAACAAAGAACTTTAGCTAAAGTGGCTGCTCTATTTATAGCTAAATATGCAACTAATCACCTCAGTCCTTTACTAAATCAAAGTCCTTCTTTGCTGAAGTGAATGGTCTATGAAAGTCCCAACTTGGTAAGTAAAAAAAAAATCAATGTTAATTGAACCTTAATCAAACCTACATATGATATACACATGAAACAAATATTTAAAGTAGATTTTCTATATGAAGAGTATACTTGCATACATATATCACCAAATACCAAAACAAAATAAGCACACAAATACGTAATCAAATTTTCATTATAGGAAAAATTTAATTCGAAGATGATAAAGTGTTTAAGTCTATGCAAAGTCTGTTTAC